>CM068347.1:28836981-29521981 GCA_034769755.1 Odontamblyopus lacepedii | reverse complement strand
TATTTTCTTTCATTCACACATGTTTGAGTAATCCTTTATTAGTCGGTCTACATATCAAAAGCTTAATATGCTCTGTCCCACCTTGTGATGTTATGAGGATGATGTTGCTGTTTTTTTGAGCAGTCGATGCTCCCCCTAATATTTCAAACTCGCTAACTCCCTGAGCATTCCTTGGACCTCCGTGAGCAACATCCAACATGTCCCCTGTGAAAAAAAAAAAGTGACCGGGGGTAGGAGGTGTCTGGTTGCACCACCGAGTGCTACGCCACTGGTTCAGGTTAGATTTTATTTTATGCGCTGCAAAGAATTTAATGTGTGCGCTGAATGTCTGGGGCAGTGAGCAATTGAGATTCTAGTGAAGGTGTATGGAGGTTAAAAACACAGTGGAGCACTTTCTGTATTACCACATGACATCACAAGGTGGAACAGAGTGTTTTCCGTTTGAGAGAAAAACTCAGCCTAAATATGCAGGATTTGTGTGTCAAACATGTGTGAATGAAATAAAACTCCAGGTATGTTTTTGATAAGAAAACAACATTATAACATAGATTTAAAAAAAATAAAAATGGGCCCTTTAAATTTAAAATACACTTTATTGTATCTCCGCTTTGTAAAATGCAGTGCTGTGTTAAAGGCTTCGTCAGGACTATTTTAACTGTTGGATTCTACCTATTGTGCATGCTTTGGGTTGATGGGTGAAATCAGAGTGCCTGAAGATAACTCACCCAGAAACAGAGAGAAACATGCAAACTCCACACAGAAAGGCCCGGTCAGTCGGGATGTAGGTAGCATAAGCTGTGTGCTTTGTGTCTTATGGGACATTGAGTCAATATTTGATTTTGAATGACTGTATTACATTTTACATCTGGAAAGTGCAGTGGGAATCATTTTTGCTTTATAGAATGTAAATGTTTTTCACTGGGATGTTCTACTGGATGACATTTAATTTAATTATTTCCATGGAGACAAGGAAGCCACAACAAAGCCAAGTTATAAGTCAGATGTGTGGAGAAATATCAATTTACAGTAATAATACATATTTTTACTGTAGTTTTGAGGAATAAAAATGCTTGTAATTTAATAAATGCACAATATTTGCTTCATGCCATGCTGTGTAACATCCCAGGGAAAGTATAACACCTCCATGAGACAAACTGAAGGCAGACCGTCCATCAGAAAAGTTGCACAGTGCACCTTTAAACTTCAGTGATTCCTACTTTTCACCTACCATCTTAGTTCAAACCATAAAAACACCTTGTTCCTTTGAAACCTTCCTTGCAGTTTAGTACCATCTTATGCTTACAAGAGCCATATAGATCTGACATCGTAAACCCTTTCCTCTGTCAGCCCAGCGTAATCATTTTCCAGAGAATGTTTTGAATGTTCACGCCAACCACCACCTCAGAGTTAACTAAGGCCCTGATTTACATGATTTCTATATATGGTTCCCACTTCAAGGTACCCACTGTGGATTGGCTGCTTTGTTGTGGGAAACGGGGGGAGTGAGAGAAACAAAACACAAGTCTATTTCTGTCAAGTGACAACCCTGCACAGTCTTGTGGATGTCAGAAGTTGAATTTACAAGACAAAGGAGAGCAGTGCCGCCATGCTGAAGTCTCCGCTGACAGATGGAGGAGAAGTAAGAGACAGGCGCTCAAAGGGAAAAACAAGCGCTGTTAGCTCAGGGAAGACATTTGGCAAGATGTCCGGCATCTTTTGAATAACAACCACCACACTGGGTTTAAAGTTTGTTTATCAGCACCCATTTTATTTATGAATTTGAATTGAAATTTAAATACAATTCTTGTGGCTATACTGAACTAACCACACTGGCGTTAGACTTTGTTTATTAGCAGCCATTTAGTTTATATATATGTATATGTGACTGGATTAGTAGTCTATCTATCTACCTACCTATCCATCCATCCATCTATCTTATATACACTTAAATGAACACAACTTCTTGTATCTGAATTTGTGAACTAGCTCTCAAGTTTGTGGGTTTGATTGCCACATGTGCTTATGCAGTGTATGCTTTCTCCACAAGTGGTAGTTCTGTCTCTCAAACCTGCCAATAAGTTTATGGTTTGAATTTAAGTCAAATTCTAGAAAGTTTTCTGCAATTAAATCACCCTGTCTTTACTATTTGATAGAAAATATAACATATAATATTCGGTCTGGTCGGAGCACAGCTGTGGAATAGCTTACCTGTGCACATCCGAACAGAACAGTCACTGCAGCATTTTAAAACTCTACTAAAAATGTACCTTTTCTCATTGGCATTTGATATAAGTTAGAGAGTGACATCTTGGTTTTATATTATCACTGTGCTGTTCTTGATTGTTTTAAATATTTAGACTATTGTTGTATTATTGTTGTTCAGCGCTTTGGTAAGATTTGGCTGGTTTAAATGTGGTATATAAATAAACTAGATTTGATTTGATAGGTGGTAAAAAATATACAATTATTTAAATGTTATATGTGTGTTCTGTTTTTAGTACAACTTCAAAATAAGTTGTTGTATGCTCCATGTCACAGACTCTGCTCTCACCCTCTGCATATGTGCACCAGACAGAGCAGCGGAGACTGTGCCCAGGTGATGAATGGCCAACAGTGGATAAAGTACATAGCAATAACCTCCAGGCAATCCACAGCACACCATACAGGCCAGCAAATTTATCATTCAATTGCCACAGGATTGCATCAAATGTGTTTTTCCTTGTGCCTTTTGATTTATTTTGCCATTTATAAAAGTCACTCTGAGTCAGCAGTGGAGGGAGTGTCAGGTTTGGCATGACGCTGTGTGAATCGAGAGCGGAGGAAACACACAGGAAACTATGTGAATATATGTGGGTTGAACTGCTACACAAAACTATGTTGACCAAAACATATTTTTTAATGTCCAATTTTATTTTTGGAATTATTATAAAAGGTGCACTATGTCACTTGCATGTCAAACCTGGCCTGACTTTTACCTTGCCTGGAGGACAGTCTGCGTAGAAATGTTCCCTTTGGCTATATATAATTCACAGTATGGCATAAAACGTATCTATCGGGAGAATGTTCCAAAGTTCAGGTCAACATGTTTTGTGCCCTTAGGGAAGTTTGTCCTCTGCTTTTGACTCGTTCTTCAGTGCTGCTTTCCAGATCTTCAGCTAAGATAGATGAGGACTACCTTAGCTGGAGGATTTTTCCCTGTTGCCCATGTTTTGATTTTGAAATTATGGTTTATATATCTGTTTCTGTGAAGCATAGTGGTGATATGCCACCTCCAGGAAGTGTTGTTTTAAGGGAAACAGTAATAAAGTTATCTGTCATTAGCATCTTATTGTTATCATATATTTAGACCTATGATAAATGACTCGTTAATATAATCACTACATGTAATACCTTCAGAGCCCACCAGCGGACTGAGACACAGCAACTACATACTTAGATGCTTAATGTTGAACATGGACAAACTATATCACCATTTCAAAACAATTTGAAATTTTGTAGTCTCAGCCTGAGACTACAGGTGAAAATTAGCACTAATGCTACAACCTGGTACAATGCAACTCTCCTTTTAAGGTTAATGTATATTGTGCACTGTCCCTGTCTCCTTAAATAGACTAAACTAAACTAAACTAAACTAAACTAAACTAAGCATTTCTCAACATATATACATCCAACAAGGATAATAACATAAACATTGTACTGTATTTCCTATGACAGAAGTCTTACATTCGAAACCAAACATGTATTCATCACTGACCTATGTGGACTGAAAATACAGTTTGGTAAATTGTATTCATTTGGCAAATTGTGAAAACCTGATATTTGTCCACAGGGATCTGAAGTGGTGCTAGGGCCCACAGTATGCTCCAAACCAAACAGATGACCTTGTTCTGGTTGCGCTCTCAGCTCAGACGAGTGGAGTTTGCGTGGGTTTGGTTCGCATGGTGTAGGAGGCTCAACCCTGCTGTCTCCCCGTGGGCTACACACACTCACCAGCACATGGAGAGCTCTTCACTATCTCCAAAACAATATGCACAGCTCCATGCAATGCCAATGTAGCCACAACAGAGGGGAAGGTGCATCAGGCAAAATGTGGGTATGATATTTCAGATTGTTTAGAGTTCAGTTACTTGGCATCAGACATCACTGTAAGTTGATTTTGAGAGTAATAATAAACCAGTTCAAGATATTTTGATTTTATGATGCCATTCATTTTGAGGCAACTAATTACATTACATTAATTTTAATGTTTGTAGTTTGTGGAAACAAATGCTTGTTATTTTCAGTGGCTGTTAGAGGATTTGTGGTGCGTGATTAAATAAAATCAAAATATCACTGTCAAACTGTCACACTGGGCCATTATATTTTTGTACAATTTGTGCCGCAAAATATATCAGATTATGTGAATATTATTACACTGCAACATGGGCTAATGTTTTCTAACAAGGCTCTGCTGTTAGGTATGGTTGTTAGTCACCTAGACACCAAAACAGCCCTGTTTTTTATGGTAACTGTAACTTCCCCATTGAAAATCTATTTATATAAATCCTTAACCTGGATTAGACCAAGGCTAAAGCAGGATTTGAATGCGACTGATCCAAGTCTACACCAGGACTAAGCTGTGATTGAATCAAGACTAGATTTAAGTGCAAGTGCATAGTTACAAAGCTATAGGGATGCACCAATCCAGCTTTTTCAAATCCAATACCAATACTGATACTATGGCTTTAAAGAGATAGTTCCAGTTTTTTACATGAACCTGTATGGCATCCCCATCAGCAGTGTCGTGCATCAACACTGACTTACCTCCCGTCTGGTGAGCCGAATTCTTGCCCGGTTTCAGTGCTGACGAATGTAGTCCAGCAAGTTGACTGGGGTCACAAAAATAAAGTGTTTTTATCCTCAAAACAATATGTGTTTAAAAGAGCAATACATTTACATCACAAAACTGTTGCCCAAAAAGTCAGACTGATGACCACTGCGAGGCAAGAGATCTAATGTGAATGCTACAGTGATAAATATATAAGCTTGTATAAGATATATAAGAATATATATAAAAATGGTGCAGACTTGTGATTATCCAGGTTGTAACAACAAAAATCTGGCTGAATCTCCACACACATTTCACCTTTTTCCTGTCACGGACATTGCTCTGAGGCACATTTGGTTCCTTGCCATAGGCTTCAATGTGGATTGCAGGAAAGGCGTTATGATTTGTGATGCAGACAGAAGTTGGCACGCTGGCCTCCTCATCATTTGAAAGGTCTTGCATTTGTGGTATGATGAGATCCCATTCGTGGCATCAGTAGCTCTCCACCTCTGTCAGCTTTGCTTCACATTTAAAACAAGTGCACTATCATTTGTCGGTCACCTGACCTCTCACGGTTCCAACTGTGGCTCCAGCTGCAACTTGTCCCACTTCTGTATCCCTCCTCTCTCTCTCTGCCCGTTCTAACTCCATCTGGCGAATTTCGGTATCACTATATTCAAGTTCATAAAGATCTCCTGTTGGCTCTGTGCTAAAGGCAATGTCCTCATTGTCGGTGTTATAGTCACACATGTTGTTGTTAACTTTCCGAGCAGTAAACACAGTGAAACACGGCATAGCTGTCACCTGGCGGCAGCGTGCAGTGATATGAACAGAGAGAAAATAGCGCCAAGCGATGATGAGGTCTGACTTTTTTGTGGACAACGGTTTTATGATACAAATGTATCACACATATCACAACACATATTGTTTTGAGAAGAAAAACGCTTTATTCTCGTGATCCCAGCCAACTGTCAGGACTACTTTCGACAGCACTAAAACCGGGCAAGAACTTGGCTCACCAGACGCTGTCGGGAAGTAAGTCAGTGGATGCACGACACCGATGACGAGGATGCCATAGTGATTCATGTCAAAAAAAACCAAACTATCCCTTTAAGTATCTGCTGATACCTGATATCAAAAGATACTAGTGCAATGAGTAGTGCTGTGACTATGAACAAAAATGTAGTATGACAAAATGTGTTATGAACTTGGTATTTATCTGTCAAATAATTACATAAATAAACATAACTATACTTTCTGGAACAACTATGAACAGTAAATAGTCTTATTATATCAATTTACATATCCAACCAGGATATCAGCAGAACCAATATTTTGGAGCCAATAAATGACGATTTCATGGATTGGTACCAATATTTGTACCGGTATTTGTGGCCATACCGGTTTGTCAAAGCCTGATCCCGTTAGATCTCAGAAGCTCAGCAGGGCTGGGCCTGATTAGTATTTGGATGGGAGACCGCTGGGAATTCCAGGTGCCACAGTGGGGCACCAGTGGCAAAAACTGTCGTATTGTCCTTAGGCAAGGCACATCACCCACATTGCCTAGTATGAAAGTGATGTGTGCATGGCAGGACTCCCTTGAAAAAGAGTAGTTAGTAATCTCAGTGGGATTTTCCTGGGTAAATAAAGGTTAAAAAAAATGAAATTATTACCAGTATCAGTATCGGTGCATTGGAGTTCAATGGAGAGGCCACAGGCACGGAACTGCAGCCACAACTCTGTCAGCCTGCCCCAGGGCATCTGTGTCTAGAGGGGATTAGACACATGTACTGCTTTTATTATTATATCTCCCACTTAAGTGCTAATCATCTTGTTTCTAATTGTACTGGTGATCTGGTCTCCCATGGCATAACCTGCCTCTTGAGATTCGCCATTGTGTTAATGTGCTGTTGTGTGAAGCAGTCCACAGAGCTGATAGCGAACACAGCATGACGGTAGCCCTAGAGGGACATTTTCAGCCCTGGGTCTCTCTCTCTCTATTCCTCCATGCTGTGTAATATGTAAGCTGCATCTCTCCGGAGGCAGGAGACCCACTCCTGTGTCTTGCCCTGCTCCGGCTGCTCTCTCTGGGGGCTTGGCAGTGCCCGTGTGGGGGTGGCAGTGATGGATGATGCCCACTCTGTTTAACACACTGTAGTAAACCCAGTGGCAGATGGGGATCTACAGATGCATGCTCCAGGAATGCAAGGCTCTGTGAAGTTAGCTGTGGTTGGTTTGTCTGTTTTACAAGAGCATCATCCTCGTGCATGTAAACGATAGTGTTGAACATTAACTTCCAATATGGTCTGTCACACAAGGAGTAACTAAAAGCTACATACCGGTCTGATAAGTATAAGTAGCTCTTCTACATATTTGAACACACAGAAAAATCTTATTATTATCACTATCCCCAAACCGAACACTGAAACATTTATTAAAGGTCTTATATTATGCATAATTGACTATTTTGAGAATTTAGCCATGTAAGAATGTTGTTACCTCATAAAAACATACCTTGAGTTGTGTTTTGTTCCATGTACATGTTTGAGTAACCCTATTATTAATCTGTGTACATCTCCGAAGATTTCAAGTTAACATGTACCTTTTACCTTTAGTTCAGTAGAGATTAGCAGTTGCAGAGCTGTCATTATCCAAAAAATTCTATTGAAGGTGTATGTACTGTAGTTTAAAAAACACTTTGTAGTACTTCCAGTATTACTACATGACATCATAAAGTGGATCAGAGAGTTTTCCGTTTGAGAAGAACACAGCCTAAATATGCAGGGTTTGTTAGGACAATAGACCCTTTAATACACTGAACCTCTTCACAAGTGCTATACTCTTATTGGACCATCACTATCCTTTCAGTTGTTGCATAGAAATGTTGTTTTGTATATTGCCGACAACTTGTAAACAATATGAAAACCACTGTATAAAAGTGGTATTTGTCAAAAAAAATTAGGCTTTTCTAAACACATAGCTTGCAGTAAATTCATTATCACATCCAAACTCTTCTTTATGTGCACTGCAAAAGCTTCTTTAACTTCATTATTTTTGACTCAAAAAGTAAGTCTAATTTGTAGTTTTCTTGAATGACCTAGTCAGGTAATTAGATTTGAATAGGCTACCTGCTTTGTCATGGCATTGTCAGATGATGGGTGTTAATAGGCTGTTCCTGCCAGGCTATTCAGTGTGGTCTTTCTTGAATTATCATTTCTGCTTATTTGATCACGTTTTTTTAAGAATTGAGGACTAAAGTGTTCCACATTTAAAGGGCCGATATTACTCTGTTTTCTGATCTACTAGTACATGATAATGTTATTTCCTCATCACAAATATACCTGGAGTTGTGTTTTATTTCATTCATACAGGTTTAACACACAAACCCTGCATATTCAGGCTGAGGTCTTCTCTCAAACTAAAAACACAACTCTGTTCCACCCTCTGATGTCATGTGGAAATATAGGATGTTTTCCACTGTGTTTTTAACCTCCATATACCTCCAAATCCATCATTTACATGATTTAAATCCTGGAATTACCAATCCTCTAGTTAACAGGTTCCTTTTACCTTTAGTTCAGTAATGTACAGCTTCATGACATCACAAGTTGGAACAGAACATTTTGAGCTGTAGAGATGCAGACACACTAATAATAAAGGGTTACGCAAACGTGTGAATAAAACAAAACACAACTCCAGGTATGTTTTTGAAGAGGTAACATTATAACATGACTTAAAGCTCACAAGAACATTTTGGCTTCACTTGAATCTGAAACATTGTACAATGTGATCTTGACCTCATCCACAAACTTAATGCATTTTTGTACAATCCCGCCTACTCAAAACTAGCCCAAAACCTGCACAAAACATACACAGACACACATTTGATGCATATAACAAGAGTCGATCAAGAGCTTTTAGCACATAGAGGTATCGTCCGTGATATTGATTAGGGAACATAAATGCTGCCCACCATTTTACAACGCCGTGTTCGCTCTACAGCTGGTTAAGTGGCTCCCTTCCACCAGTGTCCACCACAGCCAAGAGGTTTAGTGCATGTTTAATGAAGAGCTCCAAGTCCATCTGCATCTCAGCCCGCTTTGATGCTCTGATCAGACGTGCGCTGGCTATACACTGCTTTCCAAAGACTGCTGTGTGAAACCAAAGATGAGAGAGACATCATTTGTGCTAGCTGCTTTTGGAGTTTAACAGGCACAATAATTTTTAGCTCATTAGCCAGGTTTACTCTGTGTTATTCATGTATGTGTGCTGTTATGTCGTGGCTCATTATAATGCATAGGTAATAGCTGTCACTTTATTTGGAGATGGCTGGAAGCTACAGTAAATTATTTGGTGGTTCATTTGGTGTGATTTGGAGAACAGCAAGGACACACATTTTACAAATATTGTGAAACTTAATGGTGAACTTTTAATGACAGAGGTCGATGAGCAGTTTGTGTTTTACTCGAGGTAGAATAATTTACAGGATTATGAATTGGGGAAGCGTTACGCCTTACCTGACTGTTAGAATGGCTAGTTTATTCGACATGGGGGAGGCGTGGTCATGTTGCTAACTTTGTTTCTATGTTGTTGTGGCTGAACTTTGAATTTCTTTCAGGATCAATTAAGTATCTATCTATTTATCTGTCTATTTATCTGTCTATCTATCTGTCTATCTAGCTATCATGCAACAACATTTGGGCTATAGCTTGGTGCAACTGTAAATAAACAAAAAAAAGTCCACAGAAAAACACTGTAACATTCCTAAGAACAGCATAAAGACACTCAAAATGTGTATTTTTGAAGAACTTGTAAAATTAGCCCTTGGCACATCTCAGTTCCAATGACTGCACCCTAAAAAGTGCTAACATATCTCACAGAAGTAAATTACAACTGATATTAAAGGTTCCATATAATACAAAACTGACTCTTGTTGTTATCTCATCAAAAACATACCTTTTGACTTTTGGAGTGTTTTATGTCATTCACACATGTTTGAGTAATGCTGTATTATTAGTCTGTCTACATCTCCAAAGCTCAAAATGCTCTGTTCCACCTTGTGATGTCATGAAGTGGTAGTTTTCAAGTAACAGTAAAAGGCAACTTTGACCTTTTTTCAGTAGAGATGGGCTATTCCAGGGATGAAATTATCCAAATGATTCAAATGAAGGTGCTGAGTGTTTTTGGTGTGAGAAAAGAACTCAGTTTAATATGCAGGATTTATGTGTTAAACATGTGTGAATGAAACAAAACACAACTCCAGGTATGACTGATGAGGAAACAACATTATAACATAAGAGTAATAGCGTAATATGAGCCCTTTAAATTATACAAGTCCTAACATATCTTGCAGCAGTAAATTATTACAGTGATATTAATTGTTCTCAAACAGCGCTGTTGTCGTCTGAAACAGTGGTAGTTCATAAATGTGGCTGGTTGCCCGGGATGTTTGGAGTGACATAAGGCAAGATTAAACAGTCATCCTCACAAGTACCCAACCCAGTCACCACAGAGTGTCCGTGTAAACACTATTATTGACAAGGGCACTTGTGGCTTAACAGCGCACTGGGGAGCTCTAGACTTAAACTCGCTCCATTCTCACGTCACTGTGAGCTTTTAATAGACACATACTTTAGGAAATATGACTTACTATGGATGAAGTGATTATTCAGCTGTGAAAATGCTGGGAACTAAGGTGGACAGTTTATTATGCTACTCTCATATATTTGTGTTCAGAGATAAATGGCCAAAAATAACATTAAGAGTAGCTCACAAAATAATGCTTCACAGTGCTACATCACAATGTATTTTTTAGCTACTCTGAACAATGCCATTTTTGAAGATGTTGCCAAAACAGACCACTTATCACATAAACATTAAAAAACTAAGTAAAAAACAACATTACTACATTTAATAAATAAAAACAGACGTAATCCCTGAACAAAAAATAAGCTATCTGAAATGCAGGTCTGGGCATTATTTATAGGAGTCTTTAAAGGGATCTGCGGTTTAATAGAACCATGGAAAATCACATGTTGCACACAGTTAGAATACAGTATTTTCCATATAATTTCCATATGTCATTTCATCCCAGCTTGCAGTGGCAGTTATCAAAAATAGATGTAGAGTGCACCTCCATGTTGTGAGCTGGTGCTTGGATCCTGCAATACCAGAATCTGGAGCATCCAAATTTAGAGAGAAATCTGAGGTTAATCACCCTGGATGCGGCGCAGAAACCCTGGCATCTGTTAGGAGAGAGGGAGAGAGGGAGAGAGAGGGAGAGATGAAGCAAGGGAGAGATGGTGAGAAGGAGAGGGGGAGAAAGGAAGAAAGGGAGAGACAGAGGGAGGGAGTGATAGAGAGAGGGTGAGAGAAAGAGGGTGAAAGAGGGAGAGAGGGAGAGAGCTGGGGCTTGCGTCGGAAATTAATTTGCTCCTCAAGTTAACTGCAAGGAACAGTAAAATGACTCTACACATTCTGTGGAAAGGAGAACTATTCATTTATGTTCATTTTAAAACTTGATGTCATTGTCTGGTCACAGCAGAATGTACCTGCAGAAAAATGAAGCTGCAGTCAAGTACATTTAAGGTGCACTATGTAACTTTTTGGTTGGAGGATCTTCTTTTTCCTATGCATATGCCATTGCTTTGTATGGAATGTTCCACAGTATGACACCTCTACCTTACATTTATTCAATTACAGTGATTTTTAGCTCAAAAATACCTAGAAAAACAGGCATTCTGACTGTGAGCGGGGTCGCCTCTACACTGATCTGACCTGTAACTTGGCCTAGTTTGGTCTACATGATGATAGAAAGAACCTTCCGCCAGAAAAGTTCCACAATGCACCTTTAAAGAGGGGTATTTTACTTCTAAGGTGGTATTAACTGCTAACACATAATATATTTAGATCACCATGTTACCATTTATTGTTTTGAAAATGCTATACTCGTAGCAAACAATGTATTTGTGCTTTATAAGTTTCAGGTTTGTTGTTGACACTCTCCCCTCTCTTTGCTCTTCATGCTAAGTCACCCCCCTTCAGAGCACTATGCATAACATTAATGAAACTAGTACACATCACATCAGGTTTGTCAAGCTGTTGTGCACAATTTTTGTTTATGTATGAATTGCCATGTGAGAGGATGGATGACGTAGGTTTGTGGGCCGAGCACTGGACAGAATCTTACAGCTACCTGTAAGGAGGGATCAAATAGGGTCCAGGAGAGATCACTAAATTAGTTAAACATGCATGGATGACATCTAAAACGTCTTAAGGCATGTTTTTGATAAGAGAACAAATTATAGCTAAAAAATGTATACATTTTGCATAATACCCCATCTTACCCCCTGTCACTTTATTGTCAAAATTAAGATAAAATGCCATGAATATTGACAACTAACTTGACTATTATGCATTATTGTTAAGCAATTACATTTCAAAAACTGTTATTATGGTGCCAAGTCAACTTTTCTGGTGGAGGGTGTGAGCCAAATGATAATAGCAGATCCTGTGTTTTTGAGCAATGAAAAACTTGTAATAGAATAAATGTCATAGAAATAAGTTTAATGTCTGTTCTAGGAAAAGAAATATTTCCATGTAGACAAGACGTTTGCAGAGCCCCTACAGAGTTAATGCACCCTCAAATTAAACAACAAAAACGTGTGGTTAGACTCTACAGGATGTCCAAAAGAGATGCATTTTGAAGCATCGATACTTGCCAATTTTATAAAGGAGACCATTTTTGTTTCAGTACACTGTGAGAGCTTACTTGACTCCTGCTTATTGTCAATGAGTATACTGTTACCTAGAATCTCCCCTCTTTTCACTTTGCATTAAGCCTAACCAGAATTGAACTACCACCAAAGCAACAAGACAGATTTCTACCTCTGAAATAAAACTGAAGACAGGATCCTGTGGGGAGCTCCAAAACCCATTCATCTTTAATGTTTCTCAACTTGTGCTCCGAGGACTGACAATGGAGTACAGACAGGCAGATATAAGGCTGAGTGTGAGTGAGAGGGAGAATTTGGAGGGAGAGGGGAGAGGACGAGCACGGGGGCAGCGTCCAGGGGAATAGTATAGACTGTGAATGATTGATGAGAGCCAGGGCTGTGGGTGCATTCACTAGCCAAAAGAAGCAGACGAATCCATCGTCCTCACTCACTCCAGATCACAGGGAGTTTTTGATGTACTGGTGAACAGGTCCGAATCTGAAAAGAAGTGAGATAAAGACTGGAAAATAATGTAGTGGTTTGTTTGTAACTCAGTGTAAATAGTCTATAAGGTGTAATCTGATCTCATCTTGTAAAGGGTTCTTTTATGGATAGATTAATGTGTTATATCTTCATATCTATGTCATTTCAAGCACAGGGTCACACACTCAGTAGGGGGCGTTCAAAAGTGAAAGTGTTAAGTTTCTTCTAAGCAGAAATGGTCAAAGATGGGGTCTATTACTTCTGTAGTGTATTGACTGCTAACACATAGCATATTTAGATTTTGAAAATGCTATATTTGCCTAAACAACATGTTTCATGTAAGTTTCATTTTTGTTTTTTATGAGTCCCCCCTTCCTTTGCTCCGAGTGCAAAGGCATTCCCCCTTCAGAGCGCTATCGCAATACAATTTTTGGAGCTTTGTGGCCAAAGAGCGTGTGTTGCCTCCAGTGACTACTGCAATTTCAAGTGCTATGTGACATCTCTCTGTACTACCTTAACTGAATCCAGGGGTTTCTGATTACAAACACTGGCTGTAGGTGTGCAGTTTGAAGTGTGGCTACCTGTTAGCCCAATCACAGTGTCCCTTATACCTCCAGACCCCAGCCCTCTTTTAGCAGCTCTATTTGAAATGTGATTGTGGGAGGAGTTTAATCCCACATTAAACATTATTGACAGAACAGCCTTTTATTTGAAACATTGTCATTTTTAGCTTAACTTCCTTAAAAATCTCTGAATTTGGGTTTAATCCAGGGCTGACATATGGGTATGCAGACAATTAGTTGTGAATGAACAAAAATCATAATAACATGCCAACAATTATGTTTTACATTGAAACCCAGGTATTGAAACCATGCAGGTACCATATATTGTGTTCAATTGCCACCTCATCACCATTTATTTTATATTTTGCCTCATCTATTTTCTTCTCCCTATACATACGTCTTTTTCTCTGTCACTATGCCACCATGTCACCATTTAATTTCAGTTCATTATACCTTGATTATTCAGTTGTGCTCCAAAATGTCTGCCTTACTCTCCGTCTTTCCCCTTTGACCGACAATGGTATAATTTCACCTTCATTCACACTGCATCCTGACTCTACCTTTGAGATTGCACTATTTGCACTGCCTCTGCTGAACTGAGAGTGACCCCTGTTGGTAGATGACAGTATGACACGTAGCCTGTCTGTTTCTATGGAGGATGTGAAGCGTGAAATCAGCCTGGCGGAGGATGCACTGACAGAGCCTGTGTCTCCGGGCCATGTTTGCCCTCTGCTCCTGTGCCGCACTCGGAGAAGACAGCAGGTGGGCTATATTTTTACCAGTCACTTCTTTTTACTCTCAAGCAGTTTGTTTGGACAAAAGTGTTGAAAATATTTTGAAATGTCAAGTGGGAAAGGTTCAAAATGAAAAGTGAGGTTGAATGTGATGTTGTGGTTTACAGTAGTGTGCAGTTATCACATTTATCCCAGATGGTCTGGTTTCTGAAATTTAAATTGAGCTTTTACTGTGAACATTTCAGACATTCTTTATAATAAGATGAAAGATCAACATAAGTAAAGTTGAATATATCATTTTATATAACAGCAATAACAGGATAGTCTAATATTGATATTTTATTTAGATAGTGTAGCCTGAACACATTCAGTTAATTTTCCCCAGTAATATGTATTCTATTTAATATTTTAATATAATATTATCGCGGCACGGTGGCTGAGTGGCAACAATCAGGCCTCACAGCAAGAAGGTTGCGGGTTCGATCCCCGGGTCACCCGGGCCTTTCTGTGTGGAGCTTGCATGTTCTCCCCGTGTCTGGATGGGTTTCCTCCGGGTACTCCGGTTTCCCCCATCAACCCAAAACATGCAGCACCCCTATGAACTAACATCAAGGACCATGACGTCCACCCTCCTGTGGGCTCACCACCTGCAGAGGGGTTCATGGATGGGGTCAGGTGCTATGAGTACTGGGCAGCTGCCCCTGCGACCCAGCCGGATTAAGCGGGAGAAGATGGATGGATGGAATATAATATTAAAACATGCCTTAAACCAGAGGATCATTGGTAAGCACTAGCACATATAGCAATAGTAGGTACCATTTGAATGTTGGAATTTCAACTATTGTTTTGATGTTTTATGTGGTTGAATTAAAAACGTATTTATATATTTTAAAAAAAACTTACTTCCAATACACCCAAAGCTTGTAGCCACAGCTGGCCTGGGGCAGACTGATAGAAGAGAGGCCGCCAAGTTATGCCATGAGCTCCTTCAACATTCACTAACACCCACACACATGCCACATTCATACTAAGCAATATGGGTGAAGTATCTTGCCTAAGGACACAAGGGCAGTTTGAAGGGCCACTATGAACACGGATCTTTGACTGTGACACCAGGTATCCACAGTCGTCTTCCATCCAAGTATTACCCAGGCCCAGCTTTGCTTAGCTTCCAAGATCTTCCAAGAGACTGGGCATTGACAAACAAAGACTGCCCCATTTTAAGCTAGCAATTAGTATGAAACACACGTTCAGTTACATTATGATGCATGCAATCACAAGCCAAAACAAAATTTTTAAGTATCTCACAAAAGTGAGTACACCCCTCACACTTCTACAAACATTTAATGATATCTTTTCATAGGACAACACTGACAAAATGACACTTTTATACAATGTAAAGTAGTCCATGTACAGCTTGTATAACAGTGTAAATTTACTGTCCCCTCAAAATAACTCAACACACAGCCATTAATGTCTAAACTGCTGGCAACAAAAGTGAGTACACCCCTAAGTGAAAATGTCCAAACGGCCCAAAGTGTCAATATTTTGTGTGGCCACCATTATTTTCCAGCACTGCTTTAATCCTTTTGGGCCTGGAATTCACCAGAGCTTCACAGGGTTCCACTGGGATCCTGTTCCACTCCTCCATGACGACATCACAGAGCTGGTGGATGTTAGAGACCTTACGCTCTCTACCTTCCATTAGAGGATGCCCTACAGAAGCTCAATGGGGTTTAGGTCTGGTGACATGCTTGGCCACTCCATCACCTTTACCCTCAGCTTCTTCAGAAAGGCACTGGTCACCTTGGAGGTGTGTTTGGGGTCATTATCATGTTGGAATACTGCCCTGCGGCCCAGTTTCTGAAGGGAGGGCATCATGCTCTGCTTCAGTATGTCACAGTACATGTGGCATTCGCGGTTCCCTCAATGATCTGTAGTTCCCCAGTGCCGGCAGCACTCATGCAGCCCCAGACCATGACACTCCCACCACCATGTTTGACTGTAGGCAAGACACACCTGTCTTTGTACTCCTCAACCAGGTGAGGAGTACAAAGACTGGTTGCTGCCAAACACACTTGATACCATCTGAACCAAATAGGTTTATCTTGGTCTCATCAGACCACAGGACCTGCTTCCAGTAATCCATGTCCTTAGTCTGCTTGTCGATACCAAACTGTTTGTGGGCTTTCTTGTGCTTCATCTTCAAAAGAAGCTTCCTTCTGGGACAGCAGCCATGTAGACCATTTTGATGCAGTGTGTGGTGTATGGTCTGAGCACTGAAAGACTGACCCTCCACCCCTTCAACCTCTGCAGCAATGCTCCAGCACTCATACGTCCATTTCCCAAAGACAACATGTGGATATGACGCTGAGCATGTGCACTCAACTCCTTTGGTCGACCATGGCGACCACTGTTCTGAGTGCTACCTGTCCTGTTAAGTTGCTATGTATTGGTTGTTAATTGGTTTTATTGGTTGTTGATTGTTAAGTTGCTAGTATGGTCTTGGCCACCATGCTGCAGCTCAGTTTCAGGGTGTTGGTGACCTTCTTATAGCCTAGGCCATCATTATGTAGAGCAACAGCTCTTTTTTCCAGATTCTCAGAGAGTTCTTTGCAATGAGGTGCCATGTTGAACTTCCAGTTATATATTACACTATGAATGCGTGTTTTCATATAAATTGTGATGTGCACTTTATTATATATATATATAGTCTTAAAGATGCACTATGTAACTTTGACATTAACTTTGACACTATGACATTAAACAGATCTGCCATATTTATTCTATTGCAGGTGGTTTGATGGCTCAAAGATACCTAGAAAAATAGGCATTCTTACAGTGAGCAGGATTACCTCTCCACAGATCTGACTTAGTCTGGTTTGGTCTCCATAAAGATAGTAAGGTTTACCATACTGTGAAATATTCCAGCAATAACATCTCCATGGAAAAAAGCATTTGATGGACTCTTTACCAGAAAAGTTACACAATGCACCTTTAAATGTGCAGATTAATTTCTATTGTCCAACTTCCAGTGATTCGCGGTGAGCATCTCTACTTCTTTACAGTTGCTTTTAGCTGCCAAAAACAGTACGAAATGAATCATCTTACAGTTTTCTAAAGCCCTCCAAGTTGTGACAGCCTGCCGTGCGCCTCTTTGAAACTCAAGTGTGGCGAGTCTGGCTGTCGAACGTTAGCGTAATGTAATAATTGGGTGTCAAAGCAGAAAATGTTCCGAGTTTAACTTTAATTTGCTCAGCAGAGAGAGAAGGGATGAATGAGACACATGCAGATGAGACTGTCAATATTTCCCTTAGCTTTGATCGCAACACTAAAATAACCAAGACGCTGGTAAATTAACTGGAGAGGATTTGCTTTAGAACAAGTGAGTAAGCTGTTGGATCATGCGTAACAAGTGTGTTTTGAGAGGTGTATTCTTCTGACAGCCATTCACAGTTTAGTCAAACAATAGTGACAGATAGAATTACTTTATTTGTGGACGTTATCATATAATTTCGTTAAAGGTCCTATAATATGTTAAATTGACTCGTGAGCTATAAGCCATGTTAGAATGTTGTTCCCTCATCAGAAACCTACAGTTGTGTTTGTTTGAGCATCCCTTTATCATTTCCCCAGCTCAAAATGTTCTGTTCCACCTTGTGATGCAGTAGTTTCAACAGCTACAATTTACCTTTTATTCAGTAGAGATGGGCAATTTCAGAGCTGAAGATCCAAATGTTTATGTTGAAGGTGTCAAAAACACAGTGGAGCACTTTCTGTATTATTACATGACATCATAAGGTGGAACAGTGCATTTTCTGTTTGAGAGAAGAACACAGCTTAAATATGCAGGGTCTGAACTACTCCAGGTATGTTTTTGAGGAGGGTACAGCATTACATGACTTAAAACTCACAAGAGTCAGGACCTTTATTATAATCTAACGTCAACTGTTCCTTATATCTTCACATACACACCACCAAATAACACGTGGATGAGAAATTTCACGCCTGTCTTAGCAAATCCCAATTACTTTATTTATAAGTCCCAATGATGACCCCTGTGAAGATAATTTAGGAGCATTTAAGGTGTCAAGCCATGTGTAATGAGCCAATAGACAACAATAACAGTGTTCAGTAACAGGGAACGTTCTCATGTTGGAGTACCAGCATGTGATTCTCCTTGGGCTGTCTCTTCCAAGCCATAATTAGGTCCGGTATAGTCGCCGTAGGATGCATGGAGGAAGTTGAGTGGGAGTGTACAGAATTCAATCAGCCAGTATATTTTTCTGTATTGTTAAACACTTGAACCCATCCACAGTCATGTCACCAGGGACCTCGTGCACTGCCTTCCCCATCTCTGCTAGATTTGTGGAGCACATATTCATTACCATTGATTTACGTGTCAGGTCGGAGTCTGCAGCTGCCGGTAGCTATAATGTATTCCAGCATTTGTACTGTATTCTATCACGGTGAGTTTCAACAGGGTCATGGTAAGGACCAAGTCAGCTCTGTTTGCATAGCCTTAGCTTTCATGGCATGCCAGATTGCCAGTGGTACAGCAGCATGAATTTTAATGATAACTGCTCTCTACAAACTAGTGTACAGGCAAAACAACAAATATTTAGAATGGGGTTTAAACATCTTAAAAGCAAAAATGAACAGTTATTGATTTATTAAAATGAGCCACTGCTGTATAACATTGCCATTAACAGCTGACATTAGTAGATTACAATGTCAACTAATCTACATTTTTAGAACATACTGAAAACGTTTTGCTCAAACACATTGGGGAACTGACAGCTAGTGGTTCAATTTAAGCCATGCTGTTTAAACTAAACCATGACCACAGCATAAGAACAGAAGTGGTGTGCAGTGTTTCCCATAGATTTTGTTCAGATTATAGTCACACAAATAATTTTCCTTTAAATCATTTAATCTCTTTCATTTTGTGAAGTATTAATGACACTTATTGCTTATATTTGTTCTTTTTAAGCACTTCTACACTCACTCAGTGTAGTTGGTTTTATACGTTTATGACAGTACAATAGGCAACAAAGTCTAATTTTGTTAAATCAGTATTGTCCAGGTTATTCTAGACCATGGGGGGAAATTTTAGACTATGCAGGGGCAGTCTCCAGTATTAATGTTAAAAACTGGATATGCATAGTATAATGACATATAATGACAGTTTATTTTAGTTGGTTATGGTTAGATGTATGGATTTTCATCCTGTTGGGGAATTCATCATTTTATTCCTTTTGTGTTGTTATTATTATTAAATTGAATAATCTTGTTTAATATTAAAATTCACTATCTCTACTTACTAATGACCCTAGAAAAAATGTGTGTGAGACAGTAGAGGCTTTTTGGTCAAGAAGGACTGGCATTCAACCCACAAATGACCCATTGAAAATCCCCAAATTTACCTGTTCAAGAAGTTAAAAAGTACCTATAGTTTTGGCAGATGCAGTTTAACTCCACAGTTTGCCACTATAGTTGTGAGGGCATGGCTTTAGCTTGACTCATGTGTCTAAGGTGAAAATGGAAAGATTCGATGTCCAAACTTACAGAATATTGGTTATAGGGTTTAATTAAAGATGCAGGTTCCACAAATGAAGACAATGTATTCAGTTCAGACAGTCAAAAAACTGTATGGTCTCAGCCCCTTACAGCTTTCACACAAAGAATAATCTGGCCACATAGACCACCTGGCTATGAGCCACCGGGCTCCACCCCGAACACCTTGAACCAACTGTAGGACAAAAATGGCCGCAACAGTTATAATGCAATAGCAGACTGTGAGTATTTTTATCAACAGTTCAACAAAGTGGGAAGTTTTCCTCAAACTGTCAACACACTTCACCAGAGCCGCAGAATCATGCCCCACAGCTGATTGTTAAAATGCAATGAAATGTCGACCACTGCACCGAGAAAAGAACGGTGTGGAGAGATAAGGGAGAACATGGGAATTAATTATTTATCTACTGTAGTGATGTAAAAATCAATCTGTCTTTATTTTATTACAGGATTGATTTGCTGTTGGGAGAACCATTCACAGTCCTGATGTGGAGATAACAGCGTATAACATAGCTTCAATTGTTTAGTGGTGAATAGCATTGGCATTGACTTGAACTTTATCATTTGAAATTGGCTCACAGTGTGTCTCAAAGCTAACAGTCACTTTTATTAAAATCATAGGATATAAAATAAACAACCTGTTAAAATTCAAATTAATTAAAGGTGCATTATGTCATTTTTGATTGAGGGTCCATCACCTGCTGGTTTTGATGGGTATGTCACTACTTTGTCTGGAATGTTCCACAGTACAACATTAAATAGCCCTAACTTTACATGTATTCAATTATAGGTGGTTGTATAACTCAAAAATACCTAGAAAAACATCTTTCCACAGATCTGACCTGTAACTTGGTCTGGTCTGGTCTCCAGAAGAAAAGCAACATAGAACGTATCAACAATTCTGAGCTGACACTTTGCCCCCCATCCCGATATCAGCCAATCTCCTCTGGTCATCCTAAACAAAGCAAGAACATCTCCATGAAGAAAAGCATTTGACGGACCCTCCAGTAGAAAAGTTACACAATGCACCTTTTAAGTAAAGACTACCGGATTGTTTTTAAATGTAGAATAGACCTACTTTGTGTTTGTGGCATTGTTATAATATTTATTATGCTCCAAAATTAGCATTAGCGTTAGCATGGAGACACAAATGTCGTTCTTTCTAAGCAAAGAAGTGTCCTCCCTTGTATTTGTTTTATTTGTATAGTTTTTAAATGTTGTCAATTACATCTAGCCTCAACTCACTGTGCAATGCCTGGTGTTTAAATACTTAATAATTTTAGCATTACCCAAAAAAACAAACAAACAAAAAAACACTAGTCACACGCTGACAGTGTGGCTGCAGGGTGATGATGTGCACTGAGCCAATTGATATATTGTAAATCAACCATAATACCAACACACTCCACCAGAGGTCAGTAGAGGGACAAAATATTACTGAAGAACATTTTTAGTGAAGAATATGGATTTATTCGCTACAAACCTAAAATAGGGCTGCCATTTTAAAGACAGTCTGCTTTTAAACTGATACCATCTCAAAATGTTGCCCAGTATTGCTTTAAAATAGAAAGAAAATTACTTTGTACTTTCTCCAATCATAAAAATCCCATTCTCCATGTTTCAGAGCTGCTCAAACATGACCTCACAACGCATATACACCCTCCATTATAATTATGGAACAAAATTAGTGCCACCACAGGGAAATCTGAATTATTTTATATTCGCTGTAGTCATTTCACGCCTGGAAGAGTTTCACCTTTAACCGCGAGGTGCACGTCTGTCACTGCACTCCCAGCCTGGCGATTCTTATTCCAGAATAATAGAAGCATTCTCACATTTTTAATTGGACATTGTCGGGAGTGACATATCAATCCCGCTTCCGAGATGCCCTTTCCGTGTACTCCGTAATTGAAACCTTCGATATTTTTCCCCACAGAATTCAGCAATACAGGTGACAAAGATACCACCCCTCCCAATCGCCATTTTATTGTTATATTAGAACACTATCATAATCCTAAATATTCACATGATTAACTCGGTAGCTCTGTTTTTGAATCCAAATTTCTTCCTAATGTCCCGCTTGCCTTGCTGTCTCATTACAGATACGGACAAAACTATTATTACGTTCATCCTCCTTCATTTGTTCCCTGCAATTTTACATTCCAAAAGATTTCTATTAGCATTTTTGCAATTATTACCAGGCAAAATTCTATTAAACCTGTTGGCAGCAAACTGACAAGAAATGAGCGCACTATTTAGCACAAGAGAACGCTCAACATTCATAATGTTGCTTTCATTCTAATTTATGAATGAGTTTCAAATTTCGGGTATTCTTGGCATGAAGCTGACAAGCAGACTGGAGCGGGGCAAATAAAAACTGGCAGTCACCGTTTGAATGGGTAAATGTGCAGGTCACGATAAGAAAGAATTACATTTTTTACACGACAGGGGAGACAAAAGGCAAGTGGGGAGGAGGGGGTTAACACTTGCACTAAACTGCTGGGGAATAAAAAGAAGCATCATTCTAGCACTGTGGTTTAGGCGGTATTCCTCGGTGGAAGATAGAAGTGATTTAGAGCTCATAAAAAGCACAGAGTATAGCCCCCAAAGCACACATTGTAAAAAGCGCGATAGCGGACTGCAGCCCCGGTAACAGACTGTATCAATCTTTGGTGGGCAATCCTAATGGGGCCATAAGAGACAGTTGCCATAGCTAAAACAGTGCATTAATCAGGACATGTTATAAAATGTAGAGGTAGATTTTTACAACAGAATGGCTTTACTAATAACTTAGAAATGTGCTGTAAAAAGTGATATGCGAGTGAGTGGGTAGACCTATTCAGTTGTAGTTATTTATTTTAAAAAGAAACAGTATCTTGCATGCACTCTACTGTTTAAAAAAGGTACTACAATCACAGCTGGGTCGCCAGAACCTGAATCTGCATAAAAAGGGCGCATACATATTTTCCTCATGCATCATGTGAAAGCTCAGAACCTCCAGAATTCACTCAGTGAGCTGCAGAGGCTGCATTAGCACTAAGTAATGACTATCTGTAGGTGCTGGGGTTTAGTCAGTGAGTATTCATATCAGAGAGAGGCATTTTAGGTTTAAAACAACTCAATTTCAGCATTAAAACTGGCAACTCAAATACTTAATTAACATTAGCTCAAATTGTGGGATCTCGTAAATGGTTCACGACCGGAAATGTAGCAACCTTTTTTTTGCTTACTAAATGTTGGACATATATTTTATTTTTTAATGGTGCGTTTTTGTTTTTGCTCATATATATAGTTAAAATAATAATAATAATAATAATAATAATAATAATAATAATAATAATAATAATAATATTTCAATGGTGAGAATTCATGAAATGCATGCTACAAAAATTATACTTGGAAATCTGAAGCAAATCGCATTCATGAAGTCAGTATTTGTATTTTACTATGCAGGTTTTAAAAAGAGACGAAAAGGAGAAAAGTCTCTGGAAATCAGCCTTATAAAGATACAAGATTTTTTAAACTCTCACTTAAATTGACAGAGTTTGTGAGATGAACTGGGGTTCACCTGGTAGAGAAGGTGGTTACTAAGAGCTGAGTTGTGGATTCTTATGAATTCTTGCAGTGAAGGATGTGGCCTGTCTATGGTGCAATGATAAGTGACTCTTGAGAACCCTGTCCCACTGCGTGTGAATCAGAACCCTGTGAACATCAACAGTGGCCCTGTGGCAGTGCTTGTGATAGTAAACTATAGTGCCCACACACACAGAGCTGTCAGCGCTCAATCCTGAACTCCGTATAGAAACTGGTCAAAGAGAAAAATTACCCCCCCCCCCCTCCCTCATGTAACTGATGGCTGCACAACACCACTAAACTGGAACCTTTTACCACTCACTTTAAGCTGTAGTGTTATCGCCAAATGTTGAGTCATGTGTACAACAGAGAGAGGGTGATTGAACTAAATGGAATACTGGTTAATCTGCCCCCCTGCTTCTGTATAACGCATTGGAGTTTTTGAAGATACCCACGTTTTACATTGCATTAATTATTCACCCCTTCCTTGGTGGTGGTAAGCTGCTATCATAAACTTCCTGCATTACACAAAATTGATTCTTGTGAGTTTTAAGTCATGTCATAATGCCAGGTCAAAAACATGCCTGGAGTTGTGTTTTGTTCCATTCACACGTTTGAGTAACTTTTTTTATTATACTCTCTAAAACTCTAAAGCTCAAAATGCCCTGTTCTACCTTGTGATGTCATGAAGCGGTAGTTTTCAAGTTAACAGCTCCCTTTTACCTTTTGTTCAGTAGAGATGGGCAATTCCAGATATGAAATCATCCAAATAATTCTAGTGAAGGACATGACATCATAAGGTGGAACCGAGTGTTTTCTGTTTGAGAGGAGAACTCAGCCAAAATATGCAGCATTTTTGTGTTAAACGTGTGAAAGAAACAAAAGACAACTCGTGGTATGTTTGTGATGAGGAAACAACATTACATAAATCATAAAATAGAGCTTTATGGGCCCTTAAACCTACTATCTTGAACTTTAACAGCCATATCAATAACATCTGCAGCTTTTACCACCTAAAAAGCTTAGCAAAAATCAAATCTAAACCAGACTTGGAGAGACTTATCCATGTGTTGTCTCCATGTCTCCATGTATTTACTATGCTAAATTTAACTTTCTTTGCTATATACTAATTATCATATTGTCACTGTGAAATCTAGTTGTGAACCATAACTGTTGTTTCTGTTCAAAATAAGCGTACCTTATCAACATAATAAAACCCTGTTATACTATACTCTCGCCCCTAGAGGGCAGAACACCATGCTAATCACTGTTTACCACATAATTTTGGCTTTCCTTCCTAGTTATGCTCCATTGATTCATTCCACCATGTTGCAGACAAGGAAAACAGTTGTCAGCAATGAATGATTACAATCTGTTGCATTATTTATCTGCACATTATTTAAAGCCTATAAACCTAATTTACAACAAAGCTCCTCAAATCATTCTTTGCCAACCCCTGCAGGCAGTGGGAGTGAGAGAAAGTCTGAACAGCTGTACTCGCTGAGATGAGCAGTATCTTCTATGCCACTGGCAGCAAGACCAATCAGAAGTGCGTTATCGCTATACAGGTTAAACTGCAAAACAATGCACAGTCAGCAGAGAGGAGCAGCCCCCGGCCAAACCCCATCAAAGTAATCAACTTGGAAATGTGAGAACAACTTGTGCCTGTCACACTATGAAAATGTATCCGCTGTTTTATTTCTGGCAATGAGGAAATAGTGTTTAAAAGCAATATGACAGACATTATTTATCACGCAGGAGCACAGGACTCAAATGCAACACAAAGAATGCCGTCTAACACAAAGTATTATTTCGGTACAACAGAAAGTGTCCTACAAAAGGTAAGGCCTAAATGGCAAGGCAGGTAGATACAACAAAGGAATTATATGATTTGTAAAGAACTAAAATATCCTCCAAAACTGGGAATCTCTTCAATAAGGAAACAGGCAGGGAAAAACTCAGAATCAGGGACTTTAATCAGAATTGCTCAAAGCAAACAACAGATATAGATACTAGGGTTCAGATACAGAGCTTGAGAAATAGATGTTCTCAGGTCAACAATCTAGCAAAGACTGAGTGAAGACCAGGAGCTTATATAGGCTCCCCAGGGATAATTAGGGAATGAGAGACAGGTGTCGGAGAACAGGGAGGGAGCAAAAGGAGGACTGGAACAGACCTGGAGCTGGACTGGGGAAGAACATGTAGACAATAGGCAGAACTGTGACAGAACCCCCCTCTCAAGGGACGGCTCCTGACGTCCTAAAAAATAAGACCGAGCATGGGTGGGAGGAGGGGGCCTGGAGGAGGGTCTTCAGGGTATTGAAGGCTGCGTCTGCCTCTGGTGACCACTTGTAGGTCACTTTGGAGGAGGTGAGGGCTGTAAGAGGAGCGGCGACCGAACTGTATCCACGGATGAACCGCCTGTAGAAATTTGCAAACCCCAGAAAGCGCTGTAGCATCTTGCGGGACTCAGGAACAGGCCACGAGGTAACAGCTTCAACCTTGGTAGGGTCCATGGAAACACTCCCCTGACTAATGATATACCCCAGAAAGGCAACTGACGAGGCGTGGAACTCACACTTCTCTTCCTTGACGATGTGTGAGTTAGAGAGGATGCGCTTATACACAGTCTGAACGTGATAGACGTGTTCCTCCTTGTACTTGGAGTAAATCAGAATGTCATCAAGGTAAACAATAACATACTTTTTCAGCATGTCACGGAGGACATCATTGACAAGTGCCTGGAACACGGCAGGGGCATTGGTAAGACCAAAGGCATGACAAGATACTCGTGAATGGCCTGTCGGAGTGTTAAAGGCAGTCTTCCACTCGTCCCTTCACGGATCCGGACGAGATGGTAAGCGCTATGCAAGTCAAGCTTTTGTAAAAATAACAGCATCCTGCAAGAGCTCAAATGCCGAAGAAATGAGTGGCAGAGGGTAACGGTTCTTGATAGTTATATTGTTTAGCCCTCGGTAGTCTATGCAAGGTCTAAGTGTCTTGTCTTTCTTGTCAACAAAGAAGAAACCCGCCCCAGCAGGAGACGAAGAGGGACGGATGATTCCTGCAGCCAATGACTCATTGACATATTTCTCCATAGCTTCTCTTCTGGTCCAGAGAGGGAATAGATATGACCACGTGGGGAGAAGTTCCAGGCAGAAGGTCAATGGCACAGTCATACGGATTTGATGTGGGGAAGTGATGTAGCCTTGGTCTTGCTGAAAACCTCTCTGAGGTCATGGTACTCTTCAGGAACACCTGTTAAGTCTGGTTGAGGACTAGTATTGTCACTGGGTAGCACTGCTGGGACGGCTTGCTTGAGACAAATCTGATGGCAAGATGGGCTCCAGTTAGAAATGGAACCTGTAGCCCAATCTATTTGGGGATTGTGACGAAGAAGCCGAGGATTACTGGGTGCTGTGGAGTTTTCAGGATGTGAAATTGGATTGACTCATGGTGATTGCCAGCCATTAGCAGGAGAACAGGAACAGTGCGATGTGTTATGGAACCCAGAAGTCTGCCATCCAGGGCATTGGCAGGCACAGGTACAGGGAGAGGAACAAGGTTTATCTTTAATTGCAGAGCCAGGCTTTCATCAATAAGACTGATGTCAGAACCAGAGTCAATTAGAGTGGTCACTGTGTGAGTACCGCTCTCAAGCAACAGACGGGCTTGAAAATGAGGACGCTTTTATAGGGAAGGTGTGGAGGAAAGACTCATCAGTATTCCCCTTTCTACTGATGAGCCTGCCCTTTTACTGGACACACAGAAACAAAATGGCCAGGCTTCCCACAATAGAGACAGAGATTCCTCTGGCGGACGTTCTCGCTCTTCAGGAGAAAGACTCGTTCTGCCCACCTGCATGGGCTCAGGACCTCCATCATGAGGAGATGAAGTGTGCTAAGGGACTCTAAAGAAAGAGGCGGGCGTGTGAAATGTTGTCGTTCAGAAAGTCTGAGTCTCTTCTTCGTGTCTCCGAGCTTGGATGCGGTGATCAAGCTTAGTTGCCAGTTCAATCAAATTATCAAGATCAGACGGGAGATCAAACGACACCAACTCATCTTTAACAAAGTCACTGAGACCCAAAAAGGTAGGCATCAGTTTGAGCTGCCATATTCCACTGGCTTTGAAGGGCCCGGTTCGAATTCAATAGAATAATCTGCAACAGTGCGGGCTCCTGTCGCAGGCCCATTAGACCACCGGCTGCATCAGGTCCAGATGACGTGGCACCAAACACCTTGCGTGAGTTCTTGAGCAAAAGCGTCAAAAGAGGCACAGGCATTGGTTTGACGCTCCCATTCAGCAGTTCCACACAGCCTAGCCCTATCTGTGAGGTGGTTGATGGCAAATGCCACCTTGGCTTTTTCTGTGGAAAATGTGTGCGGCTGTAAGGCAAAGAGAATGGAGCAGTTGGTCAAAACGGATTGCACCTTCAGGGTCTCCCTTATAACGTTCAGGAGTGCCTACCTGGGTTCACAAACTGGTCCAGGTGCCAGCACTTCAACAGAAGGTGGCGGGGCGGGGTTGGTAGGAGCAGGAGTAACTGCAGTTACTAGCTGGGTGACAGTGACCGCCAGTTGGTGGATCTGAGCCGTTAAAGTGGCAATATTCTGTTCATTAGCTGCAGTTGACTGCTGGAGCAGCATTAGCAGCAGATGCTAACTCGGCCTGCTGTTTCTGTAGGCTTTCCTCTAGCCTAGCAAGCCTCTCCATGGGGCTTTCCTTATGTGCTGAGTCCATACTGGCTAGATTGTACTATCACGCAGGAGCACAGGACTCAAATGCAACACAAAGAATGCCGTCTAACACAAAGTATTATTGGTACAACAGAAAGTGTCCTACAAAAAGGTAAGGCCTAAATGGCAAGGCAGGTAGATACAACAAAGGAATTATATGATTTGTAAAGAACTAAAATATCCTCCAAAACTGGGAATCTCTTCAATAAGGAAACAGGCAGGGAAAAACTCAGAATCAGGGACTTTAATCAGAATTGCTCAAAGCAAACAACAGATATAGATACTAGGGTTCAGATACAGAGCTTGAGAAATAGATGTTCTCAGGTCAACAATCTAGCAAAGACTGAGTGAAGACCAGGAGCTTATATAGGCTCCCCAGGGATAATTAGGGAATGAGAGACAGGTGTCGGAGAACAGGGAGGGAGCAAAAGGAGGACTGGAACAGACCTGGAGCTGGACTGGGGAAGAACATGTAGACAATAGGCAGAACTGTGACATTATTATGGATTAGACTGCACTGTGCCGCTGGGGTGTGACTAAGATGAGTTTGTGTATGTCTTATAGTCTTATAGCAATAGACTTGAATGTGTCCAGATATGAAATGTAAACTTAAATATACTCTTTCTGTTTGTTTGTCAGCTAATGGGATCAAATTTGAGTTTGAACTGTGTGTCTTTCAGCATCAGAGAAGACAATGCACTATCTTCTTTCTTAATATATTACAATATGTGATACTAGAATTTGCTTTAAGCCATGTAATAATGTTGTTACCTCATCAAAAACATACCTGGAGTTTTGTTTTGTTTCATTCATACATGTTTATTTATTATAGTTCTGTCTGCATCTCCAAAGCTCAAAATGCTCTGTTCCACCTGATGTCATGTAATGGCAGTTTTCAGGTTCACAAAGCTTTTACCTTTAGTTCGGTAGAAATGGGCATTTCCAGGGCTGATTCTAGTGAAGTTGTATGGAGTTTAAAAACACAGACTCAAACAGATTACAGGCTTTGCATGTTAAACATGTGTGAATGAAACAAAACACAACTCCGGGTTGTTTGTGATGAGGAAACAACATGACAACACAGATTTTAAAAAAATTACTTAATATGGGCCGCTTTAACTTCCACTATATTTTACATTTAGATTAAATTCGAGGTACAATTTATACTTATTCTTGTACTGATACCAAAAGAGCAGAAAAGCCTGTGTGTGTAGCTGCAGTGGTGGTAGAGAGTGCATTCATTATCACAGCCTCCTCCTCTGAGTGCAAACAGGGAGCAACAGCTGCCTCTAACCACTACAGACTGTACAGGCTTCAGCAGCACTTCATGTTGTGGGTTTAGACATAGTTGTAATGAATACCTCAGAGCGCCGCCTGGACTCCTCAGCATGAATTGCTTACTGTTGCATTGGGAAAGGTTTGTTTTGTTTTCTTTGTAGGAGTGGTCAAAGTGGTCTAATGGGCTAATGACTGTATAGAATGTTAGTAGCAGACCAGTCTTTATGTGTGATTATAATAGATTTAGATATGTTTATGTAAGGCCACATTTTTTTTCTTTAGAAGGATGTGGTTGCTTTGCTTGGTATGTTCCACAGTATGTCATTAAAAATCTTTATAAAATGCTTTGTTTCATAAGAGATGATTTTACTGTCTATCTTTATTTATCTCCACTAAATTGATCTCTACCTTGGCCTGTTTGTCTCCATGGAAATAGATAATTTTAATGCTTTACTGTGAATATGTGGGGTATTTTTTGTAACATTTCAGTAATAAAAGGTTGAATAAGTGACATCTATGGCTAATTATTGACCAGTTATAGTACTATATGCTATAGCTCATGCCTTGTAATGATACTGTTGATTTAAAAATAGTTTACTGGGATTATCATGCATTATGGTTATTGCCTCAGTGCCTCAAAGTAGTTTGAATATTGTTTATAGCAGTATATCTCTGTAGCAATGTATCATGCTTCAAAATTTGTTCTTGTGACAGGCCTATCTATTAGAAACGTTTTTTGTTATGGTATTTGCAAACCTGTGACTGTGCTGTTTGAGGGTCAGAGTATTGTGGAGTAAAATCCAGGCCTAATGAGCTGAGAAGAAGAGGCGATTATTTAGGAGTTGGTTGGATAAGGCCACCTCATGCTGCGGATACACCTGCATGTTCTGAAACTGCACCCTGATCCAGGACACCTACCCACACTGCTCTTTGGATGATCTATGGCTGGCTGGCACAAGTTTATTTTAAGATGTGGTTTTTGGAGTAGTGATATTTTGTTTCTAATGTTTTATTCTCACCACTAATCATAAACCATAAACTAATATCTCAACATCATGGCAGCTGTAATAGCAATTTTACAACACCCATGTTAGTAGTTCAAGGTACATAACTCTTCTGGCGGAGGATTCATCACCAGTCTCCATGGAGATGTTACTACTTTGCCAGGTATATTCCATAGATGTCATTAATATGATTGACTGAATTCAGGAGCAGGACCACGCCTCAACCGCTATTTCCTCCTCACCAGCGAATCACAGCTCACTTCGACCACACCTTTAATTTCCCAGAAGCCTATTTGTAGCAGCCTTTCCCATCTTCCCAGTTTGTCTCAGCTAACTTGACCCCACCCTCCCAGCCCCTATCTTGTTTGTCTTTAAGACATAAGACGTCTACAAGGGGAGTCCCGTTCCAGCTGGGCCAATTGACGATTGAGACGGAGCCCCCACCCACGAGTCTCAACCCAGCCATCTCCACCCCGTTTCATACAATTATCAATAAACTACTTCTTCTTTGCACAATGTCGTTGTTGGTGTGGTCCTTGCTAGTGAATATGGAATTAAACATTATGTACCCAGGGAGACAAGCAGGTGATGGCATGAGGTCAAGCTACAGGTCAAATCTGTGGAAAAACAAGCCAGAGTGCCAAAAGAAGTATGATGGCCGGTGGTAAAGAATGCACAGCAAGAATGCATCCATGGTTGGCTTTAAGATAATTGAATAAATGCAAGATATGTTTAATGCCATACTGTGGAGTATCATAGCCAACGTAATAACATCTCCATGGAAACAAGGTGGGCGGACACATTAGATAAGTTAGATAGTGCACATAGAAATTACAAAAGGTAGAGAAAGTTTATTTTTTCACACAGTTAAAGAACAACTAATGACAAATTTAGATGAGAATAAATATGACTATGACTTTCAACTTTGATGGGGCAATGCACTTCTGCAAAAATGTTACTTTGCTTAAAGAAAAAATAATTTTATGAATGCAGAGCAAAACTTTATACACTTTACTTTACTATAAGCTTTACTTTACTTTATAAACTTTCTTAAGCTATCTTCTATTTCAACATTACCAGTGTAACTTTGACCAAAATCCTGCCTGTATCACCACCTTCTCTTATAATTGCCAAGTTATCTTCCCATCTGCTTTAGTCCAGCCTTCACAGCTCCCTCTCTCTTCACAGCAGCTTTGACGCAATAACATTATGACACTAAACACACAATGTTAAGAAGTCTTTGCTTGCTGATCTATGTAGGGCAAGTGGCGGGGTGTCCGGTGTAATAATTGAAGAAGATGAATGTTAGGGGATATGTTCATTTGAAAGCACTTGCCACAGAGGGTAGCACAGAAGGTGGAGCTGTCCTGTCCGATTTGCTTTAGAATCAAACCAAGACTAAATTGGAAACCGTGAATCACTCTGACACCATTGGCGTAAGATGGATTACTCCAGTTAAGGGCCGACTGTTCTTTACTTTGCTTCGCTTTTAAAGAAATCATACAAAAATTACTTTCTTCTGACAGATGGGATGGCTGACCTGGGCAGTCGATGAAAGGGATAGTGGGAGGCAGAGACACTACAAAGCTCAGGGTTTTATCAGTGAAGCACTAGCCCTACTGTATCCAAAAGCTCTGGGCTGCACAATGAGGCTGGCTGAATATTTGATCAACTGTCTCAGGTTTAATAAGGCTTGCCAAAATACACCTGCCTGCAGGGAAAAGATAGAGCTTTGTGCTGAGCGAAGTCTCCTCAAGATGCAAGGGACAAGGCTGTTTGATGTTTCAAATATCCAATCTCTGCTAATGCTGCCCTACCTTACACTGTGAAGTTACAATAACAACAAAAAAAGAATTAGTGATCTATAATATTTAATGAAATTAGAGACAAACTGCCTTTGGCTTCAGGAGCTTCTTTGGATACAAGGAGAATCAAGGTAATTTAATATAGTGTATATAAAATTAAACATATCTCTATTTCCCCCAACTGTTAAATGTACTGTTTTGTAGTCAGACTGCGGAGTGAACCAATAATACTCAAACTTTAGCTGTCTATTAAAAAAATATTGAGAGAATATGTACTCAAATATGTACTCAAGTAAAACTACAGTTACATGGCTAAACATGCCAAACCTGCTAAGACATTGCTGAAGTAAAGTAAAAGATATGCATGAAAAACACTGCTCTAAATAGTACAAGTTATTTCTGACACAAGTTTAGATCACTCTATTTACAAAACAAGATCAATTAAACTGTTTAAAGTTGAATTACATTGTTTTAAACCACAAATTCACTGAGCTCTGGTCAATCAGAACAGGTGACGCAGTACCTTTCTGTGTGTTTAGGTATAGACAGGAACAGATATGGTAGTGAAACATTCACATCATTCAGTGGGATGATCGGGACTTGTACTGTTCTCAGTAACACACTTGTCTTGAAATGGTAGAAAATTATACTTAAGTACAAGTACAGGTTTTCAAAAAAATACAACTGCAAACTACAATTTACTCTTACTTAAGAACTTACTGGTTATTATCATACTTTTTCACTGAACTGTAGTAAATATTATGATTATAAGGATTATACTGGGTATCTGGATGTATTAACTTTGCACAAGTAGTGGTTTAACAAAGAAATATTGTTGCTAAAATGTATTTGGTTCTTAAAAACAGCAATTTATCATGTGCAATATATCGATTATCACATATCGCGATATTGTGATATCGTATCTTGACTCATATATCATGCAGTGTATTGATTCGTGAGGGACCCTGTGATTCCCAGCCCTCATAGTAAGCAACACACTTGGTGAAATACAGATTTGACAATGCATCACTAAACCACAGCTCAGTGCTTTTGTGTGTTGTGTCCCATCACATGTGGCAGGTGAGTGCTGTGTCTGTGCTCACCTCAGCCCTGCTCACTGTTGGTGGCTGCAGCTCATTGCCCGACAGTAATGTGGGGCCCTCCTCACACCTGAGACCAGTGGTGTGGGCCCTTAGAGGAAGCACTAGCCTGGCTGCCAGCCCTGATTGCTTTCTTCACTCTCTGGAACTGCACTCGCTAGATGCCATTAACCACCTTCACGCAGTGTGATCCCAACTGGACTGTGCCATTAACCCTGTACACAAGGACCTGTTTACAGACACGCACAGATAAACACACATGTTAGGTATCCATGCACTGTGAGGCCATTACATTGACTTACATTCATTTCCTGAAGACTGATATGAATTGGTGGTTTTCAGATTATAGAATGCGATGCTGCCATAGTCCCAGATGAGGAGCAAGGGCCAGATTTCCTTACGGATTACATTGTACTTAACCATAAAATATCCAAAAGATAAATTCACAAATGTTGAACCTGGTATTTTCAGTTATTAACTAAACCCTAGAACTCACTGTATTAGAACATAATATTGCATTTTAACAGTATTAATTTTACTTGTCTCCATGGAGATGTTACTGTTTTGCCTCCAGTATTCCAAATGTGGCATTAGACTTTTCAATCTCCATAGAATCGAGCAGAAGACACAGCTTAGACACAATTTAGACACAATTTACTGGTGAGATCTGTGAAGAGGTGACCCCACTCACAGTAAGAATGCATGTTTTTAAAGGTATTTTAGCAATAAAAACACCCATAATCACATAACTGCATCTTATATAAGTTTAATACCATATAGTAGAGCATTACAGGCAAAGCAATAGCATCTCCATGATAGCGGACCCTCAACTTGAAAAGTTACACAGTGCACCAACCCAAACACTAATATTAACCTAAATTAACCCACATCTTAAGTTTCTGTGCCTGCAATGTGATGAACACCCACCCATACACACATATACACAACCACACGCAGAAGTGGACAACCTCAAGGCAGATCCAAAACTAACGGCTGCAGCAGAGATCTCCCACAGGGTCCCAAATGGCATTATGACATAACACGCATAGAGCAAGGGTGACCTCTGCTGGACAAACACTCTAATGACTTAACTGACTTAATAACAGCATTAAACTCACTAACATTTAAACACATAATTATAGGTAGGCAAGCACGACATGGACTACATACAACAAAACATGTGATAAAAAGATCACAAAATGAGTCATATGGACAAATAGAATCCTGTATGCCCCTGAGGGTAGATTTATTGTGGGTGTATAATGCATGCTGAACTTTGCTATCTAAGCCTTTATGCTGACTCTTACTGTATATCCCAGGTTGATAAGCCATTGTCCTTATGGGTGTGGCATTCATGACTGAGGAAATGCACTGATGTGAAGAAATACATGTACATACTCATTCACTTAGCCAAGCAGCATTTCTTTGTTTAAAAAAGATTAGCTTTATTGATTATAGTCTATAAGTCCACACCTGCCCAACAAGTCCTGAAAGTAAAACAACTGGATTTCCTCCATCATAAAACATGGATAAGATAAATGGCTCTCAGGTCACATCATGTTCCCATCACATTGTGCGCCTAATACTTGGGTGAAATCTTTTGTACAAACAATTATTGTATATCCCTAAACTAAAAAATGCAATCCTACAGTTAGTTTTAGTTTTAAAAATGATAAAGATGAGTGTGACAACTTGCCCCATTGGTGTGATAATATCCTGCAATGGGGCATATTGTCACATCTGTCCAACCTCGTGTTTGAATTCTTATTCTTATAACTCTGGGTGTGTACAAGACACAGAAATAGTATGAAAAGACTAAAATGGCTGAGATGTTGCTTGTTCATTTGGTATACGTGCACATATACATATCATTACATTATACATATCCATTTATGTCATGAGAAAAGTGTGACAACATGCCCCGCTCTCCCCTACATACTGTCAGCTTACTCATAATACAGTAAGCTATAAAGCCAAATCACACAAAGCCAGTCTAGGCCTGTGTGTGAATGAGTTTGTAAAGGGTAAGGCTACAGATCATTTGTCTGTTTGTATGACTGCATACAAATCTATTTTTTCAGGTAGGTCACACATTATTTGGCCATTTACTGTTTTTACAGGAGCTTCTCTCAATTGACTATTGCAAATACATGAGTGGATGAATAAATAAACACATAAAACATACCCAGAGTTTTGATTCATTCACACATGTTTGAGTAATTCTTTAATATTAGTCTGTCTACATCTCCAAAGATTAAATGCTTATGATGTCATGTAGTGGTAGTTTTTAAGTTAGCAGCTGCCTTTTACCTTTAGTCCAGTAGAGATGGGCAATTCTAATGAAGGTTTATGGGATTAAAAAACACAGTAGAGCACTTCCCATATTAGCGTTTTCTGATTGAGAGTAGAACCTAAATATACAGGGTTTGTGTGTGAAACAAAGAAAATTCCAGGTATGTTTTGGATAACGAAACAACTTTATAACATACTAGCTGATCAGAAAAAATCGAAATATGGGCCCTTATCTCAACCTCTGTCTACCTGCTACCTGTGTACCCGTCAGAGGCCCCTGATCGGTGAAGGTGACGCTCTCTATTCTATTGTTACACAGCATGCAGTTGCCCGTAATGAACGTTTTTGTCGTTATAGTTGCCCAAACACGCCCCTCCTCCTCCCTGACATGTTCATTATACTTTACGGTCATCGCGCTGATATTTTGCCAGGACTATAATGTAACGCACGAGTGGGGAACACACCAGGAAGCCTGCGCACGCCGCCCGTGACTGAGCGCTTTGGGCGAACAGGGAAGAAAAAAAATAATTTCCCAGGAGGGAGGCGCCTAAACGTCAAGCCCATTCACCCATTCAGCCTACTTACTGTACAGGAAAACTTTGACTTCTGCGGAAAAACAAAACTTGAGGCGTAGCGAACACACTGGCGCAAATAGTCGGTGCACTTACATTTGGCGTCGTCGCCGAGTGCGCTCTGTCGTTTACCTGCTGACCGCTGTTACGTCGTGTTTACCTGGCCGTCACCTGTCAGGTAGGGTACGTACTTTACCTTTTGTCTTCTCAAGTGCTTTTGTTAGCCTACTCAAACGTGTTAAAAGATTTAGTATTGTTGATTATGTTTAACCAGCTCACCTTTAGTAACATATAAGTTGCTTTGTGTTATTGTGTCAAATAGTCATTATATAGTATTTAAGTTAATCTATTTGAGCTGTGCCATAATGCTACCTTCTTTGTTTTCCCCATCTTATCATTTATGACAGCATGCTTTACGTTCCATACCCTACTATCTTTTCTAATCTAATCTTTAAGACTTCACAAACATGCATTACTTTATAGTCTTAAACAACACTATAAACTAGACTACAGTACAGTTACTAAGCACATTATTATCTATCCCAAACTTCAAATCCTCCTACATTTTTATTATTGCAGTTGTAACAATGTAGTCAGGATGAGAATGTTTTACTGTTATATGTAAATCTAACAGGACTTTTTCTGTTTAGGAAAATCAGATGATATATAATGGCACTTCCTTGTAAGAACCCAGCTCCAGACCTGACAAAACCAGACAGCAATGAGCTCCAACTCAAAGTGGATTTCTTCAGAAAACTTGGTTACTCTTCAAAAGACGTGGAGGCTGCCCTGAGGAAGCTAGACCTAGACACTGACACCAACGCGGTCCTGGGAGAATTGGTTCGGATTGGGGCCCGGGCAGCACCCTGCATTTCAAATTCAGACAACGATGAGAGGAGCACAGGGTTCAAGAACTCTCTCCTGCCTCCCAGCTGGACCTCTGGACCTTGCAGAAACACGCCAGAAGCAGTGAACAAGAAACATACAGATGAGGAGCTAAGGCCTATTGTTATTGATGGCAGCAATGTGGCCATGAGGTAAGGTTATATCCTATTTGCTGAATGAGAAGTGCAAGTGTTTATTTCATCACGAATTCTTATGTTATTCATAGTTTAATATAATAATAAAAAATAGTCAGTGCTTAATCTTAAGACTTGAAGATGTAACCTAGATAATGATCAACTTTGTCTCTACAAACTGCAGACAGGTACTCCTCTGGACTCGAAAACACACTCTACGGTGTGGTGTTGAAAGCACGCTCCCTGCCCTGTCTGTGCATGTTTTGTTCTGCACATATATGCAAATTTGCTCAAAAATGATTCAGAGACGTACTACTGACTTATTTTTAACAACCTTTTTATGATTTTTTTTTTCTCACTTTCTTTTACAGTCATGGCAACAAAGAGATCTTCTCGTGTCGAGGCATCCAGCTGGCAGTGAACTTCTTCCTAGACAGAGGTCATAATGATATAAAAGTGTTTGTTCCCAGTTGGCGCAAAGAGCAACCCCGGCTTGATGCCCCCATTACTGGTGAGAATATAAATGTACAAACAAGGAAACTTTGGGTTACAGCCAGGATACAATACAACTTTGTATTAAGAGTTCAAAGACACAAGAGGACTGCAGGTTCTGGCATAGTTTAGCATTAACAGAATTGGAGTAATGAGTGAAACTGCTGCAATGAGGAAATAGTTTGCCTTTTCTTCTTCCTGGAATGAAGGGATCTGTGAGTTCCTGCTTGAGTCTGAGCCAGCAAATTCAAAGCAAAAATATTTGTATGAAGATTAGTTTCATAGTAGCAAACAAATGTTTGGATGTAATGTGACACATGCATTTGATTTGAAAGAAGGGAAATTTTCAGCATTCACCCAGTACATGTAAGAAACTTAATATGTAAATCAGAGAGAAAGAGAGAGATGCTTTATTTTTTATACAGCGTCTTAGTTTAAAGAGATAGTGATAAACTTACATTATTTTAAATGTACAGAAATACCTTCTTAAAATCTCCAAGTAATTTTAGAGGTTTTTAGTTTAGTCTTGACCAGACCAAGTTTGGTTCTTGCCCTTTTGTAGTGCATTGTGTAGCTTTTGGTGGGGGATCTGGATCTACTTGTCTCCATGAGACGGCACGGCATTACACTTATCTCTAGCTTTTATCGATTACAAGATTTTTAATGGTTGAAAATTACATGCATTCTTACTGTTAGTGGACTCACCATAGATCTGACTTGTAATTTAGCCTGGTGATGCACACCTGCTTTTATCCATAGAGACAGACAAGTTTAATGGCATATTGTGGAACATTGTACACCAAGCAACAACATCAGCAACAACAACAGCAGAAAAGTTACAGAGTGCCCCTTTAAGTGCATATGTGGTTATTGGTGTATCTTCTTTTGAGTCAGGCACCAACAAATAATTATTTGTTTTTATACTGGAAGACTAATTGAAAGAATAGAATCCAGTACATCATGTCTTCATGTCTTGAGTTCTCCTTCTTTCTGGGTGGAACTGTCCAAAGGTATTTTTTTTCCCCTCAACAAGGAAGTCAGAAAAAAGCTCTACAGGGGAGCTGGGTATTCCCCATCAGGAAGTACAGCTGTATTTGTTCTTCCACACCTAGTTTATGACTGAACACTGCATGAACTCAAAGTGGTGACTGCCTTCACAAAGACACTCACTAGACTCTGAGTGCTTTATCTGCGCATCACTACTTCACATTCACACAAGAAGAAATCATTTCATTCTACATCCGGAGCACACACAATATAAGCTGTTTTCATTCTTTGTTGTGGTAATTTGATATCGAACCTTAGAGAGATTTGTTTGTACTTGACCATTTGTTTAGTGGGAGAGTGAGGTTTCTAGTACACCCTGGCTGGTAATCAAAGTGCCTGTTGTTGGCAAGAGTAGTGTTTTTCTGTGAATGCATTTGGAGATATATTCCTACTGGACTATTTAAAGGTCCTATATTACACAAAATTGACATGAGCTTTAAGCCATGTTATAATGCTTAGCTCTTCAAAAACATACCTGAAGTTTTGTTTTGTTTCATTCACACATGTTTGAGTAATCCTTTATAGTCTGTCTACATCTCCAATATTCATTCAAAAATGCTCTGTTGTGCCTTGTGATGTCATGAAGCAGAAGTTTTAAAGTTTAAAGTTTTAACTACTATTACCAGTTAGCTACCATTTACCTCAGTAGAGATTGGAAATTCCAGAGCTGAAATGATCCATGAATATCATTTAATTATTATTCAACACTTTCTCTCTGTAGTTGTAATACACCTGTTTTGTTGAATGTACTGTGCATCATAAATATAAAGTCTTAAGAAATCTTCATGTAAAAATATTCTCATTCATTCTTCATTCATTCATTCTTCAGATCAACACATCTTGACAGCTCTTGAAAATCGTGGCATCCTTGTCTTCACTCCCTCTCGTCATGTCAGGGGTAAGCGGGTGGTTTGTTACGATGACCGCTACATTGTCCAGGTCGCGTCCGAATCGGAGGCTGTGATTATATCCAACGACACCTACCGTGACCTCCAAGGAGAAAGTCTGGAGTGGAAAAAGTGCATTGAAGAGAGGCTCCTGATGTACTCATTTGTGAATGACAGGTGAGCTATGAGGCCCTGGAAGGGCCTGTCCTGTTTCACCACTGCCTCATAAATAATTGCAAGCAGGATATTCTCTGGTGTGTAATTAGTCAAACAAATCAATTCTTCCATGACTAATATGCTACATGCAAGTAACTTTGTCTGTGTGTTGTTGTTTTTTTCAGATTCATGCCCCCAGATGACCCTCTTGGTCGCCATGGCCCTACTCTTGACAACTTCCTCCGGAAAAAGCCCCTGCCTACAGAGCAGAAGAGACAGTTTTGTCCTTATGGTGAGGTTTAACCTGTTTTCCCTTTCCTTTTGTAACATAAATCCCTGGTTAGCTGTTGTCTGTTTTGGTTCAACCATTGTCCTGAGTTAGAGCAAGTGTTTTCCATCATAAGTTCAGTGAGAGTCTGTTTTGATACTAAATTGATTGATTAAATGTGAAGATGCTCTGTACTGTATTGCAGCATAGAGCCAAAAGCAACTAAGATCTTGTTGCGCCGTGCTATGTTATGTATTCAGCCTCAGAAATCCTATTTTGTGCTACAATCTTCAATTTTTAGAAACCATCCATTGAAGCTGAAAAGTTGTATTTTTTTACTTTGCAGATAAAAAGTGCACTTACGGCATCAAATGCAAGTTCTATCACCCAGAGCGGACCAAGCAGTCTTACATGTCTGTGGCTGATGAACTGAGAGAAAAAGCCCAGATTTCCTCAAATGAACCAAGTGCCCGATCATCACCAAAGTTCTATTTGGGAGATGCAGATCCTGTCAAAAGCTTCCAGGTTAGTGAAAATGTCCTCTTGTACAGGGACTCTCATGGGAGCAGTCAAAATCACATACAACTTAGTGGGGAGCACGGTCAGAGCGAGTGGGTGGGGCAACCTCAGCTCATGCCCAATCATTACTATGCCAACGGCTCTCAGGAGTACCTAGACTCTGGCCTGGGCTCTTACGACAGCCACAACAACTCCCAACGGCTCTGGCCTCAACAGCAAAGTATGGCCGCCTCTGGATCCAGACACACCTCTGTGCAGGAGAAAAACTTCTGTTCTTTCATGCTCCCCTTATCCACTGGACAGCAACCTGCCAGAAACATGAAAGAACATCACAAATACAACCCCTTTGCTTATCCGTGCAATATTCCAAACAAAGGCAGCCTACCTGTCCATCTTCAATACAACAGAGCACCTCATCTTGACCAGAATTACTGGTCTGATCCGTACAATTGCATGCCACAAGCGAGGACAAGTAACCTGGGCACAGCTCCTTCCCTTCACCCCAACACCCCTTACAGTTGCCCCCAGTACCACCCATGGTCACAGCCAGCATCCTTTGTTGCTACTGACCCAAACAAGATGGATCTACGCAGTCGGTTACTAGCTATTTTTAACCCCATAGATGTAGATATAGTGATGGAAATGTTCCCAAAACTAACGGACCCTGAAAAATTGGCAGCGGAGATAGTGAAAGTGAAGAATCAGCGGGAATTTTCCAACAAGTAACTGTATCATTATTACCATCTGTATTACATTAGCAAAGATTTAAATAAGGAATTGGCAATATGTATGATATGCTGATGTATTCATCAAGATTTGAGACCACTGTGCATGCATATGAGCCTTGTGACAGGATTTTTAGTGTTCTGTTTTTAATACAGAACAATTTATGTGAAAATGGTTGTATGGCCCTAGTGTCAAATGTAATATGAAGTGTATTTTAATTGCAACAATTCTCTAGAAGTGTGTTTCTAGAGCGTGTACTGTTGATACATATTGTGTCAGATTATTTTAGTGATTTTGATATATTGTCAGCCTTAATTTAATTCTGAATAAAGGCTGATAAGCTATTACATTCATGACAGAATGCAAAATGAATTCTTCAAGGAAGTAATGCAGTTTTACCAGAATCCTAAACTGATTTGGTCTTTGTTCTTTCCGTTGTATCAGGAACAAGATTTAGTTTCACAACATGTTCCCATAAAAGGCTGTGCATACACAGGTATTTATGTAACCATGATACTGCATGTGGAAAAACAAATAATTATGAACTTTGTAATGGATTTTAGTTTTCAAACTATAAATGTAATCAAACTAATGTAAATACAGGTAATGTAAATATAATTTAAATAAAACAAATGAATATATTTTAAAGTGAAAAATTCTCATGATTTCTGTCAATTAACCAAGATATATTACATAACATCTCCTTCAAACATTTACTAACCAGACCTTACCCATTTTCTTTATGTATGCCAGAGGATTTTCAACTTGCCAGGTTATAAGCTTGAACAAATCACAGACTCATTTTGGGTGATTGTTTGGGAAAAAGGTCACTGAATATGTCTATATTTGTCTGTATTTCCAAGCCTGTCCCTAAGGGGTTCAGCAATGTCAACTGAACCAACTATGGGCGCTACTGAAAAACAATAATGTATCATGTAACAACAAGTGAGCCATGAGTCTCTCTGTTTCTTTGATGGAGAAGTAAAAAAAAAATCTACAATTCTTGCTCTAACTTTATTTTTGCAGAAACATGTTCATTTTGCCCCTATACTGCCTGCTGCTTTCAGGAAAATGAGAATATAAATTTGAAATGCCATGTCAATCTTTATTTGTAAATTTAAAATACAAAATACAACTGTATCTGCAAACTTTGAAAAAAATTGTGAGAGCAAATATATGTAATACTCAAGCATCTATCATAAGAATCTTAGTATTAAGCAATCTTATTCTTCCATGGTAATACTATCTATTTAATGAGATGCAAAGGTAGTACAAGGAAACAGGATAAAGAATTCCAATGGGTAAAATATGATTCGACACTTGCATGGAGTGACATTCCCTCGAGCTAAGCTTTAATGGCTTCTCTGAAAAAAGGGGCATTTTGTTTTGTGAACAGAAAATGAAAGAAATGACATGATGTAGGGGATTTACCATTACAAGCGACAATTTAAAAGCATTTGATGGCATCTTTTATATAATTAATTTTATATCGATTATAATTGAGTGATAAATGCTTTGTTCATTGTGCCACAGCACATCTTCAGATTACTGATCTCGGGAGCAGATTTGTCTAAAGAGGTCTGTAATCTCTCAAGATCATTTGGAAATAATTTGAACTACTGAACAAAGTAAATTTTAATTACTAAACAAAAATAGAAAAAGTAATAAAAGTATAATCCAATAAAACAACTCATCAAAACAAGTCTTTTAACTAATAAACTCTAAATTCCAGTGCCATGAGTCACTGCAGTCTGCTCTTACCTGACTTGAACCATCTCACCTTTCATTTTCACATCAGGTCATTTTTTATTGTCTTTTAAAGTTCACGTTTTAAAAGAAATCTGGTAATAATAATGTATTTGTTTCAGGTGATTCAATGCTCCATGAATCAAAGTCCATAGTTTTTAGTGATGTCCCTCATTATTCCCAGGCCATAAGGAGTTTGTGGAATGGTACAAAGGCGCCATAGCCAGGTTTGCTGCAAGAGACAGAAGCAGAAAGGCTTTCCATTTCAATTTTGATGTATATTCAAAATGCATATACAGCAAATACATAAAACATACTGCATGTTGTATCGACTGTTTAGCATTATTTTATACAATGTCTTTAAATGTTATTTTCCAAGGCATTTTCAACCCAAAATAACCCAGTAATACACTGAAAGTCTTTTAAAGGTGCACTATTACTTTTCTGGTGAAGCATTTGCGACCTGTTTGGATCCATGGCTTGAAATGTCCCACAGTAGCACATATCATTTAACTTATACAAATACAAATATGCTATAATAATACCTTGGGTAATACCTCCACCATCATGTGGGTGGAATTGTCGTTCCACTCATCTGACCTGTAACTTGACCTGGCCTGTTCCAGGATGAGTTTAATGTCATACTTTGGAATATTATAGGCAAAACAATAGGTGACAAGCCTATGTCAGTCCTTCCACCAGAAAAGCTGAAGGGCTGATATTACGCTATTTTCTGATCTATGTCACAATGCTGTGTCCTCATCAAAAACATACTTGTAGTTGTGTTTTGTTTCATTCATGCGTGTTTAACACACAAACCCTGCATATTTAGGGTAAGTTCTTCTCAGAAAATAAAAGCAATACTCTGTTCCAGCTTGTGATGTCATGTGGTAATACAGGAAGTGCTCCACTGTGTTTTTAAACTCCCTACATCTTCACTAGAATTGGATTATTTCAGCCCTGGAATTGCAGAGCTCTACTAAAGGTAAAAGGTAGCCATTAACTTGAACACTACCACTACATGACATCATAAGGTGGAATGGAGCATTTTGAGCTTGGAGATGTAGAAAGAGTAACAATAAAAGACTGCTCATACATGTGTGAATGAAACAAAACAATAAAGGTATGTTTTTGATGAGGTAACAGCATTCTAACATGTCTCAGAACTCACAAGAAAATTGTTCATTTTTGACTTCTCAATTCTAGATCTCATCTCATTTAACAGATTATCAAAAAAAAAAAAAACCCTGGTATACTTAATTTATTAATATCTGTAGTCACCATTCAAAGTAGCACTGCCCCCTGTGGCTGCCATCTCTTAATCCATGGTCTGGAGAATGCAGTTCAATGCCCAGGTGAAGCTCTTCCTCCCCCTGCAGGTGACCGATGAAACGCACCACTCCTGTGCTGATGCGACCAGACGGCAGCAGGATCCTCACCCTGTGCCCCAGCCTCAGGTCCAGAGCAGAGTGAGGCACAAACACACGGTGAGGGGAAGACTTCACACTGAGAAAGAGGAGATCAATATGTGGGAATGTGGGAAATATGAGTCTCATAAACTTCTAATTTTGGTAATGAAAGTTATGATTTGTGAAGGCAATTGCGGCGAAATTGTTCAGATTGGAGAGTTACAAAATAAATTACATATGGAAATAAATGGAAATGGAAAGAAATTAATGTAGCTTTATGCAGTCCTTTCACAATTAAAAAAATATAATGTTGTCATTTTGGGAACTATGGGGCTACTTTAAAAACTTTTGTTATATTTTTAACTATAAATTAAGATAGTTGTAACATCAGATTAAAAATTTTCAAAAATAGTCAGATTGGTTGAAACTGCTCTTAGAGTACAGTGGACTGAAGATTATAAGTAACCAGTGTCTGACTTGGGCTCATTTACATGTAGAAAAGCATTAAGCCTAGTTTTAAAGTGCAAAAAACAAACCAGAAACACGCACTATCGATTTCAAAAAGTGGAGGTAACCTGATGTTCTTAAAGTTAAAATGACATTTTTAAAGCATAGATCACAATTTTTATTTTATCTCAGTTGATATACACTGTCTTTATTGACTTGTACAGTGTGATGTCACTTCCAAAAACAAACCCAGAGCAGCTGTGAAGTTGCCAGTTGAACCCGAAAGTGACATTATCACTTGACAACTCGTGCATTGTCACAGAGCTCATTTCACTCTTCACTTTTTATGGTTATAGCTAGAGATGCACCAATTCCATACTGGTATCAGATATAGTAGAAAATTTAGTTTCAGCATTTAATTTGAAGTATTTACTGAACCTACTTAGCCCATAAAGTTTCAAAATGTTTGAACTTCTGTTTACACAAAGATTTTCTGTAGTTAGGTGAAGGATGAACAATAGCTATATGCACATTTTGATCATTTTTATCACATGTTAATTAAGTAAAATGAAATAAATGTTATTTTCAGTCTATATCATGCTGAATTGGCAGATACGTGAAACCTTAGCATCAAAATCAGCATTACAGTCAGAAAAGTTGGATTGGTGAATCCAGTGCCATGTCTTAGTAACAATGAGAGATATGTGTGTTTTTCTACCTGGTAATCGACAATGAAGTGGAGGACAGTCTTGAGGTCATGTCTGAGGATGCACAGGAGTACTGGCTGCTTGTGTATGTGTCTCCTTTGCTTGACTCCTCACACCCTCTCTGTAACTGCATGTTATCTGACACTTCACCTGTTAGCATTCAGACAACACAAGTCGTTACTGAACTTGACAAGCTCGAGAAATGAGAATATTTATTAATTACTCAATAGATGATTTTAATACATTTCATGCATTTAACTTCTGACTGTTGTACTCTCTACTTTCTTTGTAATGTCTCAGAGATGTTGTCATGTTACTATAAATGTCTATAGTCTTTTAGGTTTAATGCTGCGTAATGTAAATATGTAAGTAACGGGTCTGTTGTTGTCTAACTGACAGCAGATGACATCTAGCTACTGTGTTAACTCAGGCATATGTGTGTTGACACATTGATTAATATGCACTGTCCTAGTTAAATAGGGCTGTACAATTTGGGAAAATATCAAATTGTGATGATCTAATATTTAATTTTAAACATGTCTAGGAAAATTAGCAATGGGCCTATGAACTAAGCAATACAAGAACCACATATTTTTCAGAACTTGTACGGATCTGGTGTTTTTAAGCAGAATAAGACAGGATATTATGTTGTTTGTTGAAAGTATGGTAGGCGACTTCAAAAACTGTACCCTTTGTGATTTGCTATTTGCAGATCCAGACCTATAATTAAAATACTACTACTACTACTACTACTAATAATAATAATAATAATAATAATAATGATAATAATAATAATAATAATAACAACAACAACAACAACAACAACTGTTATTCACTTGTGCTTTCCTCTAAGACCTCACTGTTGTCCAGTCCAGATTCACTCCCCCCTCCCTGCACCGCTCCAGAGGCCATCTGAGGAGACCAGGGCAACAGTCATGAGGTGATTCATATGATTCACACACACGCAGCCACGCACACACACGGTCACTCAACAGTGCATCTGAACAGACCTGAGTGAGGAGCTGTTCCTGTTTTCTCTGCAGCTCTGCAAACCTGCACTCCCATGATGCCCTCTCACAGGCTATTCTGGTCTTCAGGGCCAGGATCTCCCTCTCTGTCTTGGTCACTCTATTGTGGAGCTCTGTGCTGTGGTCAGGGCTCTCGGGTATGGTGCCAGGGACTTTGCATTCATCGCCTCAATACACATGTACAAAAGTTAATATTTATGCATATTTGAAATAACCATATTAAAATGAATCAACACAACTAGCATTTGGAAATCTAAAATAACTACACTCTTCCCATCATTCTCTAAACAGTCACATTTTCAGTGTAGGAGTATTTGATTCAGCCCACTTTTTTTCTTTTTTCTTTTTTTTAAATTCCTACATATTTTAACTCTGCTTCAGATACATAATTTGTTATTTAGATGTTAAACCAAGTTGTTGGCTTATAATGAGCAACACTCAACTTCATACTAAATATCCTATCCTTTATTGTGTAGAGTACAGAAAATTGTACTTGAATACAACTAAGCTTAGTAGATATATGGATTGACATAAAAGAAAAACTAAAAAAGTACAACTCGTGTGCTGGATTCTTGAATAATAATTAATTCAAGGCATATTTTAGTGTTGATCAGACCAATCATAACATTGACATTCCAGTAATCTTAAACTATTAAAGGGCCCATATTGTGCTATTTTCTGCTCTATGTTATAATGTTGTCTCCTCATCAAAACATAGCTGGAGTTTTGTTTGTTTTCATCTGCACATGTTTAACACAGGAGTCCTGCATATTTAGGCTGAGTTCACAGTTTGTTCCTTTACTGACACCCTATAGCTAGTCTTGTAATATATTATATTTATTATATTTACTGCATGCATATACTAAAAATTTCATCTTATGTGAAGATTCTTACTGTTATTTGCTTTTGACTGTCCCTGTGTGTAGTTGATTTTATGTCTTTCTTGTGGCAAGAACTGAATGGCATTATATGGACAAATCTGCATCAAAAATGAAAAGTTACAAATTGCTAAAGTTAAAGTATATATTTAAGTTATACAGTACTGTTCCTTTGACACACTCACCCAAAGGAACCTGCAGGTGCACAGAATCCCCTTGAAAGTCCATGTATTAACAGGCCACAGGACATAGGCCATTGTGGAAGAGCATGGCAGCATAGCCTTACATTACTGTACAGAGGAGAATGTCTGTAGGCATTAGAAACAGAAACATGTATACGTAATAGTGTTGTCACGATACTAAAATTTAAAACTCGATTTTGATACTAAGGAATAGACTCAATACTCAATACCGATTCTGATACCACAACGTTAACAAAAACTCTTTTCAGTAGAATCTGATTTTAAACATTAAATCGTAGTACTTTCTTTTTATATTACTATGTGCTCCATGGACACATACTAGTCTACGTGGTCTTATACTTGTTCTGATACAGCTCAAGATCATTATGAAGCTTTCTGTTCTGTGAATATGACATTTCTAGTATCAATACCTGCTCAAAGGAGTATCTAGTTTCTACACTAGTTTTAATATTGATTAGTGTGTGATTTTCAATACTTCTGACAACCCTAATATATTAACCAGTAAATGATGAAACCTGTGTAGATTTAATGCACAAATATGAACTACATAAACACTAACCTTTGTATTGGACTAATTGGCAGAGAGGGTGATGTCATCATAAATCGCTCTGGTTCATATTTGCTCCATGGGCATTGGCCCCTTGTGAAAGTCCGCAGCTCACCTGGCCTGTTGCTATGCACCACAGGCTGTTTGTGTGGCCCGTGCCACTGACAACTGCTGGCTAGCTAAATCTGGCTAGTCTAATCTTCTTAGCTGAACACGTTAAACAGTTTGCTTCCATCCAGTCTGCTTAATTTGTTTTGTTGAGCCCTACAGGAAGTAAAGAAGGGATTGTCAACCACACTTTCCTCTTATTCTTTTGTCATTACCAAGTATTTTGTACTTGAATGTAATCTGAATGTAGCTGTTTAGCCACTGACCCAATTTTGTTGTTGAGTCTTTAAGCAAAACTTTTCCTCCGTATTACCATCCCATCATCACCATCATCCCATCGCCGTGTGCAGTTGACTATTTGTGGCCCTACCTCATATTGATAATGAAAACATATGGTAACAATTTACTACACCTAATATTTGAATATGAAAGTCTTTATTCATGCTTTTAATCAAATAAACCTTACATTTACATCTGAATTTAATTCAACGGGAGAAGTGCCTCTGTGCAACTGATTTCAATGATATATATGGTCAGTATGGTTTCAGTAAAACTAACACAAATGCAGCAGTGAAAGGTGACTAAAATAGAACAGATGATAGCAAATGTACTAATAGGTCTATGGGCTTAGCACTGTAGAATTTAAATTTATAAACCGGAGAATTTAAATTTAAATTTAAATTCTACAGTGCTAAGCCCATAGAACCGGAGAATTTAAATTTAAATTTAAATTCTGCAGTGCCAAGCCCATAGAATTCATTTTCTATTTAAATTTAAATTTAAATTCTACAGCGCCAAGCCCATAGACACACTAGTACATTTGCACTAGTACATTTATGCTCTTTTTGTCACCTTTCACTGCTGCATTTTTGTTAGTTTTACTGAAACCATACTGACATTATATATATTTCTGAAATCAGCTGAATAGAGGCACTTCTCACGTTGATCATACCATGCAAGTGGCTTTGGGTTTCAGATGACAGTGGGAATTCAGGTGAAACGTGAGCCTGCAAGGAATATGGTTCAGAGTGAGTTGTGAGTGAATGCCTCATAAAAGTAACTGGTCAGCTCATGTGCATGCTGTAAACATGTCCATCAATAAAAACTTCACAGCTTATGTCAATGCCTTGAGTCATTTCAGGTCAATAATGCAGCAAGAATACAGAGAATAATAGTAATGGTGCCAAGACTTTTCCGAATTTCACTGTTCATTTGGTGGTTTCTCTTCACCTGCAAATATTACATAGATAGAAGTACCGGTATATACCTTTTCTATTGTAAAATAAATCATTTCTAATTAAAGGTCCTATATTACACAAACTTTACTCTTGTGAGCTTTTAGCCAAGTAAAAATGCTGTTACCTTTTCAAAAACACACCCGGAATTGTGCTTTGTTCCATTCACACATGTTTGACTAATTCTGCATTATTAGACTATCCACAGCTCAAAATGCTCTGTTCCACCTTGTGTGTGGCATGAAGCAGTAGTTTTCAAGTTAACAGCTACCTTTTACATTATGTACAGTAGAAATGGGCAATTTAAGAGCTGAAATCATCCAAATGATTCTAGTGAAGGTGTATGGAGTTTAAAAACACACTGGAGCACTCATTGTATCACCACATGACATCATAAGGTGGAACTGATTGTTTTCCGTTTGAGAGAAGAGCTAAATGCAGGGTTTGTGAGTTAGACATGTGTGAATGAAACAAAACATAATGGGCATATTTGTGATGAAGAAACATTATAACACAGAAAATAATGTCATATGGGCCCTTTAACAAAAAAATATTTGTTTTTTTTATCTGTACTATTGCCATCAGAAACCATCTTTGTCACAGTAAATTTGAGCATCCAACATGTATTGAGAAATTTTGTGATGTCTGAATTTGATTCAGTTATTCTCAGTTTCATCATCATCATAAAAAAAAATAAAATAAAAAAAAACAATTCCTAAAATATGCTTGGTGTGTTAACTTGATATCTCACCAACTTGACAAAATTCTTCAATGATTTCATTTTGTTCTCTCTTTTCAGTTTCAATGAACAGAACACAGACAGCTTCTCTCACCTGAATTGTGCAATGCCTTTCGTGTGCTGCCCGAGAATTCTACTTTTCTTTAGGCCACAAAGAGGTAATTGTAGTGTGTGGGGGCTTTATAGCTGGTGGAGAGAGGGGCTCTGATTTCACATTGTGTTGAACAGAAACCAAGAGGTTCCCTATACAATCAGTGTATCAGGAAATGAAATCTCATCTGCAGACTCTGAATGAAAAAAGAAAAAAAAAACACTTAATCCACCCAGTTATTTCTGTAAATCTTTAATTGCAGGGAGGGGAGTTTTGTCAACCTTAGAACAAGATTACAATATCCACACATGCAGCTCATAGATTGTATGTGAAATGTTGTTTTTATACTGTAATTGTACAAATCAAAATGTTATAAAACTAATACCTTTATTTTCCCTCCAATTATTAGGAAGTCAAATTGCAAGCATCTTTAGACCCACCCAGCAACCAGTAGCACTCGGCCTCTTCCTCTTGGGATGATATGTACAGTGAAGCAGGTGAGAGACTCCACTTATTTCTACTCGAGGGCAGTCAGCAGGAAGTGAAGGCTGGGAGGTGACGGGACGCGGGGGTAACCACAGAGGTAACTGTACAGAAAGGGCTCATTCAACTTCAACTGCAGCTGACCCTAAGCAGCCAGGGAGTGAGACAGGTGAGTCCATTGGTCGGTTAGACTTTTTTTGGTCATTTGAATTTGGCGACATTATAGTGGATGTTGGTGTTTTGTCATAGAGATCAGCATCAGGACCACTGTAGCAAAGAAAGTAAGCAAATGTTTTGTTTATAATAGAGCAGAAGTTGCTTGTAGCTATTTGCATCATTGTTTTAAGGGACTTTTTCATTCTACTTCAAAGAGTAACCTAAAATTTGACAGTTTTACAGGATCCACTATGTATACAGTCATTTTGTTCTGGATAGCCTCTGGATAACATTTTTTTCCATCTATTTGGTTTTAATATTTAAATAGCTGACATGTTTTGGCATCCTTTTCGTAAAGCATCTGTGGACACATTAACCTCTGGCCATCAATATTTTTTTTCTGAATAAGAAAGAAAGAAATTCTAAATGACTATTGAAACTACTATTCACTGTCTTACATCACAACAGTCTCATTCACATGTGTATTTTTATTGTAATATCTGTCATTTATGTTTTTATATTCTCTATACTTCTCTTGTTATTTTGTATTGCGTTTGGGTATTTTTACTTACTAGAATCTTTAAATGATTCATGTTTATTTACAAAAATGCCCATGTTTACATCAAATCCCATTTTAAGGATATCAAAATGGCCACTGTTGACACTGCTGTTTCCACGGTGAGTGGGGCACAGGAGGCTGAGCTGGGATCCAAGGGAAAGAGTAAAAAACAAACCATCACCATTTCCCAAGGGGCCCAATCCCAGGAACAAACATCTTTTAATTGCGTTCTCTAATAAACCCTACCAAATTACCCATGATGTCACCTCAGGCTAATATTACTGGAAATTAGGAAATTACCATCACCACAGTGAAAATGTTTATACAAAGATTCTAAATTTAAATTTAATAATAAGTAGCAAACAGACATATGTAGGAAACTTCTGCTTTGAAACTTACCTTCCCTTATTTACAGTAATTGAGCTAACTTATAATAACATCAGTTTTTTTTTAACAATTCAAGCATTGTAAAAAGGGGAAGCCACAGATCAAGAACTGCTCAATTAATTAACCCAGTTGTAATTCAGAAAATTTAAGTAAAGAGTTTGCATTGCAGTGGACATTGTAGACTGTGATTTTGTCATGTCAAATGTCATTCTGTTATTGGGCATTGTAATTGGTGTCATGTTTTTATAGGTTGGATCAAAAGCTGTCTGTGGTTCTACAATGGCTTTGACTGCTTTAAAAGGTAATTATCTGCATTATTGTATGTATGTATGTAAGATATAGTATGCCAACTTATTTAGGCTGAAGAAAAGACCATTATGCAAAGTCTGATCTTTGACTCACAAATTGCACTAGCAATACAAAACAGACTCTAACCTGATTTACATGTGCATGTTATCCAGTGTTCTCAACTGGAGTTACAAGAGCTTAGCTTTGCATCAAGATTTGAAACTCACTGCTCCTCCCCGGTTGCCTTTGTGGAAGGGATTTTGAAATAATAATTCAATTGATCTTAACTTTATAACTATTAATGTTTTAGCTTTCAAGCAACTCACAGCAATCAAAAAACTGCGAACAGTAAAGCAACACAAAAAATGACAGAGAATTTAACTAATTTAAATATACTGTTTCACTTCACTTCAAAACATTTAAATGACATGGAGGTATTAATCATGCTAAACATACAAATTATCACACAATACAGTCTTACACCAGTTATATCCTCATTCATCATTATGTTTCTTCTTTAATTTAATTCATAGGGAACTGGCATCTGTTCCTTTTAGGATTACTTCTGCCCATATCACCAGTTTTGGGGGCAGTTACGACAGCCACACCCTCCTCAACTGGAGCTACAACCACTACAGCCACACCCACCTCAACTGGAGCTACAACCACTACAGCCACACCCACCTCAACTGGAGCTACAACCACTACAGCCACACCCACCTCAACTGCTACAACTGCTGCAGCCACAACTGTCACAGGTTGGGGTTTATTGTAAATTATTCATGCATTTTACCATGGATTGCATGGTAAAAAAAAAAAAAAAAAAATAGTTTGGAGAGCATGGTGGTGTAACACTATAAATGTTTTAGTTAAAATAATTGAATAATTGATTACAATAAATTATTTATATGTAAATATAAATAATGACATGATTAAAAAGCCTGAGTAAAACTAGCTAAAAGATGAAATTAAAATGGAGAATAAAGAAACTAAAATATTAAAACGGCACATCCATGTTTGTTGGTCTGGTCTGACCAGGTATGGCTCCGGTGAAAATCGTGACCTACCAAAATTGGTGTCCCCTCCAATTAATTATCCAAGAGTTTAAAAATGGCTGCTTTAGGCAATGACAGACTATTTACTAACACTGACAATTAGTACACTATTTTAAACACTAACTGTCCAATCCCGCAATCATTTTATTATTCTAACATGCTGTTTTGATTGCAATCCAGTGTCTGTGATATTTGTGTAGCGTTATTTCACTGTCTTTAATTTGGTTATAAAAATGTGAGCTAAAGTAGCTAAACAACAGCTAAAACAAAAAAACTTCAAAACCTTGGGTCTATCTCCTGCACCTCTCTTCTGTGTGCCACTGTCGCTTGCACCTTTATCTTTTCTCTGTCGCGCCACTGAGCGGGTGTGAATGACTGCAGGCTTGGCTGTGGGGATCTCATGTCTACGCACCAACCTGGGGAGGGGAAAGCTAAAATCATGCTAAAAAACAAACTAAAAAAACATGCAATTTAAAACACACAATAAAAGCAACTAAAACCAGCTCCACTTGTCACACAGCCACATCATCTGGAGCTGCACCTACAACCACTACAGCCGCACCCACCACATCTGGAGCTGTAACTACAACCACTACAGCCGCACCCACCACATCTGGAGCTGTAACTACAACCACTACAGCCGCACCCACCACATCTGGAGCTGTAACTACAACCACTACAGCCGCACCCACCACATCTGGAGCTGTAACTACAACCACTACAGCCGCACCCACCACATCTGGAGCTGTAACTACAACCACTACAGACGACACCACCCCCTCTGGAGCTGTAACTACAACCACTACAGCCGCACCCACCACATCTGGAGCTGTAACTACAACCACTACAGCCGCACCCACCACATCTGGAGCTGTAACTACAACCACTACAGCCGCACCCACCACATCTGGAGCTGTAACTACAACCACTACAGCCGCACCCACCACATCTGGAGCTGTAACTACAACCACTACAGCCGCATCCACCACATCTGGAGCTGTAACTACAACCACTACAGCCGCACCCACCACATCTGGAGCTGTAACTACAACCACTACAGCCGCACCCACCACATCTGGAGCTGTAACTACAACCACTACAGCCGCACCCACCACATCTGGAGCTGTAACTACAACCACTACAGCCGCACCCACCACATCTGGAGCTGCACCTACAACCACTACAGCCGCACCCACCACATCTGGAGCTGTAACTACAACCACGACAGCCGCACCCACCACATCTGGAGCTGTAACTACAACCACTACAGCCGCACCCACCACATCTGGAGCTGCACCTACAACCACTACAGCTGCACCCACCACATCTGGACCTGTAACTACAACCACTACAGCCGCACCCACCACATCTGGACCTGTAACTACAACCACTACAGCTGCACCCTCCACATCTGGACCTGTAACTACAACCACTACAGCTGCACCCTCCACATCTGGAGCTGTAACTACAACCACTACAGCCGCACCCTCCACATCTGGAGCTGTAACTACAACCACTACAGCCGCACCCACCACATCTGGAGCTGTAACTACAACCACTACAGCTGCACCCACCACATCTGGACCTGTAAGTACAACCACTACAGCCGCACCCACCACATCTGGACCTGTAACTACAACCACTACAGCCGCACCCACCACATCTGGACCTGTAACTACAACCACTACAGCCGCACCCACCACATCTGGACCTGTAACTACAACCACTACAGCCGCACCCACCACATCTGGAGCTGTAACTACAACCACTACAGCCGCACCCACCACATCTGGAGCTGCACCTACAACCACTACAGCTGCACCCACCACATCTGGAGCTGTAACTACAACCACTACAGCTGCATCCACCACATCTGGACCTGTAACTACCACCACTACAGCCGCACCCACCACATCTGGACCTGTAACTACAACCACTACATCTGCATCCACCACATCTGGTGCTGTAACTGCCACCACTACAGCCCTTTCTCCATCACCATCTGTCACCATCAGTACTACAGCACAGCCTACAACTACGGCTATAGTAGTTACAGCAACGACCAGCCCAACTCAAGCTACAGCAAATTCCCAAGTGTTAACATCTTCAACTGCCCCAGTTACAACTGTAACCACAGCAATGCCATCTGTGAGCCCCTCCATTGTTGCTACAACGGGATCCACCAGTCCATCTGTTTCTATATCCACTGGAGGTATATGTACTGTGATATCATTAAGTCTTAGCTCTGATTCACTGCAGCTTTTGAAGTAGACAATAAGGCAATAAAAGCACACATTACATGGTATACCATGAATCTCCTCACAAAATCAAAGCAGATGTTATTTATAACAAATTTTATTCTGTCAGCTGGACAAAGGTAGTGAAGTGGACCTACCTGGACGACTGAGGGATTACATAGACATAAATGTTATGTAGTGTGGCTGCAAAATTAATTGCAATTGGATCTAAATGGTGTGTATTTGTGCTCTTTGTTAGAAACAAAATACTTTTTTTTTCTCCCCTTATAGGCTCTTCCAGTGTTTCATCTGCCTCATCAAGCTCTGGCATGAACCCCACTATGTCCTCTGCCACTATGGGCGGCAACACTGGTAAGCTCTAATCATAACCTTTAGCAGAGCAATAAAAAGTAAACTAACTAAATCTCATCTCAGGAGGTTTGGCAAATGGAACCACTGGATGGAGTAATTATTCAATGAGCAATGTAAGAATCGATTCAGTTAGAACTGTGTAGCATCATGTTTCATATTTCATATCATATTTCTCTTTTTGATATAGATCTCTTGCCCATCATTCATGTGTAATTACTCAGACTGTTACTCTATGTACATGAGTCAAAACGCCACCATGTGTCCTGCTGGTTACGACTATTGTGAGGTAAACAGAGTCAGATCATTGTATTTTCACTTCCCAAAGTGTCTTACTGAAATGCAAATCTTAGTTGTCTTTCTGCTATGTTGTAGTTAATAAGGCAGATGGACATTTGCTACACTGTTAGCTGCAGTGCCTCCTGTTCCATGAACTGTGGTAATACATCGCAAAGTAACTGCTCAGTCAACTGTTGTAATTCTACCGATTGCCTCAATGATACTTTTGCTTCCATGAGGATGACTCCAACACCAGGTGTGTACAATGTCTTGTCACAGTCGTTCTGCAAAATCTGTGGTAATTTATACAAAATAGCTTTATAATATTACATTTTTATATTTTGTGCACTTAGTCACTTAGCTATATTACAGTATTATTATGACCCTAACTGCTACTCTAATATTACTATGACTGAAAATTAAAAATTTTCTTGTCATTTATTTATATTTTTATTATTGTTTTAGCAATGACAACAACTAGCAGATCTACAACCATATCTACTACTACCACAACCACTACAGCTGCCCCAACCACACAAGGAGTTAGTGTCTGCTAAAACAAAGCATAAATCATAAACTAGTTCACCCCTAACTTGTTGTTCATGCTTTTTTTCAGGGAAATAAATGTCATACTGGAAAATGCAATGGCACAGACTGCTATACAACTTTTAATACACCCCAGGTTTGCACTGCATCACAACCACACTGTCAGGTAAGATTTCTTGGCATTTTGTTTTTATGCACCCCTCCTTATATTTTGTTATTTAATTTTGTGCTCTTGTTAACCAGTTGAAAAAGGAGATCATTGGCACCAGTCTGCAGTGGACAGCAGGATGCACCACCAACTGTTCAGGGCAAACTTCTTGCAAAGCCACTACCCAACCTCCATGTCACCTCGAGTGCTGTAACGCTACTGTGACCTCATGCTTATGGCTCAACGGCACCCTGAATGTCCCCTCTTTGGCCACAAGAGGGCCCCAGCTGCACTCTCAGCTAGTTACTGCAGTTCTGGTTGTTTTTGCTGTTTGTTTGATCCTATAAATGAGAGCGTCCATGCATTGTGTTATATCAACCCACAGGAGTCTTATATCAGACTATACTCATTTCTAAATAGACTATGGGATTTTATTGCATTTATGCTGATGTTTGGTTTGTTTTCTGTTCCAAATATTTTAAAGTTCAAGGCCAATTTAAAAGGGGGTTGAACAGTATTTTTAAAGAAAATAAATCAGGACTTGTTCATGTCAGCTCGCATCACTCAGCTGTTACTCTATAAAGACAAGCCATGGTAAATTTTATAATTAAATAATTAAATGCGTTCATCCAGGCTGTTAAATAATGACCACTGTGGTTTTCCTACATTCACTCTTAATTTAAATAGGGAAAATTTACAGAAGAAATCACATGAAATAATGTTCTACTTCTACCAGCATGGGTTGCCTATATTGAAGCCATTGTGCGAATAACAGAGCACAGACTTTGTATGCACTTTATAAGATAATACATTATATTCCAGGTTAAGGTGTTGTGAAGGTAATGTTTCAGCATTTTGTAGATTTTATTGAGATGTGCAACGTTTGTTTAATCTTATGTTAAATGATTAAATTGTATATTCTGATTTCTAGGAGCCTATAATGCATTGTACAAAATACAGTGGTTGCATCACTGCATGTAATCTATGTAATGTAAAATCGAATAAACTATCTTCCTGATCAAATTCCTGTCTAGTACTTGCTGTTTGATAATGTGGGGCAATTCTAAAATAATGTTGGACAAAAATGGGGCACACACAACAATCTGGTCTAGGCCTAATTGTAGGCCTTTTCTTAAACTGATTAGACCTTTCTTGCCTGCATTACTAAGTGAACTACTAGGCATATAATAGAGGCAGTTCCTTTGATTCTATGCTATCATTTAAACTAAACTTAAATCAATTTGGTTTTGTTTGCCAGTGAGTCGTAGTCCAAATTCACTTTTGTTTATTTAGATTGTTTGAACACGAGGGTCACAGCCTTTATTTGTCAGAGCCGATTGCACCCACCCCACATATAATCCGCGCTGTGTGCCTTGAGGTCTAATCTCAGACCATCCGAGCCTGGCAGCTCAGTCCGTGACGTAAGGCGTCGGTGGTGATTCAGTGCGTGGCAGCTCGGCTCGTGACGGGCTGGGCCAGCGAAGGAAGCTCCAGGAGAAAAGTTCAACAACACATCTGGATCGATAAAGGAACTATGTGGCACTATGCAGTGCCTCCTCGGCAGTGCTCTTGACGCACATGCCTTTCGCCTTACTACTATGGAAGTATAGGATACACCGCAGCTGTCTCCAGGCTATTTTGGACGGCGAGCGTGGGAGAAGAGCTGTCAAATCATTGTCCTCACTATGGATCAGTCCGTCGCTATTCAGGAAACTTTGCAAAGGGAAGAAAGCTGCTGTATAGTATCCTTGGTTTGATTTTTGTCAGTAATATGCAGTTTTGAGATTACGCACACTCTGTAAATGCAGATTGTTCACATTCGATCTTTTCCGACTACATCTTTTTTCTTTAATAGTTTTTGTACTACACATCGAGCACTTTGGGGTTTTGACGTGTCTTTTGTCAAACGATGTAGTAAAGTGTCTGAGCCACAAGATGGCACTTTTGTAACAGTCTACCCGTACCCTACCAAACAAGCGCCTATGTGTTGTAGTGATGGTGGTGAATAGGACTACCTTTTATTTTTAAGAAACCTATGTTATGTTATGTTCTATACTATTTTTTCAGTTTGCCCTTGGTCTCTACTATGATTTTAAATAGACCTAAAACAAAAACAAATGGTGTGTTATCTATTTAGTCTATGTCTTAACTCTCTATATAACTGTAAAATCTATTCTGCTGTATCTTAACTCCTCACATGCTGTCCAATGTGATATCCTCTGTGATGATGTGACCGAAAGCAGACTGCTGGGGCTGGTGGAATCAGGAAAGGAATATGCGTGAGTAGCCTATAATATATTTTATAGTACATTTTAAACTTCTTTGTAGCTGGATTAAATTCAAGTTAATACTAAATGAACAACATTAAACCAAGTAGGCTTTATTGGTTGTGTTTTGCAGAGTCTTCTTGTACAGACACAGGAGAATGGCCATAACTGCTGATGATGTTGCATTAGAGGATATTATTCCAATATCAACTGATTTTGCCATTGTGGAAGGTGAGTGTTTCATATTTTATTATATTTATTTCTGTTTGCTCAAGGTGAAGTGGAAAAAGCCCATTGCCCCCAACCATTAATCTGGCCTATTATGTGTTTTAAAGTGTCTTCCCCTGAGGAACTTGCTGTTGTTGGTAAGTTACAATAAAACTGTGTCAGTTTTGTTGGTGCTATGGCTACTAAAGCATACTCTGCATATTTTGACAGGCGCTGACACAAGAATAAGAATAAGCTTCCTAGAATATGAAGTGGAGCTCCGACTTCCTTTTGGGTCCCAGTCACGCCTCTTCCTCAGTGAGATCAACAGAGCCTGGAGTGGTATGTAGTATTGTGAGTTTAGGGTCGCACATAATCAAATAAATCATCATTACACTGCTACAGGGTGGCCCATATAGAAGAATTTTAAAACTGTTTAATAACTATGCCACCAGCCTCCTTTGTTACTACTGCATACAGAAAGCACCTGCTGACAAAATAGAACAAACTATCTGCATTACCCATCAGCAGGAAACCGGCAGAGCAAGTCGAGCAATGCCTCGAGGTTGCATAATTTACATTTATTTCCTGAGTATTTCAATCTTAAATTACATTCACCATTGTTATGAAAGTATTTTGTGTGCAAAGTTTGGACTAAGATAGTATTGATATTGCCTCAGTTTGGCTTGACTGAATGTTCTGAAGACAACACATGGTGACAAGTAAACTCCAAAAGAAGGAGGAGTTTGAAGGTGTGAGTAGGTGAGTGCATCAGCAAACATTTGCCTAAAGGAAACGAAAGAAACACTTTTAGAAAATGTCTCTTAAGATCTTTGGATTTTCTCTCATTTTTTAAAATTCATTTTAAGGAATTAGTAGGTCTACATTTTTTAAGGAATGTGTAGAAACCTAAGCAGGTTTTGTTCAGCGTGCTCTACAAAAATATGGATACAAACAAAAATGTTGCTTGATGATGGGCAACAAAAAGTCCTAGAGAGTTATACAAAGGATGGAACATTCAAGTAATCTAGCATCTGTTGTCAAGCACAAGAGTGTGAAAAAGATTCAAGGTAGGCATTTTCAGTAAATGTATTTGAATATGTTTTGCTTAGAACTGTTCCTGACCATGTTATCTTGAATGAGAAAATGGTTTCACAGTTTGACGAGTTACTCTTATTTTAAATAGATAAATTAAAAATAAGATGTCTTGATGAAGCTGATGTGTGGCATTTTTTCTGGTATTCATACTCTACAGGAAGTCCCATAGACACATGTGGCACCATTTGATTTGCTTTTCCACCTTGTTATGTTTAAGATATAAAGCTGTGATAGCTACTCTGTGTTGATGAGATGATGAGGCATTGATGGCATTGCTTAGATTCATATTTTGGGTCACTTTATCGTTGTGAAATGGTAGCTTACTGCTGTAATTGTTTATACTGGAAGCCAATGCGTGTGTGTGCCAGCCTCAGGGCAGCTGTGGCTACAGTATGTGTACTGTCACTGGACAGTGAATGAAAAATAACCTCAAGGCATCTGTTAGCCTCTTTATTCCCTGTAATTTTGAGATTTGTTGGGATTACAATTGAAATCTGTAATGAAAAGAAAAAAAACACAATCATTAGCTGTATTTATAGGTCGCCAGGTACGAGTGTTGAACTCTTTAACGAATGGATGGAGAAAATGTTTTCTACTGTTAAAAACAAAACAATTTTTATTTGTGGGGATTATAATATTGATCTTTTGAACCCATCTAATCATAAGACCACTGATGAGTTCTTAAACATTATGTATAGTATGAGCCTGTTTCCTGTTATCACAAGACCGAGCAGAATCACAGCAAATAGCGCCACACTTATTGATAATATTTTTACAAACAATATTGAAAACGTGAACATCAGTGGTCTTATGATTAGTGACATCACTGACCATCTACCCGTATTTGCTATATTTGATATTAACTGTAAGAAAAACAATAATCATGGTAAATGTCTTTATAAACGGCAAAGAACAAATGAAACTATAAAATCACTGAACGATGAATTAAGAAAACAGGACTGAAACACAGTCTACACAGAAACTGACGTGGATAAAGCTTATAATAATTTTCTAGATTTATTTATAAACCTCTATAATAAACACTGTCCTATCAAAAAATGTAATAATAATAAGTCAGTTAAAAAATGTCCTTGGATAACAAAAGGTTTACAAAACACTTGCAAGAAGAAGAAGAATCTTTATAGACAGTTCATTAAACTAAAAACAAAGGAATCTGAAACGAGATATAAAGTGTATAAAAATAAACTGACTGAAATCCTAAAACAAAGCAAAAAGTCATACTATAAAAATGTGCTAGATAATAATAAAAACAGTATTAAAAAAATTTGGGGTATTTTAAATAGTATAATAAAAGATGGTACAAAAAAGAATTTTTATCCGGATTATTTCATTGAAAATAATATTGAAAATTATAATATGAGTAATGTTGTTAACAGGTTCAATGAGTTTTTTGTTAATGTGGGGCCAGACTTGGCAGCAAATATTCCAATAAATACAGATAACGGGCAAAATAATCTATTCATCAATAGAAATCCAAACACAATATTTCTCTCAGCTACTACTGAACAAGAGATTTTAAATATAGTAAACACATTTAAAAATAAAACCTCCAATGATTGTTATGAAATAGATATGGTAGTGATAAAAAAGGTAATCAATAATATAATTAAGCCCTTAACTTATATATGTAATTTATCACTTGAAACTGGATTATTTCCTGAAAAAATGAAAATCGCAAAAGTAATACCACTATTTAAAAATGGTGACACACACATTTTCACAAATTACAGACCCATCTCTCTGCTCCCTCAATTTTCCAAGATCCTTGAAAAACTATTCAGTAAAAGATTAGACATGTTTTTAGAAATTTTCAATATAATTAATCAATGTCAGTATGGATTTAGAACAAAAAGAACAACATCAATGGCCATTATAGAGGCGGTAGAAGAAATCACTAATGCTTTGGATAATAAAAAATATGCTGTAGGTATTTTTATAGATTTAAAGAAAGCTTTTGACACCATTAATCATTCTATAATACTTAATAAACTTGAACAGTATGGAATCAGGGGAGTGGCTTTAAGATGGCTCAAAAGCTATTTGACCGAGAGAAAACAATTTGTGAGAATGGGTGAGTTTACATCTGAGTATTTGGGCATTGCTTGTGGGGTCCCCCAGGGCTCAATATTGGGTCCCAAATTATTTAATTTATATATAAACGATATATTTAATATATCCAATATATTAAAAATGATTCTATTTGCCGATGATACCAACATATTTTACTCTAATGACAATTATAATAATCTCATTAACAATATTAATGAAGAACTAATTAAATTAAATAATTGGATGAATAATAACAAACTATCTCTGAATTTAAATAAAACAAAAGTTATGTTTTTTGGGAAACATAAAGTTGAGTCTGACCTGCAAATTAACATTAACAGTGTAAATATAGAAGTGGTGCCAGAAAATAAATTCTTAGGTGTAATTATAGATGAACAACTCACATGGAAACCACACATCAGATATACTCAGTCTAAAGTTTCCAAAAACATTGCCATAATAAACAAAGCTAAATTTGTTCTTGACCACAAATCATTGCACACACTGTACTGTTCTTTAGTTCTACCATATTTAACTTATTGTGTAGAGGTGTGGGGAAATACTTACAAAAGTTCACTACATCCCCTCATTATTCTGCAGAAACGTGCTGTGAGAGTTATTCATAATGCAGCTTATAGGGACCACACAAATACGTTATTTCTGAAGTCAAAATTGTTAAAAATGTCTGATTTAATAAATCTGTATACTCTATTATTCTTGTTCAAAGCATATAATAATAATTTACCTGACAATCTTCAAAAGCTCTTCACTGTTCGTGAAAGATCCTACAATCTGAGGGGATGTGGTAACTTTATATTACCAGCAGTAAGAACCACAAGGAAAAGTTTGTGTATATCTGTGTGTGGAGTCAAACTGTGGAACGGTCTTGGGGATCAACTAAAGCAATGCTCAAATACTCATCAATTTAAATGTAAATTCAAAGAAATCATATGGTCACAATATATAGGGGAGGATGGGTGATAAATATAAATATTTAATAAATATTATTAATGTTTATACTCATAGTATATTATGTATTAACCATACACCGGTAATTATCATGTATGTTACTATTGTTGTCATTATTGTTATCATTATATCAATATCTTTCATATGATGAATATAGAACAAATCAACCTCAGTAATAGGAAATAGTGATTAATATGACAATATTAAAAAAAAAAGTAATAATAATAATAATAATAAATCAATAAATAATAATAATAATAATAACTAATAAATACAGTAAATAATTGTTATTATTGTTATTATTATTATTTAAGTCCTGACAGTACATGGTACTAAACAAATTATCTTAAAATAAAATTATTCTCAATGTACAACACAATCTATAGAACAGGGCTTTGGCAAGTTGTGGCTCTGTGGCGGGGAGATGATCCCCTTCTCGCAGCAGAGCCAACAAATACTTGCTTTTCTAATGCACAGATCAGGACACTTGGCAAAGGGTGGTCCTGTTGTTGGAGGGCGGCCCCTCTCCGGCAGCAGGTCCACAAAACATCCTGCCTCTTTTAATGCACAACACACATCTCTTGAAAGATCCACCATCTTCACCAAAAACAGAACATTGTTTGTAGTTATAATGACGATGAGGATGATGATGATGACAATGATGACAACAATGGTGGTTGTAATGGTGATGTGATAGTGATAATGATGATGAAAATAATGAGGATGACGATAATAATAATAATAATAATAATAGTAATAATAATAATAATAATAATAATAATAATAATAATAATAATACAGCAGTATTATAGTGATGATTATAGGGTATGAATTCGACAGTGATAGTAATGGCAGTCATCTATAGTGGTTAATTATAGAACATATGAATATATAATGAATATACAACTATATAGATTGAATTAAGGAAGGCAACCTTATGGCTTAGCATAAAGAAAGTAATTAGGGGTGGGAGTCAATAAGTTTTTACTTCTTCCCACTCCCTTTCGAGCGTACCATATTTTATTATTTATTATAAGAATTGTATTATGTATATGTATATATAGATGTTTATTTGTGTTTATATATATCTGTATATGTATATACAGTATGTGTATGTGTATATAAACATGTTTTCTCTCATGCTCGAAATAAAGCAGCAAAAAAAAAAAAAAAAAAGGGAATGCATATGGAACAAGGAGTGTAGCTTATTTATGATAGCTCAAATTTGACAAAGTTCAAATTTAGACAAAACCGAAATGGAAGCACCACAAATGTAAATTGATGCATTACTATTAATTGACATTTGGTATCTCTATTTTCTTCTAGATGTGTGCAAGACCTCTGCCCAGGTGCCCAAGTTTGAGTGGCTTGACAAATACCAGAAACCCACCAAAGGGCCAGGAAGTGTCACACAGACTTTTGCTCCTCTTGGCTCAAAGATTACGAGGCTCAGCCAAAGGAGAAAATCTGGTGAGTACTGATTAACACTGACTCTTTTCAAAACTGAGTATACAATTATTCCCTATACTTTGCAAAGCTACTAATTTATATTTGGTTTGAATTGTGAAGTCAACTATAAATAGCCCATATACATAAGCCTACATTTGATTGCTTCTATAGATTTTTTCGTTGCTTTACCGTTTGCTTAGGGTCCCTTATCTTTTGCACTGCTGCCATAGAGGGGCATGCATGCAGACTCCTCCCATCATTACATTAGCATGGGCAGGTCTCATACAGAGTGGACATTGCACTTGCACACACAATGATTGGGAGCGGTCCGGGGAGATGTCTAGGGTGGTGAAAGACGCTGGTATGAAGAAAATTCTTATATTATGACATATTTAGCACATAAGTATTCTTGAGCTCGTATTAGATTTGTTGTGGATTCAGGATGCTACCACTTTAGCTGCTCTTGGCTAATGCTAACAAAGCTAATTTAGTTAGCTCGAGAGGGCATAGATTAATGATCGCCAGGTAGGAGAAAGAAAGAAGAGATCACAGGTTGTTCCACATTTCCGAGCTATTATCAGCACTCTTAACCATGTAGATGTTAGCTAGAATTAATTTGCATGCGGTTTTGGTAGAGATGTGTGGTTTATGCTAGCAGTTCCTTAGCTAATGTATTCAAATGAGGTCTACTAGTATGCTCACGTATAAAGCTAGCGACACACCTGTTGCTGTAAATAGGCTATTGCTATTTTATGCATAGCCACGCTGAGATTGGTTGCAGTGCTTGTAATGCGAAGCTGTTTTTCTTACCACGTTTTGCATGTAGCCATTGAAACTGATGGGGAAAATGTGTGCATCTATACTTTGTTTTAGTTGTTTTCAATTTGTGTTTAATCATGTGTTCCTACCTATGCAGATTTTCTCTAAACTGGAGCTAATAGACGTAATGTTCTGGTTAAATCCGAAAGAGATCTGTATAGCCCTTTTAATATGGCTTACTTTGTGCAATTTATTATTGGTCAATCGACTTAAGGTGGAACTTGGGCCACTTGTGAGAAACTGCTGTAGTTGCGGAAGATTCACACTGCCATTTAATTATTTCTGCACTTATAGTAACCCACAGATAGACACCGATAAGTAGTATAGTTTGTGTTAGTACTATACATCTTCACAGGCTTGGCCTTAAGCTTATTACATGGGTTGGAATGTGGAATATGCTTTAAAGTGTACTTTAAGCTACTTTCCTACTCTGTTTATGATTCATTGTTAATATTTGTTTGTGAAATTTGGTGCTCAAGTGCTAATCAAGTCTTTTGTAACAGTGTATCTATTTTTTTTTTTTAACAAATGTCACAGTATGCTCATACTTTTAGCTATCAATGATATAACAAACTCTTCTAATCCATTTAAATACAATATTCACTATAGAAGTTTTCATTAGCCTTTTTATGTAATTTATTCAAAACTTATCTCTTCTCAACTTTATTCACCACCAAGCTGCAAGAAACAGTGTTCATGCTGTCTCATACTTCACACTTGGCTATAAAACCCAGCTACTTAGAATGCACAAACTGTAGCCTGCCGCAAAGCCTGGCCAGGCAACAGGGTCCCCGACTTTGCAGATTAATAGCAGGTTTTCTCCCCATTGTTTCGTTTTTAACTTGGATCTCTCTCACATTTGTTACGTGTAACGTTGTTACAAAACTGGTGCATGAAGTCCACAAGTGTTGGGCATTCGTACTGCATATTATTACGCTTAGCATCTTTGAGTCATCAGAAAGATAAAATGTCAGCTGTTAATATAAAATAGCTGACATAGCAGACTGAATCTACGTTACTTTCATGGGTTCATTTCACCACACGTTCAGAGTTTAGGTAATGGTGTCATGGCTGTTATTTAAAATAGGTCATTTCCTAAACAGGACTCAATTCAAATAAAAGATAAAGTGAAAGCCATATGGTTAGATGAGTCATTTTTCTCCAATTTGTGGTTACTGCATGTTGTGGTATATGCTGTTACTTTTGTAGCTTGACACCTTGTCCTACTCTTTGCAATGTACTCTTTCTTGTTGAGTTTGTACATGGCTGTCTATTGTGGATTTTCTTTTTAAAATAATGTGAAGATGAGATGAGATGAGATTACACAACTCATGAGTTGTGTAATCTATAATCTAAGATCTTATTTGTATCGTTGACGAACAGTTCCTTTTTTCATCAGGAAAAACATTTGACCAAAGGGGAGCTGCTGAAAAAGAAAAGGCTTCCAGCTCCAACGGTGATCTACAGAAGTCCCAAATATCTCCAACCCAAGACGGGTAATTAAAGTATTAGAAAATGTACACAGAAACTTAACAAAGAATATGCCCTATATAACGTAATTAACCTTGTCTGCGTGGTGTTAAGTTACGGCATATTCCTGGAACATTTTCGAGTGAATGGTCTTAGATTTCTTGTCCCTTACTGCCTTCTATTCTATATCGACCAAACAGAAATAGCTCTTCTCTGTGTAGCCTTGTTATTCTGCTCAACATTTGAGTGTTTAACTGGAGCAACTGTGATGGCTCTTCAAAGCTCCATCTTTTGTTGTATACTCTGTGGAGAAGCTTTTCACTAATGGCTCTCCACCTCTGTTTCGGAAAGGAAAATCACTCGACGCTGGCATTACAGTTTCTGTCTGGTTCTGTCTGTAACCATGCCTGACTGCTTTTTCATAAATCCTTTGTGATGTGCAGTCAGGGCATCTCCCGTCGGGAGGACCGGGATGATCTGGTGCGTGCCTCCAGCCACACGGCGTCTAATAAAGCTCAGATATTGGCCATGCCTCAGTTCGGCCTGCGGGACAACCTTATCCGCTGTGAACTGCTGAAGAATGAGGACCTTTACACCTACCTGGAAGACTTCAGGTATCGTAGCTTCAAGGCTTTCTGCCACCTTGTGATGTCATGGAGTGGTAGTTTTTATGTTAACAACTACCTTTTACCTTTAGTTCAGTAAAGATTGGCAATACAGAGGTTGAAGTTATCCAAATGATTCTAGTGAAGGTGTATGGAGTTTAACAGCACAGTGGAGAACTTCATGTATTACCACATCACAAGGCAGGAGTTGGAAATGGGAGTGTTTTCCATTTGAGGGAAGAACACAGCCTTAATATGCAGGGTTTGTGTATTTTTAAACTTGTGCAAATGAAACAAAACACAACTCCAGGTATATCTCTGATGAGGAAACAACATACAAGATCAGAAAATGGAGTAATATAAGCACTTTAAGGATTTTCTTTGCTGTTGCTATTGCTTATCCAAAACTAACTATCTAAATATTTCTCACCCAAAGCAAATTTATTGATGATATTGGCATCAAAAGGATCTGACATTTTGATTTTGGAAAGTCAGAGTTGCTTACATTGATCAATAACTACAACATGGTGATGATCCTTTCTGTGATGTCTTGACATCTTCCTTAATATAAATTCCCACATATATATAACTTTACGTGAAACATTTCCTAACATTTTTTTTACAGTTTAATAGTTTATAAATAATCCAGTTTCTACAATTACATGGAAGATTTTTAGATGGTAAATTGTACTGTCATTGTAGTAATATTAGACATCTGACCTTATCTGACTAAGCCGTATTTGTTCAAATGTATCATACCTACATATTTTTAATCCATGAAATGTTATGCAATAGAATGAGTCAACATCTGTGGGTTTGCTGTGTTCCTAGAGCTGTACTAAATTCAGCCCCCCTTTCTCAGTATGTTTTAAATAAAACAGTCCCATAGACTTAGGTCCATCATAGGACATAGTTTTACTTGGTTACACTTGATGTACTGGGGGAAAGGGCTACTGCCCTCTGTTGGTGTGATTGATCTAATATTGCTCCCATACGTAAAGCTACAACATGTTTAATTTTGCAGATTGCAAATATATTTTTCCATTTCACACTATATTGTGAAATATATATATATATATTTTTTTAATTATAATATTTATTTCCAGCAGTGTTAATTTTATATACATATAGGTTTATGTTATGTATGTTTATGTTTTCGCATTACCCAAGGGGATTCCTCCCCTTCTCTTGAGGCATGGAGCGAGGTAAATTGGAGCTCCAATTTGTTCATGTGAGTGAGTGTGGGTGTGTTTGTGTTTTTTGGGGACTGGAAACATCTGATTGGTGTTTCCTTAACTTGCTGCTATGCATGCTGGGTAATTGCTTGTCCTAAGTTGACCTAATTTTAAGTCATAAACATTAAACATTTCAACCCTGATCTGATCTGGCAAGAACCAATCAGTGGGGTTCTCAGTGTTCTTAATATCAGTGTAACAGGGCTGGTAAAATATATTTTGTTTTGTTTATTGACTTTATTTTTGTTTTCTTTGCCTTCTCCTCCTCCAGCTTTTTCCTTGGCACATTCAATGTGAATGGACAAACGCCAAAGGAAAGTCTCAGTCCATGGCTCAGCTCTACTGTTGACCCTCCAGACATTTATTGTGTTGGGTAAGTTACACCAAAGGGTAGGTTTATTACAGATTTATTAAATGAGCGGAAATTTCCAAATTTGCATTTCTTCTATTATAACAAAGTGTACAAAAACAACCTTTTTAGAAATCAAATTTCACACTTCAGATTTACCAAACACACCTCCTCTGTAACAGTTTCCAAGAGCTGGACCTTAGCAAAGAGGCTTTCTTCTTCAGTGACACCCCTAAAGAGCTGGAGTGGACAAAGGCAGTGACGGAGGGGCTACATCCAGAGGCCAAGTATGCTTTAGTAAGAGTGCCCTTTTTTCATTGTTAATTCAGAACTGTGCCTGATTAGTAAATTAATTTCTGTTAAATTTGGGGTAGGTCATCTTTTTGTTTTTGTTTTACATATTACTATTTTAAAGAATGCAATGTCAGTGTTATTACTTCCTCTTTTTTCCCCTATTTTGCAAAGTAAATGAGGCCACAGTAAAAAATAAAAGTTCTTAACTTGAGCTAACCTGGCTAATGTCCTATTTATTTCTGTCACACTCTGAATTGAGTCATTGAGACCCATTAACAGTTTTAATAGTTCTAACTGAAAGCAATCAGGAAATGTTAAGGTCCAGATGAATTTTTGAAGCTGGTTAGGTGAAGCAAAAATCTCAAGCTTTGTTTTAATCCAGCTGAAAGAAGACCTCATAATTCTTTCTTGTCTGCAAATGCGCTTATCCTCTGCATGTAAAAAAAAATAAGTAAGTATTTCTGCTGGAATAGGCAGAAGTATATACCTTGGTGTCGCCCTGGTTGCTTGTTCACTTGGGCGCTGTGATTCGTCCAAACTCTGTCGTACTGGTGGGCTGGGCCCTACATGTTAGCCTGACAAGATGGATTCTCTTGAGTTTGAACGAATATCAGGAGAATTCACCTTGCTGGCAAGGTTACTTCAGAGCTTATCAGGGAAAATTTTAACTCAACATTTATTTCAGTCTGTGTTTAACCCTCTACAGGTGAAGTTGGTGCGCTTGGTGGGCATTATGCTTCTCTTCTACATAAAGAAGGAACACGCAGAGTTTATCTCTGATATTGAGGCTGAAACAGTGGGTACCGGCATCATGGGGAGAATGGTAAATACAATGTCCAATAATTGATTTTTAAATGACATTTGCATTGTTTAACTTTATTGGCTTTTTCTTGACAGGGGAACAAGGGAGCAGTAGCAATCCGCTTTCACTTCCACAACTCTGATATTTGCGTGGTCAACTGTCACCTCGCTGCCCACACGGAGGAATATGAGCGACGTAATCAGGATTTCAAAGACATATGTAGTCGCCTTCAGTTTCGCCACCTCGACCCCACACAGCCTTCTCTAACAATCATGAAGCACGAGTATGATCCCATGACTCATATTTTTATGATACACACTTTCATAAGTTTCCAATAATTTCTAATCTTACTGTATTTTTTTGTAGTGTGATTCTGTGGATAGGGGACCTGAACTACAGAATAAGTGACCTTGATGTCGATAATGTTAAAGACCTAATCAGCAAGAAGGACTTTGAGACACTGCACAACTATGATCAGGTATTTATAGATAAAATATTGGCCCCCAACCTAAAAGTCAGCAAATCGATTAAGGCTTGGACCAAGTCCTGTTGAAGGCAAGGTGGATGAGGTGTCTCGCCTAGTATGAGTGTCTCAGTGGCTTTTGTGTCTCAGTCAGAAGTCTCAGTGCAGTTTAAAAGGAGGACTGGTAGGGTCAGCAGATCCTGTGGAAGAGCCAAAAGTACCCCTCCTCGGTTCTGCAGTATCAAAGCAGTGTCAAGAGGAACCGGATGAACACAACAGGAAAGGACTCGTTCGTTCTCTGTTCTGGTGTTTCATTTCACAAAATGGTCCATTCCCTCAGATTGTTTCTTCTGTAAGATCGTCTGCCACATTTGCTACCACATATGCTGTAAATAGCCTTTAGCATTGCAAATGTCCATAGCTAACTCCTTAGCGGACCTCTTGCACGGTTTCCATGGCTACAGGGAAAACAAACAGCTCATTTCACTAAATCCAACAGTCCCTTATTTGTGTCCTTTGAACTGCACATGCTGCACTGCTTAGTTGGTTAAAATCCCAATATGATGTTAAAAACTGAGCTCAAAAAGTTTGAAAAACTGCTCAGTGTGTGAGCCAGGTAGTCAACCACTCCACTGCCATGGGGACTTTATGTTATGACTAATATTTTTCTATAATGATACTGACTTATGACACTGCCTTTATTCACTCATAGCTCAAGCGACAAATCGACGAAGAGGCTGTATTTGTTGGCTTTGAGGAGGGAAAGATCCATTTTCAGCCCACCTACAAATATGACACTGGCTCCGACTTGTGGGATACCAGGTAATACTGAAGAGTGGCCCACTGACACACTTCAGTGTCATTGAGTGAGTGTCCTCGACTCATTTTAATGATGATAAATAATAAATTCCCTCTAACCTCAGTGAGAAGTGTCGTGTGCCAGCATGGTGTGACCGGATCTTATGGAAAGGGAAGAACATTAAGCAAAAACATTACAAAAGTCATATGGCAATAAAGACCAGCGACCACAAACCAGTCAGCTCCTTACTAGTAATTGGGGTAAGTAACAAAAGTTATTGTTTCTTTTTATTATAATGTATTATTCTGCATCTGATAAGTGATCCTAAATGTGTAATTGTGTCCTACAGATAAAACGAATAAATGCAGATGCATATAAGAAAACATTTGAAGAGATTGTTCGAAACATCGACAAAATGGAGAATGAATGCATTCCTTCTGTGACACTGTCAAAGCGTGAGGTAAAGTCCGGTTACTACATATATATTTATTAACATAATATTCATAATATGTATCTGTTGTTAATCCCATGTTTTATTTCAGTTCCTCTTCAAAGATGTGAAGTTCATGCAGCACCAGGCAGAAACACTGAGCCTCTTCAATGATGGGCAGGTCCCATGTCAGTTTGAGTTCATTCCAAAGCCAAATGAAATGACATACTGCAAGCCATGGCTCACTGCTAATCCTCCGAAAGGTTTCATCGCTCAGGGTACATTCAGAACCCTTTTCTAGATAATCTACTCTGCTTGAACCAGGGAGCTGTGTGGATATTATTTATTCTACTTTATATTCTTTAACATTTAGGTGGCACTGTGGAAATCGACTTGGAGATTTTTGTAAACCGCACAACAGCTTCTGAACTGAATTCTGGCAAGCAGCAGATTGAGGACATTCTAGTGCTTCATCTGCAGAGGGGCAAGGACTATTTCATCTCTGTAACTGGAAACTATATGCCCAGTTGCTATGGCATCTCCTTAAAATCACTATGCCACATTAGAGAGCCCATTCAAGACATGCCTCAGGATACCCTCTATAATATGGTTAGTTGCAGTACTCCTGATATTGTCAATATTAATATGTATTAGTATAGACCTGCATTTGACATTGGCGTGAAATATAATTTCTTTCTTATTTAAAACAGTTAAATATGTCAGAAATGGGAAGTTGTGGGGAAAAAACTCTTGATATCCCCAAAGAGCTATGGATGATGGTTGATCATTTGTTCCGTAATGCAATTAAACAGGTAATGGGATAACTAGGGTTATTATCATGTAAACAAATATATTGCATACAATAAATCATCTAAACTAAAAGATTCAGATTTAATTACTCATTTTCGATTTTCTAAATTCTCTTACAGGAAGATATTTTCCAACAGCCTGGGCTTCGGAGTGAATTTGCAGATATCAGGGATTGCCTTGATACAGGCATGCCAGATTCTCTGCGTATCCTTTCTACACTGTTAAATCTCAACTACTGTTTAACATGGCCTCTACTTGTTTTTCATAGGAGCTTCAGGATGCATGTGCTGTAATATTTATTATTAATTGTATTTCTTAACAACTGGCTTTAGCAGGAAGTAACCACTCGGTAGCAGAGGCTTTGCTTCTCTTTTTGGATGCCTTACCAGAGCCCGTTGTCCCCTATTCATTTTACCAGCTGTGCCTAGAATGCTGCGCCAATGCCAGTCAGTGCGCAAAGGTATACAACAAATTTGCTGCTCAAATTGATATTTTGACTTTGTTAACCTAAATATATATATATATATATATTTTTTTTAAAGATTATTTCCATGCTACCTCAGTGCCATCAGAATGTGTTCAACTATATAGCTGCCTTTCTCCGAGAATTGTTGAAAAATTCAGCTCAAAATCGATTAGACGTCAACATATTGAGTAAGTAATCTCATTATTGCAAATAGTATTACAGGTAGTATTACAAGTAACATTTTTGTGTCATATTTATAGCTACTATATTTGCATCTTTGATCCTACGGTCACCGACAAAGCAAGATCTTACAGAAAAGCGCAAGACCCAAGAGTTCTTCCAACACTTCTTGGTCCATGGCTCGTCCCAATAGAGAGGCTGTGTCCTCTTGATGTACTGAAGATGAACACTAAAGTCCAGTATTTTAAATAAAATAATGTTGTTTTTCCTGTTTTTGATAGCTCTTTAAATATAAATGTAACTGTAACTTATAAAATATATTTGAACCTTACTTATATTCAGATTTACTGTAAATCATGAAAATGTAGGAAGAACAATATTTTATTGTATGTTTATTTAAACAGATCATTTGTATTGTAATGTTTCACATTTCAGCGAAATGTTTTATATAAAAATGATAAAAGTAGTTGTTTTGAGTTGGGACTGCTTTTATTTCTAAAATATCACATTCCCATAATCCATCTGGACCGTCGTGCTTGTGACGTAGCAGAGGGAGGTGACAGGAGGAAAGTGCCCAACATCCGAAGAGCGGAGGAGGCTTCGCTTTCCACACAGGTAAACAAGGCTGTCAGTGACTTTAGGAGATGAAACGTATTGGTTTAACCGTGTAGTCTAGTGAGTAAAGGCCAGACGCCTACTTGGATTGTACAGAAAACTCGAATATCGACAATAGTCCAACCAGAGGCACTAGCCTTTCGTTGCTAACTGAGCAGCTAGGGACTAGCTAGCCGCGGTATGCATGTGCACATAATTGACAAAAATAAGTGTTTTGATTTACTCCGATCTAATTTGCCTCTTATGAATTGGCTTTGACTCTCACCTACTCAAAGTATGGGACATAGGCGTTGATGACAAAGTAAATTTACTGTTAGGATATCCTAGAGTTAAGTCCTGGGGCAAATCAGGCGGACTGCTGTTTGACATTTGAAGCTAGCGTTATAGCTTATCTTTTTGGTGAGCAGCGCAAAAGCTCCCGAAAAAAGACGCTTTAAACTAAATATCGTGTGAAAAGCAACGATTGACATCTGTAGATATACGAGTTGTTTTGTGAATGCAAGTGCACATCTACGAAAACAAAACGTGTTGTATTTTCGCCAATGAATTCCTTCATACTACGATCATAGTAAGTATGTAGTTAGATCCTTTAATAACCCGTACGGTTATCACGTGTTACTGCCTGTTATGAGGTTCACATGAAATTTGTCCATAGATCAAAACCATACATTTACGTTTTTATTTACATTGGGATTATGAATTTCATTGAGAATGTTCTGGAGAATTGTGTTAGCCAAGAAACCACTCCTTTGGTATTAGCTGAAACCTTGAAAATAACACTTCATTGAAATCTATAAACTTTTTTTTTTAAATTTCCCGTGCCTTTGTTTATTGTGTATTGCAAGTCAGTTACATCACAAGAGTTCCACAAATCTCTTGATGGTTGATGGATTAGTGCTGTCTATGTTAATGTCAACACATCTTCAATCATATAAAGAAGGGACATGTTCTGTAAATGACACTTTGTTCTGATATGTTCTTTTAGGATTGTAAGGCCTTACTGTGTGTGAAGTCCTGCTGGGAGAACGGAGTGCACCAGGGACCATGAGTGAGAATGGCCCTCATACGGAGGCGTCCATGTACTTTGAGGTGGAGGTGGATTCTCTGGGACGGGAAGATGAGGAAGAGGAAGACAAGATCCCCTTTGATAAAGAAGATGACCTGATTGTGGAACCTTGCTCTTCCTCTGGCCGGGTGTATGACCGGACCACAGTGCTAATTGAGCGAGACCCTATCCGACTGGATGAGGAGGGTGAGGAGGAGGGCCACTGTGGTGTTGATGAAGATGGCATCGCCTTCCTCACTGAAGGAGATGAGGAGGATGGAACCCTGACCTTTATGGTGGACTCTGATGCTATGTCACAGGGTTATGTGCACCACACCATTTCTGCGGACCAGATCCAGTTTACTATTAACCCTGGCTCCACTCCTATGCCACGCAACATTGAGGGGGCCACACTAACACTGCACTCAGAATGTCCAGAGACCAAGCTGCGAGAGGTGAGAATCATGAGCTCATTTTATACTAAATATATTTGTGTGAATAAGGTACAATTAATCTAAACTACGTCATTTTTGGCTGCACCACACTGATGTAATAGACACAATTCAAGGCCTAAGGTGTTACAAATATACATGTATTGATTATTGTTTAGAAGTTAAATTCCATGCACTTTGTTTTGTTGCTGTTATGAGATCAGTTCCCGGCTCAAACTCCATGTGTAAAACTATATCATGGAATATGGTTGCTTTAATGGCATTGTCCTCTATGAGTAATAGTGAAAGAATGAAACAGAAAGCTTTGGCTGTTTTCATTCTTTCATTATATATGGCAGGGAAGGGAAAGGTAGGGCCTTATTCTAACATGTTACTTACTGTTTACTTATGTTATTACAATTTGTTACATTTCTAATCAGTGTGTTGTCAATCTGTGTTTTTTATTATCAAAAACAGGTTTGAAGGTTTGATGCTTGTTTGACTTTAAAACACATGTCTGAAGATGGTGTGGTCAGCAGTTCACAGAAATAACAATTGCAGAGAATAGCAGTTCTCCACCACGAGCTTCCTCGTTGTCGCTTTGTGTGTGCTGCGAGGTAGTGCTGCTGTACAAAGCAGGGGGATTGTGTGTGTGCACATAACCTCAGGGCTGTGCCTACACAGACAAAACAAGAGTGCTTCATGCAGTAGACAGTGGCCATTCTGTCTTTGTACTGGTGGATTTGTACTGATGCTGAGGAGAATATTCTGTCTTTTTGAGTTGATTTCATCATGACATGACAGTACATGGTAATGAGCTGAAGCACCCGTTAAAATTAAGGTGTTGAATGGGTTTAGTCATTCTATTTATCCACACTACTGTATCTGCTGGGAAGGGAGTGAGTAATCTGACTGGGACGGTCTCTGCTGCAGATTTTAGCACTTTGTTTTGTGTTTAGTTTCTCTCTTTGATAAATCTAAATCATTCTTTCCTCATGTTGTACTTCATTCTGATGTGCTGTGTCTAATGTGCTGTGTCCAGGTGAAAAGGTACCAGTGCATGTTTGAGGGCTGTACTCGGACGTACAGCACAGCGGGGAACCTGCGGACGCACCAGAAGACCCACAGAGGAGAGTACACGTTTGTGTGTAACCAGCAGGGCTGTGGGAAGGCCTTCCTCACCTCATACAGCCTGAAGATCCATGTGCGTGTGCATACCAAGGAGAAGCCCTTTGAATGTGATGTGCAGGGCTGTGAGAAGGCTTTCAACACTCTCTACAGGTACCACTGTCTGACACTTCCTCTTTTTTCACTTAATTTATTTCATTAATTTAAGTATAATAATTAAAAAAAATATAAAACTGTGTAATCAAAGTCTGGATTCTTTTCTCAACCCTAAGAGGGGGCAGGACTTACAGGTGGTTAACCAGTCAAAACCTATGTTGTATGAACCAGTATAAAAACTAAAACAAAAAAATGGCTATGCAGAAAACATCACTAAAATGAAGCTAACTCATGGTGTTAAATGAGAGAAGTTCTACCAGTGCTATTAATTATATAGACATAATTTTAGAGCAGATGTTTATAGCAGATCAGCATCTGTAACTGGTTGGGCCCAATTTGCTGGATCATTGATTATCATTGATCATTGGTAAGTTGGACTCACAAAGTAATATAATATCAGAATAAATTGCATTGCTGTTTGTTTTCTTAGCTTAGCTGTTAGCTCCCACTTTATTGTGTCTAAAGTGGATGGAAACAAGGTCTAGTGTAATCTTCTCCAGGATGATTCTACCACCCCGCTCTCCATTGTTTCCGATTCACATGACACATCTTGCTCTTGTATTTTACTGTCACTGTTTTTTTTACTTTGTAGATTATCTTAAAGCCCTTTGTAATAACAAAAAACAATATCTTGTTTGTGCAGACTAAAAGCACACCAGAGACTTCACACAGGCAAGACATTCAACTGTGAATCAGAGGGCTGCACAAAGTATTTTACCACACTCAGCGACTTGAGAAAGCACATCCGCACGCATACGGGGGAAAAGCCATTCAGGTGAGCTTTCACATGGCTGCTCAGGTACAATCTGTGACTCTTCCAATGTGATAAGAAATTTACCATTCTCCTAACTCCAGGTGTGATCATGATGGCTGTGGGAAAGCATTCGCAGCCAGTCACCACCTAAAAACACATGTACGGACCCACACAGGTATTTGTCAGAATACTTTTAAAAACATATTTATCTTTTTTGAAGTAATAATCTAATGTATTTGTAGGAGAAAAACCTTTCAACTGCCCCAGTGATGGTTGTGAAAGAACGTTTAGCAGCCAGTACAGCTTGAAGAGTCACATCCGTGGTCATGACAAAGGACAGCCATTTGGTGGCAGCCTCATCCACCCACACTCTGAAGTGAGTTTCTTTGGATTCAGCTCCAAAAATATAGTGCTCTCAAATAGATCACCTTTACTGAGAATTTGGTGATCTTATTTTGAATTGCAGGATGCAAATCATTCACTCTGCCTCAGTGACTTAAGCCTCATCTCAACAGACTCAGAGCTGCGAGAGAACATCAATAACGTACGGGGTTGTCTTGCTTTGTTTAATATTTTATAACTGATGAAAGTAACATTTAGTTTCATTTGTATTTTAATAACAGGAACTCAACAATGTGACCCCAATAAAAATATTTGAGCTCATGTTCCAGAGCCCAGAGAACAGTGTCAGTCATGAACACACACATCCCTCTGGTAAGGCTCAGAATGTCTAGTGCTATTGCTAACTCTGGTTAATACTAAAGGTATAATAATATGAAGTTTTGTCTCTCCTACAGAGACTGCAACAGAGGCGCTCAGCACAGACACCTCTGCCCAGCCCAGAGTCTCTGATGTGTCTTCTGCTTCTTTCCCTCTCGCCTCTGCCTCTTCATCTTGTTCTGCCATTTCAGGGTGCACTCATGCCCCAGCACCTGTCACTGTTTGTTCTGCTCCAACAAGCCCATACATCCAAATAAAACCACATATTTCAGATGTGCCTGTTCAGACTTCTGCCCCAAACCTGGCCACTCCACAGCAGTTTGTGGCACTGCAGTCCACATTCCTGCAGCCTGAGAGCAGTAGCCCAGCCCCTCCGCTTGCCTCTGCTCTCTCCACAACAGCATCCAGTACAACCCAGGCCCAGCCTGTGCCTTTGGCCACTAACTCCACCCCTGTGTCATCCTCTGGTCCAGTGACTTCCACTCAGGCCGCCATCACTATTGCTCCCACACAGAACTTGCTGCAGCCCAGTCTGGTCATGTCCGACCAAAACCTTCAGTGGATCCTCAGCAGTGCGGCCAACAGTCAGCAAAACCCTGATCAAGCAGTGAGTGCCCTATCCTTCATTATGTCTTTTATTTGTAATTTCCTCTATTAAACATTGCATTTTCTTACAGCAACACCAAGGAGGTCCAAAAGTAGAAAAAGTGTTCTTCACTACTGCAATACCAGTGGGTGGTAATGCTGGTAAGTCAAGTCAGCTGTTGTATAAAGGCACCACTTTGAATTAGACATGATTAAGTAATCTTGTCCAGAGGTGGGTTATAATGACAAAAATTAATATCTCGATTTTAGTTTCCCGAGATTTATTTTCAGACCATATCATGTCAGTCCAAGAAAAATGCGCTAAAACATGTCGTTAAATGTTTTATGTTTAAACCAGACAAAAAATGCATCTATAAAAGTGCAGAAATATTATGCACACTATTACTGTTATGTAGATAATCTGCTCACCAGTAATCAAAGTTTAATTTTACCTATGCTCACATCATAATGTTTTGGGCTTGTTTTTTTTTCATTCCAGGTAGCTCAGTGCAGCAGATTGGCCTTAGTCTTCCTGTTATCATCATCAAACAGGAAGAGTCGTGCCAGTGTCAGTGTGCCTGTCGAGACTCAGTAAAGGACAAAAGTGTAAAGAGCATGTCCCCTGTGTCTGCTCCAACTCGACAGTCTCCCACAGAGCCCCCTCCTGCAGAGCCTCCAAAGTCCACCCCCTCCACGTCCTGCTGCCTACCCGGACCAGCCTCAGACTCTGCTGCAGTGGGACAGAAAGCGTCCTCTTCCTTCTCTTCTTCCTCCTCTTCCTCCTCTATGCCCACTCAAGTGAGCACCAGTGCCACCAGTGCTGCATCATCCAGTAGCTTAGGCAACATGGATGTGTCAGACTACCTTTCTCTGCACAGCCCAGAGTCGGCAGCGAACTTAGAGGCCCTGCTGCTGGTGGCTCAGGACATGAACGTGACCGCTAATGGTAACGCCTAAACAGCTCCATGTGTTCTATTGCTCCCACTCAAGTGCAGGCTTCCATTACTCCCACAGTCATGTTCCTCAGTGACGCCCCCTCTGCTCCTGTACAGTGTTGCAGCATACAACCCTATCTGCACAGGGTTCTGTTCTCAGTCTGTAATGTTGTGAACACCATATTCATGCAAAATGAATAGTTTCTGTTGTCTTACTGAAATCATTTTTTTTTTAGATTTGTGTTTTGAGATTTTTGCTATGCTTATTAATGCAGAGGGAAAGTAAACATGTTTGACAGAGTATATAAAGAAAGTGTACATAACACCTTTTAGTTTAAATATAATTAGGGTGTTGTCTAAGCACTGATTAGGAATTCCATTTTCCTAACAAAAGGTAAAGCCTGAATAGGAAAAACAATGTATTTCAATGTATCTTTGTACTGTACCACGGGTTCTAGCAATTATTTAAGCTGGTATGCAACTGGCCAGAATGCACTGTATAATTGTGGAATTCTACAAAGTACATCTCCCAACATTCAATGGGTTTGGCGACTCCTAGCCCTTCGAGATTTGATCTTGGACCATAAAATGTGATGTATACTTGTAAACTGTGTTAGGTGATATACTCATCAGAAGAACCTGTGATTACAGTTGCCTGTCTTTTTAAAGTGAAATTAATCTGACAGTACTTAAATCGCCTAACAGAATGCTAATTTAAAGTTGTATGTGTTAATTTATTTGAATGATTAATTCTTTCATTTATTACTAGCAATAGTGTTATTTTTAAACAGCAGAAGATATATTAATTTATTTCAAATCACTTGTATAGTTTATTTGTTTGTTACTGATTTCTGTTTTGAGTTGCTGAAAGCAAATTTATCCAAGAGACACCTTTAATAGACTGCACATCCATCCACATGGCAAAGCTCAGTATACATCATCCTGTTGTTCAGGGCCATGGCCCTCTCAGGGATGCATTGGTCATTACCAGTACTGCTCCCCACATTTGACTCTGACATTAGTATCTCCACCTGCAGTAGCCCTATGTTTAGCTGCACTCTTCCCTGTTTGTTGCACACTAACTTGCTACAAGAGTAATCTGAGCTTGTTAGCTTGCATGCAGCACCACTACAGACTTTTGTAAAACTGCTGTATAGTAGCAATTTAAATGGTGTCCTGGTGACCATGTAAATAGAGTACATTTTAGTGTATACATATGAGAACTTGTAGATTACTGTAGAGTTTGTATTTTTGTATAGAGTTTTGAATTTCTAGTTTGAGGTTGGAGAAAATGTATCCCCCAATCTTTACATTTTGCTTCCAGTTTTTCAAGTGTGCTTGCCTAAAACTGCTCTACTATATTTCACATTTGGGAATCTCTTGTTCTTAGCCTTTTCTTCTTCTTCTTTTTTTTTTGTTTAAGTAAATTATTGTTATTGACAAGAATAGAGCCCCTTCCTAGTTACAAGGCCTTATGACAGAACTGTTCTTTGAGCCGTTTTGCCTTTGACAGTCTGCCACTACATTAGTCTCAGACCATTCCTTTTAACAACTCTTAACAAAGCTTCACTGAAATATTGTAAAAACAGTGGAACGTGTACATTTGAGTTTAAATGTATTCACTCTAACCTGAAATGCATGAACTTTTTCTTTTTTTTCAATTAAATCCATAGATTGTCATTTAGATTTACTGCCATATGCTACCTATATGCTTTTGTTTGAAAAACTATGCAATTTACGAGTGGCATTCAGTGTGTAAACTGCCGTTTAAGATATGTCCTTATTCATTGCTTCTTATGAGTTTATGCAGGATGTCAGTGGCAGATGTTGCCTTTCCAGTGCATTTACTGTGTTATATTTTCCATGTCAAGGATTTCATAGAATATGGTTTATGGGGTTTGTAGTTTTTCCATCAAGTACTGTTCCCATGAATGTTGCACCAGTTATCCTTTATTGTACTGTTTTGCCTCCAACTTATAGAAAATACATCCTACTTATTTAAAGGAGTTTTTTTTGTAATTGAATGATTCTGTTTTAAGAATTGTGTTGGATAAAGCATTGTTAAAAGCCTATACCAGTCATCTCAAACCTACTGGTTACAACAGTTACTGCAAGTTACAGCTGTTGGTGTATGTTTTTGAAGAGTTTTGGGCTTGCAACCTGAGAATGCTTTTATGGAGTTTACCCAGTTTTGGTTATTTCAGCCAGTTAGGTGACATTTTTTTGAAAGCAAACCATTTGAACCAAGCTTTCAAATAAATGTCCTACACCCAAAGAGTGAGAAATTAAACTGTTATGGATCTGTATTTTTAAAGAATGTATTATATGAAGAAGTTTGCTTATGCTTGTTTCGTACAAAGTTATATACTAAATAACTTTCTGAATGGAGAGCAATATAGTAATAATAATAAAACCTTATCCTTATCACTGATATGATTGCATTTTTATTGAACATTATTTTCTTAGTCATTTCTGTAGTGGCAAGGTCACATCCTGAAGAGATCTCCTCTGTAATACATGGACTTCATCATTAGTTCAAAGTTTAAATGTTTATATCTGATAAATGACAAAAGAAAACCAAAAAACTCACAACTAGTATCTCATTTAAATCCTTAAGATCATCCAGGATTTTGGAGCACAGCTTTACTCGGTCAGAAAAAGTCTCAAGTTTGTTCTCAACATCTTCAAGAGCCTGCAAAAAAAGATAGATAAAAATAAGTAGTTGCTTTAGACCAACTGTCTTAATGTGCATGGTTTGCAAACCTGCTGTACTTTTGAAATGTCTTCACTGTTTACTGGGACATCTTTAAAATCTGTAACCATCGCAAAAAAGTCAATATTTTAATTAAACAGGCTTTTACATTTTACTTCCTGAAATAACTTTGCCTTACCTGCTTGTGAGGTCATTTTCAGACTTGCTTCAACTGCCTTTTTAACCAGGTGACGGTATTTATCTTAAATTGGCAACGCAATTCCCTTTACATTTCTGTCGTTATAAACATTACTTTTAATTTTAGTGTTATTTTTTAAACATTAGTTACAAACCCATAATCCAATAATAAGTTTGAGACGCGATTTCTATTTTACAAGGCATCAAAATGTACAAAAGCATATTGAGGCGCTGTGTATTTATCGACGGCCCCTTTAAGAGCGGTGACATCTTTGTTTGTGGGCGTAACCCGGAAAACGTGCTATTTCATCAGATTCACACGCGCTCCCGAGCTATGAAATGACATGTTTTACCATACAGCTCAGAGTTTACAGAGCTGTCTTTAGTTTTTTCACATTTCGAGGCACTCAAAGTTTAGCTGCAAGTCATCGACACGAAATAGACATGTGTAAAGAGCTCAAGACTAAAGTGTTGCGTTTGTTACCGCAGACTTCCAACGGGCCGAGCGTTCAGCAGGGCGGGCGCCACTCAGGTCAGTTGCCACCGGGGATCGGCCGTGTTCATGTGGTGTCTTTACCTTCCACTTCACTTTAAACGCTTTCTGGGGGTAAAATAAATAAAAGTACTAATTATGTACAGTATATCTTCACAGTGGCGTGGACAAAGTTACATTTACGACTATGAAGGAGACTGAAAAACAATGGAGGAAGAATGAATCACCCCTTTGCTTTTTAGGTTTTCAACGCTAAGTGAATATGCGCACATCACATCCAACACTTGGCATATATTGGCCAACTGTACAGTACAGTATTTGATAATTATGAAGTGTTCTGTCTAATAAGTATGAATTAAGTGGAATGTAACTAACAGTTAAGTAAAAATAGTAAAGTTCTGTACTTAAGTGACGTTTTGGGTATCTGTACTGTCTATCTGTAATTAAGTTGATACTTTTTTACTTTTACTCCACTACATACACTAAAATGATTTTTTTCTTATAGTTTTAGGCCTGCTGAAAAAGCTTAGAGGATTATTTGTAGTTTGAACAAACAAAAATCTACAAATAAAAATGGCTGGAAAAATATGTTGATTCAGTTGTTTCTGTAGAGCAAAATTTAGCACAAATCTTTATCAAAAGTACACAGTACATTTGAAGCTTTATTAGATCTCAAAATGTTGACCTGAAATATTTTTTTTAAATAATCCGTGCCCCCCATGTATTTGAACTGCAGATGGTGCTGATGTCCTGGGACAGGCTGTGAAGGCTCTGCAGGAGGGCCATGTGGTGGCCCTGCCCACTGACACTATCTACGGCCTGGCCTGTCTTGCTCAAAATTCAGAGGCAGTCGGCAAAATATATGACATCAAAGGACGAAATGCACAAAAACCTCTAGCAATTTGTGTGGGTGAAGTCCAGGATATTAAGAAGTGAGTTCTTCTAAATAATTTGTCAATACTGTAATCTGAATATTATCAATCGTTTAGGGAAATTATACTGTAACAGATTTTCTGCTCGGATTACCATAACTTTATATTTTGACAGATACTGTAAAGTAAAAGTTAAAGAAGAGTTGCTGGATGACCTGCTACCTGGTCCAGTCACCTTGGTGTTTGAAAGAACTGACTTTCTCAACAGAGATCTTAACCCATTCACTTCAGTAAGTTTACAGCATAGGCCGTATAAAGAAGTGGACTAAGGAAATGTGACGTCACCCATAGCATTCAGCTCCAGTCAAATGAAGCTCACAATGCTAGTGGATATAGGGACGAATTTGGAGCTAGGTCCACGTTAAGAATAGCCATTTATTTACAAAATAGCAAAATAAAACCACCAGGATCATGTAAAGCGGGTTAGTATGAAAATTTTAAGACCAAAATGATGAGGCTCACAGCAGCAGTCACAGAGACGGGTGACAATTTTCCAATGTAAAGCCAATTGGGAACAGTTGATGGAGCCAGAAATGCCCCCTGAACACTTTGTTTTATGCCCTCGTAGCTCGTAGGTGTCCGTATCCCAGACCACCCGTTCATGAGGAGGCTGTGTCACATGTGTGGGGAGCCTCTTGCACTCACCAGCGCCAACATCAGTTCACAAACTAGTACTGTCGCCGCACACGTGAGTAGCTTTCCAATGATGATTTCACTGTGGAGATAAAAGCTTTGGTTGCTCTTCAAAAATGGCATGACATTTGTTTTCAGGAGTTCAAGGAGCTCTGGCCAAAGCTTGCAGTTGTGGTGGATGGAGGCCCAATAGGTGACGAGAGCCGCCTCGGATCAACTGTAGTGGACCTCTCTGTCCTTGGGAAATACAGAATAATCAGACCAGGCTGGTAAGGGATTTTTTTTTTCATATGTATGGGCAATTGCACATACAGTTGAGTAATTAAATAGGGGCTGTTTTGTTCCACAGTATGGCATTAAATATATGTGCAATGCCAAATTCTGGTCTTCATTGCTTTTCATTGAGTGGGATTGCCTCTTCACAGATCCAGCCTGTAACTTGTCACATACTTGTCTCTACAGAGGTTGATAAGTTTTATGTCATACTGTGACACATTCTAAGCAAAGCAGTAACATCTCCTTGGAGACGACCACGTGGCAGACCTTCTAACAGTAAAGTTCCGTAGTGGAGCTGAAATTTGTATGGAAAACGTTTTTGAATTATTTAGGGGAAGGGGAAGTTAAAATGGGTGGAGTATGTTGTTAAATGCTGTCAGACATGTTTGAGCAGACAAGCAGATGGCAAACCAAATGCATACAATATTCCCTGGGGGTGTGAAGCTAACTGAAAGCACTACTGTTAGAAGCTCTGTTACTCAAATTAGACTTTAATCTGACCGAAAGAACCTACTTAGCTGGTACAACAACAGGTTAACTGATTTGTACTGTTAACCAAGTCTCTCTCAAATTATTACATTCCATTACCTTCACAAGCTGGCTAGCATTACCCAACAGTTTTTCAGTTAAGCACATTTTTGTTGAAAGTCAAACTCCTAAACAGGACCATGAATGCTCATATTGATCACAGGCTCCTAAAAAATGTGTTATTATTTTCAAACTATCTTGAAACTTTTTTTTTCTGTGTTTATTAATGTGTGCATTGTGTCACCATGGAAACTGCTGAACATTCTGCCAATAGAGATGTATGTAGAACACCCCCAGCGTGATGTCACTGGCGACAGATGGCTGGCAACACATGACCTGTCACAGTATCACAGTAATTACTATATTGACTTGACAATATGCGATAGATGGAACAATATTTTTATGGGGTTAGTTTTTATTGTGTGCATATGCGTATTACTGGAATCTTTTTGGTTATTTTTTTGGCTATGTGATAAGACTTAAGCCATAAAAGTTTGAATTAATAACTTTTGTGACTCATTACAGATGCATATGAGCTACTAACTAAAATTTACTTGTGCTGTTTATTTATTGCAGCCTCTTGTTTTTTAACAATATTGTAGATTTAGAATAGTTTTTGTGGTATAAAGTTGCCCTTGGGTAATTTTGTCAGTGGCACACATTCGTTTCAGTATTATTGTTTATCATCTGTATATGGAACTTCAGAATTTGCTATCATGGACTAATAATAACAAAAAGCCCTGTATGGTCAAATATAGTTTTACATCATGTTTACATTCTGCTGTGTTGCATCTATACCCATATGCTTTGACAGTAAAATCCAATTTCTATGCAGACTGATCATAATTGTGATTACAGTGCACTTCCCTCGACACTTGATGTGCTGCAACACAAATATGGACTGTCAGAAGATGCGGCGAGTGAATGACCTTTGACCTTGTACCTCACGCTGAGACACACAACAAGCTCCATTCTTGATCATCATCTCTCACCTGACAATGGTGGTAGGTTCACCATGAACTTTAGGACCACTCCTGTCTTAAATCACATCTGGGCTCTTCATGCCTATTCTGTTTTATTATATTTTATTATGGGGAAACATTTTTTCTGTCTTAGTTTGGTGTCTTGTGTTACTGTATTTGGTTTATTTAAAAAACTCAGTTTTACCTCAAGTCTTTTATTATTTTAAATGTTTTATCTATTGTAAATGGAAATGTACTCTTAATAGTGAAATGATTAAATTAATCTCTTCTATATGTGTCTAATGCAGATGTTTAATCTTCTAAACACATGGGCACTATATGTGTAGACATGCATGACAAACCTGCTTAAGTTCAAACCCAGCAAGAATTAGAATAAAAGGTAATTGAGTCATAGAAACCTGCAGTGTGGCAGTGGACTGATGGCATCATATGGGCTGACTGACAGTACAAAACTACCTTGTGATAATCTATTTTGTATAATGTGCAGTCAAAAGCATGCTTTGCATTAGAGAAGACATTTGCTTTCAGATCTATGCAACTTTCTTTTGTGTGCTAGTTTCTAGGTCCAAACATGGGTTACATCTTAAATCAAAGTTAGTAGAAGATGCCTTAGAAGACACATTACACTTGAGTTCCTAGACTTTCACAAAGCCTCAATATATATATATTTTTATATTTAAAAAATATATATTTGGCACAGTAATCCCACTTTATTCCCAAACATGTTGACATCAGGAACTATTTAGAAAAACCTCTGAAAAGTGTTTTTTCCCCATCTAGTAAAAGGGGGTGACAATAGCATCTCCAATGAATTTGATATTTTCACATGCACAGCATTTAGTACTTTAATTCAATATAAAATTACACATTTCCTCTAAAAGGAATATTGTTCAAGTGTCCATACATAATTTAAAAGTGAAAGGGGTCCTCTGTATAAGACGATTTGGAGAACTTTCTAGTATACTGGCTTGGCCAGTCTAGGGTAGCAGTGCCATTTTACATGCTATTCAGAAGTAACAATCAACTTTTCCTATTCATAACTGTTCATTAGGCATTGTTTCATTAATTTTTACATGTTATATACATGTTTGAGGTTTTGAAAACTGCACAGTGTAGGAGGAAATCAAAAATAAAAAGTTCTAAACTTTCATTTTTCTGCCAAGTGTAATAAAATGAATCACTAAAAACCTTCCGTTTTATACCATGCTGCGCTTGTTCATTTTTAGTCATCATCCACAAATAGAGCAGAGACAGAGCCAGCAGAGGACTCAGAAATTTGACTTAACTTTTACGCAGAGATTGGAGAATTAATTTTAGTGTATACATCCATTTAAAGATATGGTTCTCAGTTGGATAGGAGGTTTTGTTATCACCAGCGATCAATGACGCTGACAATGATGCTAAATGTAGCTGCTAGATTGATACCAACTCCAAATAGAGGTAACCTATGTAAGGTTATTCATAATCGTTGTAATCTACATTTTATACATACAATATAGGGCAAGCTCTCAGAATGTAATTTCTTTTGTACTCTTTGATGACAAATGATTACACTGCATTAGAATAGACTGCACAAAATATATAAAAATAGTCACTGCCCACCAGCTAAGAATCAGTGCTACTATATTTGTTTATCCCTCACATGAGCCACTGCTCCTTCTCTTTGTTGAACTGTTCTGCCCAGTTCCGTGTGAGCTCCAGGAAATGCTCTGGTCCATGGGGCTGGTAGTCCAAGTACACCCGGCTCATGGTCTTCTTTGGGACCGCCCTCTCTATCTGCGTCCCTTCATGCCATTCATTAAAGGATGTTATAGTTACCATCTCTGGCCGCACGTTTAACGCCGCCTGCAGGGCTGTTTCATAGTATCTCCCGTTCACCCTATTCCTTGTGTTATGATTGTTCCAAGGCCTTATACTAGTGTCTATGTAGCCTGGCCCCACACTGGGAATGAACAGCAGGTTGTTGGCATCACAGAACGCCTTGATTGCTTTCCAGTTGTGGTGAGACGATCCAAAGGAGAAACCATTGGAGGCGAAGTAGGTATACATGCCGTCAAAGCCCGCCGCCAAGATATCATGCTTGTGGCGTTCCTCCACGATCAAGGCAATGAAGAGGGAGTCGTAGGCTGAGGCGCGGAGGCTGTGGGAGCCCGTGGGAGACAGCAGCTCTGACCACGACTCGGGGGAGGTGAGGTAAGAGTCGTAGATGTAGAACAAAGGCATGCTCTTTCCGTTGCTGGTGGTGAACTTGTAGAAGGCTCCGTGGTCTCCATATCTGTGAAATGAATATTAGGACACATCAGAAGTAACACAGGCATTATCACCAATCGAAATCTCTGTACTGCCCAAGTGCATTGAGTGATGGAGGAGACCTAATCAAAAAACCAACACAGTAGTTCTGTATAGCTGTATAGTAGCTCTACATGCTTGGAAACAGAGGCGCTCCATCAGTGTTTTTAAAGGTGCACTATGTAACATTTCTAGAAGAGGGTCTGCCACTTGTTTGTCTCCATGGAGATGTTATTGCTTTGTCTACAATGTTCCCCAGTATAGATTAACCTAACTATCACAAGAGAGACATGCAGATTACAGCACTATGCTATATTAAAGCTTAAATCTGTGGAGAGTCACCCCTATTCACAGAAGGAATTACAGCATTTTTGTGCAACAGAAATGCCCATAATGAATAAATGCCAGATGGATATGTTTAATGTAATTCCATAAAACATTTCAGGCAAAGCAATAACATCTCTGTGGAGACAAGTAGGTAGCGGACCCTCCAATGGAGAAGTTGCTCAGTGCACCTTTAAGTATTCAACTTCACTAATTTGGATAATTTTATCAGTCACATGTCACTATACTGCTAGCCTACTTCAAAGTTTGGTATTAACAGTTTAACATAGCTTCACTCTTCAGACCCTTTTGCTGGGTTTAAATATAAGGCCTCACATGATAAGTTGTTTTCTATACACCACTATTTTAAACTGTACAAAGACCAAAGCTATTGTGTCAAAGTAGTTTTAAAAGACTGAATAATACTGGACCCTTGGTGGTTCATTGTTCATTGTTCAGTTTGTATTATCTACTACAAACACAAGGGGTCAGTAAAGAACAAATTATATCCTATAGTGGGCCTCCACTGTCCAAGTAGCAGTAGGTCCAAACTTTACCTGTCAATAATGTACTTGACATTGTCGTGTACACTCTGGTCATTCCGCCCATGATACGCCTGGATATGGAACGTTACCTGAGAAAATACACATTAGTAATGCATTATGATTCACTTCATTATATTACACAGACACTGCAGTCAGCACTTCCAGGTGACCTTAACAGTGATTATTGACAACAAGTCAATCTATCTGTGTCTTCGGGGACTCATCTCACAGAGCGCTGACAAATGAGACTTCATACATAATCAAAGTTTGGGGGTTAGCCAGAAAGAATATGACCCAATGGAAAACATAATAATAGTGTGAATGAGGACTAAATGCAACCATGTGCAAAAGTCAGACCATCAAACTAGTGTTGTTTTCACAGTACAGTATAGAATATGGTTACAGTAATACTTATGCAATACTTATGGTGATAGAATGACAATAATTTAGAGAGTGTTCAATATTGCATGTACATTATTCAGTGCTCCTAGATGTTTCAAAGTTTCATTGATTCTAGGAATTGCCTTTTTCTAAATGTATTTTTTCCCCTAAAACAATGGTACTTCTCCTGGCTTGGTGCCAGGATAGTGTACAGTATAGTGTATATGTGTATATATATGTATAGTGTAAGAGAAGGGTGCCTAAAGTTTTTCTCGGTGGGCCAAAATGAATTCTTGTTTGAACATAAAAATGTTCTTCGCAAAGACATGTATGATTCAATTGACTTTAAATATTAAGAAATAGATCGGATTGGCCTCCTTCCCATCTCTTGACAGTCTTTTCAGCACAGAATTTGTGGAAGGCTATTTGTGGTGCCCACTTTATGAATGTAGAGGGAAAAATAGACTTAAATCATTTTATGTCTACATTATTACACAGTGGCCCAACGGTCTCTGAATATAGATTTTAAATACATTTTAAGCACAGTCCAGTCACTTACATACAGCGTGTTCTGCAGGGCAGTAGCTGTCCAACTATACAGATTTAAACAATATTCTATGGGCACTACATTAATGGGAGTGCTTACACAAACACCTTACCAGCCATAAACCCAAACACTAGAGAGCAAGGGGCCTAAGTGGCATGTAACACAAAAAGTGCTTAGTTTCAACGTTTTAAATTCATCTTGAGAATTCAGTGACTTTGAATAATGGATGTAGAAAGTGCAATGCAGTTCAGTCACGTGCCCAATGGGAACAGTTTGAGGAAAGCACTTTTTCCTCTTAACGTCTTAATGGAAGACACCAGGAAAGGAGACTCTTTGCCAACCAGACATTTCAAAGAGTTACTTTGACTTGGAATTGTAATAAAATGGAAGAAGGACAAGCCAAAGTGGTTATGTTTAGGACTCATAATGAAAAATTAGAAGTGCAAATGGGACTCTTGGCTCCTCTGTGATTCTCCCCCTTAGTTTGGTTATAAGTGCATTTACAGTAATGAAATTTGCTATTGTCAGGCAAATATTTTTTTAGGGAGCAGAGCAGGTTTGAACATCTGTTCAAGGCTGTCATCTAGAAAAATGACTAACTTGGGGGTAACTGAGATTTAAAAATGAAAAGTTGTATAGTTCTTGACATCCTTCAGCAAACTGTCATTAACCTAACCAAATATCAAAGCTATTGATTTTGAGGGAGACAAAACTAGTACATAATCCTAGTCTGTAGTCCAATAGTTGCCCTCCTACATTGCTTTTTTGTAGAACAAGGTGGAATATTTATGACAACCTTTTAAATGGTCACATTTGAAGAGCAAAAAATTTACTGTACTGTACTGTACTAAAATGATGAGTTTCAATCCGAGTACCACCTTCAAAAATAATTGGCTTTCCGAGTACCAACAGAGCTATACTGGCTTTAATGTAGTAGTACTATTCAAGGTCCAAACTGAGGCTAAACCTGGTTTAAAATGGGAACACAGCACTAGTGAACAGCTACAGTACTTCAGTGCACTATACTACAAGATTAGTTCAATGCCTAAGCAGTGGTTTTGATGCTGCACCTAATACTACATATGGTTTTGTATACTGTGATTTTTCTGATCTGTGTTAGAATGTTGTTTCATCATCACAAACATACCCAGATTTGTGTTTTGTTTCATTCACACATGTTTAACACACACCTCTGCATATTTGAGTTGCTATCTCCAATGAAAAACACTTGATGTCATATAGTAATACAGGAAGAGGTCCATTGTGTTTTTAAACTCCATACACTCCTTCACTAAAATCAATGGGATAATTTCGGTAAAGGTAAATGGTAACTCATAACTTTTTTGCATTATATAAGACCTTTAAACCATTATGGTCGCTCAAATATCAGACGGTATGTACTTGAACTGAACAGGTGATTTTGCCATAGTTGATCTACACACTACAAGCCTGTTAATCTTGACATTGGCAGTAAATGAGAATAAGATGAACACTCCAAATACTGACATTCACCTCACATCTCCCCGGACTGGTTTCTGCTGATCTGACTGGAACATTGACTACGTCACACTCCCAGAACAACAAAAAACTGGACACAAAGTTCTACTGATCTAAAGAGCGGTCATTAGGCAGACAAAAACAGTGCTTTTTAAAGCAATGTCACTTTCACTTAGCATTCAAAGCCAGCCTGCACACCACTAAGGTCACAGAAGGCTAAATCTAGCTCCAATCTGGAAATAAGACTATTGAGGGCCACCCACGGGACTTATATTCCCCAGAGTGCATGGCCTACATACAGGATGCAACAAGCGCCCCAGAGGGTTTACAGTGTTCAGTCATAGGGCCTATGGCTTGCCCCTGTTTGCTCTTTAAAGTATACACATTCATGCATGTTGTCACAGGAAAGCAGATAAAATGCAGTCTGCCTCCCCTCCCCAAGGCATATTTCAGGCCCATTTTACACTATTTCCTGATCAATGTTATATTCTATGTTTCCTCATCAAAAACATATCTGGAGTCATGTTTTGTTTCATTCATACAAACTCGCAAACCCTGCAGATTTACTTTACTTCTCTCAAACTGAAAACACTGTGTTCCACTGTGTTTTTAAACTGATGTTTTTTCAATACAAAGTGAATTGGAGTCGACAGAGCTAGAAGCACGCCCATGCTCACTTCCTATTTGGAATGCGACAGCTAACAGGTTAGCTATGTCCATTTATATATGCAGTCTAAGCCACTGCTTCACTGTTGATTCAATTTTTTTTATCATTCCAGTTTAGAAGTTAGTGTTGCTTAAGAGTGACCATCTCATACAACACTACTGCACGCTCTTGTCCAGTAACAGTTGCGGAGTTGTTAATAAAACATGAACAAAAACTTGATAGACAAGGACACTTCCCATGACTTGCATTACAGTCCTTTTTAAATCCTTCAGATAGTGTTCTTTGCCTGCCTGGGTTACCATCTGTCCACTTCCTCACTCCCTCGCTCGTCTCCCCTTCACTGTGACCTTGATGGAGAAAAGGAGCAAGAAAATGATTTAAGGTAGCTGCTTCTCAAGAATTTGATGTCAATGATGGGAGCCAAAGTTCTCTACCTTGTCAGCATATCCTGCATTTATGCAAGAAGCACTCCAAAGCCTAAATGCCCTTTCTGCTAGTGGAAGTGAGAGGAGATGAAAATTAAAATAGCCGGCTGCTGATTCACTTGGCAAATCCAGATATCTACATTTGCTTCACTTAGAGATGTCTCAGTGTCAAATTTTAATACATTTAATAGATGCAGTAAGGGCATTTACATCTGCAAATCAAAAAAGAGGAAAATTCATCATTCACTTCCATTCATGCTTTCTAGAACACATCACCTTGAGTATGCAGTATGTGACTGAATTAGCCTATATTTAAATCAGGGGTCTCCAACCTGTAGCTCGGGAGCTACCAGGAGCTCTCCACCCCCTTCCAATTAGCTCGCCAATGGATTTTTGAATTGAACTGAATTTGATTTATTACATGTCTATTATGTAAATGTGTCCTTTTGATGCCTAATTTTGTGTACTAATAAATTGATAATGGTTTATGTTCTATAAGCATCTAACTGCTCTGGCTCTTATATTTACTTTAACTATTAAATTAGAAGCTCTGACATTTTCGTTTTCTAAAGGTGGCTCACTTGAGGAAAAAGGTTGGAGACCCCTGATTTAAATTATATTGCTAAGGTGACTTGCATATTAGTGTATTATGTATGTTGTAGAAGTATTTTGCAGCACTTGCAGCTCCTAAAACATTTTAATTTATCAATTATTTGTATTACATTTATTAAAAATATATTATAAGTGAGAATATCCATCTCTTAAATTTATGTATATAAAATGTGACACTAAGATTTTTACTATTACTTCAACTTAACATAACTCATTAAATGTAAGGTTATTGACAGTCAATGATGTGTTCCATCTCTTTAAATCACAGTTTAAAGTTGCTAATTAAAAATGCTAGGGTAGCTTCAACTTTATAAAACTTAACAAAGTCACATCAAAATAAATGAAGATAAAGCGTATTTATTTTGCAGCACGATCGCATATGCAGTGGCCATGTCTGATTTGTATAGCATCTTGATGAGAGGCAGAGGGTCTGTCTTATTTTATATCCAAGGTTACTTTTCTGTTTGGCTGCAGGCAAAAAAATAATGTACAGTCTGAGATGCCTGGACAAGAGGCACAGTGTTAGCCATGCTACACTGCCCTGATGAGGTTTTTCCCATAACGCTGTCAGGAGGAGCGCTAATAGAGCAGATTGAATGCCATGCAAGATCGTCGTCAGTGACCCAGCAAGCATGGGATAAAAAAAAAAAAAGAAAACATTGTGGCATGCTATATATATATATATAGACACTCAACCTAGCTCGAAGTTTCATGTATTTAATCTTGTATCTAAACCTTATTCCGATACAAAGTAGGGATGGGAGGAGAGACAATTTCCACAGGACGAGGCGAGATATAAGATTGGGTCTAGGAGCACAAGACAAGGTGAGATTTTAACATAATTCCTAATATTTAAATTTCACGATTCACACTCCAATTTCGGCCTCACAATTTTTTTTTCTTTGATTTCATATTCTTGTTTCCACTCTAGTATTTGTTTTGGAACTGTAAAAGATGTAATTCACCAATACTTAACTAATTTTTGTCCGATCCAAATGTAAACAACTGGAGAAAAATCTCACAAGATCATTTCTCATATGTGTACAATCTTGTGGCTAATTTGTCTCAGGAGATCTTGTCCCATCCCTAATACTCAGCATAATGACATCCACTTCTTTACAGTTTTAGCCACAGATCACAATGTCACCCGCCAACACAATCCAGTCACTCGGAGATGGATAAAGTCTGGGCTTGTTTGTCAGTTTGTCCATCATCATATGGACAAATAATATGGGGGCCCAGAGCTGATCTCAGACTCACTTCCAACCCAATCTTCAGTTACTCAGTTTTGTGTAGAAGAGCAGAACATATACATATTTAAATATTCTGTAGTAGTATTTTACATACTGTATGCACACAGGAGAAGCACAGACCTCCATCAAGCCCAGACCGGGTCACGAGTAATATGATGTCTGAAAATTTGCATGAACTGCTCTGTAACACCATCCATTCTGGCCTGCCCATTTTGCAAAAGAAATTATTATTTTGAGGAGGCTTCCTTTGCCAACGACAGTGACACCATGCGCAAGTCATAATCACCACATATATCACCTATGTTTGCTGTTGCCATTATAAGCTAATCCTTCCATTTACTTCTTAAAAAACACATTGCACTAATTGAGGGTTTTCTATACAAAACAGCATTTCTTGAGTTTCCAGAAGTGTATACTTGTACTTCTACATGTAGTCAGTGCATTATTAATAGCACCTGCTTTGACAGAAAAGCCTTAACCACCTAGTCGTTCTTGTCATTGTGTATTATGTCACATACAGAGAAGGCTCACTTAGCTTCTGACCTGCTTTTAAATAATGACCTGAGTATGTATGTACAGCATGTAAAACTCATACTTAATTTAACAAGACGTTAAGAGTGCTGTTAGCACCACTACCTTAAACGGATAGAAAAGAATGTATATGTAATGAAAAATTTGCCTATTTGAAAGTACTACACTTGCTTTTAATTATTACACAGACAAAGCATATGGGATCTGACTAAGTTGTATCACATTACAAGTGAGAATCCTCTGTAAATATTTAATAAGCAAAGAAAGGAGCAGTCGTTCTTTATTTTAATGAGGAAAGCTATAGAATTAAGTACATTTCTGTTAGATTTTAAGTTACTGTAGTTACACTAGCCAAAGTAAAAGCAGTATTTTGTCTGGTCAGGTTTCTTTAGCTAATGTCCAACAGGATTTAGCTTATGTAGCACTATGTAATTAATCATAGTTCAAGCATACAGTTATTTGTTTATGTTTTACGCTAATATTAAACACATGTAGTAATAATTAAATTGAAGTTGACACAAAAATTTTAATAAAGGGCCTATATTATGCTATTTTCTGATCTGTGTTATAATGCTGTCTGCCCATCTCAAACTCTACTTTACTCTACTTTCTAATCTACTTTACTACAATATTTAGGCTGAGTTCTTCTTTCAAAGTGAAAACACTCTGTTCCACCTTGTGATGTCATGTGGCAATACAGGAAGTGCTCCACTGTAAACTCCAGACACCCTCTCTAGAATCATTTGGATGATTTCAGCCCTGGAATTATCATCTCTATTAAACTAAAGGTAAAAGGAGCTGTTAGGCTTAATCCTCACAAGAGTCAATTTTGTGTAATATAGGACCTTTAAATTATGAACAGCTCAGCCTCCCTCATCCAAAAATGTTTATACATTAACCACAAGCAGACAGACGTTCTTTTTCTTCTTCTTTTTTTTTTTTTTTTCATGTAGCCATTTTCCAGTCTAATTGGCATCTGGTCATGTGGTCTCTGCCCTCAGTCTGTGCCCGGCTGTATGCTCCAGAGCTCATTCACTTTACACTAAACATCTGACAGCAGCTCCTTGGCCTGCTTTTGCTTTCCTGCTGATGGTGTTGCCCTGGAAACACCCAACGCCAAGTCCCCAAGTAACACATTTTCTTGTACTGTCTAATGCCACATAAGCACTTTTATCCATTAGCAACTCATCCTTATGCTTTTTTCTTTGTTGCCAGGTTCAAGCTTGCTTAGAGACTAGCGTCACATAGTTGTTCCCTTGGCTATATACTTGCTATTCAAATATTAACTGAATTCACATTGCACAGCTATTTTTATTTATTTATAATGAATGAATGCATGCACAATATAACCTCTCTTGTGGTGTACACCTGCCTGTATTCATGGGTTACTGCTTTGCCAGAAATTATACAGATACAGATCAGATCTGTGGTGAGGTGAATTTGCTACCAGTAAGAATACATGTTTTTTCCCAGGTATTTTTAAACAATGGTGCTGTAATGGAATACATGCAACTTAGATATGTTTAATATCATACTGAGGAACATGTTAGAATATATTTAAGGAGGCAAGCAGGTGGCAGTCCATCCATTAAGAGTTTAATAGTCAAACTATTAAGGACATGGGTGCACAATTAATGTTTACCAATATATCATTTGACCTTTTTTAAGCTTGGACTCCCCCAAAATAAAGGCCAAGTTGAAATTTATGCATTGCTTTCTCCTACTGTCAGACACACACAGTTTGACTCACAGAGAAAGTGCTGATGCGTGTTTACCTTGAGGCTGTGTCTGTACGCTGCATCCAACACAGCTGGTACCAGGTCCTCTGTGGGCTCCCCATTGTCATCAGCCAGGTCGGGGGGGTACCAGGACACCACCAGCACCCCTAGCAAAGACAAACAAATGTCACTGTTTATCTGTCCAAGCAGGTTCGAATTTTTGATAAAAATAATTTTCAAAAAAGAAACTGCTAAATGGTGCACTGTGTAACTTGTCCAGTGGAGATGTGCCTTGAATGTTCCACAGCATAGCCATAAACTTAAGAATCTCCATGGAGACTTGCAAGCCAAATTACTCATTAGATTTGTGGAGGGGCAACCCCACTCCCAGTAATTAATGTTATTAATTACTGTAATTAATGTGTTTAATATATTAAATATATAATTATATATATTTAATATAGAGAGCAATAAATAACATCTGTAGTTGAATATATGCAAGACATAGTTTAATAAAAATAAACCAAAACATTAAGATATCCATAGAGACAAACAGGTTGTGGACTGTCTCCAGAAAAGTTACACAGTGCACCTTTAAGTAAAGAAGATGACCTTGGCTGTTTGCGTTTTTAGTTTTTCTTTGGGGTTTTTTTTGGGGTATAAAAATGTTTTTGGTTGGCAGATGATTGAGCCAATAGCACAGATGCGGCAGGTTTTGGAGAGCAAAATGAGACAGAAAATTCAATTTGGTCAAAGAAAGACTTTGGCATGTATACTGTTTTGAGGGCAGCCATATGAAACATCTACACACAAAAAAATGCAGCTTTTGGCAGAGATGGGCATGCTTCACTGGGTCCAATCAGGTGAAAAGGGTGCAATTCTTTTAATGTCATTATCCACCACTATACTTATCTTATTGGTCTTATCTTATTAGTCTTATTGACTCTCTTAATCCATGCATCCATTCTGTTGAAAACTCATCCAGCAAATTTTCTAGCTTCTTCTTGCTAGTCCGAGGACATTTTGAGACCATTGAACTGCCTAAACTGGCTCCTTTCCATTTTAAGGAGCAATGACACTTTACATTTTCCAATTAATTTTCCCTTAAATCAGTATAATATTTAGGCTACAGTAGGGGGTCATAGGGGTTGTTCCACTGTCTGTGTTGTTGTGGTACAGGTTTTGATATATTAAATGTTTTTTCTCCTCCTTGTTTCCATGGAAATGTTGTCCCTATGGCTATCATCTTCCACAGTTTGGCATAAAACATATCATTCTTTACCGAGAATGTTACGCATGTTTCACTTTCTATTTCCATTGAATCATGCAAGTGGCATGCTACCTCTAGAAAGCTACATACTGTACCTTTAATTTGGTATAACAAAATACCACCAACCACCACTCACCCTTCTCAGAATCCCCTCCACCATCCTAACTGCATCCATTCTTAAACTCCTCAGCCTACTATAAACCTGTCCACATTCTTTTACAGACCTATTTGTGCCCACTGAACTGCACTTACTCTCACTCACATTGACTGCTGTACCATTGGTCTGCTTTAGCGCTCCATTAACTTAATTACTTACTTTACAAACAGATGCCTCGAGGGTTTTCACTATCCCAGGACCCACCTCTGAAGCCCATAACACAAAGTCCACTTATGATTGATGAATGCGCCCCTACTGTTCACTGCTATATTTATTAAGTCAACTTTTAGCTGCAATATTTCAACTGGAGTGTATGACAGCTCGTAAATTGTTTCAGAAAAATGCTTGTTCTTGCATGGCACCCGAGAGGATTTGGCAAAGCAGCCCAAGAGCTAATTCATTAAACTTCTCCACTCACTAGAAACAGCGGATTAGGTTACAACTTTATCTGGTAATGTGAGGCTTGTGTTTAACGGTGTGCTATGTTGCTTGTCTAGTGCTGGGTACATCACCTGCTTGTCTCCATGGAGATGTGAATACTTTGCCTGGAATGTTCCACAGCTTTATCTAAATTAAATCTAAAGTTATCTAAATGCAATTATCTAATGCTAAAAAAAAAAAACAACTTTGAAAATCATGCATTCTTACAAATAGCCTCTTTAGATCAGACCTGTCACTTGACCTGGTAACATTACAATTTAATGCATAGACTGTATAATGGCTAGATTTGATGAGCTTCATTTGGTAGGAGCTAAACACTATGGGTGATGTCTTACTCCTTGCACATAGGTTAAGAGAATGTGCAATCAAAACTGTACATAGGCTTAGAGAGTGAGCAATTATTAATAGAATATAAGACTGTGAAGGGCTTGCCTGTGTATAGAGTGACTTAAAGGTCCTGCTGGTGTATCACTGGTGGTTATACTTAGTCTCTTATTTATTTATGTTCTCTGGTGTATGTTTGTATTGATTTATGTTGCTGCGTTATCTTGTCTTTGTGTTAAAGCATGTGGCCCCTGTTCCACGACAAATTTCTCCAATGAGAGACAATAAAGAATTATCTTATCTAAATTTAGTCCACTTCTTTATACAGTCTATGGTTTAATACCATAGTCTAGAAAATTGTAAGCAAAGAATTAACATCTCCATCGTGACAAGCAGGTGACAGACACTTCATCCAAAAAGTTACATAGTGCATCTTTAACACAGGAGAAGTGAGTAGTTGTGTTTGTTTTATTTGGGCTAGAGATAAAGATTTACAACACTACTTTACTGATAGTGTCATATTTGATTCAGTACTTCTCTTTTAATACAGGTCTGTGTTCAAAGATATTTTCTCCACCATCCTCCTATTGGTCTGCCACTAGCATGCTGCTGGCAGGTGGATTCACCCAATCACAGTAAAAACTTAAGAAGCAGCAGATGGTTTTAGATACCTCTGAAAAAATAAAATAAGACAATAAGTGTACATAGATCATGATAGAATAATAGATTGGTACATTATTACCCTTCATTTTAATGTAGGGTAATATAATTTTGTCGCTCTAAGATTGATAATTTTTTTATTTTTGAATTTTGTTTTGATTTAATATAAACAAATGAATAAACAATACAGACTTTTAATTATTGCTATTTAACACGACACTTCTTCCAAAGTCTGACCTCTGCTCCAAACCACTGGCTTTTACTGATATCATGGACTGTTGCTTAAAAATGGCCAATGTCTGCCTAGAAGTGACTTGAACAATACCAGTTTTATACTGTTCATTTCTGACAGATGTCCATCACATTGAGTAACTAAAGTTTGGAGCTCCTGTCCTCCATCTGCCAGAGCGTGCTGTTTCAGGGGGAACTTTCATTATACCACATGGTGTAAACTAAACCCACTGAGCTACAGGATGCAAACAGCTACAGATCATGTGAACACCAGCACAGACTGTTATACAACACCGGACTTGTGCTGACTCTGCAACTGTAGAAACAAGTCAATAATGTATGATATTTAAACAGTCTGTTGATGGAGAGGCTAACAATAGGACTAATTCAATGCACAGTTGGTGTTGCTGAACTTTTAAAGTATCTATTTGATAAACTTTTAATGTCACATTTAAAAGTCACTTATATTAAAGGTAACTGTTATTAAGGTATAACTCCTGTGGGCTCACCACCCGCAGAGGGGTTCATAGGGGGGTCAGGTGCTATGAGTATTGGGCAGCAAGCTGCCCCCGCAACCCAGCCGGATTAAGCGGGAGAAGATGGATGGATGGATTATATTAAAGGTGCACCATGTGACTTTTCAGTGGTCTGTTTCTTCTTTGCCTAGAATGTTCCACAATATGCCATTAAACTTATCTGCCTTTCTCTATGTATATGCAGGTGTTTTGTTCATCAACCCAAAACATGCACAATAGGTACAATGCTCCAGCAAAGGTTGTCCTGACCAAGCCTAGGAACAAGATCACCGTGGATCCCCATGCCCACTGCTCCTGATGAGGTGCCCCAGTGGCATTGAAGAATGGGTCAAATGCAGAGGACAAATTTCCACTACGGGAACAATAAAGTGGACCTCAACCAAAACTGTGTCAGGGTGTTATAAGACAACTAAGCCTGAACCAGCTCTCAGCACATAATCAGAGTTTAAAATACGGATACAAAAGACTATAAAGGGGTCTTTTACAAATAGTCTGTATGTATAAGGAAATAACATACAGAAATAGTTGTTGATGTTCACCTTGGAAAAATGTTTCTCATAATAATAATTCACCTAAGCAGTTTCTAAATTGAAGTTAGGTGTTTTTAAATGAAAGAATGGGAGAGTGTATGGTATGACTGTAAATTAATGTATATTTGGGTATTTGGGTATTTTGTTTGTATCCTACCTGGGGACTGCCGATGGAAACTAGCTTTGGCATCTCTTCTTTTATGAAATGTATGTGATTATATGTGGTCTGTTAAAATAAACTTAAGATGATAATATCAAGCTCACAGATGTTGTATGGCTGAATGCACAGCACAAACAACAAAAGTTCTATTAGTAAGTATAAGTAAATATTGCATTTCTAGCACTTACACTTTAGTTTTCAAAATTGGCAAGAAATGCATCTTGCATTTGATTGCCTTATTTGATTGGTGAAGTAGGAGTTGGACTGAAATCTAAACACACTACTGCACAGCCTGTATAGGCTTTATAGCGCTTTACTGTATGCGGGAGCTGTCCCTTGGTCGCGTGGTGCTGAAATCCGTTTGTGCTTCTTGAGTGAAGCTACGTTAGTGCAGCTGCTAAGTGAAAACAAAACTCCAGTGATGAAGTCAATTCCACCATAAAGTCCGCTTAATACTACACAAACCTGCAGCGGATGTTCCTATCTGCTCCATGTGGGACTCTAATACGGCCGGGTCTCGGGAACTGTACGCGCCGAGCTCCGGATAAAAGCTAGACCCTATGTCCTCCGGAGGCATATGTCTTCCTCTGGGATAACTGGCCGCGATTTTGGGGTCCCAATGCGGCACGAGGATGTGGTCCCAGTGGATATACTTCCCGTCCATCTGTGGTGCCCCGTACCAAGTGCTGTAAAATATATGGACATCATAGAACACGACGCCGTCTGGACCGGAGTTTGACAACGCCGCCTTGGTGTTTAGGGGTTGGGGTTGACCTGGAGGTGCAGCCGGTAAAGTGGGATGACGTGCAACCGAACGCCGGTCTAGCTTGCCTCCTATCAGGGGTAAAAAGTCCAGTCGCGGTGCCAGATCCGAGATGCCATCAGTGGGTTTCAGCGTCCGGAGTCCCATCAAACTCCCGAATATGAAAAGCGTGAAAAGAAACACGGCGATGCACGCTTTTCTGCGCAGACGGGCCATCTCCGGATCAAAACTGCAATTTCAAAACGAGCTTTCTGAAGTGACACGTGTCGAGTAGAGTAGTTGCTACATGTTCGCACTCTCCACGTGACGCAGCGCCTCGTCAACTTTCTCCTGCATTCTGCTGAACTAGAGCGCCTCACACCCGCTTCTCTGTGTTTGTCTCTCCCAAAGATGACCACTCTGGTGTGGGATTCCGCTGTGACGCGCCCTGCTGTTAACTACATGTTTTATTTATCTATCTAGGCAACAGCGGCACCAAAGAAATCGTGTTGAGATGATATTAATTGTCACGGTATCTTATTACTATTACTATTACTATTACTGGAGAAAGAAATGCATACTCCAAAAACCATATCCATCCAGATCCTTTCAGTCTGACAGGTGTGACTTCAGAGCAGCACTGCCCTCTAGTGGGGATTTTGCAGAGCACAGTGTAGGCTACGATATAATCGATGGCGTTAGAACAGATAACATGTCATGCATGTTGGCTATTCACAGTTTTACTATTGTGCACGTAAATCACAGGTATGTATCAGATAGCCTATTGGTCTGGTCATTAATCACACATTAACAAAGATTGATATGCCTATTCAAAAAAAAAGCACCGTCATTTAGTAAATAGCTAAAAACAGTAATGATCAACTCATCATAACGCTTTTTGTGCGTGGTGCCTCTGTGCCACAAAAGAAACGCGCAATTTACCAATTTACCGCCTGCATTTTATTTACCCCTTATAAATAATAATATGGCCTTTACTGACTATTTTGGGGTCATGATAATGTGTCAATGTGCTCCGCAGCCTATATAAAACAAAGATGATGTGCTGCTCCAGCAGAGGCCGCCTCAACAACCGGCCTAAAGATGTAGTCCTAGGATGCATTATTCACATTACTAGATTAAGATTTACATTTTAATAATAATAATAATAATAATAATATATGCCTAGTTTTACGCGCGCATTCCCTGTGTTTTGGCCCATCCATCATCATCTCACAGGCACCAGTCACGCATGTGAACGTGTTATAATCAATCACTATCGATCGCTGCGTAAGAACAGCTTGGCTTGTTTTTTATCCGTCTCTTGTGCCTTTTTGCGCCTTGCGTCCTTTTGTTCCATTTCGGGGGAAAAATTACGTTCACACTTGCGCATTCCTGTTGCGCACATGTGAGAAATTAAAAAGTACGGCCTTTATCCATATTTAGAAGGCCTAAGCATGTGGATCAACATAGCCTAATGCAACTCAAAACCACAGCAACACAAACGCTGCCGCAAACTGGGATATTGGCCTGTACCAGGCTAAAATATACACGTTATAAACACGTTTGCCGATAGTAACACGCAGAACTAAGTAACTGGACTTCAACATTTCGATTAAATTTTATAGTTTTGTTTGTTTGTTTGTTTTTTCTTGATTTGAAAAATGTAGATTCGATGTTTTTATTATTTTTGGATTTAACGAATTGCATTTCATTCATTTTCAATGTCCTAATCTGGTAAAAATTTGTTGTAATTTCAAGTTATCATACTGGTTATTAGTTACGAGTTTATTTTTATTTTATTTTATTTTTTTATTTTATGTCTCAGCACTCACTTTGATATACCTACATTTTAACATGTGCCCAAGCTCTTTAAGGGTACATCTGGGCCTTTGCATCCTATTACATATGCAGTAGCCATACTTACACCTTAGGGAATATCAAAGTTAATCACGTGGACATGGCCAAGGGAGAGAGAGAGCGTGGATGCAGGGGTTCTTTGGATGAGATTGAGAATTGGTCATTTGTATTGACTAACAGAGCTGACCAGGAGCTGTACATCACCGCGGCGAAAGTGGCTGGCTATCACCATTACCATCATGGCTGAAGGTATGTTCAAGACTTCTCGCGCTTATCTCTGCTTCTCAGGGGGGATGGCTCTCTTCTCATTGTCTTGGTGTTTTTTTTGGGGTGGAGAGGATTCTTCTTCAAATTACGAGGTGACCCCCCACCCCGCTCCGATCGCCACCCCTCCTCCTTCTCATTGTTTAGGGGGAAAAGGTTGCCTGCCCCCTTTTGTTTACCTCCCTCTCCCGCTTTCCTTCTTGCTCTGCGGCTTCTGCTTTGTGCCGCATTTTGCATGAAAGTGGCGATCTGGGAGGATTACGCAGCTTGACGGTGCAAAAAAGGATACAGTTACTTGGGGTGCTGATTTGGACTCAAAGCTGGAGTGAAGACATGGGCTCTGTTTCGAACCAGGAATTCTCAGGTTTAGTAAAAATTTACTGTTTGTCAAACTTTAATGCGCATTAATCAAAGTTCTGCGTAACTGGCCTTTTGAGCACATGGTTTTACGCACAAACTGGTTTAGCGTGCGTGATGATTTCAAATGAGACTTTACCGCGTTTTTTCAAGACTTGGTATCTAGGTTTGTTGTTGCTGAAAGGGGGTCGATACAACATGGCGTGTTGATTTCTTATCGATTTTATGCGTCAACGTAACTTGGCACAGTCCTTTCACTGTTTCTATCAATTAAAACTATACCTTAAGTAACGCCGTATTTTTGTGTGCGTTTGCTTGATTGTAGGAGTTTGCAAAACTGAAGAAGATGAAGGACCGAGCACTGAGGAGGACTCGCAGTCGTTCCACGGGGTCGGAGTGTGCAAGTGGTTTAACGTACGCATGGGCTTTGGCTTCCTGTCCATGACCAACCGAGAGGGAGTGCCACTGGACGAACCGGTTGATGTGTTTGTCCATCAAGTAAGACCACGTATTCTCAAATCTGACAGAAACGTGTTCCTTTTTTTTTTTTTTTATTTTTTTTTTTTTTTATCGAAGACAGCTGTGTTTTGCGTCGCTTCAGCCTAGTGGGAGTCTGTAGTAGCAGCACGTGTTTCAGACTTACCTCGTGGCAACTAATACTTTTATTATTTGGATAAAAAAAATAATGCTTTCGTAATAAATAACTTGACATATACTTTATATACAATTTTAATAAAATACAGTTCGTAATAGCTTTTATATTTTATTATTATTATTAGATTTTTTTTAATTATTATTATTTCCCTAATAATTAGCCATCTTTAAAGTAGGGTAGACAATAAAGTAACTTCAAACTCTTCCAGGATCTTCCTCTTTCACTACCCCTAAAACCTACGACTAATCTTTTAAATACTACATGTCTTGCAATTTTTGGATGAGTTTTTGGCTGTTTTTGATGGAAAGAAGGTGTAAAGAGATGGGGGCTTCCATTGCTGATGAAGGCTTAGCATGTGAATGGGAAATAGGAGTCCCCACTAGCAACTCTTTCACCTCCAGGTTCCTGTCATAAAGTGATTAAAGGCTTTCCCTGTCTCCCAAGCACCCGTCTGTGTTTTGTGTGCTACGTTTTAAGCCTAAAAGGGGAACAAGATCCCAGGGTTTATTTTGTTTAAAGCCGTCAAACGATAACTGCACCAGTGAAAGCCCCCAGCTGTGGAGAGATTTGTCTGCTGAAGTTTTTCATCTTTTTAGTGTCATTTGTTTTGGATGTTCTAATGCGCAGTGCTTAAAATGTTGGCGTTCCAACATTAAGAGCATGATTCTTCACCATCATAGCTGTATAAGGAAAGAAAAAATGCATAATTTCATATTTCGACAGATAATAATCTATAACATTCAATCATTAAAATAATCAATCATTGTTAAACCAATTTTGTGCATGCAGGACATAATTCTAAGTTCCAAGCATATGTAAAATTATTTTGTCACCATGGTTCCCAAATTAGTTTAATCCTACTGATGTGACTGTAAAGGTGGACATGTGTGATGGATGCTTTGAGGTTATGACCATGTAAAGGGCCTCCAACCTGAAATTAGTGGCCGCGTGTCAAGAAAAATGAACTCCCAGGATCCAGTGGCCTTTGTGCAGGTGGACAAAAGAGCCATGCATCCGAATGAAGCACCCCTCAGCCGTGACCAAGCCCCTCATTGTCCCCTACGGCTCTGATGTCTTTCTCTGCCCACTCCGCAGACACATTCTCCCCTCAGCCTACTACAGAGCCTGCTAACAGCTCAGCAGGGGGCTTCTCCAGGGCCCTCCTACGTCTTCTACCTGGGAGTGCTCCGTCCTGGGGTGTGCGCATGTGGCCGGTGTGTGTGTGTTATGCCGTGTGAGGGGAGGCTGAGGGGTCACACATCAGAGAGGAAGTGGGTTAACGGCCATCAATGCACAGGCCTGATGGGAATGGGGCTCAGTGAGCATATCTCACTCAAACGTCACCACACCAGTTCTGGTAGCTCTGCAATAGCTAAAACATTTTTGCTTAAGTTGTGAAGTTAAAGCCTTCAAAAGACGTGTTGTTATTTTATCTGTTTAGCTAGAGATATCAGTTTAATCAAGTTTTAGTTTCAACTACAGTCCCATGAAGGCAGTATAAATTCAGCCTCTTGTGAGGAGTCTTCAATGTAAAACATTGTTCAACTTTCATATTTACATTGGCATTAGAAGAAACATGTTCAAAAGGGCATTAGACAAAAGATCACATCACCACAATTTCAAAACACGAATACTACATCATTGATCTTGTGTCTGTGTCAACACCGCAACAAAAGTTCTGACAATTTAATCCTGCCACCTTGTCTAAAGGAATTTTGAGCAAGGGATTTCCCAATAATTTGTTTGCCAGTCTGCAAAGTTTTATCCTTGAGTTGATGCCACGCCCCTTTGTATCTCTTTTCTTAGCTCTCGGAAGTGTACCTGGCAAAACAAGCAGAGAGGAAGAATTTGAAAGGGTCATTTTAGGTGAAACTTGGCTAGTAGTGCAAGAGAAAAGAACATGTAGCGCTCAATTACATTAGTTATCTTAACCAATATAAGACTCTGCTCTTGGTGCAAATGCCATTAGTTTTCCAACATTTTTATCTTGTCCAAAAACTATCCAAAGAATGTCACCCTGACCCCTACTTTCCAGCGGAGCCATTCTGCCTTCTCACCCTGCCCCCCAGCCTGAGTGCTAACCCCTGCATCCTGCCCGTTAGGGTTTGTGCTTGCTGCTGGTCACTGTGTTAGTAGAGCTTTGTGATCTGGGTGGGAAGAGCACTAGGAGTGGGGGCAGCAGTGTGGAATGCTGTTCCTCTGGAGGGGGAAGGGTTGAAGGTTATCCTCATCAGGTTTACCCGTCAAACATGGAAAAAAAGACTAAAGAAACATTTATGACCAGTGTCTTTGGCAGGCTTAAGTAAATAAACTTTTCATGAGGATGAAAAGCGTCACGGTGGTTTCATCTCAGGTGAGGCAGAAAAAGCCTTTAGATACCTGATAAGTCTAATCTGGCCTGATAATGAAGGAAAGACGGGGCTCAAAGGTGAAAGGATCAGCATAGGCTTAGTATGCCATAACCCGAAATCAGGTTTAGCATGCTACATCCTAAAATCTCATATAAATCTGTGTGAAATTACTTGTATCAAAGAAATGCACACAATCGCAATGTGTTTAAACAAATCATCTCTTCTCTTCTGTTTTCATTTTTAGAGCAAGTTGCACATGGATGGTTTCCGAAGTCTGAAAGAAGGTGAGGATGTTGAGTTTACCTTCAAGAAGTCCTCAAAGGGCCTTGAGTCTCAGCGAGTCACTGGACCTGGTGGTATCCACTGTGTTGGCAGTGAGAGAAGACCAAAGGGCAAGAAGGTCCAGAAGCGCCGCTCCAAAGGAGACAGGTGAGATGGGACACTCAAACCAATACAAACCAATACACACAGAAAAATAACTCTTATTTTGATGTTGGTGTTGCACATTGTGCCTTATATTTAAACATATGTAGCATACTACTGAGTTTGCAACTATATATATATATATATATATATATATATATATATATGTACTTGGATAGCATTTTTGATAGGATGCACAGCAGTGTTTTGCATGTTCTTATTTTCCTTCCTCCCTGGACCCAGCCCCCACGTCTATCTGTAGGAAGGGTCATACCAGCAGCCCTGACGTGTGACCTGAATCGATAACTGTTTAAATCGGCAAGTCCCTAGTGAATTCACACCCTGCCCAAATCCCTTGATATGATTGGTAGCCCAAACTCTCTGTACACAACTTGGAAAACCATTTATTATTCAAGATGAATAATGATGCTTTAATATTGTTTTTGCACACAATTAATTTGGTTGAGCCAAATTCTCTTGTCCTAAGACTCAGAGTGTTGTCATTTTTGTTAAACCATTAATATGGTGTTTGGTTAAAAGAAACTTCACCCCATCTGTCAGTACTGATTAGATCCAGAGAGTAGTCAGTGTGAGAGCGGAGATCATTACCGCCTCAAAGAGTCCTGAGAGGCCCAGTGCGGTTCAATAACTCACTCTCTATTCTCAGATGAACAAATAAGTTCACATGCAGAGTTGAATATTAAAACAAGTTGTTGTACAGACTGTAGTGATCATTGCCAGTTTTGATCTTTACTTTATGCTCCCAAGTGCATGGTTTGGGCCAACCATGTTTTGAAGTGCACACTTCATAGACCACCTTAGTGGTATACATATGACCAAAGGAGGGAAACACTCCTGTCCATTTAATTGATAACAGATGCAAGAGCCTGGGCAAAGAGGTGAAAGGTTACTGTTGTCATAGCAACCACGTATGAGTAAATGCAAGATGGTTGGGGGCTGGGTTGGGAAGCAGGGTTAGAGAACTGAAGAGAGGGCGGGTGGGTCAGGGTTCAGAGGTCATTACTGCAGCTTTTTTAGACAAAGGAGCACTTCCCCTTCCCTTCTCTTTACTCCTGATGGACGCTGTTGTACGCTGCTCGTGCCATGTGCTGGTGTAGACCTTGAACAACCCAACGGCCACAAAGAGGCGCTGACCTCTACTGCGGCTGCAGTGGTCACTGTGATACACACAGTGACCACTGCACACCCACCACCCATCTGTCTTACGCCCTGCGCACGTGGCTTTTCTATAGACACTGTTTGAACAGCAGCGGTGAATGTGGACCCTCGTGGCTCCTGCTGACCTGCTATAGTGCTCTGTGCTGGAGTTCAATGCCAATGAAATGGATGTCTTACTTCAAAAAGACAAACACCAAATGCTGACATCTGAACAAGTGACCCCTAGCCATTCTTATTACTTGACTCTTCAGTTTTCTGTAAAGTATAGAAAGAGGATACAAGGAAACATAGCCATAACCACCATCCAGGGATATACCTTTTCACTTCCTGATTACTTTTTAAAATATATTTTCCTTCCTTCCTTTTTTTACTTTGTAATAATTCAACACTGACACAGCGCTGTCATGCTCAATCTTTACTGTGTGTGCTAAACTTTAAACTCTCCTCCTTCTCTCCACAACTTTGCAGTAAATTATTTAGGAATCTTTTTTACCAATGTACAATCACTATTGATATTCACATTCCATATCCATATTGTAATAGGAGGCAATGATAATGTAGTGTTTTACACTGTACAGTGGAAAAGCATTTTGCAAGTTAACTATGTTCATTTAACTGAGGTAGACATAAGCTTGATTTATAGAGAGATGACCTGGGATGCCCCAGCTCAACCTGTGCCAGAACAAATGCAAATAAATGGAAATGCTGCCATCTAGGGGTAAAGTTATTTTCTTTCTACTTTTGACCAAAACTTCTATGTATTTCTTCTAGGTGCTACAACTGTGGAGGCCTAGACCACCATGCCAAAGAATGCAAGCTGCCACCTCAGCCCAAAAAGTGCCATTTCTGTCAAAGCATCGATCACATGGTTGCCCAATGCCCAAACAAAGCACAAGGTTCTCAGGGAAAGCCTTCGAGTGAGGAGGAGCACAGCCAATTGGCGCTACCTTCAGAAACCTCAGATTAAACCAGGGCAACTCTGAAACCAGGGGCAGCACAGAAGCTAATCACACTGCTTTGATGAAGATATGGGACATGCTCTCCAATTCCTGTTGAAGCTGCTTTTGAAACTACCTCAGGTTGAGAATGCTCATTAAGAGCTTTTTTCTTTCATTTTGGTCTAACCCTCAGGAATACCGCTGTGATATTGCACTCAGGATGTGTTCTCAGGACTCTTTGTAAATGTTTTATCTACTGCTGATATAGGGGCTAGACAGACTATAGTGATCATTGCCCAGATTAATAGCATTGTCCACACACTTCCATTCAACTGCCTTACAGTTCCCTTTCTGACTGTTACACCTCACTGTCCAGAGACAAGGATGTGGCAGTTGGTACCTCTGTGATCAATGTTCGTTTCAAATCGTATGGGAAATGGGAGGGTGGGTTTGGGGTCTATCTAAATGCAATGGGGCCAAATGAATGTCTGACCAGAAGCAGTCTCCTACTCTGGTCAATTATTTTTTGTAATTTCATTGTTTTCACACGGCACTCTGCTGGCTGCTGTGCACAGTCTACCTCATTTTTGCATTTGCCTATATTTACTCAAAATACCTCACTGGAGAATGTGCTTAAAGGGCCCATATTACACTATTTTCTGATCTATGTTATAATGCTGTATCCACATCAAAACATACCTTGAGTTGTTTTGTTTCATTCATACATGTTTAACTCTCAGCTCTCAGAATGAAAATACGGTTTCATCTTGTGATGTCATGTAACATGTTTTTAAACTCCATACACCTTCACTAGAATGATTTGGATAATTTCAACCATGGAGTTGCCAATCTCTACTGAACAAAAGGTAAAAGGTAGCTGCTAACTTGAAAATTACCACTACATGACATCACAAGGTGGAGATGTAGACAGACTAATAATGCAGGATTACTCAAACGTGTGAATGAAACAAAACACAACCACATGTGTTTTTGAGGAGGTAACAGAATTATAACATGGCTTAAAGCTCACAAGAATAAATTTTGTGTAATATAGGACCCTTAAAATTAAATTAAATCCTTTGCACTACAGAGTTGACACATGGGCGTTTTGAAGGCTTTCTTTTGGGAGCTGGAATCTGCATTATATTATCGTCATGCCTTCTATGTCAAACACTGCTGCTAAGGACCACAGTGCAGATTTGATTCAATGCTGATTTTCCGTAACTGTATTTTACAATACTCTCTCGACCATATACTTGACCTGGACTTGGATATTGAGTGGTCCAGCAATACTTGAATAAATTGGACAGTCAGATAAGATGTTACCAGTGGGATGGCTGGTGTTTAGTTTTTACCAGGTTCGATCTATTTCTAGGTAGTTATTTAAGACAGTACCTCCCTATGGCCTTGGGAAGGGTCATTGAGCAGGAATACCAACCCTACACGGAGGAGCATGTAGAACTAGCTAGCTATTCAGCAATTTACTCCCGTTTTACAGGAGAAGCTGAGCAGACATCCCCACTAATATATATGTAAAATTTATTTTTTAAATATCATACTACTTATTTATTTTCATCCAAATTTCTTGACACATTTCATCATAGTTCAAGCCTGTTTCTATATCTAGCAACACATTTCAATACTTTTATGTTCTTAAAGTGCTTCAGGTCCACTACTCGCTATATTTGTACTAATTGTGGAGCTCAACTGTGACCGCCTGCAACTTGGTTTTGAAAGTAAAGGTTTCTGAAAATATAAGTTAATCTAAAACATTTAGACCAATTGGCAGAAAACAATTGCATGCATTAGGGGCATTAGGTTCCACATTGCTGGTTAGCCTCATTTTGCCTTTATATTCTTAGAATTTGAAATTTGCTATGTATGAGAAAGACAAATGGGGAAATTTAATTTTAAATCTGCAGCAGGCTTTGAAGTGGGCAGTAACTGTTGAGCTCCATTTTAGCACAGTGTAAAGATACACAGCATTCCTTACTGGCACATAGTATGATATGACCTGAGAATTTTTTTTGCCTTTTATGTATGTTTTTAATCATTTATTTCAATAATAGACCTTTCAGGTGTATTTTGTCTCTTATAATCTCATCTATGCCAAAACCAATGCAAAGTTAGTCTGCACTAATCATGTGTAGGATGTATTAATCTGTCTGTATATTCAGTTAGCTCTTTTAATTGTTTTATATATATATATATATATATATATATATATATATATATATATATATATATATATATATTTTAGGTTTTCTTAGCAACTTTCTGTACACTGTCTCATCTCAGGAAAGCCATCTGAAATCTCAGGGAAAATACAGACAGGCTTGGAAGCAGTCAGGGAGTGTAATTCAGAAGATTTTAATCCGCATGATGTGAAAATTACACGATTCTTTGTTTACATGTACCAGATTCTATGGAGATTTACAAGCTTTAGAATGCTATGATGACATTCTTTATGCTATTATTTGTCATGCCATGATACGATATGAATGTTTCCCTTTTAATGTATCGGTTCCCAGTAATTATAGTTGATGGGGAAGTAGTAAAATATGGGACTGTCTCTTCTCAACACATGGCTGATAATGTGTTTCAGACTATCAACATTTTGGACAGAAAGAATGTCAAACTGCAGTTAATACCATTTAGTACAAGTCAATAATGTCAATGGTGCATTGTGTAAAAAATCCTTTATTTCATGTAGATGTTATTGTTTTGTTTTGAATGTTTCACAGTATGACATTAAACTTTTCTATCTTCATAGAGTGGAGAGGCAACTCTGGTCACAGTCAAAATGCCTGTTTTTCTAGGTATTTTTGAGCTATAAACCCACCTTTAACTATATATAAATGTATATATACAAATGTAAGGTTTAATGCCATAATGTGGACGATTCTGGGCAGATCATAATACTGAGCAGGTGACGGAACTCCAACCAAAAGGTTACATAGTGCACCTTTAAGTGATAATGAGCCAGCTATAGCTTCCTGTTTGACATTTTATATTCTCAGGTCGTCCAAGCTAGTGCATCGTGCTTGTGATTTTCTTATCGGGTGTTAGAAGGGTTAGATATATTTCGGTGGTCTGGGATTTCTTAGATAGGCCTAATTCACTCAGGGTAACTGATAAAGTACAGCTAAATGATGTGTGTATGTGCTGCTGTTTTTATACTTTTTATTGACCATCAGCCATTAACGTGTATGACTTGATCAGAAAATGTGCATCGCTTACTGAATGTACCAAATGTTTACTGACATAAAACTACAGTTGTGCCAATTTCAGGCTAATATTGTTTACTCTAGTCAATAAGCAGCATGTACCTATTACTGTGATTTATGTTTCCATAGACCTATGTAAAAATCTGCATTTCATAATAAATTTTACAATTTCATGTCTTTATTTGTTTATATATATGAACATACATACAAAATAAGGGTTACCACCTGCCACTTTTCTGAGGGCTATTGTTTCACTGGTCCCACACATACTGTATAAGATAAGTGTTTGTGATGTAAATCATGGTTTTATAGCAGCCTAAATGTATGTCTGCACCACAGTGTCCAAACACACTGCCCAACTTGTCCCTTACTACTATTTGAAGTGATCAACTGAGTCACCAAGATTTACACTTAAAATTTTAAATTTATGTATTATTTAAATATTTATTACATCTGAATATTTCTCGGAACAGTTTCCTTAAACGCTCGGTAGTGGCGCTGTCTGCATCTTCTAAGCGTAAAATCCATCATGGCCGACTTGTGCCAGAAATGCTAAAAAGCTCCACAGAACGACTTCTAAAACAGCTTCCTTCAGCTGTATTTGCATATGTAAGACAAGACATTCTCCGCGATGTGGTTGCGACTTTACGCCGTGTGTTTTAGAAGACAGACAACATTTCCAAGGCATCTTTCTGCTGTTTGTACCCGTGCAAGTGTGAGGAGTAATGCTAAGGGAGCTAACTTCTGTCACTCAGCGAGCCTTGCAGCAGCTTCCACCTGCAAGGCTCTTCGGTACCACAAGCACGGAGATCCCCCTCAAGTGCTCTAGTAAGAAAACGCGGGCACAGTGTATTATTACACGACTATGTTTCCTTTCGTCCATGACAATGGTAGAAGTCTGTTTGGAGCATTGTGTTCAAAGTAGAGCTCATTTCACGTTAAACGCGCTCAGCCAAAAGGGTATAAGGGTATGTGTAATATTCCCCTGTCTAGGCACCAGAAGTAAGAAGAGTAAAGAATGAACTAAAGTAATATAAACTTGCATACTTCAAAACACTATTACTTAGGCAGGAAAAAAAAATCCCACGCGTATTTAAGATATTAGTGATATCTTGGTATGATATTTACATAGATAAAACGCACATATAATGTGATATGTGATTTCGGTGATGTAATCATGGTTTTATAGCAGTCCTTATAAGCGTAAATGAGAAATTGCTCAAGTTGGAGTAAAAATATTTTGGGGAAACTACTAGAACTCTCTGAAGATTAATTTGGTAGTGGTTACATCCCCTGACCCACAAGTTGATGGTTCAGTCCCTGTTTTCTCAGGTGAATAATGCCATTGTGTCCTGGGGCACTTAAACTAACCTCAGGGTATGCATACTGGTGTGTATGTGAGTGAAGTGCATTTAGTGCCTTGATGATGGAAAAACATTATACTATATTAAAATGTTACAATTTATAAACTGATTCAATGCAATTGAAGGCCAAAATACAATAAAATACCATGTTTTGTGTATGTAAAGGACCACAAAAGTGAGAAAAAGCTTTAGAAGCTTTGCAAGAAATGCAGTGTACAAAATATTTAATATAACAGCTTTTTTGCCTCTTAACCAAACCTTTTACTCAAGTACTACTATTACTTAGGAAAACTATGCTGAGAAGTATAATATTATTAAAAATTATAGTTATAATGATGATATCCTCCTTCTAAGATAAACACCACAGGTTTTGAATGAACTTGTGATGCCATTTTTCACAGCTTGGAGAATGTTGAGGTTGGACCTGTTGGCGCCAATGATGTCCTTGTTAAGATGCTAGCTGCCCCCGTCAATCCTTCTGACATCAACATGATCCAAGGCACCTATGCTATCCTCCCAGACCTTCCAGCCACTGGAGGAAATGAAGGGGTCGGTGAGGTCACTGAGGTGGGCCACCAGGTGACGTCATTAAAGCCTGGTGACTGGGTTATTCCAAAAGATGCAGGTTTAGGTAAAATACACATAGTATGCACACTTGCATGGAAACTTACTATAGTTGATCAAATTGGATGTGTGGTTGTGTCCAGGTACATGGAGAACTGCAGCAGTGTTTTCAGAGGATGATCTAATCTCACTGCCGAATGACATTCCCCTGTTGGTTGCTGCCACTCTCGGAGTAAATCCATGCACTGCTTACAGGATGCTGGCTGATTTTGAAGACCTTAAATCAGGTATGTATGCCTGATGCTATTGAAGAAAGCAAAATATACTATATGATAGTCTTCCCTCTACACATCATTTGTCTTTATTATGTACATTAAGTTCAGTTCAGAAGAGTATGCTGTATATGTATATTTTTGTACTGTAGTAGTAGTAGTAGCCTTTATTTGTCAATTCCTTCACATGTACAAGACATACAAAGCAATTGAAATTGGACCTGTCACCCTGTCCGTACATTACATCATACAAAGAGAACAATATTATATGGGGATGACAACACGAACCGGACAGGAAGGCAGGTAGCAGATAGAAATAAACAAAAAAACAGCATCACATGAGGACAGGGTTATTGATTAATGGGGAAGTAATCTTAGGATAGCATATTGTAAGAATGTGTGTGTAATAGTCATAATTAACATTTGGTATTATCTAAAAATAAAACAAAAATTAACTAGCTATTTAGAGATCCATCTCGGACCTTTTTTATTACAGACATCTAAGAAAGTAGTGGAGCCACATTTAGTGCTTTCCCTTATTTTAAACGAACAAAGCTTCACTTATTTTTTAGCCCAGTAGGGTGTTCCCCAAATTCCAGGATCCTTTGCTTCTGAACCACTGTAAAGGAATCCATCAGAGCTCCACCAAATAGTGTTACAATTCACCCAAAGACCTCACCACCTACACTGCTCAACTCCTTAAATTAATGATATCAAATGATTAACCAAAAAAACAGATATTATGGACTTACATGTATTCTCTACATGTATTCACTTTTCAGCCTAACCAACTTGATGACCAATAATACTTTTATTTTATTTATTTGACACATTTTTATAAACTGTTGAGCAAAAAAATACTTAATGCTGCTTTTGTATAACATTGTTTTTAATTATAGTGAGTTAAATTATAGACGTTGGCTGAGTGGCTAGCACTCATGCCTCACAGCAAGGTTCTCGTTCGATCACTGGGTTGCCCAGGCCTTTCTGTGTGGAGTTTGCATGTTTTCCCCTTGTCTAGATGGGTTTCCTCCGGGCACTCCGGTGTCCTCCATCAACACAAAACATGCTAGCACCCTTATAAACTGACATTAAGGACTGTGATGTTGTCCATCACCTGGCCGGGCTTAGCCCGAAAGGATGATGTGGATCCACCCTCCTGTGGGCTCACTACCTGCAGAGGGGTTCATAGGGGTCAGATGTGGAGAGGACTGGGCGGCGAACTGCTGCCCCCACGGCCCATCCTGATAATGCGGAAAAAGATGGATGGATTATTATTATGGATTATAGATTTTTATCCATTTACTTTTCATCTTTCCATCAGTCTTTACAGTTCAAACTTAGATTTTACAAAGACAAAGATTGCTGAATTTGCATTTTGTGCAGCCTTTTTCACAAGAATTGCAGACATAATATTTTTCCATTACTTCTCTGTTTCTGTTTTAGGAGATACAGTTATACAAAATGCAGCCAACAGTGGAGTTGGACAGGCTGTAATACAGATTGCTGCTGCCCGAGGATTAAGTACTATTAATGTAATCAGAGATAGGTAAATTATATTTACACTAGTACTTTCTGTTACATCACAAATCATGGGTCTATTACAATCTTGTTAAGTCCACATGAATTTATGACTGCACTAAAAGTCTTCATTACGCACTGTTAAAAAGGCCAGAGTTCACTCAGCTCAGTGATCGGCTGAAGGCAATTGGAGCTACTCATGTGATTAAAGAAGAGGTGCTGAGAAAGCCGGAAATGAAGGAGCTTTTCAAAGTGTGTGAGTCTATAAACAGTCTGATAAACAGTTAATGGTTTTAACTGAGAAACACTTACCTTTTTCATGTGCACAAAATAATGGCATACTGTACATACACACCTTTCATAGACTTGTCCAAGGCCTAAACTTGCTCTTAATGGGGTTGGTGGAAAGAGTGCAACAGAATTGCTTCGACATCTACAGTAAGGCTGCAATGATTAAATTTTTTATTTATTTATATATTTGTTCATAGACATATTTCATGTTAATACTACTTCCAGGGTAGGAGGATCCATGGTAACATATGGAGGAATGGCCAAACAACCAGTAACAGTACCTGTGGTATGCAAAACCCATTTACACAAGTATTAAAAACATTGTTCTTATGCAAATGTAATGATCTTTTGATTTTGATTATTTTGTTTTTAGAGCGCGCTCATTTTCAAGGATCTAACTGTCAGAGGCTTTTGGGTCACACAGTGGAAGAGGAATCAGTCTTATGGTCAGTAAACTTAAGGCCTCCACACACTACAGGAGAATTTGCCCGATTTTAGCTGCAATTTCTTCTCCACGGGAGGTGTGACCCGACTTTTTGTCTCCATATGCGATTTTGAAGCCACTGTGCGGTGTCAGTGTCAGAACGCTATGGTAACAGTCGATAAAACAGAGCGTCAGGGGCAGAGAATGACAGACACAGAGGCGCAAAATACAAACTCAGGATATAGCGAAAATAAAGACTTTATTACTCACCTCCCGTAAAGTGATAAATTGAAACTGCAGCATCTCATCCACATTATCCATAGAAATTGTCCTCCGCAAATAATGACATCCAGTCCACAAAACCGCACTATTAATCCAGTTTGAGGCATTCTTTGAAAGTAAAAACGCGAAAGTAAATCCTCAAGTGTGTTTGTTTACACCCACACAACATGCAGTGAAGCTGCAGATTAGCGATTGAGACTCTACTTCTTGTGGACTTGCTCGCCAATCTTTTGTGCTTCAAAAAATCATGGATCTGAAGTATTGCACCACATGTCACAAATTATAACAGTTTTGACTTGTATCTAAACTAGAAGTACAATGCTCTGATCTTTTGAACACTTACTGTAGACAGGAAACAGCTAATGCGATTGCGCTCACAACTTTATATCCTGTGGTCCGCAGACACAACCCTCTGCAGTCTTTGCGATCGAAGATTTTAAGTTTCATAAGTTTCTCCTTGTGTCTGCGGTGTGTGTTTTTTGTCACACGTTTAAAAATAGTTTACGACCAAAAAATCCTGTAGTGTGTAGTGGCATTTAGTCTTAAATAACTTTTACTAACAGAAACATAACCTTGCACATCTTTTTTCTGTAGATGGCTTTGCTTTCAGAAACATGTTGGATGATTTGTGTTCCCTTATCAAGCAAAAGAAGCTGACAGCTCCAGCTTGCAACGAGGTGTTTTTTGAGGAATACCATAAAGCATTGGGTAGTGCAATGCAGCCGTACGCTTCTGCTAAAAATGTCCTAATAATGTGATCTGTTGTATCTCAATAAATATTTTATCTTGTAGAAGGCTCATAGTCCAGTAGTGTGCAGAGACCTTTTTTTTATCAGCAGTCATTAAACAAGTTTTGCATAGCAATTTATTACAATAATTGTTATACAACTTAGATAAAATCATAGCATTATATGTAAAGTAATGATAACAAAGACAGTGGCAATTTGTTTATCATAAGTGTTTCCCACCTTAAACATAACTTCTATACACTGACCAAACACATAATTAAATATCTATGGTTAATACCAGGCTTAGGAGTGCTGATAGAAAGGGCAGAAGTCCCCCATACATGTTCACTGCTGCTTCCTTTTCCAGACAGTGTTCATAGCGACTGAAGTCCACCTCTCTGGCTGCACACACATGATCAATCCGACAGTTTTTGTCACACTCGGTTAGGTCATAGCTCACAGAGTTATACTCATAATACTTCTGAAGATAGCAGTTGTCATTTGCTATGCGTTCCAGAAGCTTATGCATAGAAAGTGGGGAAGCATCTGGTACTCGGAAACTTTCTGTAAGGCGGTACTCCTTCTCCCAGCGTTCTTGGGCTTCATTGGCAAAGGTCAGGTTTAAATAATAGGTCACCATATCCTATGTCACAATACAGACAAATTGTGCATTATTTAATTATGTTAGTTAGTAGTAATAGCTTAAAAATATGCTCACTTTAACCAGCAGTGTTTCAGTGTCATATTCAAAGAGGCGTATCCCTGGGTTGTTGGCTCCATCAACCACTCCAGGCAGTGATGTTTTCCATGGTGTGACGCCTGGAGTGAGGAATATTGTGCTTACAGGAGACCCTGGAACGGGAATTCAAAAGACAGTTCAATTTAGTAGAACATCTCTAATAAAATATTTTTTAAGATTACCATCTGAGTTGTATATCATTCTGAAACTGTCAGTGTGATGATGCCCAAAGAACTGTCCGAGAATGACAGCATGATGTTTCTGAATCAGTTTCAAATATTGCTCATTGAACTTGGCGATGAACCATGGTTTACTTCTTTTCTTTTCAAAGAAGCCTGGTGGGACATGCCCAATAATATATACCTAGAAATAATAAAAATTATTGTCAAATGCTTTGATGAATCTGAGACACAAAATAAAGGGATCTAATACCTTTTCTTTCTTGTTGGCTGCTTCTGTTAAAATAAGATCAGCCCAAGCAAACTGGCCAGCGGGGTCTTCCATGCCCTTTGTTACCTTGTTTTGGTCATAATAGAGATTAGTATTAAGCACAATCATCCTGTAGCCTGTGCGATTGAGAAGCTCCTCTGTATAGAATCCACCTGTGTTTGAACATATATTGTATCACCTATGGCAGGACACATATTCAGTTTTTCTCGCTTAAAAGACTTAAAAGTCACCCTGTCTAAAGGTTTCTTGGGACCCCAGATGTAACCAGTCCTTCCACATCTCAGAAGTCTTGTTATAAATATTGTGAGAAGCAGCAGGGAGTTGACTTTTGGGATGAAAGTCATGGTTGCCCAAAGCCGAGTAAACCTTGGTATCTATGAAGACAAGCATAATTTAGTTAGGCTACTCTACTACCTTTTGGGTGGAATATATGTTGACATTTACTTGGGAAATGTTGTTTTATAACATAGGTGAGGTTGTTGATGATACCAAGAACTGCCTCTTCACCTAGTTGTTCATTAGGCACATGAGGTGTGTCATCACTGAAATTTTTTTTTTTTTACAAATGAGTTATTACACAAACGCAAGCTGTTTTAAATAAAATGGGCTCAAAAGTTAGAGAAAACGGACATACCCGGTCCATACAATAAAATCTGGATTTGGGAATGTAGCTTTCATAGCGGATATACTAGAGCTGATCAGGTCCCATGGCGAATCACAAACATAGTCTCCAAATGTCCCCGCATTGCTGGTTGGTCGATTGCCGCTGGACGCACAAACTTTGTTGGGCGTTTTGCTCGGATCATAAGATGGGTCCCAGTGCAAGTCAGTGATATGCCAAAATCTTCCTATAGTGCCATGCGCAATTACGCACTTTAAAACACAAATTCTCAAAAAAATAGACACAACAGTCAATATTTCACTTACCTGAAAGTCCAAAACTAACCCCAAATAGCCCAAAGACTATGATTAACTTAAAAGCTGACATGCCTGAAGAAAGTGAAGCCGTTTCAGCCAAGTGCCTGCATTCCTATTACTGTGAAGTAATAACATGATAAGATACTGTGTGACGCGCCAGCTATATAATTATATTGCTACTTCATATTCCCATCATCCAAATCTTAAAAAAAAAATCCATTAGGTCATGAACTTTCAAGTGTGATGTGGCTAATTTTGGTACAAAAAATAAATAATATATTTATTTTTTGATTGCTTCCTTTGTAATTACTTAACTAACTGTAATAAGAAAATAAAATTCATCTTTCCGACAGCCTTTAAATGCTACAAACAATACAATTTTATTCCCTAAACTTTGTCTGTTAGGCTCAACAAATAGGAAGCAGATAGTTGCACATGCATGTGGCTGCAACAGACGAATTATTGCGTAACTTTGTTTTTATTTCGATATTAAAACATCCTTTTGTCGATATTAAAACACCGTTTTGTTATTTAATAAAAAGTGCCCTGGAAATGGCACTATTGGGCCTGACCAACAATGCCCGGGAGAAAATATACTCATTTTGAGCGCTACGCGGGATTCCTGTACAGCACATGCGCAGTCTAATGAGTTTGGCGCGCGGGACTTGAGGATAGCGCACACATTTGCTTGTTGCTGTTGCTTCTGTGAAAGTTTGAATCGAATATATTTTTTATCCTGTATTACAGCTTTTAGTTAAATAACAAGCAAGATGTGGAATCAGGGTAAGCGAGTAACCACGCAGAGGGCTTCTTCAGACATTACTTTGTTGTTGAATTCGTTGACTAGTGTTAGCCTTAGCTCTTGTGCTGTCGTATGGAATTGTGATTGTAAATGCAAATGTTACATGATTTCTTTTATGGTGACTCGGTTGTAACTGTTTTAGGGGGATATGCAGACACTACCATGGGTGGGGGCTACACTCAGTCTCCAGGAGGCTTTGCATCACCCTCTTTGTCCCAGGGAGGAGAGAAGAAAGGGGTTAGTAGACATACTTGTTTAATACAAATGTATCTCTACTGAAATAGATTAATTAATATGACTTGTGTCAGATTAAAGTTACCCAGTGTAATATTATAACACCTCCTTTCTCGTACAGAGGACCCGTGCCACACAGATCATCCCGTGTACTGTGTCTCAGCTAATGTCTGCCTCTCAAGCTGATGAAGCCTTCAAAGTGGGGGATGTTGAAGTAGCACAGGTTTGTTGTTAATACTATTATTATTGTTACGCAGTTAGCATTAAATGTTAAAAAATAACCCTTTGTCTTGATTTGCAGGTTACTATCATAGGCATCATTCGAAGCACAGATAAGTCTATGACCAACATCCAATATAAAGTGGATGACATGACAGGTGCTCCTATGGATGTGAAACAGTGGGTGGACACAGAGGTTAGTACTCTTAATATATTTCAAAGACGGTACATGTGTAAAATGTACTACTAAAGCTATTATTATTCTGCTGTTTTAATAGGATCCAAGTGTGGACAACACAGTACTGCCACCAGGCACATATGTCAAAGTCTCTGGAAATATGCGCTCATTTCAGGTTTGCATATTAAATCATTCTCACCATCTATGTCCTAAGTTTATCTCCTTGAAAGTAATGTAGTGTGTCTCTTTGGTCTCAGAACCACAGATCTGTTGTGGCGTTCAGTGTCAGACCCCTGGAGGACATGAATGAGATCACGTCACACATGCTGGAGGTTGTCCACGCTCACATGGCACTCTGCAAACCTCAGTCTATGGTCAGACTTGTTTGTTGTGTTGTTATACCAGACTCTATCTATATAGACAGGGGTGCCCACACTTTTTCAGCATGCGAGCTACTTTAAAATGACGAAGTCAAAATGATCTACCTATACAAAAATACAATTTATTTATTTATTTATTTATAAATATATTTAGAATCAGTCTTGATGGAACGGTACTTGGACTTAATGACTTCATGTGGTAAAAGGCTGACTCACATAAATCACATAAATAAGTTTTTATAGATCTATAGATTTATCTGATAAATATTTATTTAAGCCAAACAAACTGTACTGCACGGAAACACTCTGTGCCACTTTTTGGACCCTCACCCACAGTTTGCGAGCTCATTCATTTAGAGCAGTGATTTTCAACCAGTGTGCCGCAGCACACTAGTGTGCCGTGAGAGATTGTCAGGTGTGCCGTGGGAAATTATCTACCTAATCACCTAATTAACCATTGTTGGGTGTCTGCTGTAATTAAGTGTGGCAAATATTTCGGGTCACGTCGGAATATCTTGACAAAAGCGGGCTTACGTGGGAAAACTGCACAGGTGTCTGCACTGATGGAGCTGCAGCCATGGTTGGGCGTATCAAAGGCTTCGTAAGTAGGGTCAAAGAAAAAAACCCAGATATTACTGCACTGTTTTTTGCACCGTGAGGCCCTCGTTGCAAAGACCTTACCAGCAGATCTATCTCCTGTGTTGGATGATGTTGTGCGCATAGTGAACTTTGTGAAGACGCGACCTTTGAAATGTCGCTTATTTGCGTCTTTGTGTGAGGAAATGGGAGTGGAACAAAGTCTTATTGCTCCACACGGAGGTCCGTTGGCTGTCGCGCGGCAAAGTGCTGGCCCATGTGTAGGAGCAACTTAAAGTTTTTCTGACAAACGAGAGGTCCGATTACTCAAAGCTGCTTGCAAGTGATGAGTGGTGTGCAAAGCTGGCATACCTGGCTGATATATTTCATCATCTGAATGAACTGAACACATGGATGCAAGGCAGAAATGAAAACCTGCTTACAAGCACTGATAAAATGAACGGATTCCGTTTAAAGGTGCACCTCTGGCAACAACATGTGCAGCGTGGCAACCTTGAGATGTTCCCACTCACCGAGAAACTGCATGATGGCAACACTGCTGCAATGTGTGAGGTGATTGGCACACATTTGAAAATTCTTGACGAGAAATTGTCATTTTATTTCCCTTCAGCCTTCACAGAATGCCTTGATTGGGTTAGGGACCCATACAGCTCAGCATCCGTTGCTGGAAAGGACATGACTTTAAAGGAGCAAGAGGAACTCATTGAACTGAAACAAGATTGTGGTTTAAAGCTAAACTTTGCTGATCTTCCTTTTTTAACCAGTTTTTGGTTATCTGTTGCCAAGGAGTTCCCCCATTCTGGCCAACAAAGCTATTTTGACATTGCTCCCATTTTCAACCACATATCTGTGTGAGCTGAGCTTCTCAAGCTTGACTGCGATAAAAACTAAAAACAGAGAGAGACTGAGAGCTGTTGAGGAAGTGTGTGTCTTTCTACCATTCCTGCCAGGATATCCAATTTGTGTTCATTGAATCAGGCCCAGGTTTCACACCAAGTGAGTATAAATACATTTAGAAACTATATTATTAACTATATGTATTATATGTACTGTGTTAAAATGTAATTTTGGTTGGTGGTGTGCCCCAGGATTTTGTAAATGTAAAAAATGTGACGCAGCTCAAAAAAGGTTGAAAATCACTGATTTAGAGAACTTCCACTGGCACAAACTGAAGAAAGTAAATAAAGAGTGTAGGATTTTTAAACCTGTTGTTTTTTTTTTCTTTTCAAGTTCCACTGGAGTTACAATATCTTATTGGATTTGCAGTTGTATTTACAGCCTCTGCACATTTACTAAACGCGCGTCGTGACAAATACAGATGCATGTTGCAGTAGGTCTGATCTGTGCTGTAATACTGCTTTGTGGCAACACTGTAACATAAATTTAGATTAGTGTTTGCGTCGTATTTCGTCTTTCCCTTCTAGGCTAATCAGCGCGCATTGAGGACGGAGCCTGTATGCGCTGCACGCAGGGAGGAACGAGAGCGCGAAAAGGCGGTGCACTGAAGTGAGGCAGATGGACAGGTAGAATGTTTTAAGAAGTTTAACCTGCAGTGTGACACATACTGTTACGCGAGGGTGTTGTGGACAAGCTGCGAGCGCTCGGAGTGTGTTGTGACGCGCCGCGCAGTGTCCACGGACTCCAGACGAGCTCATCGGCTGTAGAGACACACCCCGCGCGCTCCTCCACATCGGTCGGTATGAGTTTATTGCCAATAGCAGCGGCCTTAATGAAATATGATCAAACTGGACGAGAGTCAGACTAAGATCGAGTCCAAACGGCGTCCAAGACCGTAAAGAAATGGTCTCGAATACTACACTACTATCTACCTTGGCGATCTACCGACACTGCCTTGGCGATCGACGTATTGGGCACCCCTGTATATAGATTTATCTATATAGACCCAATTTTAACAAATGAGTTGTTGCACTTTTGTATTCCAAGTTTATTTTTCTTTCAGACCAGTGCAGGGGGAATGAATAGCAGCATGGCATCCATGTCTCGAACAAGCATGGGGAACTTGGGAACTATGGGAGGAATGGGTGGAGGTGGAGTCTATCCAGGAGCAAACAACATGGTCAACAATGGGTTAAGTGCAAGTCAGAATCAGGTGAGCTATGACATGGATACTCAATGTTTAACATAAAAATTGATTGGACAAGTCTTACTGTAACCAAGAATATCTCTTAAATTGGTGAAATATACTCTAAGAACTTTTACAATACACTGTACTGTGACAAAACTTTTTACTCAGTTACACAAAAAGTAAATTATAGTTTTGTAAAGACCTGTGTCAAGATGCAATCTCCAGATGTTAGATTCTAGGGGCATGTATTTATATTTTTATTTAAGTGTATTTGCAAATGAACAAAAAAATAAGATTAACACAACATTTTTTGTTTTACATGGTAATGAATACTGTTAAATATGCATTTAAATAAACCATTACTATTTTTCTCAGGTGTTAAGTTTGATCAGAAGCTGTCCAGATCAACAAGGCATCAGTATTCAAGACATAAAACAGCGACTCAGTGGCATGAGCATCAATATCATTAAGTATGTAATAAATACATATTCTTTAGCACATGCATAGCACCAGTCTGCCTGTTTAAGTGTGAACATGCTGTCAGATGTGCCAAAATAAGTGTGACCCATCACTATAAGAATATAAACAATTCTGCTGTCTGCCAAGTGCAACAAAGAGCAAAACTACTGATATTAGTACATTCACTCTAATTTTCTAATGTGTTTACAGGCAAGCGGTAGAATTCCTGAGCAACGAGGGGCACATTTTTTCCACCATTGATGAAGACCACTATAAATCAACAGACAATGATGAATAGACATAATTTTAAAGCTTTTGTGTATTCACTTGAACTAAAGGTCATGAAGTGGAATTTCTGGGTTGTTCAGCTCACACATCCTGTATTAATGGCAGGTTAATAATTTTACCATGATGAGCATGTGCAGTAAGTACTAGTGTTTATCTTAAGGAAATAATCTTTTGTCCAAATAAAATGTATAAATCTGTTTCTAAAAAGAAGTTGGTACATTTAAAAAAAAAAAAAAAAAAAAAAAAACCTAATAAAAGTACATCTATGGTGTCACTGCCTTCATTTGTCGAGCATTTATTAATACAATAGATATCGCACAACATTTTACATAAGCATATCTATAACTGATGTGTCAAACATGCATTTTTTTTCTTAGCATAGTAAATAGCCAGCAACCACATATTTTCAGGGGTTTCCTGTCTGAGTGGTTTTGTCACATATACCAAACCAGCTGACACTTAGCAGTCTTGTACTAGATGGTTGGTTTGCGCAACATCTCTTTGGAGTCCATTTGATTACTTTTAGAAAAAATGAACATTTTCTTGTGCTTTCTTTATGACTGTGGCTAATTCCTCCACGGTCTCGTAGTCATGGTCACTGTCCACGTCTGCTGCTTTGTTTAGTGGCACTGAGGAGGAGAGAATATTGTGAAATAAAAGATTTAACCAAATGACTTGACAATAGAAGGGGGGAATATTTTTTTCATACTGTAGACTACAATTTTGAGGAACTGTGAATTTCTGCATTTCTTTGTATCTATGTCTAACCCTAACCTTAACCCACGGTAAATTAGTCACTTCTAGCCATGTAACTGTCCATGCTGCTTAATAAGATAAGATAACTTTTATTTGTCCCACAATGGGGAAATTTAATGGTATATGTGTTACTGTATAGGCTAGAATACCAGTCACAAACATTGCAAAGACCTGTCTCACTACTGTTTCTCTCCAAACACACAGAATCATAGGCCCGAGGTCAAAATATGAATTGTTACAACTGAATTAGGTTCTCAAATCATACTGCTTGTACTCTAGTCTTAAGTACATTCCAAACAACTCACCCTTATGTAATAGATAACCCTGTGTCATGCCATCCACTATTTCTTCTTTGCACTGTTTTCACCTTATGACCCCTTCTATATAGCTGAAAGTAATATTTTCCCAGTTTTTATTTTTTGTACTTGGACATACACCTTTACATGATTATGTCTTATTTGATACCAATCTCTTGTTATTTTTGCTACTTATTTTTAATTTATTATTACCATTTATATTTTTACTCTTTGTTATTATAATATATTGTGATGTGTGAGCGACTGTGTCCAAAGTCTAGTCTGTGTCTAAGTCTTACTGACAGCTATACTTGTTTTAATTTAGTACAAGTATATCTTGTACCTTCTTGAAGCCTACACATTTGTCATTCTTTCCACCAGTGACATTAGTGTTAAAAAATAGTTTATTATTATATCTGGATTGTACAGGAGGGAAATTATGTTAAATTAGGACTGGATTACAGCTCTAACATAGCCATATAAGACCTCTGTGTGTAATAAAGCTTTACGTCCGTCATGCACATAACTTCCTTTTTGAGTATACAGTAACAGACTTGTTGAGCTTGTAACAAAATGCAGCCTTTACCTTTTTTAATGGAATCTTGCATTTTTACATAGGTGTTTGGCTGTGCTTTCCCTGTCATTGTTGCAGTTGCAGTTGGTTTGCGTGGAACAATTGGGGGATGCTCGTCTTCTGTACCATCCTGCAAGATTAGAGGAAGTTGGAAGCATTATAGTTGACTTTTTATTAAGTGTTGCACAGAAAAGGGGAAGCTTACAGTAACTGAGACATGTACTTTAATAATGATATGATACATCTGTGTTATTCTTAGCTTTTCGATACTTACCGGTGGCGGGGGGGCTGGTGGTCTCCTTTTTGAACTTAAAGTTAAATCAGCGAGCTCTTTAGATGGGGCAATTTCAGTTTTATTTTTAGATTTCTTCTTGGACTTTTTGGTGGATTTTGAAGAAGAGACATCCCTCTTTGGTGGCCGAGGTGGAGGGGCTACATCAGATGTGGCTTGTTTTCGAAACTCATAAAGAAACTCATCTGTCACTTCTGTTACAGTTTCAACATGGCATTTTGGGGGGTGATCTTTTGGCCATGGTAGAGACTCGTTGGTAAAATATAAAGACATCGAAAGCCATTTAGATGGAATATCAAAACATTTAGTGGGGCAACTAAGAAAGCTTGCCTGGATTACGGGCTCTACCATGGCTGCCTCTATTCTGAGATTAGATGCTGCTAGTGGGTCATTTTCAAGTTCAGAATCTTTTGTTACTACTTTAACATCTAGTGGCAGGCTACATTCCTTTCCCAAGTCTTTCAGTTTGTATTTTTTGTTATCAGCCAGCACCTCCACAAAATGACCCTGCATATACATTGGCAAATATATCTCCTCCTTGTCAAGTCTATCAGTTTCTTCCTCTTCCTCATCATCTTCATCAGCTTGCCGATAGCATAGAAGTGCCTCAACTGTTTGCTTTTCTTTGGCATCCTTTGCATTTAGGAGCTCCATTCTTTCACAGCGCACAATCTCAAGCTGTTCACCCACACTCAAAGCTGGTACACCCTCTTCCTCAATTTCCTCACAGTTCCTCGTCACGTTGACCTTTAACCCTGGCACATTTACTGACGCGGCATACACCTCATAGACGGAGCTGAACTCTCGTGGTCTTCTTTTGAGTCGACCGCCGTAATGTTGTGACACTAAGAAGTACTGCTGTGTCTTCCGGCTTTTTAAGTTGGAAATCAGAACCAAAGCAGCAGTACCTTTTTTGTGGAAAATCATTTTGTTTTGTGCTTTCAGTCCAGATAACCAGTTGCACTTAAACATGGCGCGACATCCAGGGCCTTCTAGTATTTCCACCACAACAGGGAAGTTCTCATCTGGTTGGGAGAGGATCTCGGTCAGACTCAGGGGGGTAACAAAGTCTGCTTTGCAATTATCTGTGACGTCAATGACATCAACCTCTAAGCTTGATGGAAACTTCAGCACATTTTTTCTTACTGTGGGTAAAAAGAAAGCAGACAAATTAGCAGAGCAAATGAATGAAACTAGTCACTTCTGAATGTCACACTTCCTTTTCACATTTGTTACACTTGAGTTCATTTAGTAACACGTCTCACACTATATATGAATTTGCAAAAGAAATGCCAAAAAAGTAAAACCAAAACACTTCCTTCCTCTTTCGAAAAATGTAAAAATGTGACATAGACTTACCTACAGTTTTCTAATATGTACTTTTTTATGTTGAATACAAAGTAAGTCCTTGTAACAGTATACAAGGTAATATAAATGGCAGAAAAGCATACATTTCTTGATTTGACCCTTTCTAATTCAAATGGAAAATAAACTAAACTGACCTAATTGTAATTACTGTAATTTTGTCATAAACATGGTCCTAGTTATGTCATTCATTACATAAAGGCGGTGGTTCATTGGTGGAGCATTTATCTACCTCGGTGAAGGTTGGCAGTTCAACCCCCAATTGCACCAGTGTATCTGTGTACTTAAGCAAAACATTTCGCTTCCCATGTATGTGTGTAAAATAAAAAAATTTAAATGTGTACCTGTGGCTGCTGCCCAGTGTCTTGGGTTCAAAGCTCCAATTTTCATTTAATTTTTGTGGCAATTTTGAATGATTATTGTGGTAATTTTGGTGATTGTGCAGTGAAGAAAAAGGACCGCTATACTGTCTGTTGTTCTTATTGTGCTAAAACAATGACTTGCAAGAGAAGTAACTGAGATAGAAGTAACTGACCAATTTTACATTCATGCATGTTTGCATAAACCGTTATCATTAGTCTGTCCATGTAATGCAAAGCTCGAAATGCTCCACTTTGTCATGTCATGAAGCGGTAGTTTTCAAGTTAACAGCTACCTTTTACCTTTAGTTTAAAAGGGATGGGCAATTCCAGGGCTGAAATCACCTAAATGATTCTAGTGTTTTTTTCTGTTTGAGAGAACTCAGCCTAAATATGCAGGGTTTGTGTGTTAAGCATGTTTGGATGAAACAAAACACAAGTTCAGGTATGGTTTTGAACCAACATTATAACTTATATTAGAAAAAAGCATAATATGGGCTCTTTAAGTATGAGAGTTGCTTACAGTTCATGATGGCATGGATCTGGTACACTGGACTAAGCAGAAGAGGATTCTGGCACTTAGTTGTGTTGGCAAAGCGAAACCTCCGGCTCCGTAGACTGGAAGAAGTCATGATCTCGCTCAAAGAAAAGCATTCATCGCTCTCACACTCATAGAACTCCCCTTTGGTGGCGAAAGGGATGCAGACCTCCGCTGATGTCTCCTGTTCTCCCCGAATGAAGCAACAAATGCACATGTTCCCATTGTCCAATTGCTCAAAGCACCGTACAGTTAATTTTTTCCCTGGACTCAGTGTGAAGTCACCAATTTTGATCTTGGTTCGGCTGGTGAAGGTGAATGGAAGACTGGACTCCAAACCTATAGGCCTCAGCTTCATCATCTCTTCCACTGTGTTGTACGCCATTTGCTCTGGGATCACCTTGAATAAACCTAAGAAAAGAATGCATGAGCTAACAATGTGCAATACAAAACTATTCAAGTAGCAGTTAAGTGGTAGTTGAAAGTTATACCAACCTGTGTGGTGTATAGGTAGCTCAAACTTGTCATTGTTGCTTACATCTTCACAACTAACTGCCTGAATTTCTAAGCCAATGACCTTTATGAGATCCCCTGTCGAAAAGCACACTTCGCTCCCAGATATTTCATATACTGAACCTAAATGAGAAAAAATAGATACAGTATGTTTTAGAAGTTTTGTCAGAGAAAGTAAAATAAAACTAAGTTGAGGTTGGCAAAATTATATATATAAAAAATACAGGCCACAACCTTGACAACTGTTGGCCTCTGTTTGATATGTCCTATTAGTAAGATAGGAAATAATGCTTTTGGTTTTATCTATTTTATTTACTTAGCAAGGCAAAATTAGAGCTAATTATTGAGGGAAAGCTAAGTAGACAGGCTCCCATATAAGGAGAATATAGGCTCAGCATTCTTAAACATATAGTCTACTATCAGAAAAAGTTAAAATAAATATTATAACTCACCTTGGAAGTAGACCCCAGAGCACACTTGTAGTATTTTGGGCAAACATTTCTCATCCAAAGATCCACAGTATTCTTGAAGTGGCAGCGTTCTGTCTGCCATCGCTGCTGCTGTGTGAATATGCTGCACACTAGACAAAAATGAAGGCATGCAGCAAATGACAATCGCAGCATATAGCAGGGGCGGTTTCTGCCAAAACCACAACACTGAATAAGGAAGTCACAGAAGCATTTTGCACATTGCTTGTATTCATAGAAAAGGTGTGAAAACTTAAACTGAAAGCGAGTGTAAGCTCAAGCTGCTAAAATGAAATATGAGTAGCAATAGTATATTGTATGTAGGGTAACTGCCACACTGATTGTAAGAACAATACAGGCTTTCTGATTTCTTTGTTCTTAAGTACTTAATATACCGTACTTAAAGCTATCATTTGGGATTGACCGACCCAGCTCTGTTGTATTCTCACATAACACCACTAGATGCTATCAGCGTTACTTCTGTCTGATAAGTGTGCCAGCTTTGGCCTAACAAAAGAAGACCACCATTTCTCAATCCACATACCTGTGCAGTCTACTGAAATGTCACGCTCCATGACCCAAGTCCTATTCCAATTCAAAGTCCACTTCTCAAGTCTGCTGGAAATCCCCTGATAAGAAGCAGCTACACCTGTTTTACCAAGGATACATCAAAGAAGACTTGTCTGTTTTATTTTCATCAGAATATTTTTTTGTATGTGTTAGAACAAGTGTGTTAATAGCCCTATTAATTCAAAATGTTATCATTACCAGCCTATGGTAATAATTCATATAGGCCTCAATAAGTAAGAGGTAAAAAGGTTTACTAGGCTCTACTCATTGTAGATACATGCCTTGTGATGACAAGAATAGTTTTAAAATGTTGGAACAGTATACAATTATTTTAATTGTAATGTTTTTGTATATGCCCCACTCATCAATCAGTATGATGAAGAGGGCTGATGTGCTATAATAACGTTATATTTTGGATGAATGTGGTGAGTTAAATAGTTTTAGCTTTACTGCTGGCTTATATTATAGCCACATGCGCTTTATTTTAAGTAATGTCATCAAGTCCTGAAAGGCCTATGTGCATGTTTGAGAACTCCTTAATTCTCTGAGTCTGTTCCCACAAGTCTGGTCCAGGTACACAAACTTGTGTACCTGGAAGTACACAAGTTTGGAGTCTGCATGCTGGGCATTAAGAAACAGCTCAGGTGAGCCTGAACAGAGGTCAAGGGAGGGGGTGAGGGGACAAGTTTAACATATGCCATCAACTCGTAACCAAAAATGAGCTAAACTGAAAATAAATGATGGTAGCTTTAAGTCTAATATGCCTATAATGTGAAATAAAAAAGAATGTCCCCAGCCCACAGATACATAATTAACGTATCTTCAGAAGAATCAGACAAGAAGCTGCAAAACCCACATCACTTTCCACACCACAAACACTTGCTCACCTGCAGTGTAGGGGTGGTTTCCCCAATGTCCAAGCTTCTGAACCAAATTTGCAGCTTTGCTTTGACCCACAATCAAAATGAATGACAGGTCTTATCAACCAGCCTCAAACACAGCAATTCCAGTGTCTTAGATAGTTATAGCAAAACCCTACGGAAATAGGGGTGTGTAAATGTATCCTAATATAAACCATATGATTCAACAAACTACTGGGGAGAGAATAGATCATAACACTCGCAGGACCTGTAGCCCACCTGCATTGTGCCATTTAGATCTGGGTCTCTTATGGACTTCCTGTGTGGGCGGCCTCTAGTAAATTTTCCTTTGACCTAGTGCCACAACCAAAATACAGTCCTTTGTGCTCAAATCTGCACTCAACTCTAATTCATTCACGACACTGATTATGGATTTAAAAAGAATTACTTAGCAAAATGTAGTTACGTGTTTCAGCATAACATGGTCGGATAATTTAGCTGTATATCCAGTGTGATTGAATTGTGACCTCTGTTTATTTATTTCTTAATAATAATGACCAACTACATTACCCAGTTTTCCGAGTTTTGACGATTTCCCGTAATGCATTTCGGCACCAAGAACATGAAGCAAGATGGCGACTAAAACAAGTAAAGAGAGCGCTCCTCCCTTTGATTGTCCATCATGGTAAGAAAATCTACCAATTGGAGTTTCCAAAGTTTGCACTGAAAGCACAGTTAAACGGAAAAATGCTACCCGCACTTCTACGGCTGATGATAAACATAATTATCTCAAAGTGTTCCTCACGGCTGCAGGTTACGTTAGCATCGTTGCATCCTCTCCATGCTCATCATGTAGCCTACACGTATAAGTTACTACTACAGTTTCTACAAGATCTTTCCCAGCTAAATGCACAACAGTTCTGCGTAGCTATTTTATATACATCCGAAAGTTTAAACATCTTGTTTGCAATATGAAGTATGTGGCTTCCTAGCAGCTAGTGTGTCGCCTTAAACAAGGCTAATGTTAAACTAGTAGTCCTTTTTAATACTTTCTGCATATACGCGTCAGGAAACTGGTCGGATACGATTCGTATCTTGTTGTTTTCAGGGCAGGGAAGCCACCCGCGGGACTTCATTTAGACGTGATGAAAGGAGACAAACTAGTAGAGGTAAGTCCAATTGGATATTCATTGCTTTTAATGGTTTTCGAATGTAACTACAATTGCTGCTGAAAATAATAATGCCTCAAACTTGTAATCTGCTTTACAGCCCCTCACTGTCTGTAGTCATTATTCATTCACTCCACACGTGGTGATTGTAAGCTACTACTGTAGCTACAGTTGCCCGTGGGCAGACTGATGTCAGTCTGCTCCATCAGCCCCTTTGACCACCACCAGTCCCTCACGGGAATCGATTCTGGGACCTTCGGGTTGGGGACCCATTGCTCTAATCACTGAGCTCTAACCACTACTATAACCACTTTTTTTTTGGATACAATTGCTCAGAGACACACCATCTAAAACTGGTCCCCATATACACTCAACAAAAATATAAAGGCAACACTTTTGTTTTTGCTCCCATTTGTCATGAGATGGACTCAAAGATCTAAAATTCATTCCGGATACACAATATTACCATTTCTCTCAAACATTGTTCACAAATCTGTCTAAATGTGTGATAGTGATACGAACTGGTACGCGCTGTCGTATACGCCGGTCAAGCACATCCCAAACATGCTCAATGGGTGACATGTCCAGTGAGTATGCTGGCCATGCAAGAACTGGGACATTTTCAGCTTCCAAGAATTGTGTACAGATCCTTGCAACATGGGGCCGTGCATTATCTTTAGGGCTGCAGCTATCGATTATTACAGTAATCGATTATTCTGTCGATTATTTTGTTCGAATAATCGAGTAATCGTTTGTTATTGTCGTGTCTACTTTGCACATGTTAAGTACACACCACGTGCATTGACAGATACACGTGTTTTGGACATGAAAACCGTAATTATCGCTGGGCTAAGGTTGATTTACCTCGCGGTTTCTTTTCCACTTGATGTAATGTACAGGTGCTTTCTGTTTAGATGTTGTAGCATCAGTGTTGAGAAGATTACTTTTAAAATGTAATCCCCTACAGATTACAGATTACATTCCCCAAAATGTAGTTTGTGACGTAATCAATTAAATTACTTAAAGTGAGTAACGTAATCTGAATACTTTGGATTACTTGATATTGTCATGATTTTTAAAAGTACATAAATGTAGCAACCAACTCCTGCAAATTCTTGTTTGGTTTTAGACCTGGATTAGTCCTGGTTTTAGATCTGGTTTAGATCTGGTTTAGACCTGGCTTAGTCCTGGTGTGAGTTCTGGTTTAGAGGCGCACAGGAGGAAGCGCGGTCCACGGAGTGTACGCGACAAGACACAATCCACGCGCAGAGTGCGCGGTGTACGGAGATGAGGAGCGTGCGGCGTACGGGAGATGCGGGGTGCGGAGCGTACTGCACCCCCCGGAGGTTATGCTCTTATTATACATCCATGGGCGCTGCGCTGTTTTGTGTACAGTGAAGTGCAGTGGTCGTGCGGAAACTTTACCTCTACCACAAAAGGTTCCGGCCATCGCCGAGCGTATGAAAATAAAACGAAGCATCGAGGCAAAAAAAAATAATCGATGCATTTTTCTAATCGATTAACTCGATGAATCGTTTCAGCCCTAATTATCTTGCTGAAACATGAGGTCATGTTCATGGATGTATGGCACAACAATGGGCCTCAGGATCTCATCACGGTATCTCTGTGCATTCAAAATGCCATCAATAAAATGCACCTGTGTTCTTCGTCCATAACAGATGCCTGCCCATACCATAACCCCACCACCACCATGGGCCACTCGATCCACAACATTGACATCAGCAAAGCGCTCACCCACACGACGCCACACACGCTGTCTGCCATCTGCCCTGAACAATGTAAACCGAGATTCATCCGTGAAGAGAACACCTCTCCAACGTGCCAGACGCCATCGAATGTGGGCATTTGCCCACTCAAGTCTGTTACGGCGACGATCTGGAGTCAGGTTAAGACCCTGATGAGGGCGACGAGCATGCAGTTGAGCTTCCCTGAGACGGTTTCTGACAGTTTGTGCAGAAATTCTTTGGTTATGCAAACCAATTGTTTCAGCAGCTGTCTGAGTAGCTGGTCTCAGACGATCTTGGAGGTGAACCTGCTGGATGTGGAGGTCCTGGGCTGGTGTGGTTACACGTGGTCTGCGGTTGTGAGGCTGGTTGGATGTACTGCCATATTCTCTGAAATGCCTTTGGAGACGGCTTATGGTGGAGAAATGAACATTCAATGCCCGAGCAACAGCTCTGGTTGACATTCCTGCTGTCAGCATGCCAATTGCACGCTCCCTCAATGCTTGCGCCATCTGTGGCATTTTGCTGTGAGACAAAACTGCACATTTCAGAGTGGCCTTTTATTGTGGGCAGTCTAAGGTACACCTGTGCACTAATCATGGTGTCTGATGAGCATCTTGATGTGGCACACCTGTGAGGTGGGATGGATTATCTCAGCAAAGCAAAAGTGCTCACTATCACACATTTAGACAGATTTGTGAACAATGTTTGAGAGAAATGGTAATATTGTGTATCTGGAATGAATTTTAGATCTTTGAGTCCATCTCATGACAAATGGGAGCAAAAACAAAAGTGTTGCGTTTATATTTTTGTTGAGTGTATGTAATATGGAAAATGACATTTAAAGCATGTCAAAAAAGCACCTGATACTAGCCTGACAGCCCAATAATCCTCACCAGGGGTTTTTAAATGGCTGCTTGGGTTTGAATGGTGCAAAAATATATGATCAGCCATGAGATTTAAGCTTTTCAGTGAAAGGCAACACTGTAAGGTTATTACTCAGAGGCACAGATGTTTTACTTTAAGTAAAAGTGTGTGTTTTTTTGTTTGTGTTTTTTTTTGCTGTTTTATTTTGTAATTGCTGTTGGAAAAAAAAATCTGAAACTTTGTCTCTTTTGCAGAAACTAATTATAGATGAGAAGAAATACTACCTGTTTGGAAGGAACCCCGACTGGTGTGACTTCACTATTGATCACCAGTCCTGTTCACGTGTTCATGCTGCATTGGTCTACCATAAACATCTAAAAAGGGTCTTCTTGATAGACCTGAATAGCAGTAAGCACACAGTTAGATGATATTTTTTCTATGTATACATAACAAAACTGTTATGTCATATAGATGATTTACATAGGCCTATATAATAATGTTGTACATATGATGTTTATGTTTTGTTTTTACATTTCAGCGCATGGTACATTTCTTGGACATATCCGTTTAGAGGCTCACAAGCCACAGCAAGTTCCCATAGACTCAACAATATCTTTTGGGGCCTCAACAAGAACTTACACCATCAGAGAGAAGCCCCAAACCCAGGGGGCTCCAGGCACCGGGGACCTCAAGGCAGGCGATGATGAGGAACTCAAAGGGCTTCTGGGACTGCCAGAGGAAGAGACTGAGCTGGAGGTAACATTTTCAGACTGGCACCTAGTTATGTAAATATGATGTAAAGTAGGGGTGGGCGATATCTTGATATTTAAAATATATCGAGATATTTTTGAAACTCTATATGAATTCTGACATATCGATATATCGCTATAATGCTTACGTTTACTTCTGGTTTCGCAGCTTCGTTTGTTTGCCTTGTTTGTGCTGCGCTCGTGCTTACCTCCTTGCTTTTGTCCCCCCGAGCTCCTCCGCGGAGCCCGGAGCTGGCCGCGGACTAAACCAGGACTAGGACTAAACCAGGACTAGGACTAAACCAGGACTAGGACTAAACCAGGACTAAACGCGGCCGCAGAGCCCGGGGCTCGGCCGCGGACTAAACCAGGACAAGGGCCAGGGCTCGACAGTGCGCCCATTTCACTTGCATTTGCGAGCAAATAGTTTGGCGTGCGAACGGGGAAACCGAAACGGGCGCATCTGTGCAAGTGCTTTTGCAGCACAATAAGGAGCTGCACACAGACGTGACGTGATGAGTTAAACTTTCTAAATGCACCTGCCCAGCACGAACGCAACCGAACCGTGCCCGGGCACAACACCTCCAACCACGCACGACTCCAGCATACGAAGTCCGCGTGTGCGCTGATATCACTCATACGAACAAACTCCACTTCAAAACACACCCACGCCCACCTTAAACGAGGAGCATGCACAGCAGCAGGACCCACACCTGTCCCACCACAGTAGATACCCCCATACCGCTGGACTTCCTTCTCCGATAGCTTTGTCTTGGTCCTCGAGCGCATTTGGACTCGTCTTGTCACGGACTCAAGGTCTGAATACTGAATGCGATCATATAAGCAAAACTAATTGTATGTCAGTGTCCGCACAGAGCAGACCTACGGCACAGAGCAGGCTAAAGTTTGTTAAACAAGGCTAAAGTTTTTCCTGTAAAGATATCGAGATGTATATCGAGATATAGCAAAATATATTGAGATATATTTTTTGGTCCATATTGCCCAGCCCTACCGTAAAGTAACAGTGTGCTTGGGCTCTTTGTACTCTTAATGGTTACTCTTAGAAGGTTGTAAACAGGACTGGCTCCTGTCACACTGGACGGGAGCGTTGAGGCTCGGTGGCGTATTTGCAGTCAAATAATCAGTATTCTGTAAGAACAAGGAGTGAACCAGCAGTGAAGTAAATAAAACTAAATCATTCTTCAAATTTTTGTTGGTATCAGGTGTGGTAGTATGTTTTTGTTAGCTTATTACTCTGTACAGATGCAAAATGGTGGATGGTCTTTTATGTGCTAAACCTGTATGCATATTTTTTGTAGTGGGCTTGATTTATTTTTGTGCTCAATTTTGTATAGAATTTGACAGAGTTCAACACGGCACACAACAAACGCATTTCTTTACTGACCATTGAAGAAGGCAACCTGGAGATTCAGAGGCCCAAGAGGAAAAGAAAAAGCTCTAGAGTCACATTTTGTGATGAGGATTCTATTATTAACCCAGGTATCTACTATATTTTTATATAATGCACTCATTTTCGCATTGTATAAATCTTTAAATTAATTTTATTATTTCTACAGAGGATATTGATCCATCGGTTGGACGCTTCAGAAATATGGTACAGACAGCTGTGGTTCCAGTGAAGGTACATATGAACAAAAAATGGTTGTGATCTTTTAAGCAATAACCTTACATTTTTAAAGGTTATGATTTTATCACTCTCACTTGGGTGGTTTCATTACTGCATTAGAAATTAAAAGTCATATATTATGCAAAATTGACTCTTGTGAGCTTTAAGCCCTGTTATAATGCTATTACCTCCTCAAAAACGTACCTGGCATTGTATTTTGTTTCATTTACACATGTTTGAGTAACCCTTTATTCTTAGTTTGTCTACATCTCCCAAGATCAAAATGCTCTGATAAATCTTATGATGCTACATAGTGGTAGTTTTCAAGGTAACACTTACGTCTTTACCTTTAGTTTTACCAAAGGGGTATGGAGTTTAAAAACACAATGGAGCACTTATATTTATGACATGATTTCACAAGGAGCCTTTTCTGTTTGAGAGAAAAACTAAAGAATGCATAATTTGTGTCTTAAACATGAAAATGTGACTCCAGGTATTTTTTAATGAGGAAACAACATTATAACAGAGATCAGAAAATAGCTTAGTATAATATGGACCCGTTAAGATTAATTAATTACACTATTCATTTTCTCTCTCTCTCTTTTTTTTTTTTTTTTTTTTTTTTTTTTTTTTTACAGAAACGGAGATCGGAAGCTCAAAACACTCTTGGCCTTGATGACGTGACATCCAAACGCATGCATGGCTACAGTTTTGCCGGTGGTCTTTATGGGGACTTACCTCCCACCAGCCATGAAAACCACCCAGCTGGCGGTCCAGGAGGGGTAGCCATGCATGGAGGACTTCCCTTCCCCAACCCAGCGCCTGAAGTGAACCTAGCCCCAGAGCCTCCACAGCCCCCCGTCACACTCAACCCTACCCCTGTTACTGCCCCCTATTTGCCTGAGGCACACAACGAGCCCCGCAAAAAGAAGTATGCCAAAGAAGCTTGGCCGGGCAAGAAACCCACTCCATCACTACTTATATAAGGATTTGGACTGGGCTGCTGACTCTCAGGTTACCAGGAGGCATACCAGGGACTATGGCCTGGCACATGATCTGTTTGTATTGTTTAGTTTGATGGTTTTAATACTCATTGTATTACTAAAAATGTAATTGATTGGCAGATATCCTTTGGGAAAAAAAACTAAGATAGCAGTTGCAAAGTCATATAAACTGGGATGTTCGTGTGGTTGTTTATGTAATTATTATGAATGAAAAGTGCTTTTAATGGGGCTCAATTACAGACAACAAAATGAGTCAATGAGTTACATTTATGTGTCATGTGGTTTGTTTTTTTCTACTGAACATATTTTGACCTTTCACTTTTAATGTTTTGATAATGCTACTAAAATATTATTTCATATAAATTTTTTACAGATATTACATGACTGAGCAGTGACAAATATTACAGTCTTTTCCAATTGCAATGATTATTACTATTTCAACACCCCATTGTGTCTATATAGTTGACTTGCAAATCTGTTTGATGCAAGACTGAAAAGTGTTAATGAAAAATACATGGTCACTTCAACCATTTCAGTCTAATAATACAGTTAATTTTAAGAACCTGATGTCCCCACTAGAGGACAGCCTTTGCTTTAGTCAGTTTTTTCGCAGATCTACCCTAATGCACCCATAAGTGCATCAGTGACTGTTAGTCACTGATGCATAAGTGCATCAGTGACTGTTAGTCACTGACACAATGTGAGACTGACCTCATGATGAAAATTTGTGCACAATATTGATTTCAAATGAAAGACCTTTACTTTCATTTGTCAAGAATAGCTGTAGATTTCTATCGATGGGGAATCAACATTTTATCTTTAATGTCATATTCACTCGGACTTTTAATACAATATTACTTAACTATAGTGATGTTTGTACTGTAAAAAAATATTTCTTTAATAAAATAGTAATACATAGTTCTTTCAGCATTTCTTGGATAGGCTATATCTTTGAACATACAGTGCAGCATATAATAGTCCGCTTCACAAATTAACTTTGCACAACCTTTCACTCTTCTACAAGAATTATGACATTGTTACATTTCAGTAATGCTCTTTAAATGTTAACAAATTAGCCTTTGTTGCAAAGGAGAAAATAAAGTTCTGATCCAGTTGTTCCAAAATCATGGAAGAAGGACTGTCAGGTGTTTGTTTCTTAACATGAAACAAGACACACTCTGGCCGTCTGTTATATATTTACAGAATAGGTGCCATAATACAGAAACCTCTTTGTAAGTACCGTAAGTTGTACTTTATAAGTAACTCTCAGTTAGAAATTAAACTCAGAACTGGCTCAGTCTACTTTTTTAAAGTAAGCCATGAACCTTGGAATAAAAGCAGTAAACATGAATGTTATTTCCTTAACACTGATAAACCCCTCTATGAGACAACACAAACAACATACTTTTACAGTGTTGCAGTTAACAATCTCATTAAAGTTAATGGTTAAGCTTTTATTTTCATTATGTAGAAAGGTAAAGTAGTCAATGAAAAAAAAAGATTGTAGGGCAGAAGTGTCTAGACTATGGCCTGGTGGACAAATATGGCGTAAGGAGTTGAAAATCCTCCACCATTATACTGTAACTATGGATGCACCAATACTGATACTGGTATTGAATATCGGCATGGAAAAATTTGCAGTCAACTGTGTTTTAACGAAATAAGTGCCATTTTCCGTCCCTGCACTTGTATTGGTTAATATTGATATCGGTATCTGAACTGAAAAAGCTGGATTGGTGCATCTCTGATTATAACTTTAATATACAACCATTTTGATGTGAGACAGAACTAAAGGTTTTAGAGTAAAGACACTTTAAAATCTCAGATTAAAGCTACTTTTTTCATTGATTCACAGTATTGAGGGCCAGTCAACGATATTAGCCCTCCACATGGTCTGTTTCAATATGTGACCTTCCATGAAAACAGTTTGGAAAAGGAAATGTAAAACATTAAAAAAAAAAATCCCTCTAATTTTTAATAGTTATTCACTGTGCCCCAAAAATGTTCAGTGCACTTTCAATACATAACAACACTACACAATGAATGGTAGAAACCAAAGACATTTGTCCTCATTACAATTGTTAGCAAACACCACCATAAGCAGGTTTGTAATTTGAGAGGTGTGAACAAACTTTTCACCTGCAGCAAATGGCACTAATGCAGGGCAACCTCTTTCCTCCTCCGGTTGTGGCTGTATTTTCATTTTAGTTAGTTCATTTTTAAATGTAATTCTAAATTTGTAGATAATGGTAATCTTGTAACATTCAAATAAAACGTCTTTAGAGCTCACAGCATCTCCTCCCATAGGCCTACACCACGCACATCGCACCTCCTCCCGTATGCCACGCTCACCGCATCTCTTCCCGTACGCCGCGCGTGGACCAGGTCTAAACCAGATCTAAACCAGGTCTAAACCAAGTCTAAACCAGGTCTAAACCAGGTCTAAAACCAAACAAGAATAGAATTTGCAGGACGTGGTTGCTACTGTAACGGAGATTACATTGTGTTGGATTCCACTTGTCATTACTTATTGGGATGGTGCATTTTGGTTGAGTGGTGCCCTCTTGTGATTACCGGTGGTGGTGGGTGCTCCTGGCGTCGTGGGCAGCTTGCCGGTTCATGGGAGATGGGCACGAGGTGGGTCACGGATTTTGGCTCTGTCTGTAGAGATCGTGCATTTCTGTTTTTTTCTTATTTGTGTCAATGGAGACAGTTATGAGCCAGTACAGGGGTGGGCAAACTTTTTGGCTCGAGGGCCACAAAAGGTTCTAAAATTTGATGGAAGAGCCGGACCAGGAGCAGATGGACGGAGTGTTCTGGTCTGACTACATCAGCCCAGCAAATAAGGCGAAAATAACTTGCAGGATCCAACGATTTACATGTGGCCCGGTTTACACCTGGTTTAGACCTGCTTTAGACCTGTCTTAGTCCTGGTGTTAGTTCTGGTTTAGAGGAGCACAGGAGGAAGCGCGGCCCACGCAGTGTACACTACAAGACACGATCCACGCGCGGCGTCCGCGCTGTACAAGAGGAGATGCGGTGTGCGAGGCACACGCTATATATACTTGGCCCAGTGCTTTATGGGAAGGTTTTCGGACCATGAGTGAGGAAGACGTGTTCAACATATAGTTCTACCCCTGGGCACTGAGACACAGGTCTGTATGGATAATTTAGCTTTATGTATTAGTATATCTAGAGTGCGCCATCTATTGGGAAACGCCATAATTTCAAGGAAAATAAAACTAATAAGTTTTATTGCAGTTCATTCAAGTTTGGCGGACCGGATTAAAAAGGTATGTGGCCCCCGGGGCTACTATTTTGTTCCATGTATCAGTTGATTGCAGTGGCAGCTGATGCACTTGTCATGACGGAAGCTCACTTTTGGGTGCTGACGTGACTTGCTGTGTGGAGTGCTGCTCGCCGTGATGAGCTGGTATCCTGACCAGTACATGTTTTGTTTCATGCAGATTAAAACCACAAAAGACAGCACCGTGTTCTGGCCATTTGTTCACAACACAAAACAAACTATAGGACAGTCTAACAGAAACGGGTTACTCCTGCAACCAAGATGAGCTTTTGCACGGCCAAGTTCAGCGCGGTTACACGACAAAAAAATAAATAAATAAATAAAACAGTTTCTGAAGAAAACAGAACGTTTAGTGCTATGTGGGCAGATTCATTCGCGCTCCAGTACACGGGGTAAAATGATGACGGAACACAGGTTGGCTAGCTGCAGGTGGATAATTTAATGTTGGATTTTTATTTGCTACAAGTAGGACTCAAAAAGACATTTAGTAGTAATGTGTTGAATGCAGCTTTGCGCACATTTGTTTCCGTGTCGAACTAAAGGACACAACTCAGTGGATTATTTCAGTTGTATTTTCATTGATTTCATAAATGCAACACACTATAGTCTTTTATACAGAGCAGGCAGGTAAAAAAAAAAAAAAAAGTCATATGCGGTGTTATCCTCATTTTGGTGTATTGTGGCTTTTTTTTTTCTTCTGTGGGAGACGCTCCAAATGGCTCGTTGAGTGTTTAAGGTTGCCGACCCCTGCACTAATGCATAATGCACATTTCCAGAAACTTGTTGAGAATGAAACAAGGAAGGTGAAGGTTACAAGAGAACATAACTAATAAGTGTCCTATTCTATATAACGAAGTAAATCTACATTTTCAGATACTGTTTATGTCCAACTTTTATAGCCTATTTAAAACTGCACTGTCAATACTATAGAGAGATATTAATGGTACCGGTACTGATAAATATTAAAAGAGTCCTTCATCAATTGATACTTTGCATTGACATCATAGTGGTAGCAATAACTAATAAATAAATAAATAGTTTTTAGATCGCTTAAAAACTCAAGAAAAATACAAAACTAATTTAATAAACACATTTTCAGGAGCCTGTGATCAATACAAGTGTTCATGGTCCTAGGTGTTTGATTTTCAACAAAAAAGCGAGCGACCACCTGAAAAAACTATGTGTGAGAAATTTTTGTAAGCGCACAAATAAGCTCCTTCAAGAGTGCAACAGTAGTGGGCACAAATTAGAATTTATATCTGTTACTCTTAAAATGAGCTTGATAGCGCCTGCCTGATGGAATAACATTCATATTCCCCTTGCAACAGGTGAGACGGGTTCCTCACAGTCCATCTGGCCTGAGCGAGCACAGAGGTTTGTAGTGTAGAGTAGACCTTCCAGTTAGATTCACACCCCCAGGGAATGTTGATTACATCAGCTGCAAAGTATCAACTGACAATTACATTTTGCTTATGCCTGAGCTATACCAACCCCCATGGTGCAGGAGCTTGATTGATCTCTGGCCAGACAGTGAAAGCTGAAGGAGATGAACTTACTCTGGTGTAATGGCCCTCAAACATGAAGCACATCCTCTTCAGTCTGAATCAATCAATCAATCAATCAAACTTTATTTCTATAGCACCTTCCAACAGCCAAAGCCGACCAAAGTGCTGTACAACAATAAAAACAAGATAAAAAACCATAAACATCATACACATGGGTCAACAAAGCACATTACACCAATTAAAATAAAGTGTCATAGGGCCACTAAGTATTAGAAGCCATTCTAAATAAGTAGGTTTTAAGTTTGGCTTTGAACAAAGGCAGGTCAGTGATGGAACGTCACTCAATGGGCAAAGAGTTCCAGAGTTTTGGACCGGCCACTGCAAAAGAACAATCACCCCACTGTTTGCACTGGGACCGGGGGATCTCCAGCAGATGTTGCCCAGCAGATCGTAGAGCTCTGCTGGGTTGGTGAGGGGTCAAAATCTCACACAAGTAGGAAAGTGCAAGACCATTGACTGCATTAAAAACAAACATTAAAATTTTAAAATGAATTCTGAAGTGGACAGGGAGCCAGTGCAAGGAGTACAGGACAGGGGTGATGTGGTCATGTTTCCGACTGTTAGTGAGCAGGCGAGCTGCAGCATTTTGCACGCAAAACTGCAAACGGTGAAGACCAGCTTGATTAATCCCCACATAGAGTACATTACAGTCGTCTATGCGGGAACTAACAAAGGCATGGACAGCTTTCTCCAGGTCACCACGGCTCAAGAAGGGTTTGTATATCAAATTTTAGACTGCCATCCAATTTCACCCCCAGATTTTTGACACTGTGGTTAAAGTGGGGGCCCAAAGCAACAAGACCAGGAGCTGAGATAATGGGCAGGTTGGATGTTCCAAACACAATGCATTCTGCTTTGCCCTCATTCAAACAGAGAAAATTCTGAGACAGCCACAGTTTAATATCGTCTAAACATCTGTTGATGGAATCCAGACTGTCAGAGGAATTAGGGACAACTGGCAGGTAGATTTGTAAATCATCCGCATACAGATGGGAGGACACATTGTGATTTGAGATAACTGCACCTAAAGGCAACATGTACAGAGAAAATAGAACAGGGCCCAAAATGGATCCCTGAGGCAAACCAGAGGTTTAAGGGGCTGAGGAGGAGGAGAGGTCACCAATCATAACAGAGAATGTCCTGTCCTTTAAATATGGCCGAAACCACTGCAGCACAGGTCCCTGAAGGCCGACCTGTTGGAACAGACGTGTTAGGAGGACTGAATGGTCCACAGTGTCAAACGCTGCAGTAAAGTCTAACATAACGAGCAGCACAGGCTTTTTCACATCAATGGATAAAAGAATGTCATTCTGCACTTTGAGCAGTGCAGATTCGGTGCTGTGTCATGTCCTGTAGCCAAACTGGAATTATAAAAAAATTCAATTGTTTTCCAGAAAAGAATGTAACTATGAAAACAATTTTTTCCAAAAGCTTGGAAAGAAATGGCAAATGGGACACAGGTCTAAAATTTGTCAGAATAGCAGGATCAAGGTTGGGTTATTTTAGAAGAGTCTGACCACAGCGTGCTTGAAAACAGTTGGTACAGAACCTGAGCTGAGGCAGCTGTTTATGAATGAGAGGAGACAAGGTCCCACTGTGTTAAAAACATGTTTAAGTACCTTGGATGGAATAATGTCCATAGGACAGTTAGTCGGTCTCAACCCCTGGACCACCTCAGAGAGGAGAGACAGTGACACTGGCTCAAACACATAAAACACAGAGAATACAGGAGAAGAGCACAAGTCAAAACTGTTACACATTGTTAATGCTCTGTCTAGCAGAGGCTACTTTGTCAACAAAATGATGGAAAAAATCATCACAGGTTGACTTTGTTGCATGCTGGAGAACATCACTAGATGGATTTGAATAGTACTGAATAGCACTCTGGGGCGATTACAGCTGGTGGAAATAACATTTGACAAATACTGACATTTAGCAGCTTTGACAGCATTTTGATAATCAGTGAGACTGTCCCTCAATATGTCCAGTGATACATGTAGCTTGTCCTTCTTTCACTTGCACTCAGCCTGCCTGCACCGCCACCTGAGGGCGCGGGTGGTGTCATGATGTTAAAAATCCCTGAGCAGGTGGAATGGAAGGAGGAGATGAAATCTTCTGGGTGATGTGATTGTTTGGAAGCGACTGGCTGGAGTGACAGATTTGGCTGCAGAAAGAGGGACTTTAAATTCAAATATGACAGGGCGGTGGTCTGAAATGCAGATGTTACTTTTTTCTGAGATGGATACAGACAGTCCGTGGGAGATGATCAGGTCCAGTGTATGATCGTGCTGATGAGTGGGGGCGTTTACTGACTGTGCCAGGTCAAAAGAGCTCAAAAGGCTTTGAAACTCTGGTCTGAATGGCTTCACTGGACATACCCTAACTATTCTCAGATAATGAATAATAATATAAAAGGAGAATGCAAGTAGTTCAACTTGGTCAAATTCAACTATAGCACTGGCTGGTACAAAAACTATTAATGTGAACTAAGTAGGCTATTTGTATCATTTCACACTAGATCAAACATGAGTAGGGTTAAAACCACAGGGAGTGGTTAAAAGTAACACACAGAATAGAGTCACACACACCCACACACCCACACACACACACACACACAGGAGTGGTTCAGGTCAGATTAATGCTGAATGCTTTGGAAAGTGATTTGAATTGATAAAGGTTTCAACAGTTTGTAGTATGTGTGGAGAGAGTGTGTTCCAGGGTGAAGAGGCCTGGACACAGAAGGCCCTCTCCCAAGGTCTGCAGTTACCTTAATCCCCAAATCCCCTTAACTTATTTAACTACATAAAAAAAATCAGATGTCAGTGAATTAACAAGTAGGGAATCAATCAATCAATTTGAACTTTTCAGGTACTGAAAAGAATGCTTTGTCAGTAACTATTATACTGCAGTGTGCTTAAAAACGTTATCAATCCAATTGTGAATCAATCTTTATCCAGTATCATCTTTTTCCTCTACGTGGAAATAAAAAAATATATCCTCCAACAAAAATAGCCCATTTAAACTATCTATATCTTATAATGTAGTTTTCTCATTTAAAAACATACCTGGGGTTGTGTTTGGTTTTCATTCATACTTTACACACACAATAGTCCATGAGCCAGATCCCAAAATTTGACAAACTGGTATCACTCAAGGCACTAAAGGCTATCAGTGATTTTTGACCCTTGCCACCAGAGTGATACATACATTTTGACTGGCCCATGGACTAGAAACCCTGCATGCATTCTTCTCTAAATCTGAAAACACCACTTTATGATGTCATGTGTCCTCCACTGTGTTTTCAAACTCCATATCACTACATCACAAGGTGGAACAGAGCATTTTGAGATGCAGACTAATAATAAAGGGTTACGCAAACATGTGAGTGAAACAAAAGCACAACTCTAAGTACTGTATGTTGTATCCATTCCATGGATGTGTACATGTTGGATATACAATTGTAGTGGTGTTGCTTAATTCTATACTGGAACATTGAACTTTACTTTTTGTAAAATACCTTTTCATTTTATGACAATTCAACATGTGTATCTGACATTCAACATCTGCATGCTTAGAGGGTGGGAGAGAGCAAGAGAACAGGAATGGGTATAATCACTGGTGAAAGCACTCAATTTTCTTACTCAAGTAAAAGTACAGATACTGAAGCGAATAAGGCTTCAAAAGTACTGATTTAAAAGAAATAAAATAAAATTTGCTTTTCAGCCCTGTTCAAAAGAGCATACAGATACCTGCTCTCAGATGTAGTGAAGTAAAGGTTAAACGTATCCACCTCAATATAAATTTTGGGGACAGTACTTTACTACTTTCACTTTGTTACATTTCACCAATAAAAGAATTGTAATCAGTAATAAACCATTTTTGTTATCATAATTGCTGACAAAAAAGTCAAAATTTAAATAAAATGGGAATTGTTGTAGAAAACTGCTACCAAATGATGATGATCCATCTTTTATTACAAGAATTTACATATTTCCAGTCTTTGAATCAGAAAATCGCAATTGTTGCACTATTAATCATACAGCTTTTACAAAATGCAGTGTGAATCCATTTGTTGCATTCCTTAACTGGACTGGCCCATGTGTTAATCAGTTTAAATTGACATAATCCGAATAATCACATATCAAGTTAAAGGTGCATTCTGTAACTTTTCTGGTGGAGGGTCTGTCACCTGATTGTCTACATGGAGATGGAATTTGCCTTGAATGTTCTACACTGTGGAAACAAACTTGGTCATCATAATGGAAACAAGTTACTGGTCAGATCTACGGAGAAGCAAGCCGGCCCATTGTAAGAATGATTGTTTTTTAAGGTACGTGTGAGTCATGAAACACCTGTAACTGAATACATGCAAGGTAGAAAAGTCTAATACCATAATGTGGAACATTCCATGCAAAGAAATAACATCTCCATGGGGACAAGCAAGTAGCCGACCCTCCACCTTAGAGGTTACATAGTGCACCTTTAAATCTAAACAGGCGATACTCACTCACATACTCGTGTACTACCATGCTTCTAAGCTGGTCGTGTGGAATGTATTTTGAGTTTTATTATTAGACCAGTTCATACAGGTGACTCGACTGGTTGGATTTTGATATTGATGCCGTTGAGTGAGCGCATCACTAATCTTGGGATGAGTTTGGGTTTAAAGTTTGGGTCCTCAATCAGTTTGTATCTCTGCAGCGTCAGTGCGATCACAGCTTTCATCTCATTCATAGCAAAGTTTTGACCAATGCAGTTCCTGTTGAGACACACACACAAGGATGGACATTGTTCTTCCAAATACACAAGACTTTTAATATGTAACTAAATTCTTTTGTAATTTTCCAGTCCAGTGCACAACTGACAGACACTAGAGCCTGTTTACATAAGACGTACCTTGGACCTGCAGAGAATGGTATAAATGCATGAGATGACCTGGAGGATACATTTTCTGGGAGGAAACGTAGTGGATCAAAAACCTATACAAAGCACAGTGAAGAAAAATTATATATTTTGTTTTACAATCCTCAAAACAAAATGAGTGGAATAGGTCATAGCAGTTGGATTAGATGTCCAATTGTTTAATCAACTTTCCTTGTGCTTATAAGGGCATTGTGGTTCTTGGGAGGAGCTAAATCTTGGGGCAGTGACAAAATATTCTCAACACTAACAACAGTATATGGGCTAACATCCATTCACTTTTCACTGTATATAATTTTGAATTTCTTCTCTACATACACAGTTTGAAAGGAAGATGACCCAGAGTGCTATGAGAAGAGCATGCTGAGTGCAGAGAGAAACCATCTCCGTTGACATTAGTATTGAATTATCAGGCTGTGATACAGATTATCATAAAGCTAAATAGACTTGAGTACTGTTTAAGTGCAGGAAGGCTAGAAAATAAGATGCACAGGACCATTAATACTTACAAATCTGTTTCCAGGTTTGTATACATTATTATACTTACATCAGGATTTTCCCAAACATCTGGATTTCGGTGAATCCCATAAATACTAGTTCCAACAATGCTTCCTGTGAATAGAAAACCCAACTTCAATATTTCACTGCACCATAGCATCACATTTTGTAGAAAATGTGAAGAATAGCAACTGTTCATGTTCACCTGTAAATATCATATTTAGTAGTAAAAATAATAATAATGCATCAGATTTATATAGCACTGGACACTCAAAGATGCTTTACAGAGCATTATTCATTCCACACTCTGCGGCTGTAAGTTACTATTGGAGCCACAGCTGCCCTGGGGCAGACTGACAAAAGTGAGGCTGCTAATCTGTCATTGGCCCCTCCAACCATCACCAACACTCACACACATATCACATTCATACTGTTTTTACTGATTATAATGCCAACTGGATCATTTGTGTTTATTGTGACTACACTGGTGAATTATATATATATAGAAATGCATATTTGTATTTGAGTCACATTTGAATGCTGTATCCTACCTGCAGGGATAGTCCTTCCATCAAAAAACGTCATGGGTTTTGTTGTACGCCGAGACATCCCTGGTACCGGTGGATATAGACGAAGAGACTCCTTAATACACATTGTGGTATATGGAATTTTACTCAGGGTCTCCCTAAAGAAACATAATTTTAATCACTACCACAACTCCAGATCAGTTATTTTTGTGTGTATGTAATATGTGTAAACCAACCACTCCATGGTGTTTTTGCCTCCCAGGGCTTGACAGATCTCCTCCCTGCACATCTGCTGGTGCTCTGGGTGACAGGCCAGAGCGTAGAGGATGAAGGAGATGCCACTCGCTGTGGTGTCATGGCCTTCAAACATGAAAGTGTCTACTTCTGCCCGGATGGATTCATCGGACAGACCCTGATTGTTCTCATCCTTTCAAAAGTCCCAAATAAAGACTTGCAGATGGGTAATATATAACATGAATTAATAACTAACAGCTAATCACTCCATTGTATTTGATTGTTTAACTTGTTACATACACACACAGACACACAACTCTGAGGTAACATACACCAAGATAAAAGCAAATAATCAAAATATGAAATGTTATTACATCACCGACATGTTAGTGCCATATGAACTATCTCACACTCTGAGGACCTCAGGGAGCGGCCCCCTGATGGTGCTAGAGTTAGGGCGACACCAGGAGTAAATCAGGGCTAAATGGGGAGTCAGAGACTTCTATGACTAAAGCCAAATAGATGTATTCACATTAACATTTGTATTTATCCATATAAAATGTGAATAAATACAATTTAAATACAAAAACAGACATTTAAAATGATTTAATAAGGATTTAGTAGTAGTAGCAATAATAATAATAATAATAATAATAATAATAATAATAATAATAATAATAATAATATAATAGGTAATCCGGTAATCTTTAAAACAAAGACAATTCATAATTTATAGTGAAAAAAGAATTTAATTAATATAATAATAATAATAATAATAATAATAATTAAAGGAAAGAAAGGAGAGAAGAAAAAGAAAATGCATTTAAAATTATGCTTTACGATTGAAGTAAAAAGAAAAAGATGATGAAGTAAATGATGGTGAAAATGATATTAGTTAAGTATAGTGACTAAAACTGTTTATTAAAAAAATGGGCAAACAATTGGGGGAGTTTTGTTGTTGTTGTTTTTTGTAGGTGTTGCTTTATGTTTTTGTGTCTTGTTTTAATGTTTATTATAGTATTTTGTTAAAGGTTTTATTCCATTGTCTTGAATAAAAACAAAACACAGGGAGTCAGTTTTATGCAGCTAAAACCTGAAACAGGATCAAAATGGTTGCTTAGCTGCATCTGACTAAAAGGTTTCCGCACTCTTCTCTTTTGATATTATTTATGTTTTGATTAGTTTGCATTGTGATTTTAATCTTTCTTGTTCCGTAAAGCACTTTTACTTGAATTACTTTGTGTACAAATTGTGCTATACAAATAAACTTGCCTTGCCTACTAAGAAGATCATTCAACAACTGTGAGCTGGCAACTGTGAATTTGGCACTTACTCTAGCACAAAGAAGAATGTCCAAAAAGTCTAAGTTTCTCTTGGCTTGTATGCATTCCTGCTCCTTTTCTTCTTTGAGCTCGGCTTTTCGTTGTTTTATAACCTCAGCTGTAATTAGCAGATCCACCAATGAGAACACGCTTCCATTATATTTTATGTAACAAACAATATTGTGGGTTTACCTGTGTGGTGATGTGCCACTCTGCAGGCTTTTCTAAACCTGAACCCATGTGGGCTGAAGTAGAAAATAAAGTCATTGTGATAGGGAAAGGTTCTGAAGCGCAAGTTTATTAAGCAACTCAGTTCATATACAGATTTGATGTATGCTTGTGTTCCCCTGTAAAAGAAAAGTGATAAATTAATAAATACACAAGATAGCTGAAATTGAGAGCCATTGTGCTATACCCACCCCTCAGTCTGACAGTTGCTGTGGTGACTGAAAGCACACTTTAAAATACTGTCCAGAGTCATAAGGCTGACATGTTCAAATAATTCAAAAGTCTCACCAGTTTTGGAATATTTTTCCCATTTGTCCTGGAAACAAAGATATAACCAATGTAGGAATATCACAAAAAATGTATTACTGACTACTAGTCATTAGCTTAGATTTAAACAATTCAAAATCGCAAAATAAAATCGAAAAAGCTTACAACATGTCAAAAGAGCTATATTTTACTCTTAAACATACCAGCATAACATTTGCTGAATCAGACATCAATTTGACATATGGCTTCAGCACATCATAATGGAAACCTGGGGTTATCAGTCGTCTGTGGCGAAACCACTTTTGTCCATGAGACACCAATAAACCATCTCCTGCAGAGAAACATTTCATGTCTGTACACACCTTTTCATACTATAGGAAATATGAATAAAAATGCCTCACCAATCCATCCTTTAATAAATCTATATGCTAAATCATCTTTAGGCTCTGTGTAAAGAGAAGACAAAACATTACAGTTTGGGCAATAAAAGCTAACAGTATGTTGGTTGGTAAGTCATTTCCAACATAAGTCATCCTGACTCACCTGTTGATGTTAGAACAGTCTTTACATAATCAGGATGATGGATGTTGAGGACACAAATAGAAGGACCAAACCACACTGCGAATGCATAAGGGTACTTTAAAGCCCAACCTCGCTGGGTGTCCAGGCTTGTGCCATCTTGTTTTAACTGCAAAACAGAAAAGCGATATTCGCGCAAATCCAAGTGGCATTTCAGTTCCCTGCATTATTCATTCAACCCTCAATCACACAGTGCTGGTGGTGAACAACTTCACAGTTGCCCCGAATAACTGCCATTGTGCCCTCTGCATCTTCATCCCTTCTAACCACGCCAAAAGACCACCACCGAGCAATTAACCTGCACCACATGGGCAATAATATGCAGCTCAACACTCACCGCTCGCTTCGGTTACTTTTTCCAATAGACATTTCGAAAAATACAAATATTAAGAGCTCAAAAGCATCGCAAGGGGTTAAGCAGCTACGTGGCAACTAATATCCACAATGCAATTGTTTTACATCCAAAAAGGCGGTTTTAAACACAAGATTGTGTGCAGTGTTAGCCTACGTGTAGGCTAATTACAATTTACAAAGTTTTAGAAAAAATTTAAATAAGCCTACAATTTTTGTGAGCATCATTACCACGTAGCTGATATTATTTATTTATCTGATATATTACTATTTGACTAGGGATATATTCCCTAGGGATATTTTTAGGAAGGTCTATTGAGATAAATGAAGGAACCGGGGGTAATGGTTGCTACATTCATGTAGTTTTAAAAAGCACGACAATGTCAAGTAATCCAAAGTATTCATATTACGTTACTCACTTTAAGTAATTTAATGGATTACTTTACAAACTACATTTTTGTGTATGTAATCTGTAAGGGAATACATTTTAAAAAATAACCTTCCCAACACTGACAATAATAAAGGTATGAAAGCTACCTCTAAGACGTTTCCAAAAAGCCAGTGTGGTGGTGGTCCAGCGAAAGGCTCCATTTTTCGAAAGGTATTTCTCCTTCGGATAACCAAGGCAGTCAACTTGAAAAACACCGCGACACAACATAGCAGTGCAAACAAATGAGAAAAACTGTACTCCACCCGAAACTCTTCTAAAATGCCGAACAGCACCGTCATTGTGGCTGTACCTTGTTACTCAGAAGTGAAAAAGAGCTGTGTTTTGCTTTTTGTATATCACTTTGTAACGCAGGGAGGGGCATGTACACACCATTTACAGATACATTCAGTCACGTTAATAAATGTTGTTGTTCAGCGCCGCCTGCTGGTTAAGACTTCATGACAAACATCAATTAATTATGAATTGCTCATGGATAAAGCCAACAGACTATAAGCTTTTTTAAAAATGTTTTGTTATACTTTGTTGTATGAAAATTATGAAAATAAATTGTTTGAAAAAACAAAAACAGTTGTGTAGTTTTTATGTAAACTTCTTAAAACATTTCTCGAGCATGAAACACAGTCGGCCTATGTGTAACAAACACATTTTTTAACATCAAGAACCACTTTTTGACATTGGTACAGAAAAATTAACTACTCCTCCACAAGCCTCTTTGGTCTATTGACAACACGACTACTAGGTTACAGGTTCTGTGCCTAATTCATGTCCACTCTGTGATTCTGCTGTAGTAACTTGCTCAGTCAGCTTTTCGTTATCTATTTGCATATTACTCTGAGAAACTTTAGAATGGCTTTTAACACTTAGTGGCCCTATGGCACTTTATTTTAATTGGTGTAATGTGCTTTGTTGACCCATGTGTATGATGTTTATTGTTTTTTATCTTGTTTTTATTGTTGTACAGCACTTTGGTCGGCTTTGGCTGTTGGAAGGTGCTATAGAAAAAAAGTTTGATTGATTGATTGATTCAGACTGAAGAGGATGTGCTTCATGTTTGAGGGCCATTACACCACAGTAAGTTCATCTCCTTCAGCCTTCACTGTCTGGCCAGAGATCAATCAAGCTCCTGCACCATGAGGGTTGGTATAGGTCATGCATAAGCAAAATGTAATTAAAGCCGCAAGCGGCATCGAATGGCCCTCGCGGGCCGTGCATCGCATTCGGCCAACCCGGCGCTCCCCCAGGTGCCGCTGATGCTCCCTTGGGTGGCGCTGATGAGCCTCTTGTTTCTGTGTGATTGTGGCGTTGGCTGAACTTGTCACTAAACACATAAAGTCCACACACACTGGAGATGCTGATGTGCTAACATAGATAAACATGGACACTTTGGGAGATCGCCATGGCAACACCGTGCAAAATACAACTTTGGCCCCCAGACTTTTTTGATCAGACTGACCTGACGAATCACTGTGCCAAATTTCACATTCTTCAATGAAACTAGTAAGATGTTATATCACTTTGAAATGTCAGAAATTGTAGAAATTTTCTCATTAGGATAACATGGAGGCTTTGGCGCATCGCCATGGCAACCCAGTGAAATATACCATATGATTGTCATTGACTTTTTTGATCAGGATGACACGAAGAGTAATTGTTGCAAATTTGAGAATATTCAGTGAAAGTAAAATATTTTTCATGTATGGGAATTTATCAGATCTCTCCCATTAGGATAACATTGGAGCTTTTGTGCATCACCATGGCAACACGATTAAAAATACCATATGATTTACGTTGACTTTTTTGATGGACATGGGCCAAAGTAATTTTCTACAAAATTTGGTACATTTTAGAAAAACAAAAATTTTGACCCTCCATGCAAAATTTTGTTGTGTTCTGTAGGGGGCGCTATCACACCATTTTTGCTCGTGTCATAATTAGTCGGCTTTGGCACAAAAGTTTTACAAGTGATTCAAATTTGAGCCCAATCGGACTTTGTATGGCCGAACGGGTGCAAATTTATACATTGGAAAATTGCAAAAACTCGGAACAAATTTTGCGGCTTCGCTGCACGTGAACCGTGAGAGTGAAAAAATTCAGCTATCGCTTCATGCTGCACTTCTCTAGTTGATGTACAGCTTGGTTGTAGGAGTAACCCGTTTGTGTTCGTCTTTGACTGTCGCATAGTTTATCTACATTGTGTTGTGAGCAAATGGCTAGAACACGGTGCTGTCTTTTGTGGTTTTAATCTGCATGAAACAAAACATGTACTGGTCAGGATACCACGCTCATCACGGCGAGCAGCACTCCACAAGGACAGCTAGTCATGTCAGCACCCAAAAGTGAGCTTCCGTCACGACACATGCAACAGTTCCTACTGAGCAACAATTCATACATTGAACAAAATAGTAGCTCAGGGGTGGGCAAACTACGGCCCGGGGGCCACATACCTTTTTAATCCGGTCCGCCAAACCTGAATGAACCGCAATAAAACTTGTTTCATTTTCCCTGCAATTCTGGCGTTTCCCAATAGATGGCGCACTCTAGATACATTGATACATAAAACCAAATTATCCATATGGGCCTGTGGCTCAGTGCCCAGGGGTAGAACCATAGAACTATAATAAAATCCTCCTGTGCTCCTCTAAACCAGAACTAACACCAGGACTAAGTCAGGTCAAAGCAGGTCTAAACCAGGTGTAAACCGGGCCACATGTAAATCGTTGGATCCTGCAAGTTATTTTTGGTTTATTTGCTGGGCTAGTCAGACCAGAATACTCCGTCCATCTGCTCCTGGTCCGGCTCTTCCATCAAATTTTAAAACCTTTTGTTGCCCTCGAGCCAAAAAGTTTGCCCACCCCTGCACTCAATGGGCAAAGAGTTCCAGAGTTTTGGACCGGCCACTGCAAAAGAACGATCACCCCACTGTTTGCACTGGGACCAGGGGACCTCCAGCAGATGTTGCCCAGCAGATCGTAGAGCTCTGCTGGGTTGGTGAGGGGTCAAAATCTCACACAAGTAGGAAAGTGCAAGACCATTGACTGCATTAAAAATAAACATCAAAAATTTGAAATGAATTCTGAAGTGGACAGGGAGCCAGTGCAAGGAGTATAGAACAGGGGTGATGTGGTCATGTTTCCGACTTTTAGTGAGCAGGCGAGCTGCAGCATTTTGGACGAACTGCAAACTTAGGGACAACTGGCAGGTAGATTTGTAAATCATTCGCATACAGATGGGAGGACACATTGTGATTTGAGATAACTGCACCTAAAGGCAACATGTACAGAGAAAATAGAACAGGGCCCAAAATGGATCCCTGAGGCAAACCAGAGGTTTAAGGGGCTGAGGAGGAGGAGAGGTCACCAATCATAACAGAGAATGTCCTATCCTTTAAATATGACCCAAACCACTGCAGCACAGGTCCCTGAAGGCCGACCTGTTGGGCCAGACGTGTTAGGAGGACTGAATGGTCCACGGTGTCAAACGCTGCAGTAAAGTCTAACATAACGAGCAGCACAGGCTTTTTCACATCAGTGGATAAAAGAATGTCATTCTGCACTTTGAGCAGTGCAGATTTGGTGCTGTGTTGTGTCCTGTAGCCAGACTGGAATTTTTCGAAAATGCGAATGTTTTCCAGAAAAGAATGTAACTGTATGAAAACAATTTTTTCCAAAAGCTTGGACAGGAACGGCAAATGGTACACAGGTCTAAAATTTGTCAGAATAGCAGGATCAAGGTTGTTTTTTTTTAAGAAGAGCTGAGGCAGCTGTTTATGAATGAGAGGAGACAAGGTCCCACTGTGTTAAAAACATGTTTAAGTACCTTGGATGGAATAATGTCCATAGGACAGTTAGTCGGTCTCAACCCCTGGACCACCTCAGAGAGGAGAGACAGTGACACTGGCTCAAACACATAAAACACAGAGAGTACAGGAGAAGAGCACAAGTCAAAACTGTTACACATATTGTTAATGCTCTGTCTAGCAGAGGCTACTTTGTCAACAAAATGATGGAAAAAATCATCACAGGTTGACTTTGTTGCATGCTGGAGAACATCACTAGATGGATTTGAATAGTACTGAATAGCACTCTGGGGCGATTACAGCTGGTGGAAATAACATTTGACAAATACTGACATTTAGCAGCTTTGACAGCATTTTGATAATCAGTGAGACTGTCCCTCAATATGTCCAGTGATACATGTAGCTTGTCCTTCTTTCACTTGCACTCAGCCTGCCTGCACCGCCACCTGAGGGCGCGGGTGGTGTCATTAAGCCAGGGGTCTGGTTTGGATCTGACAGATATGCACCTGAAAGGAGCAATGATGTTAAAAATCCCTGAGCAGGTGGAATGGAAGGAGGAGATGAAATCCTCTGGGCACAGAGGAAAGGGGTTCTGGGAATAAAGCGTGGTGTTCTTGAAGGCAGCAGCAAATTCTCCAGCTGTGGTGGATGTGATGGTTCGGCGGCGACCGGCTGGAGTGAGAGATTTGGCTGCAGAAAGAGGGACTTTAAATTCAAAAATGACAGGGCGGTGGTCTGAAATGCAGATGTTACTTATTTCTGAGATGGATACAGGCAGTCCGTGGGAGATGATCAGGTCCAGTGTATGATCGTGCTGATGAGTGGGGGCGTTTACTGACTGTGCCAGGTCAAAAGAGATCAAAATGCTTTGAAACTCTGGTGTGAATGGCTTCACTGGACATACCCTAACTATTCTCAGATAATGAATAATAATATAAAAGGAGAATGCAATTAGTTCAACTTGGTCAAATTCAAATAAAGCACTGGCTGGCACAAAAACTATTACTCAGGGCACTAAAGGCTATCAGTGATTTTTGACCCTTGCCACCAGAGTGATACATAAATTTTGACTGGTCCATGGACTAGAAACCCTGCATGCGTTCTTCTCTAAATCTGAAAACACCACTTTATGATGTCATGTGTCCTCCACTGTGTTTTCAAACTCCATATCACTACATCACAAGGTGGAATGCAAACTAATGCAGATGCAGACTAATAATAAAGGGTTACGCAAACATGTGAGTGAAACAAAAGCACAACTCTAAATACTGTATGCTGTTGAAGAGATAACAGCATTCTAACATGTCTTGAAGCTCACAAGAGACAATTTTGCACAATATAGTATGGGGTGCCAAGTGTAACACACTTAATTTCGTGGACGAAATGCCTTTCGTGCCACGAAATGGATAAAATGATCACGAAATCGTAAATCATCACGATGCCTTTTGTCCACGAAATGCGCAAATCAGTTGCCATTGTGTCCACGAAATGATAAAGGGAGCACGTCATTTCGTGGACAAAATACAAAACAGGTTATTCATTACGTGTACTAAATTTACTGCTGACTTTTCCTTTTGTGGACATAAGGCTGGATTCACTACTTATTTTCGTGGACGAAATGAATTTATATTTGACAAAAGTAATGTTGTCCACGAAATGAATGACATTTATGCTTATGTGCCACTAAATGCATAACGTTTTCTTTTCGTGGGCCTGCAGATACCTTTCGTCCACAAAATGCATTTTGTGATTCAGGAAATGCATTTCGTGATTTAGGACATGGGTTTTGTGGACGAAATGCATTTTGTAAATCACGAAATGCATTTCGTGATTGACAAAATGCATTTCGTGATTGACAAAATGGATTTCGTGATTGACGAAATGGTTTTTGTGGACGAAATGCATTTCGTAAATCACGAAATGCTTTTTGTGAATTACGAAATGCATTTCGTGGACGAAATGCATGTTGTGAATTACGAAATGCATTTCGTGGACGAAATGCATGTTGTGAGTCACGAAATGCATTTCGTGATTGACAAAATGGATTTCGTGAGTCTGCAGATGACTTTCGTCCACAAAATGCGTTTTGTGATTGACGAAATGCATTTCGTGATTGACGAAATGGTTTTTGTGGACGAAATGCATTTCGTAAATCACGAAATGCTTTTTGTGAATTACGAAATGCATTTCGTGGACGAAATGCATGTTGTGAATTACGAAATGCATTTCGTGGACGAAATGCATGTTGTGAATTACGAAATGCATTTCGTGGAGGAAATGCATGTTGTGAGTCACGAAATGCATTTCGTGATTGACAAAATGGATTTCGTGATTGACGAAATGGTTTTTGTGGACGAAATCCATTTTGTAAATCACGAAATGCATTTCGTAAATCACGAAATGCTTTTTGTGAATTACGAAATGCATTTCGTGGACGAAATGCATGTTGTGAGTCACGAAATGCATTTCGTGATTTACAAAATGGATTTCGTCCACAAAAACCATTTCGTCAATCACGAAATCCATTTTGTCAATCACGAAATGCATTTCGTGATTGACGAAATGGTTTTTGTGGACGAAATGCATTTCGTAAATCACGAAATGCTTTTTGTGAATTACGAAATGCATTTCGTGGACGAAATGAGTCACGAAATGCATTTCGTGATTTACAAAATGGATTTCGTGAGTCTGCAGATGACTTTCGTCCACAAAATGCATTTCGTGATTGACGAAATGGTTTTTGTGGACGAAATGCATTTCGTAAATCACGAAATGCTTTTTGTGAATTACGAAATGCATTTCGTGGACGAAATGCATGTTGTGAGTCACGAAATGCATTTCGTGATTTACAAAATGGATTTCGTGAGTCTGCAGATGACTTTCGTCCACAAAATGCGTTTTGTGATTGACGAAATGCATTTCGTGATTGACGAAATGTTTTTTGTGGACGAAATGCATTTCGTAAATCACGAAATGCTTTTTGTGAATTACGAAATGCATTTCGTGGACGAAATGCATGTTGTGAATTACGAAATGCATTTCGTGGACGAAATGCATGTTGTGAGTCACGAAATGTATTTCGTGATTGACAAAATGGATTTCGTGAGTCTGCAGATGACTTTCGTCCACAAAATGCATTTTGTGATTGACGAAATGCATTTCGTGATTGACGAAATGGTTTTTGTGGATGAAATGCATTTCGTAAATCACGAAATGCTTTTTGTGAATTACGAAATGCATTTCATGGACGAAATGCATGTTGTGAGTCACGAAATGCATTTCGTCCACAAAACCTATGTCCTAAATCACGAAATGCATTTCCTGAATCACAAAATGCATTTTGTGGACGAAAAGTATCTGCAAGCCCACGAAAAGAAAACGTTATGCATTTAGTGGCACATACGCATAAATGTCATTCATTTCATGGACAACATTACTTTTGTCAAATATAAATTCATTTCGTCCACGAAAATAAGTAGTGAATCCAGCCTTATGTCCACAAAAGGAAAAGTCAGCAGTAAATTTAGTACACGTAATGAATAACCTGTTTTGTATTTTGTCCACGAAATGACGTGCTCCCTTTATCATTTCGTGGACACAATGGCAACTGATTTGCGCATTTCGTGGACAAAAGGCATCGTGATGATTTACGATTTCGTGACCATTTTATCCATTTCGTGGCACGAAAGGCATTTCGTCCACGAAATTAAGTGTGTTACACTTGGCGCCCCATAATATAGGACCCTAAAGTCACAGAGCACAACGAAAACACAGATCAGTGTAAATAAGTGAAGAAACAGAAACCCAAAGAATACCAAGTTGCACCACTATTATTGCTGCTGTCCACTATTCAATGGATGTGTACATGTTGGATAGACAATTGTAGTGGTGTTGCTTAATTCTATACTGGAACATTGAACTTTACTTGCAAAATACCTTTTCATTTTATGACAATTCAACATGTGTATCTGACATTCAACATCTGCATGCTTAGAGGGTGGGAGAGAGCAAGAGAACAGGAATGGGTATAATCACTGGTGAAAGCACTCAATTTTCTTATTCAAGTAAAAGTACAGATACTGAAGCAAATAAGGCTTCAAAAGTACTGATTTAAAAAAATATATATATATTTGCTTTTCAGCCCTGTTCAAAAGAGCATACAGATACCTGATACAGATACAGATACTTTACTACTTTCACTTTGTTACATTTCACCAATAAAAGAATATTAATCAGTAATAAACCATTTTTGTTATCATAATTGCTGACAAAAAAGTGAAATTTGACATAAAAAGGCCACTGTGCCACCCAGCTCAGTGCTGTTTTCACTAGACTGTTTCAAATGTGTGCCGATCTTGGTCAAATTCCTTCTCTGTGGAAGACATCGACAGTGGTACCTCTCCCTAAATCGAACAAATCAAAGGAGTTGTTTGAGTTCAGGCCAGTGGCACTCACATCTTTAGTCATGAAGACTTTTGAACAGATTTTAAAGACTCATATCTTGTTTTTAACTGAAGGGAAATTAGATCCACTACAATTTGCGTATCAGCCCAATAAGGGAGTGGAGGATGCAAAACTTTTTTTATTGAACATTGTCTATAAGCACCTTGAAAATGCCAAGGCACATGTGAGACTTTTATTTGCGGACTTTTCCTCTGCTTTTAACAAAATGCGGCCCCATGTCCTGATTCAAAGACTGGCTTCAGACTTTAATCTTCCGGACCAGCTCCTTTTATTGATTTTAAACTTTCTCACCGACCGGGTCCAGCGTGTTTTTGTCAATGGACGATTGTCTCCTCCCTCTATCTCTAATACTGGAACACCTCAAGGTTGTGTGCTGTCACCTCTCCTTTTTATTTTGTACACAGACAGCTGCAGATCCTCAGAGGAAAACAGATTCCTCATCAAATTTTCAGATGACACGGTCCTGGTGTCACTACTTTCAGGATCTGAGGAGAATCATGGCCCTGCGCTGGGGCAGTTTGTCAAATGGTGTGAGGACAACTATCTGGATTTAAATGTTGCTAAAACCAAGGAGATGGTGATTGATTTTAGACGCACACCTTCTCACAGTGTTAGTGTCATCCACAGTGATGTTGTTGAAATTGTCGACAGTTACAAATATCTGGGCACTGTGATGGACAATAAACTGAAATTTGACCTAAACACTGAAACCATTGTTAAACGAGGGCAGCAGAGAATGTACCTGTTGAGAAAACTGAACTCTTTTAATGTAAACAAAACTATTCTCAACAACTTTTATTGTTCTTTTATTGAAAGTCTGCTCACTTTCTCCATCATTTGCTGGTTCCAGTGCCTGTCCTTGAAGGATAAAAACAAACTGCAGAACATTGTTAAAACTTGCTCAAAAATCATAGGGGTCAAACTGAGGGAGCTGCATTCTCTGTGGGAGGAGCGAGTGCTGAGCAGAGCCAAGTGTCTCCTGGCTCAGCCCCTCCATCCTCTGACTCCTGACTTTATCCTGATGCCTTCAGGACGTCGTTTTTATGCTCCGGTACGGAAGACTAACCGCTTCTCCAATTCGTTTGTGCCTTCAGCTATTAAACTGCTAAATTCTGAGGGTTGTGTTTTTTGAGGTTTTGCACTGTCATATGTATATTGTTCTTATATTGTTCTTTGAGTTCCACTTGTGTCTGTAATGGTCTGACACACTGTGTGTTTGTGCGGGTGAGAAGTGAGAACTGCTCTGTGAAAGCTGCAAACGAATTGCCCTCTGGGATCAATAAAGTTTTCTGATTCTGATTCTGATTCTGATAAAAAGGGAATTGTTGTAGAAAACTGCTACCAAATGATGATGATCCATCTTTTATTACAAGAATTTACATATTTCCAGTCTTTGAATCAGAAAATCGCAATTGTTGCACTATTAATCATACACCTTTTACAAAATGCAGTGTGAATCCATTTGTTGCATTCCTTAACTGGACTGGCCCATGTGTTAATCAGTTTAAATTGACATAATCCGAATAATCACATATCAAGTTAAAGGTGCATTCTGTAACTTTTCTGGTGGAGGGTCTGTCACCTGATTGTCTACATGGAGATGGAATTTGCCTTGAATGTTCTACACTATGGAAACAAACTTGGTCATCATAATGGAAACAAGTTACTGGTCAGATCTACGGAGAAGCAAGCCGGCCCATTGTAAGAATGATTGTTTTTTAAGGTACGTGTGAGTCATGAAACACCTGTAACTGAATACATGCAAGGTAGAAAAGTCTAATACCATAATGTGGAACATTCCATGCAAAGAAATAACATCTCCATGGGGACAAGCAAGTAGCCGACCCTCCACCCTAGAGGTTACATAGTGCACCTTTAAATCTAAACAGGCGATACTCACTCACATACTCGTGTACTACCATGCTTCTGAGCTGGTCGTGTGGAATGTATTTTGAGTTTTATTATTAGACCAGTTCATACAGGTGACTCGACTGGTTGGATTTTGATATTGATGCCGTTGAGTGAGCGCATCACTAATCTTGGGATGAGTTTGGGTTTAAAGTTTGGGTCCTCGATCAGTTTGTATCTCTGCAGCGTCAGTGCGATCACAGCTTTCATTTCATTCATAGCAAAGTTTTGACCAATGCAGTTCCTGTTGAGACACACACACAAGGATGGACACTGTTCTTCCAAATACACAAGACTTTTAATATGTAACTAAATTCTTTTGTAATTTTCCAGTCCAGTGCACAACTGACAGACACTAGAGCCTGTTTACATAAGACGTACCTTGGACCTGCAGAGAATGGTATAAATGCATGAGATGACCTGGAGGATACATTTTCTGGGAGGAAACGTAGTGGATCAAAAACCTATACAAAGCACAGTGAAGAAAAATTATATATTTTGTTTTACAATCCTCAAAACAAAATGAGTGGAATAGTTCATAGCAGTTGGATTAGATGTCCAATTGTTTAATCAACTTTCCTTGTGCTTATAAGGGCATTGTGGTTCTTGGGAGGAGCTAAATCTTGGGGCAGTGACAAAATATTCTCAACACTAACAACAGTATATGGGCTAACATCCATTCACTTTTCACTGTATATAATTTTGAATTTCTTCTTTACATACACAGTTTGAAAGGAAGATGACCCAGAGTGCTATGAGAAGAGCATGCTGAGTGCAGAGAGAAACCATCTCTGTTGACATTAGTATTGAATTATCAGGCTGTGATACAGATTATCATAAAGCTAAATAGACTTGAGTGCTGTTTAAGTGCAGGAAGGCTAGAAAATAAGATGCACAGGACCATTAATACTTACAAATCTGTTTCCTGGTTTGTATACATTATTATACTTACATCAGGATTTTCCCAAACATCTGGATTTCGGTGAATCCCATAAATACTAGTTCCAACAATGCTTCCTGTGAATAGAAAACCCAACTTCAATATTTCACTGCACCATAGCATCGCATTTTGTAGAAAATGTGAAGAATAGCAACTGTTCATGTTCACCTGTAAATATCATATTTAGTAGTAAAAATAATAATAATGCATCAGATTTATATAGCACTGGACACTCAAAGATGCTTTACAGAGCATTATTCATTCCACACTCTGCGGCTGTAAGTTACTATTGGAGCCACAGCTGCCCTGGGGCAGACTGACGAAAGTGAGGCTGCTAATCTGTCATTGGCCCCTCCAACCATCACCAACACTCACACACATATCACATTCATACTGTTTTTACTGATTATAATGCCAACTGGATCATTTGTGTTTATTGTGACTACACTGGTGAATTATATATACATAGAAATGCATATTTGTATTTGAGTCACATTTGAATGCTGTATCCTACCTGCAGGGATAGTCCTTCCATCAAAAAACGTCATGGGTTTTGTTGTACGCCGAGACATCCCTGGTACCGGTGGATATAGACGAAGAGACTCCTTAATACACATTGTGGTATATGGAATTTTACTCAGGGTCTCCCTAAAGAAACATAATTTTAATCACTACCACAACTCCAGATCAGTTATTTTTGTGTGTATGTAAAATGTGTAAACCAACCACTCCATGGTGTTTTTGCCTCCCAGGGCTTGACAGATCTCCTCCCTGCACATCTGCTGGTGCTCTGGGTGACAGGCCAGAGCGTAGAGGATGAAGGAGATGCCACTCGCTGTGGTGTCATGGCCTTCAAACATGAAAGTGTCTACTTCCGCCCGGATGGATTCATTGGACAGACCCTGATTGTTCTCATCCTTTCAAAAGTCCCAAATAAAGACTTGCAGATGGGTAATATATAACATGAATTAATAACTAACAGCTGATCACTCCATTGTATTTGATTGTTTAACTTGTTACTGTACATACACACACAGACACAAAACTCTGAGGTAACATACACCAAGATAAAAGCAAATAATCAAAATATGAAATATTATTACATCACCAACATGTTAGTGCCATATGAACTATCTCACACTCTGAGGACCTCAGGGAGCGGCCCCCTGATGGTGCTAGAGTTAGGGCGACACCAGGAGTAAATCAGGGCTAAATGGGGAGTCAGAGACTTCTCTGACTAAAGCCAAATAGATGTATTCACATTAACATTTGTATTTATCCATATAAAATGTGAATAAATACAATTTAAATACAAAAACAGACATTTAAAATGATTTAATAAGGATTTAGTAGTAGCAATAATAATAATAATAATAATAATAATAATAATAATAATAATAATAATAATAATAATAATAATAATAATATGCCCCTCCTCGAACCGCCACCTTAACGTGGTGGAGGGGTTTGAGTGCCCGAATGATCCCAGGAGCTATGTTGTCGGGGGCTTTATGCCCCTGGTAGGGTCACCCAAGGCAAACAGGTCCAGGGGGACGGGTCAGACGAAGAGCGGTTCAGAAGACCCTTATGATGATGAACATACAAAGGCCAGTTACGTTGCCCGGAATGGCGACACCGGGGCCCCACCCTGGAGCCAGGCCTGGGGTGGGTGCACGCCGGCGAGCACCTGGTGGCCGGGCCTCTCCCCACGGGGCCCGGCTGGGCCCAGCCCAAAGGAGCGACGTGGGGCCGCCCTCTGGTGGGCCCACCACCCGCGAGAGGAGCCATAGGGGTCGGGTGCGAAGAGACCTGGGCGGCGGTCGAAGGCAGGGGCCTCGGTGACCGGATCTCCGGACATGGAGACTAGCTCTGGGGACATGTAATGTCACCTCGCTGGGGGGGAAGGAGCCTGAGCTTGTGCAGGAGGTTGAGCGCTACCGGCTAGATATAGTCGGCCTCACCTCCACGCACAGCTTGGGTTCCGGAACCCAACTCCTTGAGAGGGGTTGGACTCTCCATTTCTCTGGCGTTGGCCGCGGGGAGCGGCGGCGAGCTGGTGTGGGCCTGCTCATCGCCCCACAGCTCAGCCGCTGCGTGTTGGAGTTCACCCCGGTGAACGAGAGGGTCGCGTCCTTCGGGTCGGGGACAGGTCTCTCACTGTGGTGTCGGCCTATGGGCCGAACAGCAGTGCAGAGTACCCGGCCTTCTTGGAGTCTCTGGGAGGGGTACTGGACAGTGCACCAACCGGGGACTCCGTTGTTCTACTGGGGGACTTCAACGCCCACGTGGGCAACGACAGTGACACTTGGAGAGGGGTGATTGGGAGGAACGGCTTCCCCGATCTGAACCCGAGTGGTGTTCTGTTATTGGACTTCTGTGCTAGTCACAGTTTGTCCATAACGAACACCATGTTCGAGCACAAGGGGGTCCATCTGTGCACATGGCACCAGGACTCCCTAGGCCGGAGGTCAATGATCGACTTTGTTGTCGTGTCATCTGACCTCCGGCCGTGTGTCTTGGACACTCGGGTGAAGAGAGGGGCAGAGCTGTCAACTGATCACCACCTGGTGGTGAGTTGGGTCCGCTGGCGGAGGAGGAAGCCGGAAAGACCTGGCAGGCCCAAGCATATCGTGAGGGTCTGTTGGGAATGTCTGGCGGAACCTTTTGTCAGTGCGGCCTTCAACTCACACCTCCGGGAGAGCTTCTCCCGGATCCCGGGGGAGGCTGGGGACATGGAGCCCGAGTGGGCTTCGGCCTCTATTGTCGATGCGGCTGCTCGTAGCTGTGGCCGTAAGGTCTGTGGTGCCTGTCGCGGCGGCAATCCCCGAACCCGGTGGTGGACACTGGAAGTAAGGGATGCCGTCAAGCTGAAGAAGGAGTCCTACTGGGCCTTGCTGGCTCGGGGGACTCCTGAAGCAGCTGACAGGTACCGGCGGGCCAAGCGTGCTGAAGCCCGGGCGGTGGCAGGGCAAAAACTCGGGTCTGGAAGGAGTTCGGGGAGGCCATGGAGGAGGACTATCGGACGGCCCCAAGGAAATTCTGGCAAATCGTCCGGTGCCTCAGGAGGGGGAAGCAGTTCTTCACCAACACTGTTTACAGTGCGGGGGGAGAGCTGCTGACCTCGACTGGGGATGTTGTCGGGCGGTGGAAGGAATACTTTGGGGATCTCCTCAATTCCACCATCATGTCCTCCGAAGAGGAGGCCGAGGCTGGGGACCCAGAGGCAGACTCACCCATCACCCTGGCCGAAGTCACTGAGGTGGTCGGAAAGCTCCTCGGTGGTAAGGCTCCGGGGGTGGATGAGATCCGTCCTGAGTACCTTAAGTCTCTGGGTGTTGTGGGGCTGTCTTGGCTGACATGCCTCTGCAACATCGCGTGGCGGTCGGGAACAGTACCTTTGGACTGGCAGACCGGGGTGGTGGTCCCTCTGTATAAAAAGGGGGACCGGAGGGTGTGTTCCAACTATAGGGGAATCACACTCCTCAGCCTCCCCGGTAAAGTCTATGCCAGGGAACTGGAGAGGAGAGTTCGGCCGATAGTCGAACCTCGGATTCTAGAGGAGCAGTGTGGTTTTCGGCCTGGTCGTGGAACCCTGGACCAGCTCTACACCCTCCATCGGGTGCTCGAGGGTTCATGGGAGTTTGCCCAACCAGTCCACATGTGCTTTGTGGACCTGGAGAAGGCATTCAACCGTGTCTCTCGTGGTGCCCTGTGGGGGGTGCTCCCGGAGTATGGGGTCTGGGGCACTTTGCTAAGGGCTGTCCGGTCCCTGTATGACCGGAGCAGGAGCTGTGTTCGCATTGCCAGCAGTAAGTCAGACTTGTTCCCGGTGCATGTTGGACTCCGCCAGGGCTGCCCTTTGTCACCGGTTCTGTTCATTGTATTTATGGACAGAATTTCTAGGCGCAGCCAGGGGCCGGAGGGGGTCCAGTTCGGGGACCACAGGATCTCATCTCTGCTTTTCGCGGATGATGTTGTCCTGTTGGCTCCATCGAGCCAGGACCTGCAGCGTGCACTGGGGCGGTTTGCAGTTGAGTGTGAAGCGGCCGGGATGAGAATCAGCTGTTCCAAATCCGAGGCCATGGTTCTCGACCGGAAAAAGGTGGATTGCCCTCTCCGGGTGGGTGGGGAGTCTCTGCCTCAAGTGGAGGAGTTCAAGTATCTCGGGGTCTTGTTCACGAGTGAGGGGAGGATGGAGCGTGAGATTGACAGGCGGATCGGTGCAGCGTCGGCAGTGATGCAGTCGCTGTATCGGACCGTTGTGGTGAAGAGGGAGCTGAGCCGAAAGGCGAAGCTCTCGATTTACCGGTCAATTTACATTCCTACCCTCACCTATGGTCATGAGCTCTGGGTAATGACTGAAAGAACGAAATCGCGGATACAAGCGGCCGAAATGAGTTTCCTTTGCAGAGTGGCCGGGCGCTCCCTTAGAGATAAGGTGAGGATCTCGGTCACACGGGAGGAGCTCGGAGTAGAGTCGCTGCTCCTCCACGTCGAGAGGAGCCAGTTGAGGTGGCTCGGGCATCTGGTCCGGATGCCTCCTGGACGCCTCCCTCGGGAGGTGTTCCGGGCATGTCCCACCGGTAGGAGGCCCCGGGGAAGACCCAGGACACGCTGGAGAGACTATGTCTCTCGGCTGGCCTGGGAACGCCTCGGGGTCCGTCCGGAGGAGCTGGAGGAAGTGGCTGGGGAAAAGGAAGCTTGGGAGCCCCTGCTTAGACTGCTGCCCCCGCGACCCGGCCCCGGATAAGCGGAAAAAGATGGATGGATGGATGGATGAATAATAATAATAATAATAATAATAATAATAATAATAATAATAATAGGTAATCCGGTCATCTTTAAAACGTGGCGAGTTTTGTTGTTTTTGTGTTTTGTTTTAATGTTTATTATTGTATTTTGTTAAATGTTTTATTCCATTGTCTTGAATAAAAACAAAACACAGGGAGTCAGTGTTTCAGTTTTATGCAGCTAAAACCTGAAACAGGATCAAAATGATTGCTTAGCTGCATCTGACTAAAAGGGTTCCGCACTCTTCTCTTTTGATATTATTTATGTTTTGATTAGTTTGCATTGTGATTTTAATCTTTCTTGTTCCGTAAAGCACTTTTACTTGAATTATTTTGTGTACAAATTGTGCTATACAAATAAACTTGCCTTGCCTACTAAGAAGATCATTCAACAACTGTGAGCTGGCAACTGTGAATTTGGCACTTACTCTAGCACAAAGAAGAATGTCCAAAAAGTCTAAGTTTCTCTTGGCTTGTATGCATTCCTGCTCCTTTTCTTCTTTGAGCTCGGCTTTTCGTTTTTTTATAACCTCAGCTGTAATTAGCAGATCCACCAATGAGAACACACTTCCATTATATTTTATTTAACAAACCATATTGTGGGGGTTACCTGTGTGGTGATGTGCCACTCTGCAGGCTTTTCTAAACCTGAACCCATGTGGGCTGAAGTAGAAAATAAAGTCATTGTGATAGGGAAAGGTTCTGGAGCGCAAGTTTACCAAGTAACTCAGTTCATATACAGATTTGATGTATGCTTGTGTTCCCCTGTAAAAGAAAAGTGATAAATTAATAAATACACAAGATAGCTGAAATTGAGAGCCATTGTGCTATACCCACCCCTCAGTCTGACAGTTGCTGTGGTGACTGAAAGCACACTTTAAAATACTGTCCAGAGTCATAAGGCTGACATGTTCAAATAATTCAAAAGTCTCACCAGTTTTGGAATATTTTTCCCATTTGTCCTGGAAACAAAGATATAACCAATGTAGGAATATCACAAAAAATGTATTACTGACTACTAGTCATTAGCTTAGATTTAAACAATTCAAAATCGCAAAATAAAACCGAAAAGGCTTACAACATGTCAAAAGAGCTATATTTTACTCTTAAACATACCAGCATAACATTTGCTGAATCAGACATCAATTTTACATATGGCTTCAGCACATCATAATGGAAACCTGGGGTTATCAGTCGTCTGTGGCGAAACCACTTTTGTCCATGTGACACCAATAAACCATCTCCTGCAGAGAAACATTTCATGTCTGTACACAGCTTTTCATACTATAGGAAATATGAGTAAAAATGCCTCACCAATCCATCCTTTAATAAATCTATATGCTAAATTATCTTTAGGCTCTGTGTAAAGAGAAGACAAAATATTACAGTTTGGGCAATAAAAGCTAACAGTATGTTGGTTGGTAAGTCATTTCCAACATAAGTCATCCTGACTCACCTGTTGATGTTAGAACAGTCTTTACATAATCAGGATGATGGATTTTGAGGACACAAATAGAAGGACCAAACCACATTGCGAATGCATAAGGGTACTTTAAAGCCCAACCTTGCAGTGTGTCCAGGCTTGTGCCATCTTGTTTTAACTGCAAAACAGAAAAGCGATATTCACGCAAATCCAAGTGGCATTTCAGTTCCCTGCATTATTCATTCAACCCTCAATCACACACAGTGCTGGTGGTGAACAACTTCACAGTTGCCCCGAATAACTGCCATTGTGCCCTCTGCATCTTCATCCCTTCTAACCACGCCAAAAGACCACCACCGAGCAATTAACCTGCACCACATGGGTAATAATATGCAGCTCAACACTCACCGCTCGCTTCGGTTACTTTTTCCAATAGACATTTCGAAAAATACAAATATTAAGATTTCAAAAGCATCGCAAGGGGTTAAGCAGCTACGTGGCAACTAATATCCACAATGCAATTGTCTTACATCCAAAAAGGCGGTTTAAAACACAAGATCGTGTGCAGTGTTAGCCTACGTGTAGGCTAATTACAATTTACAAAGTTTTAGAAAAAAATTTAATAAGCCTACTATTTTTTGTGAGCATCGTTCCCACATAGCTGATATTATTTATTTATCTGATATATTACTATTTGACTAGGGATATATCCCCTAGGGATATTTTTAGGAAGGTCTATTGAGATAAATGATGGAGGAACCTTGCATTCTACTGCAGAGGTTAGAATGTGACATAGGTGTCAGAGGGACCGCCCTCAAATGGTTTAAATCCTATCTATCAGATAGGTACCAGTTTGTTAGTGTAAATCAGTGCACCTCTCCCTGCTCTAAAGTAGCTTGCGGTGTTCCACAAGGATCTGTGCTTGGTCCAATCCTGTTTACTCTGTATATGTTTCCATTAGGTAACATTATCAGAAAACATGGCATTAATTTCCACTGCTATGCTGATGACACTCAGCTGTACTTATCAATGAAACCTAATCACACCGATCAAATCGATAAGCTCAGTGCCTGTGTGAAGGACATCAAAACCTGGATGACCCTGAATTACCTGCTCTTAAACCCTGAAAAAACACAGGTCATTGTTGTCGGTCCTAAAGGTCAGAGAGATTCTCTGTCCGACCAGATAATCTCACTTGACAATGTGAGTATAGCCTCTAGCTCTACTGTAAAAAACCTTGGAGTCGTACTTGACCAAAATCTCTCATTCACAGCTCATATAAATCAAGCTTGTAAAACTGCATATTTTCACCTGCGAAACATAACTAAAATCAGAAATATTTTGGCTAAAATTGATGCTGAAAAACTTATCCATGCATTTGTTACATCCAGACTAGATTACTGTAATTCTCTGCTCACCGTCTGCGCTAAAGGTACTTTTAGAAGCTTCCAGTTGGTCCAAAATACAGCGGCCAGAGTCCTAACAGGAACTAAAAGACGTGATCACATCAGTCCTGTGTTAAAATCACTTCACTGGCTTCCTGTCGAGTTTAGAATTAAATTCAAAGTTCTCCTCCTGACATACAAAGCCTTAAACAATATGGCCCCATCATATCTTCAGGATGCCATTGTCCCCTATCAGCCAAATAGAGCACTTCGCTCTCAGAATGCAGGATTATTAGTGGTTCCTAGAGTGTCTAAAAGTACAGTGGGGGGGAGAGCCTTCAGTTACCAAGCTCCTGTGTTATGGAATCAACTCCCTGTTGATGTTAAACAGGCACCCACAGTCTCTTTATTTAAGACCAGGCTTAAAACCTTCCTCTTCGGAATAGCTTATGACCAGGTTACTTAGTTGATGTTACTAAAATAAGCTGCCGCAGGAGATAACAAGCTGGGGGAGGTGTGGCAACCTGAGCACTATCCTCTGTTTCCTCCTATTTTCTCATCAGCATCACTTACTATGTTCTCATCTGTAGCTCGTTCATTGCTATTCACATGTTGTCCCCTGTCCCACTCCCCCTGTGGAGTGTAACTCTTTCAGACTCCTGATGGCAGCTGGACCCCTCTCCTCCTGCTCGCCTGGCTCCTCCTCCTCGCCTGGCTCCTCCTCTTCACCCGGCCTCCCCTCCTTGCCTGGCTCCTCCTCCTCCTCGCCCGGTCTCCTCCTCGCCCGGCCTCCTCCTCGCCCGGCCTCCTCCTCCTCGCCTGGCTCCTTCCTCACCTGGGTCGCTGTGGCCATACCGAACTGGCCCACGGGCCTGGACATCTATAGCCTGTCCATCCATGGGAGTGGATCTCTCCTTCACTGTAGTTCTCCCCGAGGTTTCTTCTTTTTCCCAGGACCCTGGGTTTTTTGGAGTTTTTCCTTGCTGAGAAGGAGGGTCTAAGGACAGGGGATGACTGGACGATGTTTCATTTGCTGCTTTACATGAATGTTGTTTATTCCTGTTTTGATATGTCTGTGTGTATGTTTTGCTCATCCAAATCTTGGAACGCCCTTAGAGGCAACTGTTGTTGCGATTTTGGGCGCTACAAAAATAAATTGAATTGAATTGAATTGAGGAACTGGGGGTTGGCCGCTCGCTGTTGAGCTCCAGGTCTCCATGTCGTCAGTGTTGTAGGAAATGACTAACAGGATAGTACAGAATTGCATTAAGCATAGTGATGCAGCGCAGACTAAAATAACAATAATCAGTTTTGGGGAGTAACGGATTACATGTACCGGCGTTACGTAATTAAAATACAAATTATGAGTAACTGTATTCCGTTACAGTTACTGTTTCAATGAGTGGTAATTAGATTACAGTTACTTTGTCGAAATAAATGGATTACACAGCGGTATTTTCCTGTTTTCACATTTTGGCCTGAAACCCTTTTTATTTAGGTAATTCCACTCATTGCCTGAAACCCAAACAGAACACGCAATGAAAGCGATGTAAACGTCCTGTTAACGCTGGTGACGCCGCGTCAGTCACACAATGGACGAAGTCGAGGAGTCAGTGGAACAGAGCCAGCAGTGCACGGGCAAAAACGCATTTGTGTCTTGGAAATTCAACCATTACTTTGTATTTAAAGAAGAGAGGGACAAGCGGAATCTGACCGTGCAATGCAAACTCTGCTGCAGCAACAAGCGGCTTTCAACGTCGAGTTTTTTTTTTTTCTTTTTAATCTAATGTTATCCTACAGCAACTATGTGGGTGGTGTACCAGTACCACATATCATATGTATTATTTGCTGTGCTTTTAATACGTGGACCGCTCCTCCTCCCGTGCGCCGTATCTTCTCGCATACACTGCATGAACCCAAAAACCGTGTGCGCCTCCTCCCGTACGCCGCGGACACCGCATCTCCCCAATACGGCGCGGACACCGCGCGTGGACCGCGCTTCCTCCTGTGCGCTTCTAAACCAAAACTAACACCAGGACTAAAACCAGGACTAAGTTAGGTCTAAAGCAGGTCTAAAGCAGGTCTAAACCAGGTCTAAACCAGGTGTAAACCAGATCTAAAACCAGGACAAACGAGCATTAAACCAGGACTAAAACCAGGTCTAACCCAGGTGTAAACTAGATCTAAAACCAGGACTAAACCAGCATTAAACCAGGACTAAAACCAGGTCTAAACCAGGTCTAAAACCAAACCAGAATTTGCAGGAGGTGGTTGCTACATTCATGTGGTTTTAAAAAGCATGACAATGTCAAGTAATCCAAAGTTTTCATATTACGTTACTCACTTTAAGTAATTCAGTGGATTACTTTTCAAACTACATTTTCGGGTATGTAATCTGTAAGGGAATACATTTTAAAAATAACCTTCCCAACACTAACAATAATAAAGGTATGAAAGCTACCTCTAAGACGTTTCCAAAAAGCCAGTGTGGTGGTGGTCCAGCGAAAGGCTCCATTTTTCGAAAGGTATTTCTCCTTCGGATAACCAAGGCAGTCAACTTGAAAAACACCGCAACACAACATAGCAGTGCAAACAAATGAGAAAAACTGTACTCCACCCGAAACTCTTCTAAAATGCCGAACAGCACCGTCATTGTGGCTGTACCTTGTTACTCAGAAGTGAAAAAGAGCTGTGTTTTGCTTTTTATATATCACTTTGTAACGCGGGGAGGGGCATATACACACCATTTACAGATACATTCAGTCACGTTGATAAATGTTGTTGTTCAGCGCCGCCTGCTGGTTAAGACTTATCATGACAAACATCAATTAATTATGAATTGCTCATGGATAAAGCCAACAGACTATAACAGATTTTTAAAAATGTTTTGTTATACTTTGTTGTATGAAAATTATGAAAACAAATTGTTTGAAAAAACAAAAACAGTTGTGTAGTTTTTATGTAAACTTCTTAAAACATTTCTCTAGCATGAAACACAGTCGGCCTATGTGTAACAAACACATTTTTTAACATCAAGAACCACTTTTTGACATTGGTACAGAAAAATTAACTACTCCTCCACAAGCCTCTTTGGTCTATTGACAACACGACTACTAGGTTACAGGTTCTGTGCCTAATTCATGTCCACTCTGTGATTCTGCTGTAGTAACTTGCTCAGTCAGCTTTTCGTTATCTATTTGCATATTACTCTGAGAAACTTTAGAATGGCTTTTAACACTTAGTGGCCCTATGGCACTTTATTTTAATTGGTGTAATGTGCTTTGTTGACCCATGTGTATGATGTTTATTGTTTTTATCTTGTTTTTATTGTTGTACAGCACTTTGGTCGGCTTTGGCTGTTGGAAGGTGCTATAGAAAAAAAGTTTGATTGATTGATTGATTGATTCAGACTGAAGAGGATGTGCTTCATGTTTGAGGGCCATTACACCACAGTAAGTTCATCTCCTTCAGCCTTCACTGTCTGGCCAGAGATCAATCAAGCTCATGCACCATGAGGGTTGGTATAGGTCATGCATAAGCAAAATGTAATTAAAGCCGCAAGCGGCATCGAACGGCCCTCGCGGGCCGTGCATCGCATTCGGCCGACCCGGTGCTCCCCCAGGTGCCGCTGACGCTCCCCTGGGTGGCGCTGATGAGCCTCTTGTTTCTGTGTGATTGTGGCTTTGGGATGAACTTGTCACTAAACACATAAACTCCACACACACTGGAGATGCTGATGTGCTAACATAGATAAACATCTACATTTTGGGACATCGCCATGGCAACACCGTGCAAAATACAACTTTGGCCCCCAGACTTTTTTGATCAGACTGACCTGATGAATCACTGTGCCAAATTTCACATTCTTCAATGAAACTAGTAAGATGTTATATCACTTTGAAATGTCAAAAATTGTAGAAATTTTCTCATTAGGATAACATGGAGGCTTTGGCGCATCGCCATGGCAACCCAGTGAAATATACCATATGATTGTCATTGAGCTTTTTGATCGGGATGACATGAAGAGTAATTGTTGCAAATTTGAGAATATTCAGTGAAAGTAAAATATTTTTCATGTATGGGAATTTATCAGATCTCTCCCATTAGGATAACATTGGAGCTTTTGTGCATCACCATGGCAACACGATTAAAAATACCATATGATTTACGTTGACTTTTTTGATGGACATGGGCCAAAGTAATTTTCTACAAAATTTGGTACATTTTAGAAAAACAAAAATTTTGACCCTCCATGCAAAATTTTGTTGTGTTCTGTAGGGGGCGCTATCACACCATTTTTGCTCGTGTCATAATTTGTCGGCTTTGGCACAAAAGTTTTACAAGTGATTCAAATTTGAGCCCAATTGGACTTTGTATGGCCGAACGGGCGCAAATTTATACATTGGAAAATTGCAAAAAATCAGAACAAATTTTGAAAAAAGTGAAAAAATTCAGCTATCATGCTGCACTTCTCTAGTTGATGTACAGCTTGGTTGCAGGAGTAACCCGTTTGGGTTCGTCTTTGACTGTCGCATAGTTTATCTACATTGTCCATCCATCCATCTTGCAAACTCCACACAGAAAGGCCCGGGTGACCCGGGGATCGAACCTGCAACCTTCTTGCTGTGAGGCCTGAGTGTTGCCACTCAGCCACCATGCCGCCTATCTACATTGTGTTGTGAACAAATGGCCAGAACAGGGTGATGTCTTTTGTGGTTTTAATCTGCATGAAACAAAACATGTACTGGTCAGGATACCACGCTCATCACGGCGAGCAGCACTCCACAAGGACAGCAAGTCACGTCAGCACCCAAAAGTGAGCTTCCGTCACGACACATGCAACAGTTCCTAATGCGCAACAATTCATACATTGAACAAAATAGTAGCTCAGTGGTGGGCAAACTACGGCCCGGGGGCCACATACCTTTTTAATCCGGTCCGCCAAACTTGAATGAACTGCAATAAAACTTATTTGTTTCATTTTCCCTGCAATTCTGGCGTTTCCCAATAGATGGCGCACTCTAGATACATTGATACATAAAACCAAATTATCCATATGGGCCCATGGCTCAGTGCCCAGGGGTAGAACCATAGAACTATAATAAAATCCTCCTGTGCTCCTCTAAACCAGAACTAACACCAGGACTAAAGCAGGTCTAAAGCAGGTCTAAACCAGGTGTAAACCGGGCCACATGTAAATCGTTGGATCCTGCAAGTTATTTTCGCCTTATTTGCTGGGCTGATGTTGTCAGACCAGAACACTCCGTCCATCTGCTCCTGGTCCGGCCCTTCCATCAAATTTTAGAACCTTTTGTGGCCCTCGAGCCAAAAAGTTTGCCCACCCCTGTACTGGCTCATATCTGTCTCCATTGACACAAATAAGGTTACAATTAGGCTGTGATCATATAATGAGTAATTAAACAGAAATACACGATCTCTACAGACAGAGCCAAAATCCGTGACCCACCTCGTGCACGTCTCCCATGAACCGGCAGCGTGCCCACGACGCCAGGAGCACCCACCACCACCGGTAATCACAAGAGGGCGCCACTCAACCAAAATGCACCATCCCAATAAGTAATGACAAGTGGAATCCAACACAATGTAATCTTCGTTACAGTACCAACCACCTCCTGCAAATTCTATTCTTGTTTGGTTCTAGACCTGGTTTAGACTTGGTTTAGACCTGGTTTAGATCTGTGTTAGACCTGATTTAGACGTGGTCCACGCGCGGTGTCTGCAGCGTACAGGAAGAGATGCGGTGAGCGCGGCAAACGGGAGGAGGTGCGATGTGTTCTAAAGACGTTTTATTTGAATGTTACAAGATTACCATTATCTACAAATTTAGAATTACATTTAAAAACGAACTAACTAAAATGAAAATACAGCCACAACCGGAGGAGGAAAGAGCCGCAGGTTGCCCTGCATTAGTGCCATTTGCTGCAGGTGAAAAGTTTGTTCACACCTCTCAAATTACAAACCTGCTTATGGTGGTGTTTGCTAACAATTGTAATGAGGACAAATGTCTTTGGTTTCTACCTTTCATTGTGTATTGTTGTTATGTATTGAAAGTGCACTGAACATTTTTGGGGCACAGTGAATAACTATTAAGAATTAGAGGGATTTTTAAATGTTTTACATTTCCATTTCCACTGTTTTCATGGAAGGTCACATATTGAAACAGACCATGTGGAGGGCTAATATCATTGACTGGCCCTCAATACTGTGAATCAATGAAAAAAAGTAGCTTTTATCTGAGATTTTAAAGTGTCTTTACTCTAAAACCTTTAGTTCTGTCTCACATCAAAATGGTTGGTTATTAAAGTTATAATCAGAGATGCACCAATCCAGCTTTTTCAGTTCAGATACCGATATCAATACCCGATATTAACCAATACAAGTGCAGGGACGAAAAATGGCACTTATTTCGTTAAAACACAGTTGACTGCAAATTTTTCCATGTCGATATTCAATACCAGTATCAGTATTGGTGCATCCATAGTTACAGTATAATGGTGGAGGATTTTCAACTCCGTACGCCATATTTGTCCACCAGGCCATAGTCTAGACACTTCTGCCCTACAATCTTTTTTTTTTTTTCATTGACTACTTTACCTTTCTACATAATGAAAATAAAAGCTTAACCATTAACTTTAATAAGATTGTTGTTAACTGCAACACTATAAAGGTATGTTGTTTGTGTTTTCTCATAGAGGGGTTTATCAGTGTTAAGGAAATAACATTCATGTTTACTGCTTTTATTCCAAGGTTCATGGGAGGGGTTTAGCACATACCTTTTAGTTTGCACTTTGGGTTTTTAAGTTATGTTGTCGTGAATGCATGGTAGCACTTTCTGTTTGGTTCAGGGTGGGGCTACCCACTCTCAAGTCATCATTGTTTGATTCTTTTCTAACATTTAATTCTGTTCCAGGACTCCGCCCAGGGACTGCAAGGTTTTATTTTGAATTTTATTATTTTAAACTCAATTTGGCCATTTTTAGCGCTGTAGAATAAATCATTTTTATTACAATTGACTACTTTTTATACTTTTAAATTCATTTAAATTACACTTTTTAAGTCGCGTCTCTGTCTTGTTTTACGATTCTTATCTGTGGCCTTTTTAGACTGTATTTATTACTTACACAAAGAGTACCTCGGATCACAGAAGGAACAGCTGGGGGAGCGCCAGGTCGGCCGGATGCGATGCGCGGCCCGTGAGGGCCGTTCGATGCCGCTTGCGGCTTTAATTACATTTTGCTTATGCATGAGCTATACCAACCCTCATGGTGCAGGAGCTTGATTGATCTCTGGCCAGACAGTGAAGGCTGAAGGAGATGAACGTACTGTGGTGTAATGGCCCTCAAACATGAAGCACATCCTCTTCAGTCTGAATCAATCAATCAATCAAACTTTATTTCTATAGCACCTTCCAACAGCCAAAGCCGACCAAAGTGCTGTACAACAATAAAAACAAGATAAAAAACAATAAACATCATACACATGGGTCAACAAAGCACATTACACCAATTAAAATAAAGTGTCATAGGGCCACTAAGTATTAAAAGCCATTCTAAATACGTAGGTTTTAAGTTTGGCTTTGAACAAAGGCAGGTCAGTGATGGAACGTCACTCAATGGGCAAAGAGTTCCAGAGTTTTGGACCGGCCACTGCAAAAGAACGATCACCCCACTGTTTGCACTGGGACCAGGGGACCTCCAGCAGATTTTGCCCAGCAGATCGTAGAGCTCTGCTGGGTTGGTGAGGGGTCAAAATCTTACAGAAGTCGGAAAGTGCAAGACCATTGACTGCATTAAAAACAAACATCAAAAATTTGAAATGAATTCTGAAGTGGACAGGGAGCCAGTGCAAGGAGTACAGGACAGGGGTGATGTGGTCATGTTTCCGACTGTTAGTGAGCAGGCGAGCTGCAGCATTTTGCACGAGCTGCAAACGGTGAAGACCAGCTTGATTAATCCCCACATAGAGTACATTACAGTCGTCTATGCGGGAACTAACAAAGGCATGGACAGCTTTCTCCAGGTCACCACGGCTCAAGAAGGGGTTAACCATTGCCAGGAGGCGGAGCTGAAAGAAGCTTGTTCTGACAACAGAATCTATTTGTATATCAAGTTTTAGACTGCTATCAAATTTCAACCCCAAATTTTTGACATTGTGGTTAAAGTGGGGGCCCAAAGCAACAAGACCAGGAGCTGAGATAATGGGCAGGTTGGATGTTCCAAACACAATGCATTCTGCTTTGCCCTCATTCAAACAGAGAAAATTCTGAGACAGCCACAGTTTAATATCGTCTAAACATCTGTTGATGGAATCCAGACTGTCAGAGGAATTAGGGACAACTGGCAGGTAGATTTGTAAATCATCCGCATACAGATGGGAGGACACATTGTGATTTGAGATAACTGCACCTAAAGGCAACATGTACAGAGAAAATAGAACAGGGCCCAAAATGGATCCCTGAGGCATACCAGAGGTTTAAGGGGCTGAGGAGGAGGAGAGGTCACCAATCATAACAGAGAATGTCCTATCCTTTAAATATGGCCGAAACCACTGCAGCACAGGTCCCTGAAGGCCGACCTGTTGGGACAGACGTGTTAGGAGGACTGAATGGTCCACGGTGTCAAACGCTGCAGTAAAGTCTAACATAACGAGCAGCACAGGCTTTTTCACATCAGTGGATAAAAGAATGTCATTCTGCACTTTGAGCAGCGCAGATTTGGTGCTGTGTTGTGTCCTGTAGCCAGACTGGAATTTTTCGAAAATGCGAATGTTTTCCAGAAAAGAATGTAACTGTATGAAAACAATTTTTTCCAAAAGCTTGGACAGGAACGGCAAATGTTACACAGGTCTAAAATTTGTCAGAATAGCAGGATCAAGGTTGTTTTTTTTTGAGAAGAGGTCTGACCACAGCGTGCTTGAAAACAGTTGGTACAGAACCTGAGCTGAGGCAGCTGTTTATGAATGAGAGGAGACATGGTCCCACTGTGTTAAAAACCTGTTTAAGTACCTTGGATGGAATAATGTCCATAGGACAGTTAGTCGGTCTCAACCCCTGGACCACCTCAGAGAGGAGAGACAGTGACACTGGCTCAAACACATAAAACACAGAGAGTACAGGAGAAGAGCACAAGTCAAAACTGTTTCACATATTGTTAATGCTCTGTCTAGCAGAGGCTACTTTGTCAACAAAATGATGGAAAAAATCATCACAGGTTGACTTTGTTGCATGCTGGAGAACATCACTAGATGGATTTGAATAGTACTGAATAGCACTCTGGGGCGATTACAGCTGGTGGAAATAACATTTGACAAATACTGACATTTAGCAGCTTTGACAGCATTTTGATAATCAGTGAGACTGTCCCTCAATATGTCCAGTGATACATGTAGCTTGTCCTTCTTTCACTTGAACTCAGCCTGCCTGCACCGCCACCTGAGGGCGCGGGTGGTGTCATTAAGCCAGGGGTCTGGTTTGGATCTGACAGATATGCACCTGAAAGGAGCAATGATGTTAAAAATCCCTGAGCAGGTGGAATGGAAGGAGGAGATGAAATCCTCTGGGCACAGAGGAAAGGGGTTCTGGGAATAAAGCATGGTGTTCTTGAAGGCAGCAGCCAATTCTCCAGCTGTGGTGGATGTGATGGTTCGGCGGCGACCGGCTGGAGTGAGAGATTTGGCTGCAGAAAGAGGGACTTTAAATTCAAAAATGACAGGGAGGTGGTCTGAAATGCAGATGTTACTTATTTCTGAGATGGATACAGACAGTCCGTGGGAGATGATCAGGTCCAGTGTATGATCGTGCTGATGAGTGGGGGCGTTTACTGACTGTGCCAGGTCAAAAGAGATCAAAATGCTTTGAAACTCTGGTGTGAATGGCTTCACTGGACATACCCTAACTGTTCTCAGATAATGAATAATAATATAAAAGGAGAATGCAATTAGTTCAACTTGGCCAAATTCAAATAAAGCACTGGCTGGTACAAAAACTATTACTCAGGGCACTAAAGGCTATCAGTGATTTTTGACCCTTGCCACCAGAGTGATACATACATTTTGACTGGCCCATGGACTAGAAACCCTGCATGCGTTCTTCTCTAAATCTGAAAACACCACTTTATGATGTCATGTGTCCTCCACTGTGTTTTCAAACTCCATATCACTACATCACAAGGTGGAATGCAAACTAATGCAGATGCAGACTAATAATAAAGGGTTACGCAAACATGTGAGTGAAACAAAAGCACAACTCTAAGTACTGTATGCTGTTGAAGAGATAACAGCATTCTAACATGTCTTGAATCTCACAAGAGACAATTTTGCACAATATAGGACCCTAAAGTCACAGAGCACAACAAAAACACAGATCAGTGTAAACAAGTGAAGAAACAGAAACCCAAAGAATACCAAGTTGCACCACTATTATTGCTGCTGTCCACTATTCCATGGATGTGTACATGTTGGATAGACAATTGTAGTGGTGTTAATTAATTAATAAACTTAATTCTATACTGGAACATTGAACTTTGAACTTTACTTGCAAAATACCTTTTCATTTTATGACAATTCAACATGTGTATCTGACATTCAACATCTGCATGCTTAGAGGGTGGGAGAGAGCAAGAGAACAGGAATGGGTATAATCACTGGTGAAAGCACTCAATTTTCTTACTCAAGTAAAAGTACAGATACTGAAGCACTGAACCTGAACCTGCTCTCAGATGTAGTGAAGTAAAGGTTAAACGTGTCCACCTAAATATAAATTTTGGGGACAGTACTTTACTACTTTCACTTTGTTACATTTCACCAATAAAAGAATAGTAATCAGTAATAAACCATTTTTGTTACCATAATTGTTGACAAAAAAGTTAAATTTGACATAAAATGGGAATTGCTGGAGAAAACTGCTACCAAATGATGATGATCCATCTTTTATTACAAGAATTTGCATATTTCCAGTCTTTGAATCAGAAAATCGCAATTGTTGCACTATCAATCATACAGCTTTTACAAAATGCAGTGTGAATCCATTTGTTGCATTCCTTAACTGGACTGGCCCATGTGTTAATCAGTTTAAATTGACATAATCCGAATAATCACATATCAAGTTAAAGGTGCATTCTGTAACTTTTCTGGTGGAGGGTCTGTCACCTGATTGTCTACATGGAGATGGAATTTGCCTTGAATGTTCTACACTGTGGAAACAAACTTGGTCATCATAATGGAAACAAGTTACTGGTCAGATCTACGGAGAAGCAAGCCGGCCCATTGTAAGAATGATTGTTTTTTAAGGTATGTGTGAGCCATGAAACACCTGTAACTGAATACATGCAAGGTAGAAAAGTCTAATACCATAATGTGGAACATTCCATGCCAAGAAATAACATCTCCATGGGGACAGGCAAGTAGCCGACCCTCCACCCTAGAGGTTACATAGTGCACCTTTAAATCTAAACAGGCGATACTCACTCACATACTCGTGTACTAGCATGCTTCTGAGCTGGTCATTTGGAATGTATTTTGAGTTTTATTATTAGACCAGTTCATACAGGTGACTCGACTGGTTGGATTTTGATATTGATGCCGTTGAGTGAGCGCATCACTAATCTTGGGATGAGTTTGGGTTTAAAGTTTGGGTCCTCGATCAGTTTGTATCTCTGCAGCGTCAGTGCGATCACAGCTTTCATCTCATTCATAGCAAAGTTTTGACCAATGCAGTTCCTGTTGAGACACACACACACAAGACTTTTAATATGTAACTAAATTCTTTGTAATTTTCCAGTCCAGTGCACAACTGACAGACACTAGAGCCTGTTTACATAAGACGTACCTTGGACCTGCAGAGAATGGTATAAATGCATGAGATGACCTGGAGGATACATTTTCTGGGAGGAAACGTAGTGGATCAAAAACCTATACAAAGCACAGTGAAGAGAAAAATTCTATATTTTGTTTTACAATCCTCAAAACAAAATGAGTGGAATAGTTCTTAGCAGTCGGATTAGATGTCCAATTGTTTAATCAACTTTCCTTGTGCTTATAAGGGGGCGTTGTGGTTCTTGGGAGGAGCTAAATCTTGGGGCAGTGGCAAAATATTCTCAACACTAACAACAGTATATGGGCTAACATCCATTCACTTTTCGCTGTATAAAATTTTGAATTTCTTCTTTACATACACAGTTTGAAAGGAAGATGACCCAGAGTGCTACGAGAAGAGCATGCTGAGTGCAGAGAGAAACCATCTCCGTTGACATTAGTATTGAATTATCAGGCTGTGATACAGATTATCATAAAGCTAAATAGACTTGAGTACTGTTTAAGTGCAGGAAGGCTAGAAAATAAGATGCACAGGACCATTAATACTTACAAATCTGTTTCCAGGTTTGTATACATTATTATACTTACATCAGGATTTTCCCAAACATCTGGATTTCGGTGAATCCCATAAATACTAGTTCCAACAATGCTTCCTGTGAATAGAAAACCCAGCTTCAATATTTCACTGCACCATAGCATCACATTTTGTAGAAAATGTGAAGAATAGCAACTGTTCATGTTCACCTGTAAATATCATATTTAGTAGTAAAAATAATAATAATGCATCAGATTTATATAGCACTGGACACTCAAAGATGCTTTACAGAGCATTATTCATTCCACACTCTGCGGCGGTAAATTACTATTGGAGCCACAGCTGCCCTGGGGCAGACTGACAAAAGTGAGGCTGCTAATCTGTCATTGGCCCCTCCAACCATCACCAACACTCACACACATATCACATTCATACTGTTTTTACTGATTATAATGCCAACTGGATCATTTGTGTTTATTGTGACTACACTGGTGAATTATATATATATAGAAATGCATATTTGTTTTTGAGTCACATTTGAATGCTGTATCCTACCTGCAGGGATAGTCCTTCCATCAAAAAACGTCATGGGTTTTGTTGTACACCGAGACGTCCCTGGTACCGGTGGATATAGACGAAGAGACTCCTTAATACACATTGTGGTATATGGAATTTTACTCAGGGTCTCCCTAAAGAAACATCATTTTAATCATTACCACAACTCCAGATCAGTTACTTTTGTGTGTATGTAATATGTGTAAACCAACCACTCCATGGTGTTTTTGCCTCCCAGGGCTTGACAGATCTCCTCCCTGCACATCTGCTGGTGCTCTGGGTGACAGGCCAGAGCATAGAGGATGAAGGAGATGCCACTCGCTGTGGTGTCATGGCCTTCAAACATGAAAGTGTCTACTTCCGCCCGGATGGATTCATCGGACAGACCCTGATTGTTCTCATCCTTTCAAAAGTCCCAAATAAAGACTTGCAGATGGGTAATATATAACATGAATTAATAACTAACAGCTAATCACTCCATTGTATTTGATTGTTTAACTTGTTACATACACACACAGACACAAAACTCTGAGGTAACATACACCAAGATAAAAGCATATAATCAAAATATGAAATGTTATTACATCACCGACATGTTAGTGCCATATGAACTATCTCACACTCTGAGGACCTCAGGGCACCCTGATGGTGCTAGTGTTAGGGCGACACCAGGAGTAAATCAGGGCTAAATGGGGAGTCAGAGACTTCTCTGACTAAAGCCAAATAGATGTATTCACATTAACATTTGTATTCATCCATATAAAATGTGAATAAATACAATTTAAATATAAAAACAGACATTTAAAATGATTTAATAAGGATTTAGTAGTAGTAGCAATAATAATAATAATAATAATAATAATAATAATAATAATAGGTAATCCGGTAATCTTTAAAACAAGGACAATTCACTATTTATAGTGAAAAAAGAATTTAATTAATATAATAATAATAATTAAAGGAAAGAAAGGAGAGAATAAAAAGAAAATGCATTTAAAATTATGCTTTAAGATTGTAGTAAAAAGTAAAAGATGTTTATTAAAAAATGGGCAAACAATTAAAAAGAGAGGGGGGGGGGGGGTTTAATGTTTATTATTGTACTTTGTTAAATGTTTTATTCCATTGTCTTGAATAAAAACTAAACACAGGGAGTCAGTGTTTCAGTTTTATGCAGCTAAAACCTGAAACAGGATAAAAATGGTTGCTTAGCTGCATCTGACTAAAAGGGTTCCGCACTCTTCTCTTTTGATACTATTTATGTTTTGATTAGTTTGCATTGTGATTTTAATCTTTCTTGTTCCCTAAAGCACTTTTACTTGAATTACTTTGTGTACAAATTGTGCTATACAAATAAACTTGCCTTGCCTACTAAGAAGATCATTCAACAACTGTGAGCTGGCAACTGTGAATTTGGCACTTTGGCACTTACTCTAGCACAAAGAAGAATGTCCAAAAAGTCTAAGTTTCTCTTGGCTTGTATGCATTCCTGCTCCTTTTCTTCTTTGAGCTCGGCTTTTCGTTGTTTTATAACCTCAGCTGTAATTAGCAGATCCACCAATGAGAACACGCTTCCATTATATTTTATGTAACAAACAATATTGTGGATTTACCTGTGTGGTGATGTGCCACTCTGCAGGCTTTTCTAAACCTGAACCCATGTGGGCTGAAGTAGAAAATAAAGTCATTGTGATAGGGAAAGGTTCTGAAGCGCAAGTTTATTAAGCAACTCAGTTCATATACAGATTTGATGTATGCTTGTGTTCCCCTGTAAAAGAAAAGTGATAAATTAATAAATACACAAGATAGCTGAAATTGAGAGCCATTGTGCTATACCCACCCCTCAGTCTGACAGTTGCTGTGGTGACTGAAAGCACACTTTAAAATACTGTCCAGAGTCATAAGGCTGACATGTTCAAATAATTCAAAAGTCTCACCAGTTTTGGAATATTTTTCCCATTTGTCCTGGAAACAAAGATATAACCAATGTAGGAATATCACAAAAAATGTATTACTGACTACTAGTCATTAGCTTAGATTTAAACAATTCAAAATTGCAAAATAAAACCAAAAAGGCTTACAACATGTCAAAAGAGCTATATTTTACTCTTAAACATACCAGCATAACATTTGCTGAATCAGACATTAATTTTACATATGGCTTCAGCACATCATAATGGAAACCTGGGGTTATCAGTCGTCTGTGGCGAAACCACTTTTGTCCATGTGACACCAATAAACCATCTCCTGCAGAGAAACATTTCATGTCTGTACACACCTTTTCATACTATAGGAAATATGAATAAAAATGCCTCACCAATCCATCCTTTAATAAATCTATATGCTAAATCATCTTTAGGCTCTGTGTAAAGAGAAGACAAAATATTACAGTTTGGGCAATAAAAGCTAACAGTATGTTGGTTGGTAAGTCATTTCCAACATAAGTCATCCTGACTCACCTGTTGATGTTAGAACAGTCTTTACATAATCAGGATGATGGATGTTGAGGACACAAATAGAAGGACCAAACCACAATGCGAATGCATAAGGGTACTTTAAAGCCCAACCTTGCTGGGTGTCCAGGCTTGTGCCATCTTCCTTTAACTGCAAAACAGAAAAGTGATATTCACGCAAATCCAAGTGGCATTTCAGTTCCGTGCATTATTCATTCAACCCTCAATCACACAATGCTGGTGGTGAACAACTTCACAGTTGCCCCGAATAACTGCCATTGTGCCCTCTGCATCTTCATCCCTTCTAACCACGCCAAAAGACCACCACCGAGCAATTAACCTGCACCACATGGGCAATAATATGCAGCTCAACACTCACCGCTCGCTTCGGTTACTTTTTCCAATAGACATTTCGATAAATACAAATATTAAGAGCTCAAAAGCATCGCAAGGGGTTAAGCAGCTACGTGGCAACTAATATCCACAATGCAATTGTCTTACATCCAAAAAGGCGGTTTTAAACACAAGATTGTGTGCAGTGTTAGCCTACGTGTAGGCTAATTACAATTTACAAAGTTTTAGAAACAATTTAAATAAGCTTACAATTTTGTGAGCATTGTTACCACGTAGCTGATATTATTTATTTATCTGATATATTACTATTTGACTAGGGATATGTCCCCTAGGGATATTTTTAGGAAGGTCTATTGAGATAAATGAAGGAGGAACCGGGGGTTGGCCGCTCGCTGTTGAGCTCCAGGTCTCCATGTCGTCAGTGTTGTAGGAAATGACTAACAGGATAGTACAGAATTGCATTAAGCATAGTGATGCAGCGCAGACTAAAATAACAATAATCAGTATTGGGGAGTAACGGATTACATGTACCGGCGTTACGTAATTAGAATACAAATTATGAGTAACTGTATTCCGTTACAGTTATTGTTTCAGTGAGTGGTAATTAGATTACAGTTACTTTGTCGAAATAAATGGATTACACGGCGGTATTTTCCTGTTTTCACATTTTGGCCTAAAACCCTTTTTATTTCGGTAATTCCACTCATTGCCTGAAACCCAAACAGAACATGCAATAAAATCGACGTAAACGTCCTGTCAACGCAGTCACACAATGGACGAAGTCGAGGAGTCAGTGAAACAGAGCCAGCAGTGCACGGGCAAAAACGCATTTGTGTCTTGGAAATTCAACCATTACTTTGTATTTAAAGAAGAGAGGGACAAGCGGAATCTGACCGTGCAATGCAAACTCTGCTGCAGCAACAAGCGGCTTTCAACGTCAAGTTTTTTTTTTTTCTTTTTAATCTAATGTTATCCTACAGCAACTATGTGGGTGGTGTACCAGTGCCACATATCATATGTACTATTTGCTGTGCTTTTAATACGTGGACCGCTCCTCCTCCCGTGCGCCGTATCTTCTCGCATACGCTGCATGAACCCAAAGACAGTGTGCGCCTCCTCCCGTACGCCGCGGACACCGCATCTCCCCAATACGGCGCGTGGACCGCGCGTGGACCGCGCTTCTTCCTGTGCGCCTCCAGACCAAAACTAACACCAGGACTAAAACCAGGACTAAACCAGGTCTAAACCAGGTCTAAACCAGGCGTAAACCAGATCTAAAACCAGATCTAAAACCAGGACTAAACAAGCATTTAACCAGGACTAAAACCAGGTCTAAACCAGGTGTAAACCAGATCTAAAACCAAACCAGAATTTAGGAGGTGGTTGCTACATTCATGTAGTTTTAAAAAACACGACAATGTCAAGTAATCCAAAGTATTCATATTACGTTACTCACTTTAAGTAATTTAATGGATTACTTTACAAAAACAAACTAAATTTTTTGGGTATGTAATCTGTAATCTGTAAGGGAATACATTTTAAAAATAACCTTCCCAACACTGACAATAATAAAGGTATGAAAGCTACCTCTAAGACGTTTCCAAAAAGCCAGTGTGGTGGTGGTCCAGCGAAAGGCTCCATTTGTCGAAAGGTATTTCTCCTTCGGATAACCAAGGCAGTCAACTTGAAAAACACCGCGACACAACATAGCAGTGCAAACAAATGAGAAAAACTGTACTCCACCCGAAACTCTTCTAAAATGCCGAACAGCACCGTCATTGTGGCTGTACCTTGTTATTCAGAAGTGAAAAAGAGTTTTGTTTTGCTTTTTGTATCTCACTTTGTAACGCGGGGAGGGGTATGTACACACCATTTACAGATACAGTCAGTCACGTTGATAAATGTTGTTGTACAGCGCCGCCTGCTGGTTAAGACTTATCATGACACACATCAATTAATTATGAATTGCTCTTGGATAAAGCCATTGTAAACAAATAACACTTTTTATATAGGATATAACAGATTTAAAAAAAAATGTTTTCTTATACTTTGTTGTATGAAAATTATGAAAATAAATGGTTTGAAAAAACAAAAACAGTTGTGTAGTTTTTATGTAATGCAATTCTGCCATTTCCCAATAGATGACGCACTCTAGATACATTGATACATAAAACCAAATTATCCATATGGGCCTGTGGCTCAGTGCCCAGGGGTAGAACCATAGAACTATAATAAAATCCTCCTGTGCTCCTCTAAACCAGAACTAACACCAGGACTAAGACAGGTCTAAAGCAGGTCTAAACCAGGTGTAAACCGGATCTAAAACCAGGACTAAACAAGCATTAAATCAGGACTAAAACCAGGTCTAAACCAGGACTAAATCCAAACAAGAATTTGCAGGAGGTGGTTGTTACATTCATGTAGTTTCAAAAAGCACCACAATATCAAGTAATCCAAAGTATTCAGATTACATTACTCATTTAAGTAATTTAATGGATTATGTTACAAACTACATTTTGGGGTATGTAATCTGTAATCTGTAAGGAATACAGTTTAAAGTAATTTTCCCAACACTGTCAACAGAATTATCAAATGTGTCACAATGAAACGAAATTCAAAACCGGTAATCACAAGAGGGCGCCACTCAACCAAAATGCACCATCCCAATAAGTAATGACAAGTGGAATCTAACATAATGTAATCTCCGTTACAGTAGCAACCACCTCCTGCAAATTCTATTCTTGTTTGGTTTTAGACCTGGTTTAGACCTGGTTTAGTCCTGGTTTAGCTCTAGTTTAGTCCTGGTTTAGACCTGGTTTAGATCTGGTTTAGACCTAGATGTGGTCCACGCGCGGTGTCCGCGGCGTACGGGAAGAGATGCGGTGAGCGCGGCATACGGGAGGAGGTGCGATGTGCGCGGTGTAGGCCTATGGGAGGAGATGCTGTGAGCTCTAAAGACGTTTTATTTGAATGTTACAAGATTACCATTATCTACAAATTTAGAATTACATTTAAAAACGAACTAACTAAAATGAAAATACAGCCACAACAGAAGGAGGAAAGAGCCGCGGGTTGCCCTGTATTAGTGCCATTTGCTGCAGGTGAAAAGTTTGTTCACACCTCTCAAATTACAAATCTGATCATGGTGGTATTGCTTGCTAACAATTGTAATGAGGACAAATGTCTTTGGTTTCTACCTTTCATTGTGTAGTGTTGTTATGTATTGAAAGTGCACTGAACATTTTTGGGGCACAGTGAATAACTATTAAGAATTAGAGGGATTTTTTTATGTTTTACCTTTACATTTCCAAACTGTTTTCATGGAAGGTCACATATTGAAACAGACCATGTGGAGGGCTAATATCGTTGACTGGCCCTCAATACTGTGAATCAATGAAAAAAGTAGCTTCAATCTGAGATTTTAAAGTGTCTTTACTCTAAAACCTTTAGTTCTGTCTCACATCAAAATGGTTGTATATTAAAGTTATAATCAGAGATGCACCAATCCAGCTTTTTCAGTTCAGATACCAATATCAATACCCGATATTAACCAATACAAGTGCAGGGACGGAAAATGGCACTTATTTCGTTAAAACACAGTTGACTGCAAATTTTTCCATGCCGATATTCAATACCAGTATCAGTATTGGTGCGTCCATAGTTACAGTATAATGGTGGAGGATTTTCAACTCTGTACGCCATTGTCCACCAGGCCATGGGTGTCGAAATGTGAGGGGGACCATTTCAGAATTGTTCATTTTGTCCCCCCCACATTAATCATAAAAAAAAAATTATTTGTTCATCCAGCGTTGTTTCGAAACAATCCATTCCACGATCCGCTCTGTGTTGCCTGTGTGCGCACGTGTTGCCTAGGACTCATCAAAAAGTTCATCCAGCATTGTTTCCCAAAACAATCCATTCCACTTAATTGCTGAGAGATACACATGCCACTGGCGATCCGCTCCGGGTTTTCTATGTTGGCTGTCTGCGCGTGTGTTGCCTGGAACTCATCACATGCAAGTGAATCGTCAGTGCAACAGTTGCTTCTAGGCTGCTCGAAGGAAGTAACGTCAGCCCCATCCAGCTTTTTGTCAAAACCCTATTTTTGTTCTGTCCCTCAAAATTAAGCCTAGGCCATGTTAAATCAATGTTCAACTGAATAATGAAATATTAGGAGGAAGTTTGCTTATTTTAGCTTAGGCTAACAGTAAGAGATCCTTCTTGGTGGTTGGAGGTATTCTTGGTTGATGAGCAGTGTTTTGATATTTGCTCCCTTCCCAGACAGACACTAATGGACATAAGGAAATTCCTGACAAAGAAACGGAAAGTAAGTCAAAATTACTATGGTGGAAATGTTATTGCAGTTAGTTGGCTAGTCAATGTTATCAGCTAGCATTTCAACTGGAATTCTTTTCTCTGGGGGAAATGTTAATGTAGTTAGCTGGCTGGTCAATATTATCAGCTAGCTTAATATTAGTATTTCATCCAAATTCAATGATGGCATAAAAACTATCATTGATGACAAACATGAGGCAATGTCTGCTCAAATATTTGTTGATTTTTGCAGGTGAAATTAGGCATTTAAAATACACCAGAATGCAGGAATTGGCATCTAATACACTAATTTTTGTCTGGGGGGGAAGGGGCCCAGACCCCCGCCACTGTGTCCCCCCCACATTATGAAAGCTTGTGACGCCCATGCGCCAGGCCATAGTCTAGACACCTCTGCCCTACAATCTTTTTTTTTTTTCATTGATTACTTTACCTTTCTACATCATGAAAATAAAAGTTTAACCATTAACTTTAATAAGATTGTTGTTATCTGCAGCACTATAAAGGTATGTTGTTTGTGTTGTCTCATAGAGGGGTTTATCAGTATTAAGGAAATAACATTCATGTTTACTGCTTTTATTCCAAGGTTCATGGGAGGGGTTTAGCACATACGTTTTAGTGTACAATTTGGGTTTTTAAGTTATTTTGTCGTGAATGCATGGTAGCATTTTCTGTTTGGCTACCCACTCTCAAGTCATCCTTGTTTGGTTTTGTTCTAACATTTAATTCTGTTCCAGGACTCCGCCCAGGGACTGCAAGGTTTTATTTAGAATTTTATTATTTTAAACTCAATTTGGCCATTTTAGCGCTGTAGAATAAATCATTTTTATTACAATTGACTACTTTTTAAACTTTTAAATTAATTTAAATTACACTTTTTAAGTCGCGTCTCTGTCTTGTTTTACGATTCTTATCTGTGGCCTTTTTATACTGTATTTATTACTTACACAAAGAGTACCTCAGATCACAGAAGGAACAGCTGGGGGAGCGCCAGGTTGGCCGAATGCGATGCGCGGCCCGCAGGGGCCGTTCGATGCCGCTTGCGGCTTTAATTACATTTTGCTTATGCATGACCTATACCAACCCTCATGGTGCAGGAGCTTGATTGATCTCTGGCCAGACAGTGAAGGCTGAAGGAGATTAACTTACTGTGGTGTAATGGCCCTCAAACATGAAGCACATCCTCTTCAGTCTGAATCAATCAATCAATCAAACTTTATTTCTATAGCACCTTCCAACAGCCAAAGCCGACCAAAGTGCTGTACAACAATAAAAACAAGATAAAAAAACAAAAACAAACATCAAAAATTTAAAATGAATTCTGAACTAGACAGGGAGCCAGTGCAAGGAGTACAGGACAGGGGTGATGTGGTCATGTTTCTGACTGTTAGTGAGCAGGCGAGCTGCAGCATTTTGCACGAGCTGCAAACGGTGAAGACCAGCTTCTATTCAGAATCTATTTGTATATCAAATTTTAGACTGCTATCCAATTTCAACCCCAAATTTTTGACATTGTGGTTAAAGTGGGGGCCCAAAGCAACAAGACCAGGAGCTGAGATAATGGGCAGGTTGGATGTTCCAAACACAATGCATTCTGCTTTGCCCTCATTCAAACAGAGAAGATTCTGAGACAGCCACAGTTTAATATCGTCTAAACATCTGTTGATGGAATCCAGACTGTCAGAGGAATTAGGGACAACTGGCAGGTAGATTTGTAAATCATCCGCATACAGATGGGAGGACACATTGTGATTTGAGATAACTGCACCTAAAGGCAACATGTACAGAGAAAATAGAACAGGGCCCAAAATGGATCCCTGAGGCAAACCAGAGGTTTAAGGGGCTGAGGAGGAGGAGAGGTCACCAATCATAACAGAGAATGTCCTATCCTTTAAATATGGCCGAAACCACTGCAGCACAGGTCCCTGAAGGCCGACCTGTTGGGCCAGACGTGTTAGGAGGACTGTATGGTCCACAGTGTCAAACGCTGCAGTAAAGTCTAACATAACTAGCAGCACAGGCTTTTTCACATCAATGGATAAAAGAATGTCATTCTGCACTTTGAGCAGTGCAGATTTGGTGCTGTGTCGTGTCCTGTAGCCAAACTGGAATTATTAAAAAATTCAATTGTTTTCCAGAAAAGAATGTAACTGTATGAAAACTATTTTTTCCAAAACCTTGGAAAGAAATGGCAAATGGTACACAGGTCTAAAATTTGTCAGAATAGCAGGATCAAGGTTGGTTTTTTTTTAGAAGAGGTCTGACCACAGCGTGCTTGAAAACAGTTGGTACAGAACCTGAGCTGAGGCAGCTGTTTATGAATGAGAGGAGACAAGGTCCCACTGTGTTAAAAACCTGTTTAAGTACCTTGGATGGAATAATGTCCATAGGACAGTTAGTCGGTCTCAACCCCTGGACCACCTCAGAGAGGAGAGACAGTGACACTGGCTCAAACACATAAAACACAGAGAGTACAGGAGAAGAGCACAAGTCAAATCTGTTACACATATTGTTAATGCTCTGTCTAGCAGAGGCTACTTTGTCAACAAAATGATGGAAAAAATCATCACAGGTTGACTTTGTTGCATGCTGGAGAACATCACTAGATGGATTTGAATAGTACTGAATAGGACTCTGGGGCGATTACAGCTGGTGGAAATAACATTTGACAAATACTGACATTTAGCAGCTTTGACAGCATTTTGATAATCAGGGAGACTGTCCCTCAATATGTCCAGTGATACATGTAGCTTGTCCTTCTTTCACTTGAACTCAGCCTGCCTGCACCGCCACCTGAGGGCGCGGGTGGTGTCATTAAGCCAGGGGTCTGGTTTGGATCTGACAGATATGCACCTGAAAGGAGCAATGATGTTAAAAATCCCTGAGCAGGTGGAATGGAAGGAGGAGATGAAATCCTCTGGGCACAGAGGAAAGGGGTTCTGGGAATAAAGCGTGGTGTTCTTGAAGGCAGCAGCCAATTCTCCAGCTGTGGTGAATGTGATGGTTCGGCGGCGACTGGCTGGAGTGAGAGATTTGGCTGCAGAAAGAGGGACTTTAAATTCAAATATGACAGGGCGGTGGTCTGAAATGCAGTTGTTACTTATTTCTGAGATGGATACAGACAGTCCGTGGGAGATGATCAGGTCCAGTGTATGATCGTGCTGATGAGTGGGGACGTTTACTGACTGTGCCAGGTCAAAAGAGATCAAAATGCTTTGAAACTCTGGTGTGAATGGCTTCACTGGACATACCCTAACTATTCTCAGATAATGAATAATAATATAAAAGGAGAATGCAATTAGTTCAACTTGGCCAAATTCAAATAAAGCACTGGCTGGTACAAAAACTATTACTCAGGGCACTAAAGGCTATCAGTGAGTTTTGACCCTTGCCACCAGAGTGATACATAAATTTTGACTGGCCCATGGACTAGAAACCCTGCATGCATTCTTCTCTAAATCTGAAAACACCACTTTATGATGTCATGTGTCCTCCACTGTAAGGCGGCACGGTGGCTGAGTGGCAACACTCAGGCCTCACAGCAAGAAGGTTGCGGGTTCGATCCCCGGGTCGCCCGGGCCTTTCTGTGTGGAGTTTGCATGTTCCTCCCCGTGTCTGGATGGGTTTCCTCCGGGTACTCCGGTTTCCCCCATCAACCTAAAACATGCCCGCACCCCTATAAACTAACATCAAGGACCATGTTGTCCACCCTCTTGTGGGCTCACCACCTGCAGAGGGGTTCATAGGGGGGGTCAGGTGCTATGAGTATTGGGCAGCCCCCGCGATTAAGCGGGAGAAGATGGATGGATGGTGTCCTCCACTGTGTTTTCAAACTCCATATCACTAGAGATAACAGCATTCTAACATGTCTTGAAGCTCACAAGAGATAATTTTGCACAATATAGGACCCTAAAGTCACAGAGCACAACGAAAACACAGATCAGTGTAAATAAGTGAAGAAACAGAAACCCAAAGAATACCAAGTTGCACCACTATTATTGCTGCTGTCCACTATTCCATGGATGTGTACATGTTGGATAGACAATTGTAGTGGTGTTGCTTAATTTTATACTGGAACATTGAACTTTACTTTTTGCAAAATACCTTTTCATTTTATGACAATTCAACATGTGTATCTGACATTCAACATCTGCATGCTTAGAGGGTGGGAGAGAGCAAGAGCAACAGGAATGGATATAATCACTGGTGAAAGCACTCAATTTTCTTACTCAAGTAAAAGTACAGATACTGAAGCAAATAAGGCTTAAAAAGTACTGATTTAAAAAAAAATTATAATAATTTGCTTTTCAGCGCTGTTCAAAAGAGCATACAGTTACCTGCTCTCAGATGTAGTGAAGTAAAGGTTAAAAGTATCCACAAAATTTTGGGGACAGTACTTTACTACTTTCACTTTGTTACATTTCACCCATAAAAGAATTGTAATCAGTAATAAACCATTTTTGTTATCATAATTGCTGACAAAAAAGTGAAAATTTAAATAAAATGGGAATTGCTGGAGAAAACTGCTACCAAATGATGATGATCCATCTTTTATTACAAGAATTTACATATTTCCAGTCTTTGAATCAGAAAATCGCAATTGTTGCACTATTAATCAGACAGCTTTTACAAAATGCAGTGTGAATCCATTTGTTGCATTCCTTAACTGGACTGGCCCATGTGTTAATCAGTTTAAATTGACATAATCCGAATAATCACATATCAAGTTAAAGGTGCATTCTGTAACTTTTCTGGTGGAGGGTCTGTCACCTGATTGTCTACATGGAGATGGAATTTGCCTTGAATGTTCTACACTGTGGAAACAAACTTGGTCATCATAATGGAAACAAGTTACTGGTCAGATCTACGGAGAAGCAAGCCGGCCCATTGTAAGAATGATTGTTTTTTAAGGTACGTGTGAGTCATGAAACACCTGTAACTGAATACATGCAAGGTAGAAAAGTCTAATACCATAATGTGGAACATTCCATGCAAAGAAATAACATCTCCATGGGGACAAGCAAGTAGCCAACCCTCCACCCTAGAGGTTACATAGTGCACCTTTAAATCTAAACAGGCGATACTCACTCACATACTCGTGTACTACCATGCTTCTAAGCTGGTCATGTGGAATGTATTTTGAGTTTTATTATTAGACCAGTTCATACAGGTGACTCGACTGGTTGGATTTTGATATTGATGCCGTTGAGTGAGCGCATCACTAATCTTGGGATGAGTTTGGGTTTAAAGTTTGGGTCCTCAATCAGTTTGTATCTCTGCAGCGTCAGTGCGATCACAGCTTTCATCTCATTCATAGCAAAGTTTTGACCAATGCAGTTCCTGTTGAGACACACACACAAGGATGGACACTGTTCTTCCAAATACACAAGACTTTTAATATGTAACTAAATTCTTTGTAATTTTCCAGTCCAGTGCACAACTGACAGACACTAGAGCCTGTTTACATAAGACGTACCTTGGACCTGCAGAGAATGGTATAAATGCATGAGATGACCTGGAGGATACATTTTCTGGGAGGAAACGTAGTGGATCAAAAACCTATACAAAGCACAGTGAAGAGAAAAATTCTATATTTTGTTTTACAATCCTCAAAACAAAATGAGTGGAATAGTTCTTAGCAGTCGGATTAGATGTCCAATTGTTTAATCAACTTTCCTTGTGCTTATAAGGGGGCGTTTTTTTTTTATTTTGAATTTCTTCTTTACATACACAGTTTGAAAGGAAGATGACCCAGAGTGCTATGAGAAGAGCATGCTGAGTGCAGAGAGAAACCATCTCCGTTGACATTAGTATTGAATTATCAGGCTGTGATACAGATTATCATAAAGCTAAATAGACTTGAGTACTGTTTAAGTGCAGGAAGGCTAGAAAATAAGATGCACAGGACCATTAATACTTACAAATCTGTTTCCAGGTTTGTATACATTATTATACTTACATCAGGATTTTCCCAAACATCTGGATTTCGGTGAATCCCATAAATACTAGTTCCAACAATGCTTCCTGTGAATAGAAAACCCAACTTCAATATTTCACTGCACCATAGCATCACATTTTGTAGAAAATGTGAAGAATAGCAACTGTTCATGTTCACCTGTAAATATCATATTTAGTAGTAAAAATAATAATAATGCATCAGATTTATATAGCACTGGACACTCAAAGATGCTTTACAGAGCATTATTCATTCCACACTCTGCGGCTGTAAGTTACTATTGGAGCCACAGCTGCCCTGGGGCAGACTGACAAAAGTGAGGCTGCTAATCTGTCATTGGCCCCTCCAACCATCACCAACACTCACACACATATCACATTCATACTGTTTTTACTGATTATAATGCCAACTGGATCATTTGTGTTTATTGTGACTACACTGGTGAATTATATATATATAGAAATGCATATTTGTTTTTGAGTCACATTTGAATGCTGTATCCTACCTGCAGGGATAGTCCTTCCATCAAAAAATGTCATGGGTTTTGTTGTACGCCGAGACGTCCATGGTACAGGTGGATATAGACGAAGAGACTCCTTAATACACATTGTGGTATATGGAATTTTACTCAGGGTCTCCCTAAAGAAACATAATTTTAATCACTACCACAACTCCAGATCAGTTATTTTTGTGTGTATGTAAAATGTGTAAACCAACCACTCCATGGTGTTTTTGCCTCCCAGGGCTTGACAGATCTCCTCCCTGCACATCTGCTGGTGCTCTGGGTGACAGGCCAGAGCGTAGAGGATGAAGGAGATGCCACTCGCTGTGGTGTCATGGCCTTCAAACATGAAAGTGTCTACTTCCGCCCGGATGGATTCATCGGACAGACCCTGATTGTTCTCATCCTTTCAAAAGTCCCAAATAAAGACTTGCAGATGGGTAATATATAACATGAATTAATAACTAACAGCTAATCACTCCATTGTATTTGATTATTTAACTTGTTACATACACACACAGACACAAAACTCTGAGGTAACATACACCAAGATAAAAGCATATAATCAAAATATGAAATGTTATTACATCACCGACATGTTAGTGCCATATGAACTATCTCACACTCTGAGGACCTCAGGGAGCAGCCCCCTGATGGTGCTAGTGTTAGGGCGACACCAGGAGTAAATCAGGGCTAAATAGGGAGTCAGAGACTTCTCTGACTAAAGCCAAATAGATGTATTCACATTAACATTTGTATTCATCCATATAAAATATGAATAAATACAATTTAAATACAAAAACAGACATTTGAAATGATTTAATAAGGATTTAGTAGTAGTAGCAATAATAATAATAATAATAATAATAATAATAATAATAATAATAATAATAATAATAATAATAATAATAATAATAATAATAATAATATAGGTAATCCGGTAATCTTTAAAACAAGGACAGTTCATAATTTATAGTGAAAAAAGAATTTAATTATTAATATAATAATAATAATTAAAGGAAAGAAAGGAGAGAAGAAAAAGAAAATGCATTTAAAATTATGCTTTAAGATTGTAGTAATGTTTATTAAAAAAATGGGCAAACAATTAAAAAGAGAAAGGGAAATTAAATTATAAATTGGCCAAAATAGAAATAAAATGGGGCCTAGCAGTATGGTTATGCTGCACTACCACATTACCTTTTGTTTTTATTCAATTTAATTTGTGTGTGGGTGTGTGTGTGTGTGGGGGGGAGGTTTTATGCAGCTAAAACCTGAAACGGGATCAAAATGGTTGCTTAGCTGCATCTGACTAAAAGGGTTCCGCACTCTTCTCTTTTGATACTATTTATGTTTTGATTAGTTTGCATTGTGATTTTAATCTTTCTTGTTCCCTAAAGCACTTTTACTTGAATTACTTTGTGTACAAATTGTGCTATACAAATAAACTTGCCTTGCCTACTAAGAAGATCATTCAACAACTGTGAGCTGGCAACTGTGAATTTGGCACTTACTCTAGCACAAAGAAGAATGTCCAAAAAGTCTAAGTTTCTCTTGGCTTGTATGCATTCCTGCTCCTTTTCTTCTTTGAGCTCGGCTTTTCGTTGTTTTATAACCTCAGCTGTAATTAGCAGATCCACCAATGAGAACACGCTTCCATTATATTTTATGTAACAAACAATATTGTGGATTTACCTGTGTGGTGATGTGCCACTCTGCAGGCTTTTCTAAACCTGAACCCATGTGGGCTGAAGTAGAAAATAAAGTCATTGTGATAGGGAAAGGTTCTGAAGCGCAAGTTTACCAAGTAACTCAGTTCATATACAGATTTGATGTATGCTTGTGTTCCCCTGTAAAAGAAAAGTGATAAATTAATAAATACACAAGATAGCTGAAATTGAGAGCCATTGTGCTATACCCACCCCTCAGTCTGACAGTTGCTGTGGTGACTGAAAGCACACTTTAAAATACTGTCCAGAGTCATAAGGCTGACATGTTCAAATAATTCAAAAGTCTCATCAGTTTTGGAATATTTTTCCCATTTGTCCTGGACACAAAGATATAACCAATGTAGGAATATCACAAAAAATTTATTACTGACTACTAGTCATTAGCTTAGATTTAAACAATTCAAAATTGCAAAATAAAACCAAAAAGGCTTACAACATGTCAAAAGAGCTATATTTTACTCTTAAACATACCAGCATAACATTTGCTGAATCAGACATTAATTTTACATATGGCTTCAGCACATCATAATGGAAACCTGGGGTTATCAGTCGTCTGTGGCGAAACCACTTTTGTCCATGTGACACCAATAAACCATCTCCTGCAGAGAAACATTTCATGTCTGTACACACCTTTTCATACTATAGGAAATATGAATAAAAATGCCTCACCAATCCATCCTTTAATAAATCTATATACTAAATCATCTTTAGGCTCTGTGTAAAGAGAAGACAAAATATTACAGTTTGGGCAATAAAAGCTAACAGTATGTTGGTTGGTAAGTCATTTCCAACATAAGTCATCCTGACTCACCTGTTGATGTTAGAACAGTCTTTACATAATCAGGATGATGGATGTTGAGGCCACAAAAAGAAGGACCAAACCACACTGCAAATGCATAAGGGTACTTTAAACCCCAAACTTGCAGTTTGTCCAGGCTTGTGCCATCTTCCTTTAACTGCAAAACAGAAAAGCGATATTCACACAAATCCAAGTGGCATTTCAGTTCCCTGCATTATTCATTCAACCCTCAATCACACAGTGCTGGTGGTGAACAACTTCACAGTTGCCCCGAATAACTGCCATTGTGCCCTCTGCATCTTCAGGGAGACTGTTCCAGGTTTTAGCTGCATGAGTCTAAAATGCTGACTCCCCGAATTTAGTCCTACTCTGGGCACCAGCAGGAGGCCGGTCCCTGAGGTCCTCAGAGTACGAGATGGTTCATACGGCACTAACATGTCACAGATGTACTTTGGTGCTAGGCCATGGAAAGACTTGTTCACAAGCAGAGCTGCTGCCCTCTGCATCTTCATCCCTTCTAACCACGCCAAAAGACCACCACCGAGCAATTAACCTGCACCACATGGGCAATAATATGCAGCTCAACACTCACCGCTCGCTTCGGTTACTTTTTCCAATAGACATTTTGAAAAATACAAATATTAAGAGTTCAAAAGCATCGCAAGGGGTTAAGCAGCTACGTGGCAACTAATATCCACAATGCAATTGTTTTACATCCAAAATGGCGGTTTAAAACACAAGATTGTGTGCAGTGTTAGCCTACGTGTAGGCTAATTACAACTTACAAAGTTTAAGAAAAAATTTAAATAAGCCTACAATTTTTGTGAGCATCATTACCACATAGCTAATATTATTTATTTATCTGATATATTACTATTTGACTAGGGATATATCCCCTAGGGCAGGGGTGCCCACACTTTTTCAACATGCGAGCTACTCATAAAATGACCAAGTCAAAATGATCTACCTACTACAAAAATGCAATTTTTTTTTATTTATAAATATATTGAAAATCAGTCAATGTGGAACAGTACTTGGACTTAATGATCTTCATGTGGGAAAAGGCTGACTCAAATAAATAAGTTTTTATAGATTTATCTACATTTTATCTGATAAATGTTAATATAATCTTAAAATAAGACAAACTGTACTGAACACTCTCTGCCCCTATTTGGACCCTTAACCACAGTTTGACAACCCTTCTTTAAGAGAACTTCCACTGTGATCCACAGTGATATTGAGCAGCCTCTGCACATTTACCAAATGCACATGTACAGTTGCATTTGTGGCATTTCGTCAAACTCCACCCGTCGCGGTAGGTCTGCTTTGTGCTGTAGGCCTGCTCTGTGCCAATACAGTAACGTAAATTTTGATTAGTTTTTGCTTCGCGTTTCGTCACCCTTCGAATCAGCGCGCATTGAGGAGGGAGCCTATGTGCGCTCTACTTGGGGAGGAGCGAGAGCGCGAAAAGGGAGGCAGATGGACAGGTAGGATTTTTAAAGAAGTTTAACCTGCCCTGTGATGCGCACTGTTACGCGAGGCCACACACATGTTGTGGACACGCTGCGCACGCTGGCAGTCCGTGTGGTGACGCGCCGCGCAGTGTCCGCGGGCTCCGGACGAGCGCACAGGCTGCAGAGAGACGGCCCGCGCGCTCCCGCACACCGGTACGAGTTTATTGCAGCGGCTGTAATGATCGTGCATCGCCCGACGAGTGTCATATCTCGAGTCAGAGACAAGATCGAGTCCAAACGCCTTCAAGACCGAGTCCAAACGCGGTCCAAGACCTTAAAGAAACGGTCTCGAGTACTACATTACGATCTACCTTGGCGATCTACGACACTACCTTGACGATCGACTGGTCGATCGCGATCTACATATTGGGCACCCCTGTCCTAGGGACAGGCCCGGCCCTAACCATTTTGACACCCTAGGCAAGATTTCAGGTGGCGCCCCTTGGATTGCAAAAAATAAAAAATAAAAAATACTGCCAGAGTACAGATACTCACAAGAAATCAAACAGTTCATAGTGACTATGTTTTAGACCAGGGGTGGGCAAACTTTTTGGCTCTAGGGCCACAAAGGGTTCTAAAATTTGATGGAAGGGCCGGACCAGGAGCAGATGGATGGAGTGTTCTAGTCTGACTACGTCAACCCAGCAAATAAGACGAAAATAACTTGCAGGATCCAACAATTTACATGTGACATATTCAAACATCTCAATTCAACATGTGCACCATATATCGGGCCGATGATTTTCCACTTCAAAAATTAACATTTTTCGTTTCAGAAGTTTTGACTTCCGTTTGATTGTGAAACATTTGATAATTCTGTTGAGAGTGTTGGGAAGGTTACTTTAAACTGTATTCCCTACAGATTACAGATTACAGACCCCAAAATGTAGTTTGTAATGTAATCCATTAAATTACTTAAATAAGTAACTGGATTACTTGATATTGTCATGTTTTTTTTAAAACTACATGAATGTAGCAACCACCTCCTGCAAATTCTTGTTTGGTTTTAGACCTGGTTTTAGTCCTGGTTTAGACCTGGTTTTAATCCTGGTTTAGACCTGGTTTTAGTCCTGATTTAATGCTTGTTTACACATGGTGTAGACCTGTTTTAGACCTGGCTTAGTTCTGGTGTTAGTTCTGGTTTAGAGGTGCACAGGAGAATGCGAGGTCCACGCAGCGTATGCAACAAGACACAGTCCACGCGCGGTGTCCACACCGAACAAGAGGAAATGTGGCACGCGCCGTGCGGGAGCAGGTGCAATGTGCGCGGCACACTAGATATATACTTGGCCGCAGTGCTTTATGGGAAGGTTTTCGGACCATGAGTGAGGAAGTCGTGTTCAAGATATAGTTCTACCCCCGGGCACTGTACGCCTGGCCCATGTGGATAATTTGGTTTTATGTATCACTGTATCTACAGTGCGCCATCTATTGGGAAACGCCAGAATTGCAGGGAAGTTAAGACTAATAAATTTTATTGCAGTTCATTCATGTTTGGCGGGCCGGATTAAAAAGGTTAACGGGCTGTATGCGGCCCCCGGGCCGTATTTTGCCCACCCCTGTTTTAGACAGTGGAGGATTTTATCCCCCATCGCCGATTTTTGCGCTCGGCGCCCCCTAGTGGAGCGGCGGCGCCCTTAGCATTTGCATATGTTGCCTAATGGGGGGGCCGGCCCTGCCTAGGGATATTTTTAGGAAGGTCTATTGAGATAAATGAAGGAGGAACCGGGGGTTGGCCGCTCGCTGTTGAGCTCCAGGTCTCCATGTCGTCAGTGTTGCAGGAAATGACTAACAGGATAGTACAGAATTGCATTAAGCATAGTGATGCAGCGCAGACTAAAATAACAATAATCAGTGTTGGGGAGTAACGGATTACATGTACCGGCGTTACGTAATTAGAATACAAATTATGAGTAACTGTATTCCGTTACAGTTACTGTTTCAATGAGTGGTAATTAGATTACAGTTACTTTGTCGAAATAAATGGATTACACGGCGGCATTTTCCTGTTTTCACATTTTGGCCTAAAACCCTTTTTATTTCGGTAATTCCACTCATTGCCTGAAACCCAAACAGAACAGAAGAATAAAAGCGACGTAAATGTCCTGTTAACGCTGGTGACGCCGCGTCAGTCACACAATGGACGAAGTCGAGGAGTCAGTGGAACAGAGCCATCAGTGCACGGGCAAAAACGCATTTGTGTCTTGGAAATTCAACCATTACTTTGTGTTTAAAGAAGAGAGGGACAAGCGGAATCTGACCGTGCAATGCAAACTCTGCTGCAGCAACAAGCGGCTTTCAACGTCAAGTTTTTTTTTTTCTTTTTAATCTAATGTTATCCTACAGCAACTATGTGGGTGGTGTACCAGTACCACATATCATACGTACTATTTGCTGTGCTTTTAATACGTGGACCGCTCCTCCTCCTGTGCGCCTCTAAACCAACACCAGGACTAAAACCAGGTCTAAACCAGGTCTAAAACCAAACCAGAATTTAGGAGGTGGTTGCTACATTCATGTAGTTTTAAAAAGCACGACAATGTCAAGTAATCCAAAGTATTCATATTACGTTACTCACTTTAAGTAATTTAATGGATTACTTTACAAACTACATTTTTGGGTATGTAATCTGTAATCTGTTAGGGAATACATTTTAAAAAATAACCTTCCCAACACTGACAATAATAAAGGTATGAAAGCTACCTCTAAGACGTTTCCAAAAAGCCAGTGTGGTGGTGGTCCAGCGAAAGGCTCCATTTTTCGAAAGGTATTTCTCCTTCGGATAACCAAGGCAGTCAACTTGAAAAACACCGCGACACAACATAGCAGTGCAAACAAATGAGAAAAACTGTACTCCACCCGAAACTCTTCTAAAATGCCGAACAGCACCGTCATTGTGGCTGTACCTTGTTACTCAGAAGTGAAAAAGAGTTTTGTTTTGCTTTTTGTATATCACTTTGTAACGCGGGGAGGGGTATGTACACACCATTTACAGATACAGTCAGTCACGTTGATAAATATTGTTGTTCAGCGCCGCCTGCTGGTTAAGACTTATCATGACACACATCAATGTAGGCAAGGCAAGGCAAGTTTATTTGTACAGCACAATTCGTACACAAAGTAATTCAAAGTGCTTTACAGAATAAGAAATACATTAAAATCACAATACAAACAAATTAAAACATAAATAATCATAACATTTTAAAATAGAGATGCGACATTAAATTAGAGAGAATTAGAGAGAAGAGTAGAGTGCGGAATGGAAAATGAAAACCTTTCAGTCATATGCACAGCTAAACAGAACCGTTTTTAGCCTGGATTTAAACAGAGTCAGAGTAGAGTCTGTCTCACATGTTCAGGGAGACTGTTCCAGGTTTTAGCTGCATGAGTCTGAAATTCTGACTCCCCGAGTTTAGTCCTACTCTGGGCACCAGCAGGAGGCCTGTCCCTGAGGTCCTCAGAGTACGAGATGGTTCATACGGCACTAACATGTCACAGATGTACTTTGGTGCTAGGCCATGGAAAGACTTGTACACAAGCAGAGCTGCTTTAAAGTCTGTTCTCTGAGCCACAGGAAGCCAGTGCAGAGACCTGAGCACAGGACTTATGTGCTCGTACTTCCTGGTTCGAGTCAGGACTCGAGCTGCAGCGTTCTGGATGTTCTGTAGCTATTTTACAGCTCGTTTGGAGAGACCAGTGAGAGGCCATTACAGTAATTTAACCTACTGGAGACAAACGCATGGATAAGTATCTCCAAGTCTGCTTTAGACAGTAGACCTTTGATTTTTGCTATGCTTTTAGATGGTAAAAGGCTGCAGATGTTATTGATTTGATGTGGCTGTTAAAGTTCAAGTCTGAGTCCATTATTACCCCTAGATTTCTACCCTGATTTGAAGGTTTTAGAGAGAGAGACTGGAGGTAACTGCTGACACTGTCTCTTTGTTTCTGTGGGCCAAAGACTAGGACTTCTGTCTTGTCTGAATTTAGCTGGAGAAAGTTGTTTTGCATCCACACACTCATCTGTTGGATGCAGTGGCAGAGTGAGTCCTCTGGTCCATAGTCTCATGCTACCAGTGAGACATAGATCTGAGTATCGTCTGCGTAGTTGTGGTAGGACACATTATTGCTGCGTATTAACTGGCCTAACAGCATCTTGTAGAGATTGAACAAAAGTGGGCCCAGGATCGACCCCTGGGGCACCCCACAGGTCAGGGCCATGTGATCTGAGACACAGTTTCCAATTTCAACAAAATACTTCCTGTCCTCTAGATAGGACTTGAACCAGTTTAGTGCAGTACCAGAGATGCCCACCCAGTCCTCTAGTCTCTGTAAGAGGATCCCTTGATCAACAGTGTCAAAAGCAGCAAAGATCTAACAGGATCAGCACTGACACTTTTCCTGCATCAGTGTTCAGGAGGATGTCGTTTGTCACCTTGATCAGAGCCGTCTCAATGCTGTGGTGGGCTCTAAAACCTGACTGGAAAACATCAAAGGAGTTGTTCATTTGGAGAAAGTTAGTAAGTTGTTGGTAAACAGCTTTTTCAAGGACCTTGCCAAAAAACGGCAGATTTGAGATGGGTCAGAAATTGTTCAGTACTGTGGCATCAAGACTGCTCTTCTTTAGGAGAGGCTTAATGACCGCAGTTTTCAAAGCTCTTGGGAATGTTCCAGATAGAAGTGACATGTTAACTATGTGAGCGAGTGGTGAAAGTAAACTGTGGAGAACAGACTTTAAAAATCTAGTGGGTAACACATCGAGGCAGCATGTGGATGAACTCAGACTGGAGATGATTGCTTCAACTTCAACATGAGCCTGCGGCAGCAGAAAGTACCACAGCTGTGGAAGACATCTTGTGTGGTACCGGTGCCCAAAATATCTAGGCCCAGTGACCTCAACCATTATCGACCAGTGGCCCTGACAGCCCATCTAGCAAAGACTTTAGAGAGGCTTGTCCTTCACCACCTGCGCCCCCTGGTAGGCCCATCAGCAGACCCACTGCAGTTTGCCTACCGGCCTGGCATTGGGGTTGAGGACGCTGTCATTTTCCTCACCCAGATATCCCTGTCTCATCTGGAGAGGTCTGGAACCATCGTGAGAATCATGTTCTATGACTTCTCTAGTGCTTTTAATACCATCAAACCAGATCTCCTGAGGGACAAGCTGGACCATGCAGGAGTGCACCATCACCTGTCAGCATGGCTCCTGGACTTCCTGTGTGCCAGGCCACAGTTTGTGAGGACAAAAGGCTGCGTGTCCGACACTGTGGTCTGTAACATGGGGGTGCCGCAGGGGACCGTGTTGGCCCCCCTTCTCTTCACTATTTACACTGCTGACTTTACACATTACACTGCAAACTGTCACTTACAAAAATTCTCAGATGACTCAGCCGTGGTCGGTCTCATTAATAACGGAGACGAGAGGGAGTATAGGGAATTAAATCAGAACTTTGTAGCATGGTGCCAACAGAACCAGCTCCAGATTAACGCTGGAAAAACAAAAGAACTGGACTTTCGCAGGCGCAAAGATCACCCCCTGGTACCGGTGAACATCCAGGGTATAGACATTGAGATCGTGGACACCTACAAATACCTGGGTGTTCACCTTAACAAGAAACTTGACTGGACTACTAACACACAAGCACTTTACAAGAGGGGGCAGAGCAGACTCCACCTGCTACGGAGGCTGAGGTCTTTTGGGGTACAGGACGGCCTCCTGAGGACCTTTTATGACTCTGTGGTTGCCTCTGTTGTTATGTATGGTGTGGTGTGTTGGTGCAGCAGCATCACGGCAGCAGAGGCCAAGAAATTAAATAAATTGGTTAGGAGAGCTGGCTCTGTCTTGGGCTGTAACCTGGATTCTGTGGAAGTGGTGGGGGACAGGAGGGTGATGACAAAACTGTCATCAATCTTGGGTAATGTCCACCACCCCTTGCATGGAACAATGGCAGCCCTGGAGAGCTCACTGAGCAGCAGCAGGCTTATCCACCCCCTTTGTAAGACTGAGAGGTACCGCAGGTCTTTTCTTCCTCACGCAGTAAGCTAAGTTAAACTTTTTAACTTTTATATTTATTGATTTATTTTTCTTATTTATTTATTAGGACAAATCACCCTTTTAGAATATTTTCTCTTGCATTTTTTTTTATATCCCCTTCCTTTAACTCTGGTCTTGTATGTCTGTATGTCTTGTATGTATGTCAATTACTCATGTTGTTTGTGGAATATATGTTGCTGTTGTTACTACTGCGACACATGAATTTCCCCATTGTGGGATAATAAAGGGCATACTTACTTACTTACTTACTTACTTATCTCTAAGACAGTTTTGTCAGTTACAGGTGCAAAGTGACTCAGCTCTAAGTGTTTCTGTGGCTGCGTGATTATTTGCGTTGTGGAATGGATGGCATTTTTGATGCCCTGAACCTTGTCATTAAAGAATACTGCAAACTCATTGCACTTAGATGTGGAAATCAGTTCTAACGGCAGTGGAGCTGGAGGGTTTGTTAATCTGTTCACTGTTGCAAACTGGACACGAGAGCTGTTACTGCAATTTCCAATAATGTCTGAAAAGTATCTCTCTCTTGTTCGAGCCAAACTGTGGCTGTACATGTGCATCGTTTCTCTGTAAATCTCGTAATGACCTCCCCTCCTCCCCTACGCCGCACACACCGCATCTCTTCCTATACGCGCACACCTCATCTCTTCCCATACACCACACACACCTCCTCTCCTCCCGTATGCCGCGCACACCGCACCTCCTCCCGTACGCCACGCCCACCGCATCTCCTCCTGTACTCTGCGCACACCGCATCTCCCCGTTCGGCGCGGACACCGCGCGTGGACCACGTCTTGTCGCGTAGGCCTACGCTGCGTGGACGGCGCTTCCTCCTGTGCGCCTCTAAACCAGAACTAACACCAGGACTAAAACCAGTTGTTGTTGGTGATGTTGGTGATCGTGGTGGTGCTGACACGTTGGCTGGTTGCCTGGTTGGCGCAACAGGAATGCTGAACTGAAATTTCACATGTCATACTTATGTTGAGGAAAACAGCCTTTTCCTCTCATGTTCGTTAGTTTCTGCTTAGATAAAAAAAATACACTTGATACACAAATAAAGTTCAGATGATTTACTATAAATATGAGAAAGCCATACTTGTACAAGAAGTCCGTGCCGACATTCCCATGCAAACTATATGGGGGAGACCACCATGGTTTAGACTTAGCGCCTCTTCGTTGGGGGTGTTATCTGGCTAACAAGTCATGAGATAATCCCTATCAGTAGTTCTTGTCCTATTTAGTTAGTTTGCTATTATTGGAATATCATGCATTTGTCTTGGCATATATCTCACAGCTTGTGATCAGAGCCTCGGTACAATAATGAAATATAGCAGTAGTTATACAAAATAGCTAAGTCTAGTTATTTATCCTAACACCATCCTGACCAAACACAGTAAAGTGTGTTTTAGAGCTCACACTGAGTCAGTTTGACAACAGTGTGACTAGAAAAATTAACATACTGACAACTTACCCCGTGTGACAACATGCCCCAGTCTCCTCTACTAGTCTGTTAAAATTGTCTGTAGGCCACGTCATAGAACAGTAATGATTAGGCTATAAAATATTTTCATATAAGCAAATAGCATGCCATCCTTTTATAAGAACTCACACAGTCTAGTCTGGACCTCATTTTGCAATCCTGCCAAATCCTGCCAAAGGGTGTTAGAGAGGCATTCTTCCCATTTCAAGACTGGGTAAATCTTAAGTGTCACATAACCTCTTTGCTCGAACCACAATGGGAGTGTGGTGTTTGGAGATATTTTGAACTCTGCTCCTGCATCTTGTCTAGGCCTGTGCCATCTTGTTTTGCCTGCACAAAAACATGTTATGAGGATTCATTTAAAACAGACAGTAGGTGTACATGCAAATAAACAGTATAAAAAGTCGCTTTATCAAGTAATTTTATAATGACTCAAATTTGACTTCAAAATCAAAGGCTTTTTATTATTTATCAATCTATCATGTTGAAAGTGAAAATTAATGTTGTAGCCCATGTTTAACTCAACTGAACATTGTCATTGCGATAAACAATTTAAAACAAAAGTCCTCAAAATGTTGCAGAGAGCCATGCATATTCAAACTATTGAAAGAAAACAAAATGAAGAATGAATGAATAAAGTGAAATGTCTAAAGGTGAATAGCCATGCACATTTTTTGATGGAGGGTCTGCCACGTTCTCGACAAGCAGCTGACTCCACCAAGCGATGTTACAGGTTAGATCTGTGCATTGCATATTTTTAAAGGTCCTATATTGCACAAAATTGACTATTGTAAGCTTTAAGTCATGTTAAAATGTTACAACATATCTGGAGTTGTGTTTTGTTTCATTCACATGTTTGAGTAATCCTTTATTATTAGTCTACATCACCAAAGCTCAAAATCCTCTGTTCCACCTTGTGATGTAAAATGATTAAATAAAAACTCAATCAATGCCAATACGCCAATAATGAATGATCTTAGATGGCCATGACTCCTGAGAAACTACCGACTACTCCAGCAGGCGGCAGTAGTGCACAATACTTAAGTCCCATCTACTTGCACAGACAGCAAATGAAGACTTCCATTCATTCTATCTGGTCAAGCGATCTAACTACATACTTAAAACATTTGATCAGTGCACAGGTTTTATCCGTCCTGTTTCTCCATTTAAAGCAGTGTCATTAGAAATACTAAGTTTTGTAGTAAATAGTCCAAACGATCATAACGCTACTTTAAAGTTATCTGGTTTGTTTTTAGCATACTTTTGGCTAGCGAACAAAGTGCCGTTAGCTTCATTCAAGTATCAGCCTATCCGTTTGTTTTGTGGTAAGTCCAGATAACATTTAATCATTCTTTATTATATATATTATTATGTAAGAATTAGCTTGTACTTGCTCGATGAGATTGGTGCTGCACTAGAATCGTTTGTTGTACCTTTGGTAGCTAAACCAATAATGTTGCCAAGATTGCATGGATTTAAAGTACTCTATTTTATGTGTAGAGACGGTGAAGATGGAGGCTCCACCGGTGACTGTAATGCCTGTTACTGGGGGCACAATCAACATGATGGAATATCTACTACAAGGTGAGCTATCTTTGTCATTAACATAGCACAAGTCATATTGGTCATATCAAACAAGTCAGTCTTGTACGTAAACTGAGTACATTCCAAATGGATTTATGGTTTACTTATATGTTAAATTTAGCTGTGTTTTATTATAGAGAAGTAAGCAATGTCAGGATAAGGGCTGCAGCTAGTAATTATATTTATCTGGTCAAACAATTATTTCTATTGCACATAGATATTGATGACGTAATGGCAATGATATTTTTAATTGCAGACTACTCATGATTATTCTGATTAACCATTACGCTAGCCAGTAATTACTTCAAAAGAAAAGAAAATGCCAAAAACTCTTGTGTTCTCAGGGAGCGTGCTGGACCAGGCCTTGGACAGCCTCCTGCATCGCCTCAGAGGTTTGTGTGACAACATGGAACCTGAAACCTTCACAGATCATGAACTGGTTTATCTTCTGAAAGGCCAACAAGGCAACCCTTTCATTCTGCGTGCTCGCCGCAGTCTGTCCCACCCCACCGCCCCATGGCATCTCCGCTACCTGGGGCAGCCTGAAGTGGGAGATAAGAGCCGCCATGCTCTGGTTCGCAACTGTGTGGATGTGGCTACCTCACATAGCCTACCTGAGTTTCTTAACGAGATGGGCTTCCGCATGGATCATGAGTTTGTAGCTAATGGTCACATGTTTAGGAAAGGAGCTATGAAAGTGGTTGTGACCAAGTTGTCTCGTATTTTGGTGCCTGGGAACACAGAGAACATAGAGCGGCTCTCATTGTCATATTTAGTGGAACTGAGTGTTCTGGCTCCAGCTGGACAGGATACTGTATCTGAGGATATGCGCAGTTTTGCTGAACAACTCAAACCCCTGGTGCACCTTGAGAAAATTGATCCAAGCAAACAGAGACACTAAGTGACATGAGATGAACCTTTGAACTATTGTTTTGTATTTTGTATTATAAAATAATTTAAAAAGCCAAACAGTTCTCTTTTATTTTGTTTTTGTTTATTTTATTGGTCTAATCAATATAATTTCTTAATCACAACTCTGGGACAGAAATAATTGCTAACCCCAAAAGGTAAATACATAAATAAATATATAAAATACATTTATATTAACATACCTGTATAATTAAATTGATGCATGCTTATATTGTGTAAATAAATACAACTGGTAAAATAAAGTTATGACTTAAGTAAATTACTCGGGTCCTGGTGAACCAGCTATATATTTATATTTGTTTCTATATAATTTATTTATTCATATTTATTCAAAGAAATTTCCAAAAGCACCTCACTTATTGCATTTTTATGTGCATGTTATTTGCAATGTATCGTAGAAAACTTTCCTTTTAAAGGAGTATAATTAATAATAGCAAGTTTCTCATGGATGTTTTTTCTCTCTACCACTAGGTGTCCCTCTTGCTCTTCAGACCATTGTCCGGGACCAGAGCAGCTACCTCAGATCATCTCCAGGAGCTGTGGTTGCTATGGAAATAATTAGCTGTGAGATCTGCACATCTTTCCCCCCACTCTAATTAGCTTTCTCAATTGCTTAATGATACATAGACCTGTGAAAGCCTTTCTTTCTTCCCCTCAACAAAAGCATTGATTTTCCCTCTCTTCCCCTCTCATTCCTACTGTTAACCCATTAGTGCCTCTTTCATGGGAACTTGAGCTAGGACTATTACACATGAAAGCACTCCGGCGGCTGAAGGTTTTTCACTCCCCAATCTCTACTCCAAATTGGGCTTTATGCTGTAGTGTAAACATTAAGGCCAGTCCACCACTGAGGTAACTAATGCACATCCTGTCAGTTAAGGTGATAACATGAACAATAAGACATGAGTGCTTCTAATAATACCACTACAGGCGATGCATTTGCAGTGGCTGCGATGTAGAGTGACTGCAATGTGCATGTTGAAGGGCACAGCCTGAGGCTCTTGTGCCTGTCTCTTCAAATTGACCTACCTGCATGTCAAGGTTCATCGGACAGGCCTGCTCAAGTAGAAAGGTGATATGACTTTGCTTGCATCATGCTCCTCTTGCACTGCAGGTCCACTCTCAAAGTTTGCTATGATTATACTCTTAGGTTTGTCTGCTTCAGTGGATGTTTATCAATAATATTTAAATTGATGTTAGAGTTCTCCTCTTTATCTTTAGCTGTTCGTCAATAAGACTGGATTATCTGATGGAGACAGTTTTATGTTCCAACTACTAGAAGCAGACTGGCCCTCAGGACTAAAGCATGATGTTTCAGCTCTGAGTGAATTATGTATTAAAGAGGCAGATGCCTCCTTGCCCAAGGCTTTACATGTCCAGCATGGATACACTACAGTTTACTGGCTTTCTTCCACTTAAACTTGTGTTTAGCACTGTGCTCTTTGGTGATGAGTTGGACTCCCACAACACCTCTACTTCGCATTGCCTGGAGAACAGAGGCATCGCTAGGCTAATCAGTGTCTTGGCATCCAGCCCACATGCCTATTGTGGTTGAAGCCAACCAATGACTTGCACAAGTGAAAGATATAACTGCCAGAGGCAATTTGAAATGTTGCATAGTTGATCTGGAAAATAGACTAAAGCAATGTCTTTAAACTGCACACACAACTATTGCTCTGTGAGAGTGTTTCATTTGCTGTAGCTTACATATGAAGGAACGAGGGATGAATCTTTTTTTAGCTTAACATTTTTATTCACTCATCATAAAATGCCAAACAAGTAAATATAAGAGCATCATATTATTTGAACCATTAGATGCATTTATTACATTTATTACATCTGCTTTTGGCTTGGGGAAGAGCATACTGACTTACCCTGTCCAGATGCTTTGGGTCTTCAACTGTTAAATATAATTAATTTGCTAAAGCAGAAAGCGTTTGTTAATCATATTTTGTTGGCCCTCTGAAACAAGAACCAAATCTATTACCTGCATTGGCCTATATTATCCATCCAAAAGCAGAAACTTAATTAAAAGTCTTGGCAGCATTGTCATTGTTTCTTGTGAACATACTGCTCATAGATGGCAGTGTTGTTGCCAAGATGCCGCAAAGCTGGCTCCCACTTGTGGTCGGAAGTCTTTAAGTCATGCCTACTTTGGGCCAATGCCATAAAGGAGTGAAATGCAATGTTGCCTCCTCAGTTCCGAAAGGTTGGATTTGTGCCCTCTCCTTCCAATGTCATTGGAGTCCATATGCTCGTTAAGAGTGTGGGCTGTTTGCTCAGAGGGGAGGACAACCAGGGGAGGTGTTTTCCCAGACAGCTATCGATCTCCCAAGGGTGCTCTTGTGGTTTCTCTAGCTTCCTCCCATTCTAATTCCACTGGGCCGAAAGGGTTGGTGGGAGAATATGTGCAACATCATGAGGCTTCTGTGGGATGTCTGAATTGGCAATGACAATGAAGTGAGGAATTGTCCTGTAGGGTTGGAGCTCAATAATGTGAATGAAATTTCCTAATGCTGTTGACAAAGCTGTGGCTTGTTGCTGCTCTGGTGTGCTCTGTCTTATGTGTGGCAGGTCGAGGTGATTACAGCTGTGCAGAACATGCTGTTCCAGGATCAGCCACACAAGAGCCTGCAGCCAGCCACGCTGCCTCTGGAATGTCTGGTATTGGGACAGAGAGGAGTCAGCCTTCAAGGGACGCAAAACATACATATGCTTTTAACTAGAGCACCAAACTGGCGACCCTCTCATTTCTGCTGACACATTTTCTATTCTTATCAGATTTGGACTTTGGTAAATGAGCCATGTTTGGTGGTTTGGCTTTGGCTATTGGTCAAAACACAATTTTATTATTATCTAATTACTCTTATTTTTAATCAGTGGCTGAGTGGTTGGCACACTCTTCTCATGGCAAAAAGGTCTCATGGTCAACTCCAGCACACCATTTCATTTTCCCGTGTATAGGTTTCCTAGCACTACAATTTCAGTTGTCAACATCCACAATAGAAAAATCTTATTGTTAACCCTTTTTATTTTTGTTGGTATGTATCCTTATGTTGATCAAATTCTCTGTCTCCTTACTTAATTGTGATTGAACATCTAATACTAAACTTAATTGCTCTATAAATATGTAGTCATATCCAGTAAAAGAATAAATGGTCATTTTGGTAATAGTAATTATGTGGCTTCTCCAGTTGTATTGTGGAATGAAAAGGTAAAAACTTTTCATGCTGTTTTGCTACAGTATACTTGAAAAAATCACAGAGAGACGCATGGCATTTTAACCAGCATGAAGTCATTCTGTGACACACCATGACACATCCCCTGCCATTTAAAACCATGCTATTTTCAACACATTTCACAACTTCTGTCTTGTCTGAGTACACACATTGTGGCTGTGTTATGAAACTTTTAAGTACAGTTTAAGTCAATGAACAGTTTGCCTAAAGAGGGTGGGTTCTGTTTCAACCACAACACCGCACCGCACGAAAGGCTCTGTGCAATAAAATAGTGGCTGTATTTGAAATGTAGCCTATTGCAGCCGTAAGCAGTCACATACTTTTTTTTTTTAAGTTTTCCGGAAGAATACGCCTGTGGCAGAGGGATAATTCACCATTCTCTTGAATATTTTGACTGACAATACAGTAGATCGCAATGATTACCCGTGGGGGTTGGAAATGCTGTCATTTTTCGCGTCAGAAATGGTAGCTCTATGTGCGTAAAACAATGGACAGTTTTAAAGTCCATGAATAAATAATGGTAGTCCCATATCTACTACGTCTACAAGGTACAGAGTAATGATATAGATTGTTGTTTTAAATTGAGTTGGTAATTTTGACTTAAATCACATCCGAAAGCTTTGGCTGAGCGAATAGGAAAGGAGCACCTGTGACGCGCGCCCGCCTAGTTGTGAGATTTTAAGGGGAGGAGGGGCGGAATCCCCTGGTCACTGAGGCAGGTTGTTCTGACCACTGCCTGTGTCAGAAGCCAACTAGAGCTAGGAGATGACCAGGCGCAGACGTCCATCTCATGCGCTCAACCGTGCGCCTGGCTTGGACCCAAAATGATTTTTTAATTCTGACCTCTGAAAATCCCCAGATCCCATCACTCCACTTGGATTAAAATCTCGGGTTACCTAATCTCTCGTAATCTGAACCAAATCTGTCTAATCGGCATAGAAAATTACACTCACTGGGAGTAATCACCAAGAGGTGAAATAACCTCCCGCGCGCTGTGAGGTCTCCCCGAGGGCAACTATTACGCGCAGCGGTCACAGAGCCACACGACAGCATTTGGCACTGCTCTGAGGAGCTTTCACTTTGGAGTGGACTGCACTTAACGAGGGCGTCTGGCACTAAGAAAGACGCATTTCTTTATTCCAGAAATTTGGGGGAAGGCTGGCCCGGGTGCGTGAGCGAAATGGGGAGAGGCAGACAGGGGGAGAGAGCGGGGAGGGAGAAGGAGGAGGGGGGAGTTTGGGATTTCGCTGTAATCGTGTTCAGAGAGTATTGATTTCGTGAGCGCACTCCAATTGGCAGCATCTTCACTACAGCGCCGGCGCGTCATCCTCGCTTCACATCGACGGAACGAGTTGTAAGCAAATGAGAACATGTGTGGGATCTGAGAGTGGGGAGAGACGCGAGAGGCTAGAGGAGGTGTGATAAAAGCCTATTTTATCAACCTGACAAGTGGATACGAGCTCTCACTGTTGGACTGTATATGTGTGCGTTTTGGAGACTGGGGAATTTATCGATTCGTCACATGCGCACGCCTCTTCATTATAATTGCAGACAGTTGGGTGCTGTTCAGGCTGAATGGACTTGAATGTGGCGCTGCCAGCTTAATCCGTGCAGACTGGAAGATTTAATAATTCACGGTAATCACGCATTATCGCCTCAGTGGATGCTCTCCACACTGCCCGGCTTGTGATTTTCTCCTCTTTCCCCCTTCCATCGCTGTTGCACCATTCTTCTTGGGGATTTTTCGACGACTATGCCCCTTATCTGAATTATCATCTGTTGCTGCAAGTGGATTTAAAAGGAACACATGCTTGGCGCCCGCTCATTCTGACAGGTGACTTTAAATTGCGCGTAAAATGGACGAAAAATTATTATTACTTTTACTACTTCTTCTGTCTTTACACGCGAGGCTGTGATTTTGTCTTTCCACTATATTTAAATTTAACCGGTATATTGTTTGAGTGACAGTGTGGGGAGAGTGGGAGTTGTGGAGGTATCCAGTTTTCCCTTTATTTCATCCATCCCGTTCTCATTGAAGGATAAATGTTGATGATGGAGGACGACGAATTGGACGCTCATCAGGTTGATTCGGATTTTGAGCCGCAAAGCCGGCCTCGCTCTTGCACTTGGCCGCTGCCGTGCCCGGAGGATTTCCCGACAGGACACGAGGTCAGAGGGGGTCTTCCTCTGGCGAACATCAAGGTAGAACCGGAGGACATACCGGCGTGCAGGGGAGGAATTACGCCGGTGGAGCTCAAGCACCCGGCTACCGGCGCGACGCACCCCTGTCTGGCTGATGTGAGCGGACCGCTGCGCAAAGCCAAATCCTCGCGGCGGAACGCGTGGGGGAACCAGTCCTACGCGGATCTCATTACACGCGCCATTGAGAGCACCCCGGAAAAGAGACTCACGCTGTCACAGATCTACGACTGGATGGTCCGCTATGTGCCCTACTTCAAGGATAAGGGCGACAGTAACAGCTCTGCTGGCTGGAAGGTAAGAAGGAAGAGTCAACCACATGACTGCCACAAAGCCCTGACGAGTTAATCACACTTTACAGAAAGCCATTATGATGTTTTTTAACTTTTCGCGCCATTCACATGTCACTGTGGAATTCTGTGTCCGTTACGCATGAATGGTGCCATGCGCTATCTTGTCTTAGTTCATTACTGCCGTCAGTCATTCTAATAGATCAGTGATGGCAGCGTGTAATATACAAGAGAGTAGTCACTTCAAGGCTGTGCAAAGCTCCTGAACACCATCTTTGGTGGCGCATGAAATAAACAGCGTCTTAATAATGTATTTCCATAAATCAGGTAATCAGGCGCAATGTGGCAAATAAATAAGAAAGTGTCACCATGCACATCCATCCTCTCTTTTTCTACAAACATGTGAATCAACAGTAAGACACTTGTTGGGGGATCAGGTCAGCCACTGGCCACAATGTAAATATTCACTACTGACCACAAGTCCACTTCTGCTGCTGCAGTTGGTCTGGCCAGAAGCCTAGAGTAACCTCCTGGACATCTGCCCATGTTATCAGCTTGGTGCTTCAAGCCTTTTCTTGTTTCAATTCATTATGGTTATCTGAGGACAAGGCAGGGGCAGAGGAATCAGCAGGCCGCCCCACATAGCCTTAAGGGAGAGAGTGTATAGTGCATGTGTGAGAAGGCAGCATGTAAAGTTTGCTGGAAATGACAGTGGCTATAGGGATTTGTCATCTACTTGGTTATGTATTGTGACAAATACTTTGAATGTGCCAGTGTTTTGGAGAAATAGATTGTGAAATGGCTGAGTAGTACTTTATTATGGTTAAATGAATCAATGTGCATTGAATGCTATCTGCAAGCAGTAGTCAGGATGTTTCAAATAAACTGGAGGTGTATGATAAAGAAGACAGTTTTATGCAGGCCTCCACCAAGGTGTTAGTTTTCTCTCTTAGAGGAAGATTTTTGTGCTCTGAACTCAAGAAGTTGTCTTTTAGCAAAGCTTTTTGTGTATCACTTTATTTCAGGGAGAGAGTCAACATAAACATAACTTGCTGACTGCTTCTTCACCCACACTCTGCTCCAGTCATTAATTAATTAATACATTGTTGTTGCTTACAGCTAAACACAGAGATATACCGGTACATTAATAGTGGAGTTAACAGCATTCTTGTGCGTGCTCCCATCTGTACTATTTATTAAGTAATAAAACATAAATACATTTGTCTTCTCCTCACAATACTGCCATATAGTTTATGAATAAGTTTGTCTAAGTATGAGCCTCAGGTAATAACATGTTGAGATACAGTTGCGCAATCTAAACCCTGTCACCTGCAAATGTTGCATTTCTAATCACAATCAACTCTCTGACATCTTAAGCCCCCTTCTCACACCCTTGCACTCACTCCTGTCTGTGTCTATGGCTAAGCCTTTCCTCCTGTTTCTTCAGCACTGCTCAGTCACAGCATGGAGTAGCATCTTCAACCACAGGGCCACTTTATCGTTAGGTTCCAAAGTCTCCAAGCTGCTATTTATGAAACTGCAAATTAGGGGGTTTGACATTGGTAGTCTGAGGTCCAGGGCTATTTAAGGCCACAGGCGAGACATGGGGCCCATTTCAGGTAATGACCGAGGATTAGGTAAGTCGTTTAAAGCAGGCAGCCATAATGTCAGTAACAGAGCTGTGCTGACCTGGTTCTTGGTCTAAGCTAGGCTCAAATGTAAACATACCCTTATAGAGCAAGTTACTGAGTTTGCGTAGATGGTACAGGCGGCTAGCAGGTTTGCACAAGCTTCTGCAAGATAAGGTAACAAGTTAAAATTTAGCTTGTGGAATGGTTGGAGGTGTGGTTTGTGTTTGGGTTAGTGGAGGTCATACATTTTTTAATCTGTTTTTTATATTCTACAAAAGCACACCTTTCTAGGTGGTTCACAAGAGCAAATTCTCTCCATGCTGGGATTTTAAAATGATTTGGTGTAAACCAGATGCCCTTCCCTCCTTAATGCAGCTCCATTCTTCCAGGCCTGGAACTCGCACAATGATGACCCTGTTCACTTTGCATTATTCACAACAAATTGAGAGAACTCTAACAATACTAAAACAATACTAGGCATACTACATGTTGCCTGCACAAAAAGCATACCTCTAAAAAGTTATTCTATTAGTTTCCTTTGCTTGTTCATTCTATCCTGTTGAATTTTTGTGATTTAGAAATAAATCCTTAAAACAGTATAAATATATTGAACACTCTTGGATACTTTTCTTGGAAGATGAGTAGTAATTTTGCATTTGTTAATGTCTTTTTAAAAGCCTAACAGGTGCAGATTGACATGAAGCTACTTGTTTATACATTGGCCCATGCCCAAAAACAGGTGCCGCCCATACTGTGTTTAACATAAATTATATTTGACATTAATTTTAGTGCGATCAAAAACTGACAAACCACAATATCAGTGAACATTATGCATTAGCTATGAACATTGTATGCTTTTGTTATAGTGAGCCATGAACAAAATGGTTGGGGTTGTTTATTGAATCGCTGTGGTGATTCTAGGAAGATGGTTTTCCAAAGTAGATAGGAGTATGGGATAAATTATTCTGCTGTGCCCGTTGTTGGAGAGAAGAGAGGATGTGATGCTGGTTTGATGATGGGTAATAGACAGCCAATCCACCTAGACACAACCATTAAGGTTCTATAAATACCTAATGGGCCCTGATTTCTAGGAAAGCTGCAGCATTGTGAGGTCATGGCTTCCTGATCATGTCTTTACTGGAGAGGACTTACATAAAGGTGCACTTGTAAACCTTGTTATACAGTTCCACTGGGTTCTGGTGGCTGCAATGTCCACCTATATTGTAAATGGTGTTCTAATGTATGCCATGCTTGGGTATGCAGTACTTTGAATAGCTTTGTCAAATATAACTGCTCCTGCACAACATTTTAAAGAAACACACAGAATAGAATTGATAGAAACAAAAAAGTTGTTTATATATATTTTTGTATAGATATATATCATGCTGAATATTTCAATAAGCATACTTTTTGGCAACACTTAAAGGTGCATTACGTAACTTTTTGGTTTGGGGATCGTCACCTGCTTGTTCTAGGGATATATAATTCCTCTGCCTGGAATGTTCCACAGTATGACATTAAATAGGGTTGGGTGGGTTTATAGCTCAAAGACACATAGAAAACATACATTCTGGCTGTGAGTGTGGTTGTCTCTCCACAGATCTGGTCTGTTTTTGTCTCCATGAAAGTAGAAAGGTTTAATACCATATTAAACATTCTAGACAAAGCAATAACATATCCATAGAGAAAAGTATTTGACAGCTCTACACCAGAAAAGTTACACAATGCACCTTTAAACAGTCAAAAAACATTAATAAAATATCTTAATAGTAGTAGTCAACCATATAATGCCATATAACATATTTTACCTTTAAATATGCATTTTCAAGTTTCATGGTCTGCAACTTTGTACTTGAACTATATTGAACTAAAAGAGAAGGCTTCATTTTTCCACCATATTGAAAACAATGCATCAAAAATCCAAATCGGAAATCCACACATTTCTCGTAACTGAAATAAGTGATTCATTCTGACTTCCCCCGTTCATGCTTTATACATTTTAAACCCAATTACGTTTTAAATCTAAATCTAATTACGGTTAATTACTGCATATCGTAGTGCCAACATTAAGGCATGCATACATATTGCGCTCGTGCGTGGGAGAGGCACTCGTCAATGGCAACAAAGCATCAGGCCTTGGGATAGTAGTAGTCTTTGTGGGGGTTAGTGTGGAGGGGGAGGGGCTGTCGACTTCTATAGCTGTGTATGTTGGGGCCGCTGATTGGTCTGACAGCGTGTCACTGCGGAGAATAGTACAGAGTCTAGCTTTTGACTCCCTAATGCTTCTAATGGTGGGTTTTTAGCGCGGACGCCGTGTGGGGATAGCCCTGCAGGCGCCGAGAACTTCATTAACTTCAAGGGGGTTAGATCATGCCATTGTTATGCATGGAGGTCCGCTTTATGATATGTCAGTGTGGGTAGTTATGGAAGCAATAATTCATAATACATCAGTGGACTGTGTGGGTATGTGTTAAGTCTATATTTGTTCTTTACATTGGTTTAATAATAGTATTTACATAGTTATAGCCTATATTCTTTGAAATTGCTTTGATGTGACCCCCCCTCCCTTTTTATTGCCATTTGGCAGAATTAGCCCAGACTGAGGTGGGTTCCATGAAGTAGTTGTGGTATCAGATTAGAAAACATAAAATAGAAAAAAATGTGGCAAACAGTATACTAATAGTATCTTCCTACAAATAAAAACATTTATTTTGTTATAGCCAGTACAAGGTAGCAAATGCAATCTTTACGAAGTTGTTAGTTAGAAGGGAAGATAAGTTCAGCTACTGAAATTTGGGTAGTTAACAATTCTTAATTAGTGCTAATAGGATCTGGTCTTACTCCAATTTTGTTCTTGGCGAATGGTTGGTTATTAAGGCCTATATTTAGCTACTACAAGTGTCCCCATCAAAGTTCATTATAAAAGTAGAAACAATATCCAAAACTGACCTCTGCGGCATCAGTATCTTTCCTTCCTTTGATGTACAGTACTCAAAATAGTAAGCCTGTACCTCCAAATAGTAGCACATTCCATTCCACAACCAAATTTAGTGTATCTGACCTCAAAGTTCTAGGTTTAAAGCTGTACTATGTAACTTTTCTGAGATTTCCACTACATGCTTGTCTAAAAAGGAAATGTTATTGCTTTGCCTAGAATGTTCCACAGTAAGGTATTAAACTTACCAATGCCCATGTAGATAAGTGGTTGACACCGCCTGGCCAAGCCAAAGGAAAGATATGCGGTGAAGAATGAATCTTTTTAAACAGGAAAAGCACCAATAACTAAATTGGTCTAATGTCATAATGTGGATTATTCCAAGCAAAGCAACATCATCATCATGGAGACAAGAAAATTTACACAGTGCATCTGTAAATGCTGATACCACACAATTGTAAACCATTATTGAATATTTGAATATTTGTGACTGCTCAAAGTTTTCCCATGTGTAATTTTAAGGTCTATTTTTTCTGCAAAATGCCATAAATGAGACTTAACACATTTCTATTGGAAATGAAAAAAAAGCCTAGTTCTCCTTCAACACTCTTAAGAAGTGCACATGATTCCTTGGAGAGCATTTACTACCTGGGCTTTTCAGGCTGGGGTCATCGAAATGCCAGGGGAGTTCAGAGCAGGGCAGAGAGGGAGCCAGGCGGTCATTTTGCTGCTCTAATCCAAATACTCTTATTTATAGTGTTTTCAGCCAGAGATGCCGGCAGGGAAGTCGGTCAAAAGGCCACTCTTATCAAGCGAATTAAACAGGTGAAACTCAATGCACGAATGGGACAGCAAATGTGCAGAAAAAGACGTCTGCGTAGGTACGGTTTTATCTCCAGTAAAGGCTCATAAGCCCTATCTCCACAGGCAGCAGTATTTGTAACAAGGGTGGATCATATCACTCCATTTCATTGATTTATCGGTAAAGAGGCATACGGGCTCTCATAATCCTGTCACTATGCACAGGCCCGAGCTGCCGTCGCAGTACTGAGAGACACTCTGCAAATATGAAGGATATGAATGTCAAACGTGCAGCCAGAGAGTGTTTGACAGGAGCTTAACCATCAAGTGGAGAGACTTGAAACTTTCAGAAAGTGAGATGTGGTTCATGTGTGTGGATGTGTGTGTACGGGTAGAGGAGAAATGCTTTCACTTGTGCCTCTTGATGACGGTCGGGGAGTCTGCCGGGACTGGAAACTGTCCTAGACTTTAGCTGATTCATATTTTATCTTGCGTCTTGGCTCAGGGGAGCGCAGTAATTTGAGAGTGCGACGTACACACAGAGCACTGGTGGAATGAGAGCGTATGATGCACGCTGGACAGATTTATGGTCCGGGATTATGAGCACCTTACATCTCCCCTTGGCTCCCACAGAAGGAGCCAGGTTGGGTTCAGGCAGTATATTCAGGTTGAGCTGGATTTGATGCCAACAAGCGCACTCTCACTGCCTTTCCCTGCAGGCAGCTGTGGCAGTTCATTTCTCATTGAAAATGATTAATGTACATGCAAATTACCAGAGCATGGGCACACATTCAAATACAGGAGACAGCAATCAGGAGACAGTAATATAAAAAACAATATCATTTTGACTTTGATATTAGGCCGCTCTTCCTTATCACTCCATCGACGAGACACGACTGTCTACGGTTTTATCTCTGACTCCATCTTCTTTTCCATTAGGCATTCAGTAAATTGTATTAAGTGTATTAGTTGGATTTTGCATGGGCTATTGTAACTCTAATAAAATCGTGTGGCACAAAGAAAAATACTATCATACATTCCTTGAAGCGGAACCAGATCTTCAGTAAATTTAAACAGTATGTAAATCAAGCTTTTAAATCATCCATCCATCCATCCATCCATCCATCCATCTTCTCCCGCTTAATCCGGCTGGGTCGCGGGGGCAGCTTGCTGCCCAATACTCATAGCACCTGACCCCCCCTATGAACCCCTCTGCAGGTGGTGAGCCCACAGGAGGGTGGACAACATGGTCCTTGATGTTAGTTCATAGCTTTTAAATCAGTCTGTGGAAAATTTACGTTTATTTTTTACATATTCTATGACAACTTGAAAAAGTCCATGACAAAACTGTCAAAATTAACTCACCTACAATATACAATCATATTTTAGGATTTTTAAATATATTTTCAAAATAAACAAAACTTAATTCTCATTGATTTTCCCTGATATTTTGTCTTGCAGAGAGGTTGAATGTATTGGAAATCTTTCAAAATGTTAACATCACATTCATTCTCAACCCCACTTCTGTCCATTGGCTGTCTCCCAAAGACTGCATGCTAGCCTCAATTAGACATTCCGTACATCGGCTATGCATTACTAGGTTCTGGCATTAAGGCCCATATAAAGGCGAGCAATCTTCCGCTGGGGAGCTTTGGCCTTGAGAGCTTTAGTCTCCTGCCAGTGAGACTAGGAGACCGCCTTAAGCACTGTGCTCCTCTTAGCCAAGGCAAATCTCATATCTCACATTATCTCCCAGATAATAGGATAACAATGACGGATTTTTCTCAGCCTACCTCCTCTCAGCTCATTGGTCCTACACAAGTGGAAGGGAGTCTTAATTTCTATGGGCTCAAACTAATTTAAATGTTCCTCTTAGATGAGCCGAACTTCAGCGGTTGTGAAGCATTTCTTATAAAGCCTATTACTCACCACTGTGCATTTACAGCCACTTCTCAGAATATTAAATACTTTTTCAATTAAACTAGAGAGGCATATTGAAGACATTAGGAAATTGCCATGCTTCTCTCTTCTCTGCAATATTTATGTATCATTTCAGTATTCCCCGTTCGGAATAGGAGAAAGCATTTGCACCAAATCCCCAGTACACTTCTCACAACTTCACAGAACCACCCATGGAGGAACACTCTGTTCTTGGGTGGGGTAAACCATTTTTTTGGCAGGGGGCACACTGTGAGCGGAAGTGAATTGCCTCTTGTAGATTATATTAAAACGTGTTGTGATCGGTCCAAAAGGCGTGGTTGTGTTTGGTGGCTGGGGACTGTTGGCAAACTTAGAGAAAAGTAACTTGAATTGTTAGTTGTGTCATGACTTTGATCTTGACATCTTGATTTGTGACTGAAGTGTTGATGCAAGCAGACAGACAAAACACATTACTGAAATCGTAGAAATTCTTAAATAGGGGTTAGCGATATTGTCACAAATAATTTCTTTATTTTTATGATAGTGTTATGTCAATTGAATGGAAATGTGCTATGACGTATCTTTACCATGAATCCTTATTATAAAGAACATTCAGTCATTTTTAATCAGTTCTTTTTGCTCTTTTTTAAAATTATAAACAATATGTTAGAAGTTCAAATCAAAATTCAGATTATCATCAATATTTCAATCTGCCCACCTCAACTCTGGAGTGGATCAGTTGATGGTTCTTTAAAGCAAATTGATGGTTACTGTCACCTTCACCAAACAAACTTCCCTTTATATTTGTTAGTTACCAAATGTGTATTCAGACAAAAATAGTATAGAAGAAGTACAGTTTATTCATATTTTAACAATCCATCAGAAATATGCTATCAAATATGCTATCAAAACTTTGTGAATATCTTAGTAGCTTTTCAAGTATTGCACACATGTGAATGGACTGTAAAATTGATTGAAGTACAGAAATATGACCTTACACCTCATACTGCAAATTTCAGTTCCCTTCAATTCTGTTCAAATAAAAGTGTACTTTTCTTGCCACACTCATTTTCTTTCTTAGCATTGCGTAAAAAATACTGATATTATCTAGTTGATAATATATGACCCAACTGTAAATCAGAACTCACTAGTATCCCTGTCTACTAGTTCATATGAATGACAGTTTGATGATACAGACATCTGATAGACCTGCGATAGATCTGCGAGCAGCCCATACCCCTCTTTAAACCCTGGATGCTAGGAGTTATGTTGCCGGGAAACCTGATCTGTACATGGCCTTCATCTTTATGTTCTTGCTGCTGCTCCGGTACATGCTGTAAGCTGGAGGCATACACCCACAACACCCACATTTCAATAAAATGTAAGTAAAAGCCACTGTGTTCCTTGCTCAGACCCTCCAGCAACACGGTACTGTAGCAAGTGCAAACAGGAAGCAGCTCATTCTGTGGCTGTACACTGCCTCTGTAAGCTCACAACAGGGATGGCTCAAACTCTACTATGGAGGCCAGCTCTTGGAATACATTTTCCTGAAAAGGAAACTAGAAAGAATTATTTAGAAGTGTTTCGACCATGACCGAGTACTTTCCAAGAAGTACTCCAAAGCCTGTTGTGTATGATAATGTAATCAGGCTTTCAAAGAATGCGTGCATTTATGGATTTCAGCAACAAAGCAGATTCCTCATTCTTATATATAGGGTTCTTTTGGGTTCTTGTAAAGTTGAATTGTGCATGTAGGAGCAGTTCTTATAGACCTAATAAACAATATTTATAGGCCTCTACCCAATTTTCTCCCATGTATTTGAGCAAAATCTGTCTTGCCATAGTACAGATATGTTGTATGAACAGCTCTTGAGGTCAAAATATGTCTGCTGTCTGCATCTACTTATAAAGCTTTTGATCGTCTGATAATCAGAAAGTGCACATTGGCATGCTAGTTGATGTTAGCTTTACCGTAATGACAAAACATCATGGGTGAATATTTAGGATGCTCGGAATGCTTAAGGTACATGAGAAAAACTTTGAACTTTGAATAAACAGTTGAAAACTAACTACTTCTGTTTTTAAAGATGTACAGTGTAACATGTTGTTTGGGGGTCCGTCACCAGTATGATATTAAACAGCTCTACCTTACATTTATCCAAAGGTGATTTTACTGTACAAAATCATCTCCATGAAGATAGAAAGATTTAATACCATATTGTGAAACATTCCAGACAAAGCAATAACATATCCATGGAGATAAGCATTTGATGGACCCTCCACTGGAAAGTTAGACAATGCACATTTAAGACAGTAAAAATCAGATACTGAAAAATTAGAAAAAAAAAACTTTTATCTGTCCATTTAAAACATCTAGTGTGCCAATATAAATATTTTAAAAAAATCGCTTGGTGTATATAAATATCACTTGGGCTAGTAATCATATTTTGAAAAGTATGGCTTGTAGACGTAGTGGCTTATTGCTTGTAGTCTATCATAAAAGCAAACTGAAATGGGCAGGATCCACCAATCAAAAAGCCTATAATACATGTAATATTTTCTCAGATTCAGTCAAGACGCATGCTTGAGGAACGTAATCTAATAGAGAAGAAAAGTCTGTCAGTTTCAATTTGGATGTCGGCGGATGACTGTCCCGCTCAAATCCTGTTTGTATTGCAGATTCGAAACGACTTTTTGGATATTGTCATCAGCCATGTGAATCAAATGCCTGGCCTTGGAAATGTCTGTCTCTATGTGTAGCGGCATGCTTGTTGCTCAGCTGTGTCAATGTGCATAATATGTGATTGCCGGGTGCGAGTGGTTAGTCTATGTGCAGAATGTTCTACCCTGTATGAAAGTGTGTGTGCGTTTATGTGTGTGCATTTGTGTGTGTGCGTGTGGGTGTGTGGTGGGGGGGTTGATGGGCTCAGCGGGGGCCTGAATCCCGAGGGAACAGCTCTCGTTAATAATTCAGACGAGGCTCATTATCAAGGCAGCGCAGATTTCTCCCTGATTCCACCTTAATTGCAGGCAGGCTGCTCCACTCAGGCAGGCGGTAGTCACGCTGGGTCGACTCTCTGTCTTTTTCTCCAGCACTTACAGGCCCGGCTCTGTTCCACACGGCTCTGCTTCGTCTCAGGCTCTCAGCGAGGAACAGGCCCCGGGCAGGCCTGTGTAGTCTTTAATGGCACACACCTTATCCAGAACGCACTACGGGCGCTGCCTTTTATTTGTGCTCAAAGATGTGCCTCATATATTCCAGATCAGAGACAGGCCTAGCACTGTTTGGGGCGGTGCTAAAATGTGGTTTTGTGGCCAGCAAAGATGTAATCATCAAGAGGATGACGGTGCAGCTGGAGACTGTGCTGGAGTCAACAATATGCTAGTTTAGTGATGGTTAAGGGAAGATAACTTTTTAAAACTAAGATTAGGTACTCAGTTATTCCTTTATATATAATATTAATGCTGATTGAATGGGTTTCATTTAGCCTCATCACTGACATGAATTAGTCTCTAACCAGAGATCACACACACTGGATATTTACAGTGGATCTCATGTAAGGCTCCTGCAGTTAGCTGGAGGAGACATCTGGAATAACTTTTTCACTTATTCAATAAAAATATCTATTCTTAAAGATAATCTCCATTAAAGATAATAAAAGATATAGAACCAAAGGCTAATTATACAATTGCTTGGTAAATTGGTCATGTTGTCGATGTTGAATTAATGGTTGTCATAGACATAGACACAGTAACACATCATCTAAAATTATTTTCTTATTCAAGGAAATCCACCGTTCTCATTTTCTTGCATATGCACCAGTTGGTTCAGAACTCAAAATCAGCTAAAACAAGCTTTTTTAAAAATGTAATCAAGTAGTCACTTCAAACTCCTTGATGCTCTTGACAATATACATATAAAAGAGCCTACACTGCACAAACAAAAGAAAATTATCATTAGCCGGAGCTCTTGATTTATGGTTCATTATGGCTCAAGTACCATTTGTCTACTTACAGATCCATCTAAAATATAAACAATATGATGTCCTATGATAGACGCTACACAGGCTGTAATGTGTTTCCCGTCGGTTACGAGCGAAGTGAAATATTATAATGGTTGGTTTATCCTTGAAATAGCCTATGGTGTATTATCATGCTGATGGCACTATAGAATGTGCACCCCCATGATTGATATGAGTCTACAATAATACTCCTCTTCATCCACATCTATAGGCTTATGCAATGTATCTTGTCTCCATAATTTACTCTGACGGATGGGTTTTCATTCAGACCATTCAGTGAAGCCCCTCGGTGAGAGCTGCATAATGGCCCTGATCATGTCGTACATGTATATGAATATTTCAAATCAAGCCATTGTAACTAGACGGGGGCTTTAGATAAACAGCACAGATGCTTCTCTCTCTTTGCTCCCACCGTAAGACAAAGTGCGCTCCCTGCCGTACGTCTCTCCGGGTCGCAAACGAGCTCGCCACAAATCACGCTACACATTTCCTAATTCAATTTTTTCTGGAGGTCCGATATCTCTTCCTGTATGGATTGATGTTGTTGTGCATTTGTGTTCACATGAATGTAAGGCCCTGAAAATGACATGATGTACGTGAAAGCTAAATGTCTCCATCACCCAGGCTCTTCCTGGCAGCCACGTCTCCAGTCTACCTCAATGCTTTGCGCTTGTCCATCTCCTGCCATAGAGCGCACGGCATGATGGTGGGAGGGGGAGAGTGCTTGGTCAATCTGTTTACCTGTACTTGCATGGCGGTCCCATAGGTGATGGAGAGGGCTGTGGAACTAAAGGGAAATGTAGTTAGTCTTGACTGATTGTGGATGATGGATAGGAAAGAGCTACCAATGGAATAAGCAAGTAATGTAAGCGTCAATAGCGTATACTTTGTACGTTAGGATAATTCAGCTATGTATTTGTGAAACTGTTGTCATTGTTTTGAACATAAACATGGTAATAAGTAGAGATGTCATAATCAGAATATAGTGATGCCGTATCGTCAAAAGTCTCAATAATATTGTCAGCCAACGAAGTATATCAAATCACAAGTCTCTTTGCTTTTAAATTCATTGTTTTGGTACAGATACAGCTAAATACAGAGGGAACTACATAAACCATGATCCTTTGCTCTGTTTCAGTGCAGACTACATGAAGAAATAACTGTTAATATGGACTTTTAAATAGTAATTCTTTGGATTATGACAGAACCAAACACTTGCTAAGGCATTTTAATGGAAAAAAAGTAGCATATTCACAATTTGGTTCTTTCGCAAAATATTGCAATAAATATCACGCTGTAAGAGTAAGCGTAAGCAAATGGATATTTGGTAAATTTGCCACTTTAGTACTTACCTAAATATTACCTTTCTCACTCACACAAAATGAACCGATTTAAAGGGCCTGTACCTGATTTTTTTCCTCTGCATTTCCCTTTTTGCAAAATTTGCTGTGCCCCAGTACAGATATAATGTCAGAATAAGTCTGCTATTTACTGTCTGCATCTAATTAGAAGGCAGTTTATGGTCTGACATTCAGGAAGTGTGCAGTCAGCATGCTAGTTGTTAGCTTTACCATGATGGCAAAACTCGGAAGTGACCTCTGTTGTGAATAGTTGTGAATAGCGAGTGAATAATAATGTTGGACCACTGCAAACCGTTTAAAATGAACTAGCTGTTTTTCGCATTTTTTTAAGATGGTAAAAATAAGATACAGCATCTTTAATTGAAATATATATTGGTTTTCAATCATCTTCCAACAATTATATGATTTTCAAAAACTGTAAATGAGACTAGTTTACCCATTATGTGCAGTATATCATAAATACTAATATATTTGTTTCTTGTTTCCTAGTAAAATGAGTAAAAATACTTCAGTTTCAATTTCTTCACATCAGTAGCAGGAAGCTGTTCTCTTAATGCCTGAATGCCTGACTATTTGCTGTTAAATCGTAAAATTAGCTAAAGTGAGCTGAACAGGGGAAAGTGACCCTTGGGGAATAACCTCACTTTATGGGGCGTGTCTGGCTAGCCATGTGTCAGCCTAGCCATGTGTGATCAAATCTGTGTGGGAGCTAACATATGTGCGCCGAGGCTGGACCCGGTTGGGGTTATAGCCGGGTTGCTTAGGTTACGAGGTGATCATGAGAGCAGCTGGCTACGATTCTGTATTTTATAAAAGGTATAGCCCCCCTTTCTCCTGTGGATTTTTATGTCACAAGCATGGATCTCGGTCAGGGCTTGGCGTTTGGTATTCTGCCCATGTGAGGTCTGAACCGCTCATAGCCCTGAATGAACTTGGTCCGTCTGCCTTGCTCTCCACTGTCTCCCCCTTTCTGGTTTTTTTAATCATTCCTGTCTCTTCCCAGTTTCTCTCTCCCTGCCCAGAGCTCTTTTTCGATCCTCTTCCTCTGTCTGCGTGATTTTCCCTCACGTACCGGGGGCTTTTTTCATGCTCACCGCTCTTTCTCTTTGCTGCTGTCACTCACTCAGCAGTCCTCTCTTCTCCCCTCCGCTTGTTCTATTTCACACTCTGCACAAAGTAGCCTTTTTATCACTCATTTCCCTCTTCCCTCGCTATTTCTCCTGCTCCTTTCATGTGCTTTTGAAATCCCCTTTTCATCTTTAGCTCTCTCTTCTCTCTCCCTCACGCATACACGCACGGGCTCATTCAGTCATTCTTTTATTATCCCAAAACTAAAGTGATAAATGGCTGTCTTTCTTCGCCGTAAATGTCACTCGGGGAATTGTCTCTGCTCATTGATTGACTGGAAGGAGAAGTGCGGCCACACATGCACAGTTGCCAGTCAGGCGCACGCACACACCGGCAGAGGGAGGAAGAGACAGAAATGATCCATCATTAGAGGTACTGCGAGCTTGGCAAAAGGCTGCAGCCATCACGGTTAACATCTGGCCTTCACAGGTTCTCGTCGTATCCAGAGAGTGATGCAGGATATGTGAAGATGATAGTGACAAAATACTCAAGGAAGCTTAGGTACAACTTGTTTCTTCATGAAAATATTTTTGCTGTAATTGATCTTATTTGCCATCTGTGGATAATATCCTGAAGTGTGCAGTTACTTGGCTTCTGAGTTGGTAGTTTTGTACAGGATTTCCTTTTTGACAAAATTTTCACTCTCATTTATACTTGCCTTGGACTGACTTCAAAGGTGTGATTGCTGTATGAATGTGGACTTAATGCAGCCAGTTATTAGATGTGTGTATAGCAGATTATATACAGAAGGACAGTCTGTAATTGTAAAGTAAGCACCAGGGTTGTAAATACCAAAGGTACATTAGCAACACTTTATAATAACTACATTTTAATTAGCCTTTAAGCATGAATAAAGACTTCATTCTTAATGAACAGGAGTGATTGAGGCTTAGTAACTGCTTGATTAATACCCTAACTACTAACCCCTTAATGAAGTAGTTACTAAGTCTGGATCATTCTTAAAGCAGACCTATTATTCAAAAAATATTTTAACCATGTTATAATTGTTTCCCTTCCCATTTACCCCCACAAAATTGTATTTGGAGTGATTTGTGCAAGTCTGAGTAATCTTCAGTTTCTTATTTTCAAGACACCATATTGCCGATCAACTCCCGTTTTCACCGCCACAAGTATGCCCACTGCTCTGTTCTTATTTAGTTCTCCAATTTAATTGGCAATGCAGCAGCACTGTAGTCATTTGGGTACAAATGAAAAAAAGCTGCAGCTCACTAGTGTGATTTGCAGCTATCCATCAGAATTGCCTAAAGCTACACAGCTCTTTGTTGTGGCGACATCAGCTCCCATTGGGCATTGAGGTATTCCAAAGCATTTTCTAAGTTGTTTTAGAAGAATATTGCAATTTGAAATGTGCAAATTACAACATAACGATCCATAGTGTCATAGATTATAATAAAATAGCAGACACAAGCCCAATATCTCAATATCTTCTTTTATAGATTTAATAGGTTCAATAAGAATGAACTCTGCATTATTATACGTAATTAAGGTGTACTCAGTATAATCATATTATCATATTTGTTTCTTTATAATGGGTACCAATATTAAAGTCTAATTCATTTGCCTTGCTAAAGCCTCGTGCTTAGCTCTTCAGATTGATTAACTCCACAACTACGTGTCTGGAAGGTTGTGCCAGGCTACCATTTCCTATCACATATCCTTAGTCACCCATACTGCACTAAATGAACCATCAAGGTTACCACAAATGTCATCACTGTCCACCAAAATACATTACATACAAAAAAAATACAAGTTCTGGATCCTTGACTAAGCCTGTTGACTCCCTCAGTTTCCCATGCTTATTGCAGATTTACAGCATCCCTGGTCTCTTGGCTGGCTCTATTTCCACCGTCTATTGGTTCACAACAGGACCTGGCATTAGTGGAAGTGCTGTGAAAAGATCAATCACGGGTGCACAATCTGAGCTGGCATGGCGACCCCCTCTTCTTCACCATTTATTCCTTTTTGTCTGAAGTGACATGACACTGAATGCACAAGCGGTGTTCCCAGTTTGAACATTTGGCTTTCGCTTGTTCTAAACTGCCAAAAAATGCTCGCCAAATGCAAAAAAGCCAACCGAGTCATTGTGAATGCCGCTCGTGTGCCAAATATGTGTGTGCGCTAACGGGTAGGGGTTAATGATGCTCAGTCATTTTCTTAATCTCTCATTCACCCTGCCTCAGGCGCCGGAGCTTGATAAAGGTCAAGGCGACTGGTGGTTACAAGTCGTCCCCTACTTCATTTTCTTGGCTGCACGGCGGGGAGGGGGCATCTCAGAAGAGGCTACGGCTAGTGATGATGTTGATCCGCACGTCTTTATTCTAAGATGCAGGATAAAGAGATTTAATGGGGAGACAGTAGGGAGACACGGGCGGATGGTTCAGTCAATGAAGTGGGGATGAAAATATTAAATTGATAGAGAGGCCTGAGATAGTGAAGATTGAAGAAGAGGGGAGGAAAATGGAGAGGGGGAGAAAGAGAGTTTGAATGGTGGCGAGAGTAGATTATAACCCTTCCAAGCAGGACTGGGAGCCAGACTTGGCTGCACTTCAGCTACACTCTGCACACTTCAGCTCAAGTGTGCGTCCATTAGTGCACTCCCGTTGCACTCAGAAAGCCATGCACTTGGAGATGATGCACATGCACAGGCGTACACAGCCAACTCATTACCCTCTGCTCGTACATGCAAAACCCCCAAGACATCGCCCAGTCAGGGTACAGTACAGCTTCACCTTCCAACACACATTTAGCCTGGAAAAGTCTCACTGACCCAGTCTCTGTCTTTTTTCAGACACACACATACTGTATACACGCGCCTCTCTAGCCACCAGATTGCTTCCCGTCAAAATAAATAATTAAAAGCGTGCTATAACAGCTTCCGAAAAAAGATACCTCAATTAGTTCGAAATGGGTAAATGGCCTGTGGGTTAGGCGCTTGAGGGGGGAGAATGGTACTTCGAGAACACACACAAAGACATAAAGACACACAGCACATTACATAAGTCAAAGCATGACCCCACAAGCTTTTTATTCACTTGTTGCGATGGTAATTTGACCCCCTCCTCTTTCAGCAATCAGCTTAGTGTAGTCTTTTTCTCAAATCCGTACAAGGGACCCATGGCCAAAGACCTGCCAGGCGGGGATCTAGATGAGTGGCGACGAGATGTGAGGGAGGACCTGAGTGGATGCCGCTGGGTCAATGCCGAGTGTGTGTTTGGAGCCTGCTTTGTACATATGAGAGAGAGCTGTGTGTGTGTGCGGAATGGCAATTAGGATCGGAATAAATGAGGGCTGTGTGTGAGAGAATGAGATTCAGAGCTAAATTTTACTGTTTGTAATGAAAAGAGTTTGCTGCAAGCGAGTGAAAGCAATAGTTCTTTTAAACTGTGTATGTTAAAAGAGAGATTGCTGCTGCTGTTTTGGGGGTGCTAAAAGCTACAGAGTGTGACAAACCAGTGTAGCATTTGGGCTAGTCCCCAACGTTGATAAAAGATTTCATTGCGTGAATTGAAAGACATGAAATCAGACACCAAATTAAACTAGGTGTGGGCAATAGGGCAAAAAGGTAATTTACTTGGATATGTAAATTATTTACTTGGAGCCAGATCGCAATTTTAATTTGATCACGATTCATGCACTTACACTTGTATTTTTCAATTGTCTTGAAGAGGTAAACTAAGTCATCTGCTTCTTTTGACAATTCACTTTATTGTGATTGGCTAAATCCAGCTGTCACTCACTTAGAGCCTTAATCTGAATAAATAAGAGAAGTCAGTGGGAAAACTCTGTGTGTTTGAATGGACAGCTGCCTTAAACAAAGTAATTGTGAATTGTGAGATGACAATACAACCGAAATAGCAGATCGTCAGAACAGAGATCACCATATCATCCAACCCTACTATAAAGAGATCATTTGTTGTGAAAAGATTGAAGATTGTATTAAAAAATAAAACTGATGACATGTATTTTTCCTACTTGTACTTTATGTAATTGTTTTGTACTTCACACACATTCACAGACAAATCCATTAGCGTTTGCCTTGAAGCCGGCGTGCTGTCCTCTGTTGCACCTGCTCATTCATACCCATGCAGATGTTCACATGTCAATTGCATTTCTGACTGGCTGCCATCCGCACACCTTCAATTTTTCAAGCGGTACTGGCGTGTGTCCAAACTGCTTTGCTCTAACCTCATAATACTCTGTAGTGTTTTCATCAGTGGGACCGTAATGCTGAAGCTACACCGGGGCATGTGCCATAGCCAAGCTCATTTGGATAAATAAATTACAGAATATAGGTCTAATCTCACCAATGCAAACAGATGGATACTGGTAAACCTACTGAGTAAGAGCACTGGAGGGACTTTAGCATCTGTATTAATGTGGGTAGCTTGGACTTGCTAGTTTTGTCTGTGAAATGTCAGACATTCTAGTGTACAGCATAGGGCATTTGAGTACAGGTTGGAGGTAGGTTTGAGGGTTCAACGGTGTGAAAAGAGTTGACAGAGGTAGAAGAGTATAAGCCATATTCAAAACGGATAAGAAGACTGAAAAGGCAGTAAGATGAACAGAGCGTAGCGAATTGAATGAATATTGAAAGGGCTTATGTCTTATCTGTAGCACACTCGTTCACCTTGCTGCGGTTAAGAGTAGGTCAAGTAGCAATGATTCTTAGCCGCCAAGAGAGGATTGGCTGTGCGATTTAGAGTGGGTGAAAATGGGAGCAATGGGCTGCGAAGGTAAGATGTAAGCAAATAAAAAAGACGGACAAATCTAGAAATAAAAGCCGCGTATGTATACAGTATGCCTAAGTGAGGGGTTTGAGAGATATGCAGAGGGACAGGGAGGGTCAAGCCGGGAGTGGAAGAGAAAGAGAGGGAGAGTGACAGAGGGAGGGGGCGGGTGGAAACTGGGTGCTTTCGTGGGTCTTTGCTGGGTCTTTGCGGTGGGCCGCTTGCGTGACAGCAAAGAGAAAGTGCAGCGCAGTGTGTGTAATGCTCTCAAGACGGATATTAAGAGGCGCTGGACGACTCATACCATACCAATGTGACAGTGTTTTTTTCTTTTTTTCATCCTTTTATTCTACGCTCTCTCTTCCAATCCTGCCCCCTCGGTTTCCACTAATGATCCCAGCGTCCTGCCACACTGCCGACTGCTGACTGATGCCCACTGACAGTCTTGCTCAAGCGGAAAGGAGGCAGCCCCCTTTCAGAGATACAGCCACGTACACACACACAACACACAGGCGAAAGGTGAGGCACTTTCTCACATGCATGGATCTACTCAAAGCTGCTGACAGATGGGTATTTGTGCATCCATGGGACCATCAGACACTACTCCACATAGGCAATGTTCATAGGCCCGCCCGGCAGTCACGCACTTACTGTAAATGTGGGTCCATCTAACTATGTCTGACATGTGGAAATTTCATGTGATTGACACGCGTGAGCTGTGGAGGTGATCATAGGACATCAGGGCTTGCTAATGATAGCTTAGGGACACGTAAAATGATGGTTGTTTATTTGCCTTTGGAGGAAAATATGATATAGATTCAGTATTTCTATATATCTAGATTTTTTTTGCCATATTGTAAAAAAAAAAAAATATATATATATATATATATATATTAAATTTTGGCTAAAATCCCAGTAGACTGTATATGTTTTGTCTAGGGATGCACCAATCCTGCATTTTCTGTTCTGATACTGATATATACGTTGACTTTAAGTATCTGTTGATGTCAGATATTGACCGATACAAGTGCAGGGGGAGAAAATGGCACTTATTTCCTTAAAGCACAGTTAACTTATTACACAAGAAATCCAGTGATGTTATGCAACTATTTATCCATTGCATCAGTTTTGAACAGCTTCATATGAATAAAAGTTCAAACATTATGAGACAATCTAGGCCAAAATCAGCCTGTAAATAGTCTCATTACGTCCATTAAAGGCCCAACCAGGATATTGTCTGAATCAATATCATGGAACCAATATTCAATTCCACTATCGTATTTTGCATCCCTATATCACTGACTTATTCCATAATGCAGCATACATTATACATACTTGACCTAAATCATTCAGAAACAAGTTTTTTAAATACTTTGTTATACAAAATATTTGTTGGCCTATCTATTGAATTCATGCTGACAGAACAATACCACTGTTTTGTTTATTTCTAGGCCATGTACTGTACATATTTTGCAAAACATTGTGATCTATTGTGTATTAAAAAGAAAAGTTTGGCTTAGAAATGTCATATTTAGATTGGAAGAGAGATGTTGACACCGACTGATAAATGATTTTGTGACAAAAACTGAAGTTGTGATGTTGTGGTGTCTTTTCTTTTGTGATGAAGAATTGGCTGTTTTGTTTGACTCAAACTACCCTGAAATGCCTATTGTTTGTGATTCATTGCCTTATATTGTCTCAGCTTCATGGCAATTTTACTGAAAGAGACATTTGGTGAGGTGTACTTAATACTAAACTAAAGATATGACTTTAGGACACAAAATCTCCCCACGAAACTTCCAAAAACACTATTCAAAGACATCCAGAAAGAAACTGCCCTGATTTATTTACTTGACGTTGGCCATTCCTACGCCCAACTGTGGGGCACCTTTCGCTTGGCCCCTGTAATCCGACCAATCAGAGAGTAGCCTCGGATCATGACTGCTGCGGAGAGGTTAGGAATTAGGTCACACCATTTCACTTCTCTAATTAGAAGCCTACAGAGTGTGTCTGTGCATGTGTGTCTATTTATGCAGGTACATGCTGGGTGCACTTAATCCATAGGTGGCCTCTATGGTAATGGAGTACCCTGGGAAGATGCACTCAGCGGCAATTCTTTAACACTGCTTATAGTTGTTAGCGTCAGGCAAGAAATGAAAAAAATGGTAATGGTAATTAGGATGATAGCCACCCTATTGTGTAATACGCCATCAGTTGGTCAATGGCCCAGCTTGTTCTAAACCGATGACAATAATACTCTTTAGCCCTTATGATTGTCTGGATTGAATATTCAGTTATGGCACTCGTGAAGACTACATTTTGTGGACTATGTATTATATAGTACAGACAATGACTTGCTAAAATATATCAAAATCAAGATGATGAAGACTTTTGTGAATGCATACGTGTGTCACCACAACAAAATTTGAAGTGTGAAAAATTGCTTACAAAAATATAGACAAAAACATGCTAAAACTTCAAAGACATATTCTAAAATATTATTTGAAGGTGCATTGTGCTTTGGTTTAAATTGTCCACAGTATGGTATTTAACTAACCTGTCTTGTATTTATTCAGAAGTGATATTTATTGATCAAAAATATCTTTAAAAAGCATACATTCTTACTGTGAGTGTGTCTCGCCTCTCAACAAATCTGTAATTTGGCTTGCAAGTCTCCATGGAGATTCTTAGGTTTATGGCCATACTGTGGAACATTCTAGGCACATCTCCATGGAGACAAGCAGTGACAGACCCTTCACCAGACAAGTTACATAGTGCACCTTAAAAAAAAAAAAAAAAAAACTTAAGTTGCAATAACGAAGAGTGAAAAACTAATTTGTTTGTATCTATAATCAGTCATCGAAGTTACTTACTTCAACTGCTCCAGTCGTATTGTATTGTACATATATTGAACTATAAGTTAGTATAGTAATTATCATGACAGGCTGAATGCGTGTCTAATTCAGATTTATTTACAAATGTTAGAATTTTTTGAGTATTCAATTCAAAAAGAGATTGTGGGTTCAAGGAAAATTCCCTATGCAAGATATTTATTTTGCTAACAAACAGAAAGTGGTTTCAGATTGTCCCTCATTTGCAACCCTCGATATAAAATGAATTGAACTGTTGCATATTTAAAGTTGTGCTTATTCAATTTGGTTTATCTTTAACTGAAATTTCTGGCTAACAATGGCGTTATTTTGTTGTATATAAAAAGGATTACAGTTCCAACAGGTTACATATATTTTAGAATGTTCAAAACTGAACCCCAATAGAGAACATTGTTTGCTGCCTCTGCCTCTGATTAAAAGTCTGCCTTGAATGTTCCACAGTATGACATTAAACAGCTCTACAGTACATTTATTGAATTACAGGTATTTCCATTGCTCAAAATACCTAGAAAAACATGCATTCTGTCTGTGAGCTGGTTGCCTCTCCACAGACCTGCCCTGTAACTTTGTATAACATCTTCATGGTGAAAAGCATTTGACGGACCCTCTACCAGAAAAGTTACACAATGCACTTTTAAATCAGCAATCTTGTTAAGCCCTGTGGTGAGCACCACACAAAAATGTATTTAATTCAATCCCTTTATATTCCTCTAAACTAAATTATCCACAGAACTGATGAGAGTAGAAAAACGTTCCCAGGTGAAAGAGCAGGTCAAAGCGCAGCATAAAATATGCATGGGAGACATCCACATACACTTAGTATCCATGCTGAGACACTACTTTGGCCTTACAAATCCCATATAGCATCAGGTTGGGAGTTCTTAAGACTCCAGCTCATCAGGACTCCTTACTAACTTCTGCGTGGATACAAATAGCACACGAGGTGAAAGCATTTTGTATCTCGCTCTCCGTGACCCCCGCTGTTCGTATTTCTGGGATGCCTCCATGCAGGGGGCGAGCCAAGACATACAACTTTAACGGTTTTAATGTACTTGTGAGCTTTTTGTTCATTGTCAGTTGTTTACGGATTCCAACATGACAAAGAAGACTACCTTTTGTGTTCACTGGGGGTTGGGGGTCTACGAAGAGGACAAAGGGGCTTAACATTCAGATTCATCGCAGTGATATAAATATAAATAGAAAATAAACCAAAATACACAAAAACTACTCTAAATATATAATATTGTTAAAGATGTACTGTGTAACATTCCTGCTTGTCTCCCTGGGAATGTTATTGCTTTGAGAATGTAGAATGTTCCACAGTATAGACACACTACATTACAGTTCAGAGATGTGTGGAGAGATGCCCCTATTCATAAAAGGAAATATTGCACTTTTGAGCAATAGAAACACCAGTAATGAATAAATGCTAGATGGATATCTTTAATGACATACTGTGGAACATTCCAGGCAAAGCAATAACATTTCCATGGAGACAAACAGGTGGTGGTCCCTCCACCAGAAAGATTGTGCAGTGCACCTTTAAATCTTAGACTTAGATTTTGACAAACTTTATTGATCCACAAGGGAAATTATTTGGACACAGTAGCTCACACATTTCAATATATTATAATAACAAACAGTAAAAATATAAATGGTAATAATTAATTCAAAAGAAGTAGCAAACATAGCAAGAGAATATAAAATATATTGCCAAAAAAATAACCAAAAATGTCCCTGTAGTGCAAAAGCAAAGTTCACGCGATAAATATTGACCTCCACCCCCCCAAAAAACATTGCTCCAGCTTTCATATATGGAACGATAAGTCAATGTAGTAATTATCGTGATAGGACTACTCTATCACTTCATATGGAGAAAGTAGCGGTGGGGTTAGCCTTAATTAAGTTTTCAGGAGGCTCTCGAAAGGTCATGGCATGCTTCTACGCTGCATCGAAATTCGTACCCCCACCCCCTCCCCACGCACTCCCCTACCCTTCATAACCTTCCAATTGCAATCTATCCAGTCATCAGCCCCCCATCTGTGCGCATTAGCCATTCATGAACACACTCATTAGGGTGGGAGTTTGAAGCGATTGTGTTCACTAGTCTGCGGCTGGAGCGTGGCGATTAATATTTCAGCATCTCCCGTTGAGGAGCTGAGAGCAACTTTGGTCCTCTCTGGGCTAAAGAAGAACGAAGACAAAAAAAAAGCAGTGATAAGATTGCTTGCCGGCAAATATGGCAACATATACTGCTTTGCGTCCATATTTGTACTTATTGCAGATTTGAGTTTTTAAAAATCTCAGGTAACTAACAAGTTACCTTGCAATAACTTGTAAACTTACCGTAATTGGAATATTTATTCTGGAATAAGTAAGGAATGAGATAAGGAAAGGAATGATTTTTTTGTTGTTTTGGTTGCATTTGATTTCATCTTATAAGAATGTTCTGTATCACATATGGCACTTTGTTCTGATTGAGTAAATGTATTTTTAATTAAGAGTCCATAATACCATATAATAATACAAAGTGCATTAGTATTGTTCATATCACAACCTGGCAGCTTTGATCTTCAATCTCTGCATACCTCAAGCTTATATGAAGTGAAGCTTAAAGTAACAATAGAAACATGCACATAGTCAAGCTGAATTAGTGACAAGACGCCATCTACTTGTTTTGAATTAACTGTGTGTTTGTCTGTTTTGTCAGATATGACTGTTCTTGTCATCTCATCATTTTTGACAGATATCGCTCTCTGAAATCAGAAGCTTCTAAACGCTCAGGTCTGACATTTTCCGCACCAGAAGGTATTTTAAAAAGAAAATAGAAAGGCTTTATTTAAATCAGTATTTCTCCAAATGCCCTTCATGCATCCAAACTTTCTTAACTTTTCACAAAAAGACAGAGGCCTGCTTTGCTTGTAAACTGAACTGTCAGAAATACTTTCACCTGCCATTGATTTCCATTGACAGCTAAAGGAACATAGACTGAGCAGTCTGGGATATGTGACTGCTTAAAGCCTTACAGGAGAGGTAGGCCATAGCTATAACATAAAATCAAACTGTAATCTGATTTTGTGGTGATCTGCCAATATTATGAGTTATCATAATCCAGTGCTTTGTGTTTAAAGCAGCTTCATGCTCACACATGGGTTTCATGATTCATTTCTGATTTGAAGGATTTTCCTATTTCAAAATGTTTAATGTTTTGATTTGAATTGCTATAACAACAGATGACCTTCAAATCATGAAGGAATCCAAACAAGAGTATAAAGTGCTATTTCTACTCTTGTGGTTAGTTTTATGGTCCATTCATATTTTGTGTGATACTTGAACCTCAGTCCAGACACTGAAACAGGCATGTTTTAACTTGTTTCCTTATTTTACACTAATTTCTGATGCATTGTTAATTATCATCTGAATATTGTTATCTAGATAATGCAAAAAATATAGATATTAATTCTTGTCAAAATTAGCCTCCTCTATACAAGAACTGTGATCAAATTTAAATTGTGCTATCATTTTGTCATATCGCCCACACCTCTCTCGCTGTCATCCTTGAAAGTCTGTATTAGACAATATCTTAGCTGAGATCACCTACATAAATTGTTTTAACATCTAGGCACATTTTTATTGTCTTTGTTCTGAACGCTGTCTCTCTCCATCACTTCTATAAAGTATTGCATTGAACCAGGCTGGCAGCTCCATTTCTGAAGAGACAACTTGGATATTCTGTGTAACCATATCCACACGCATAGACATCGCTCATGCCAAATTGATGCTCCCCTTCTTTGAGACCAGTAGCGGCAGGAAATTTATGAGAATATGAGGCCGGCAGAAGTATCATGGGTTATCAGCCTGTCAATATCTGAGGCACTGCTCGCCAATATCCAAAGCTGTGGAGACTGAACTCAGCTGGGCTTCATTCCATAAGGTCTCGGTTTCAAATACGACGAAATATGGATGGATTTCAAAACATAGCATATGGTTATTGATGTCATTTAAACATGCAATGCCCAGAAACTCAGAAAAGAATATTTTTGAGAATGTTATCCTGATCAGAAATAAATGCATAAGACAAGGAGGCTTACAACCAACCACCAACTTTAAATTGTGATGTGTGGTGTATTGGATTGGTGGTTGTATTGGATTTAAAATAAGAGAAAATACATTCTCATAATGGGTGGGTTTCCTCCGGGTACTCCGGTTTCCCCCATCAACCTAAAACATGCCCGCACCCCTATGAACTAACATCAAGGACCATGTTGTCCACCCTCCTGTGGGCTCACCACCTGCAGAGGGGTTCATAGGGGGGGTCAGGTGCTATGAGTATTGGGCAGCAAGCTGCCCCCGCGACCCAGCTGGATTAAGCGGGAGAAGATGGATGGATGGACATTCTCATAATAGAAACATTTTAAGTGTATGTTTAAGGTAAGAAAAATGTACCTCGAAAAGCACAAATTACAAAAAAAGAAGTGTGTGTGATGAGTGTGGAGAGAGGGTTGGGGTGTGGAAGTTTTTTTTTTTTTTTTTTTGCATAGCCCTATTTTTGTTTTCATTATATATAATTAAAAAAATAAAAATAAATGAGGGTAGCATGCTAAGAAAATTACTTAATAATGGAAATGTGCCTCAAACAGCAATAGATCCCAGAATTTCAGGATTAACCACAACTATTGATGCTTTATACTAGCATTACAAGAGGCTACACATTAGTTTAGTTTGATTATGATGCATGGCGGTTAGTGTGTAGAGTGAATAATAAAATTGAATAGCTGTACTTTAAGCCTCTGGCAACATAGCTAATGTAAGTCTTCCTTACCTGTCTACTTCGCCATTTAATTCCAACAACACCCTAATTTTCAGTGCTGGAGGTAGTACATTATTATTACTTTATTTTGAGTTAATTCTGTGTCTTATGTGATGCTCAACCTAACTTACCTCACAATGTGCCATATTTTGTAAAATGCTGGGATGATTACTTGTAATACTACTGAAATCCATTACTATATCTGGTTTCAAAGCTCACCATTCTGTTGCTCGAAAACAAAAAGTAGTCAGAGAGGAGTCCTCAAGCCAAGGTCAAGGTTAGCATTAAGGCTGCATCCATGGGAGGATTGTCTTAATACAACCTTAAACTCGCCTAAGCTTCACCATTAGATCTTTACAATTCTGGGGAGAAGGCCTCTTTAACTCTCTTTTGTTCTTCACTCTCCTCGCCCACCTCTGCCCTTCTCTTGTCCCCTCCCCCTCTCCCTCTCCAACACTCTTTTTCCAATCCCCTGCTTTTTATTCTAGGCATACCATTCAACCAACCCTTTCTCCCTATATAGGTGTTCAAATAAGTGGGAGTTTACATGGGCTGTGCGTGAGTAAGTGCTAGCCTGGTTCCTCGCCTAATGAAGTTCTCCTGCACCTTGCATAGCCCTATTAAACCGCTGGCCCCTACTCCCTACCCACTTCACCCCCCTCACCCTCCCCTCACCTCTCGCCTTGTCTCTCCCCAAGGGACCGGGTTGGCAGGGAGCAGAGCCGGGCTGCTATGGCAACAACAAGGATACCCTCCCTACTCTCCCACAGGTCTCCTTAGCAACTGGTAGCTTGGCATTGCGGTAATGAGTGTGCCCGGTGTGCCAGGCTTTGTGTCATGCCGGCATGTGTGCGCCGCTGCTGGTACGTGTGTGGAGAGTGTGCGTGCATAGGTGTCTCTCTGTGGTTTTGAAGGCTCTTGGGTTTGCATGCTCGCTACAGGTTGCCAACATGCTGTAGGTGAGATTTACGAGGTGTGATGACAGAATTTGAAATCACTACTTAGAGAGGAACAAGAATATTAGTGAAGCTGGTTTTATGAAAACTGAGATAAATTAAAATTGAGAATTTGTTGGATGTTAGGAAAATAACGGCTTGGTATTTCTATTAAAAAAAGGTTAGAAATGAGTTTTTCACACATTTTGGTGTTGCAAGAGAATAGTCTGAATTTTAGTAAAAGAGTAAAAATCTTACAAATGCACCTGACCTTATAGATGTTTCATGTTAGCAATCAAGAGCCATGTCATACAAATTATATGTGTGTCTCTATTTTTTAAGCAATTAATTTGCAAGAGGTAATGACTGTGTCTGAGTTTGGATGGTGCCACTGCACTTGACGACCCTGAGAAATTCTACCGTAGCAGTGAAGACATGAAAAGGAGTCTCCTCTCCACATAGTGACGATGTGGCTTGCATTTGGATCCAATCTTACAGATATTTAAAAAAAACACTGAACAAATGTGACCATGTGAACTTGCTCCCTGTATTCTGTGTTGTGGTGGCAAGTTTGTTGTCAGAATCTTTTGGATCAGTTTCCTTCAAATAGCTGCTCTGGCTCTTTTACTATTTCTTTATATGACAGAAGCCAGTGCCAACTCATTTTAACAACAAACTCAAACGAATCACTGACAGAAATGACCAAGGTTTAAAACGGTTCAAACTGAGAGTGGAAGTGTTTACCCTTTGAAATTATCCATAATCTAAATAAAATGTTGCAGTAAAATAGCAATAATTTAAACTGTTATTATGATGCCACATATGTTTTTTGTGCACAAAGCATTCACTCACCGTTGCCTGCTCTGTTTCTATGCTGATCTTTGTGTTAGTGCAGCGTTAATCAGTGTAAAAATGCATAAAAATAAGACAAAAAGATTTGGTTCTTTTAAAAAATTAGATCCGAATCTAACTGTTCACATTAAGGAACCATTCAAAAGAGCCGGCTCCTTCACAGACTTGACATCACTAATCCTGTGTGTTTCTGTGCAACTGTTATGCAGATGTGTGTTGTCGCGCAGTAAGATTGTGACCACTCTTGTCAGTACTGTGAAATTGAAGCAATTAAAGGGACAATCTGATGAATTTTGCATGCCATGTGTATGGCTGCCTTTGAGTTTGCTGCTCGGCTGAAATTAAATTAAACGCTGAGAATGGTGTTTATTAAAGTGTGATCAGAGGTGTGCACTGACCTTTAGAATGTGGGAAATGAGATTCTCATTGTTATGAATGAGATTATGTGGAGGCCGAGTGTGAAAAAGCCCGAGCCTGCATTGATTTCATTGTTGGCCAACAGTTTCTTTGTATACAGCAGGGGGAGGTTTCAATAATCAAATCCACACTGTGCCTGTTTGCTATTAAATGGACTGATACACAAATATAGACACCCAGGCGCTCACATAAATGCAGATTGACTTGCAAATGCTCGCACATGCATATCTGGCCCATCTTGTAAAAAAAGCTGTAAAAGCCTCTCCACAAATGTGTTGGTCTTTAACAAAGGCATGGCAGGCCCAGTGGAAAATGTTAGTTTGCTCCCTAGATGAGGTGTGAAGTGCGAGCAGGCGGCCGGCCCCACAGGTTGGCCAGCTCAAACACCTGTTGTGTGAATGCACTGTGGGAGTGCGTGAGTTCAGCCTCCCTCTCAGGTCTCTCTGGAGCAGCCACACCCACTCTCTTGCCCACATGCGCTGGTCCTGCGTGCCCCTCCCAGGCTCCCCCGTACAGTGTGTGGGCGTCAGACGTAGAGCCCAGATTGTGTCCCCTTTGTGCCCACCGGAAACACTCAGCTGTCTTTGGCATTGGACAAGCGGATTTTCCGATCCCCTATCCGGGTCTCAGATGCTCCGCTAATCTGTCAGTTTCTATTTTTACTCACCAAAGCTGTGGCAGCCCAGTGCTGTCCCAGACCTTGCCACCCCAATGCCAACCTTTCACTTGGCATCTCAGCTGATGAGTCGTCTGCCATTGGCTACAATTAGTGCAGAGTCAGCCAGGAATCCCCTCTAGCTCCAATGTGCTCATCTCCACTGCCTATACATGCTCTAAGGCAGCTAGACACAGCACACTCACTTACCATTGTAGCTTTTATTTCAAATGGCACTCCTGCTGTGTAGTGGAATAATGGGGTCAGATGCAGAATGCCTTTCAGTGATTCCACAGTGCTCACTCACTTATTAAGTGCAATGACAGCCAAGGGAATGCACATTTGAATTGGTTGGTGCAAGGATTAAGTAATGTTCGGTCCATAATATGCCAGCTTTTGGCAAATAGCCTTACTTAAGAAGAAACAGATTGTTGTTTTTACATTTCATGTATTTCGTTCAAGAATGTACAAATACTGCCAATTCAGACAGACCCCGCAGTGATACACAGATAGATACCACTCCTAATCCACAGTTTATTTTCCTGTCCAATGAGGGCTGTGATGTACCTTGCATGCCAATGCAGTCGTGACCACTGCTGTGGAGGCGATGATGGCATGTGGCAGAGAAGTAACTGTTTCTCACCTCCTAATAAAAGAGGCTCCTTTTAATCTTTTCAATTTGATTGCATTCCAAAACCGGCCTGTCTGCCCATCTGTCTCTCTTAAAGAAGCCTCCTAAAGGGATTTTAATCATCTGATGCTGAGCTTCTCAGGCAAATGGCTAAATATCTCTTTCTCTCTTATACACACTTTTCCTACACACAAACACCCAAAACATTTAAACTAATACATTTTTGTAGTATCCGTCATCCTTCATCCTCCTTCCTGTCTGTATGTGATAGACCAGATGAGGCCTCTCAGGCCCTCTTCAGGTCCCCCTCAGACTTATAAGACCCCCCATCCCTATTAATCCACATGGCCCTAAATTCTTTATTTGCTTCAAAGGGACATCGTGAGCCGTGACATCAATCACGAAAAGCGAATATTTAGCTGGTGCTAATTTCCACCAATAGCCTGGAGACAAGCTTAGCTGACAAAACTCATTCCTGTGCTGAACAAAACTGCCTGTGTTGAAACCTCCCCTCCCCCCGATCCCTGCTGCCTTCTGCACAGGCAAATACAGCATCACAATAAATGCAGTTAGCGCGTCTGTTGCTCCCCCTTGATTTGGGCTTATCAAATGAATGTGCACCATAGAGGTATACCCTTTGACGATACATAATGGATCCATTCTGCTTGAAATGGTTGGGTAATACCAGTCGAGTGTGGCAAACGGCTTTACCCGGTGCCACTACAAGAACAGCTGCTGTGTTCTTCGATGGGCAGGCACACCACACGGCTTCACCCTTGAGGTTGTGTCAATCGGGTGAGTGGTTTCTTTTTGCCCGTTCCCAGACCCCACTCACAGGCCATAGTTCCTCTCTTAGTTCTGTTTGAATGAGTGCACATTGGCCACAAGATAGGTCCTTTAAAGCATTTGACCTGTTTCCTTACCCCTCTGTTGGTGAGCCTGTGTGTGGGTGAGAGTAAAAAGGGAAAACACTTTAGAGGGTTGTGGGTGGGGGGCTCCATGAGGGGTGTGGGAAGAATGGGGGGCATTTTGAGGGCATCACTTTGTGTGCCTCCTAGGGGCCCCTTGCCGTATTTTGACGTTCCCATCTCCCATCCTTGGTACCAAGTTCTTGTACTCTTTTTTAAGCACAGCTGTCACCATTCCAGTCAGTGGACCATGCCTCATATAAAGAACAATACATTTCACCTCAATGTCTTTTCTTGTAGCAAAAGAGTTGTGCTGGGCATCAGGCCAGTGTAGTGGGGTTTGTAAGCGGCACTTGGAGCAACTATATTCAGTTCATAATGCAGCTACATCATTAGACACTAGTGTGCAATAATAGCTGTTAAATTGCATTGACTGAGTTCCAAATGGGCCGCCCTGATCTAAAAAATTTTCAGTGAAAAAAAGTGGAAAAATTAGAGTGACCGATCGGTAGAGCTTCCTAACAGTGATTAATTGATGTAATACGATGAAATGCAAAACAAATAAAAAAGGAGATTTGCCTTGTGTGCTGTGTATAATTGTCCTGAAACTAGCCTACACTTCTTTTCTTCTTCAACAATATAATAATATTATAGATTACGGGGAATTATGGAATGTGATGAATGAAGGATGGGTTTGATACATTTTCCAAAGAGATATAGTCTATTGTTACGTTTTTCCATTGTGACTGTTTTTTCGGCAATGGCTAGCGCTATGAGTAGAATTTTATTTTGATGATTTTTTTGTTAAAGTTGAATGATGACAAGTCTCCTAAAAGACAAAGGGAGGCCTAGCCTATACTTCTAATACTGGGATATAAATGGTTATAATATAGTGGGGCATTCATTGTCTAAATCAACAATCATGATTTTGAGCCCTTAACAAGAATTGACCCCAGGCTGATTGTCTATGCTTCCACAGAGAAAACTTTGTTGGCCTTAATTAGCTTTGATTGTGCCATAAACATTCTCTTTTGCATTATGGCTGAATAAGTCCCATCAGTGTGATTTAGTGGTGCCTGTTGATAGCGCTACTGACAGCAAAACAAAGAACTCACACCACTACTTACGACTCTGTCTGGGCTTCCCACTATTATGGGAGCAGGCAGGGCATCTCTGCAGAGGTGCACCCTCCGGCTCATTCATTATTTAGAGGCCTCTCTATGTGGCCCTTTGTATTAAAGGGGTATGATTTGAATAGGAAGTAGCTCCATGGACCTAGGCGTGATGTGTGTTCCTCCATCAATGTATGTTTCTATAGGCTTCATTCATCTGCTGTGGCAAGCTGGTGGGCTGTATGAGAATTTCCATTGTATGAATATTTAATACATAATAAAGTTTTCAATTTTATTCTGTTCAAGCCGTAGGGGCAAAATATCTGGCAAAGCCAACCCTCAAGGACAGACAGGTAGTAGATGTGTCTGAAGTATTAAAACACACTCACATCAGCTCAGTCACAAACTGCACTGTGTTACTCAAATATACACTCACAAAATGGTTTAACACGATCCTATTAAGACTTCACAGTAGCCATATTCCCTGCTTCTCACATTCTCTTTCGCTGTATTACTGTTGGATCATAGCATGTTCTGGCTGCCTGCTGTGTCCATGGTGACCTGGCATGGCTCTGTATGAGACGCCCAGCTGGGAGTGCCCCTGAATCAACTTGGGATTAGCCAAGGATTGTCTGGGATTACTCAGGGATGGAGAAGGATTAGCAGTGACTGCCTGTTTTGGGGGCGTGAGGGCCATAGGATGGCCAAATTGCCCCTGACTCAGACTCAGGCAACATGAGGTGCACATAGCCACACCCACAATACAACCACCTGCATCTAGAGCTATTCTTAGCTGCTGCACGGCACACGCTGACAGGAAGGAAACAAAGGGAAACTAATGTGGTGGAAACTACAGGACATCATGTGAGCCACCAGCTCGCATGATGATGATAGCTGGCCACTGTCCGAAATCTCACAAATCTTCTGTAGCAGGTGGATTCATCAGATAAAGATGGTTTGGGATGAGGGCAAATCCTGTCAAGTTCAGTGCAACTGCTCCCCTCATACTACAGGATCAATTGAGATTTGAATCTTACAGGTCACAGTAAATTGCAACATAAAGTGGTTTGGCTCTTGGAAAGATGTCCCGTATGAACTGAAATACAGAGTTACATATATTTCATGTAGAGGGATATGCTTAAATTGATGAGAATGATTGGGAGTCGTCTGATAGGTGTGTGATTGGGCCCTGGGTGAGACGGAGTTGGCCCAGCACGTAGATGAGCTGTCAGAAGCAGGAGCGGGCATCCCCTGCGGACCCGCACTGCCGACATGAAAGGCTGTTTAGTGTTGGAGCAGCAGCATCAAACAACCGCCTCCTCTTGCATCCTTTCCCCATCCCCCCTCTCCACTCTCTCGACTCTCACCACAATATGATATAGTTCTGCTGTTGCACGTTTACACGGTCGCCATGGTTACCCAATGTTGAAGGTGTCACAACGAGATAACCCAAGGAAGCATTCACAGATCACCTGAATTCAGTTCGCCTCCCATTTATGTACCGCAATTTGATTTATTTGTTTCCCTGCCGTGCAATTCAGTGGGAGTACAAATAATCCTCTACATAATAGAGATGGCAGAGGTATGAGTACATTCAGTCGGTTACTACCTATTGTAGTAGGATATTCCTGAACCACGGGGGGCGCTTTTGATTTGATATTTTTCTCCAGATTCAATGTCAAAATGCCTCGACCATTATAAAGAAGAAAATTGCAACCACATACTCAGTAGCACATCAAGAACTTGGTATTCAGGAACGTTCTTGACATGTAAATGAAATATGAAAAATGCACAATACTGAAAGTGTGCATATGACAATGTTGAGGATAATGTAAAGTATTTGGTGATGAATAACACAGGGCAGGGAGATTGAACATAGAAGTGGAAGATGACAGCTTCGGGGCAGGCAAAAAAGTATAGAAATTGAAAATCATGCAAAATAATGTACTTTGCCCAGTGTGACAAAATAGCTGGGGTTGTGATAAAGACAGAACAGGAGGGACAGGGAGATTGGAAGAGATGGTAGATGTCAGAGGGTGGGATACATCCATTAGTCTTCCATCCTCCTGGCTCATTCTCTGTGCAGCCCCCGTCCTAGCTTAGATACAACAGTGGAGGAGACAACGCTGGCACTAAGCCAGACTGGCACCCACATCAAACGTACAGTACGCCCCACCGCAGCAGCTTACACCAGGCAGGCTGAAGGCAGGAGTAGAGGAGGACAGATGGATTGATGGAAATGAAAGTGGGTGGATTGACGTACATACGGAGCGCGCCTCAAGACTGACTTCCAGGTCGTTCCAGGTTGGCTGAGGTTGACAGGGTCTTGCTCGGTGCCAGCTGTAGCTGTCTTTCAAAATGTGTTTGTGTTTTTCAGTGCAAGTCTTGATTTCTAAAAGGTATGACACCGATTGACACTGATTGAATAAAGTACAGAGATATACCTGGAGTATTTTATCTATTGAGTAAAGACAATGAGTTGCCACATAGATCTGTGATTTAGTCAAAGACAGTATGCCAGATGTAATAATTTGTCATCAAGGACACACTTTTAAGTTTGCCTGCTCTATCTCCTTCTGTGAAAATACCTCATAGCATTGGCATCCCACAAGCCCCAAGCACAGTGAAATAAAGAGGTGTTAAGTCAAATTAATGAGAGACTACCTAGGATCATATGAGTCAAGGCCTAAAGATCCAAATATTATTTATGACTGTTTTCAATTACAAACTTTTTTTCACTACATAATTCACATCCTGCACAACATAACTTTACACCAGTTTGTGCCTAATCCAATCATCCAAAATAATTAATGATAGGAATAAAAGAAATTACTTCAAATGTGAAATTCAACCCATCTGACTGATCGTTTTTTCTCTCTCTTTACAGAACTCTATCCGGCACAACCTGTCTCTCCACACACGGTTCATCCGAGTCCAGAATGAAGGAACGGGCAAGAGCTCATGGTGGATGCTGAATCCAGACGGAGGCAAGATGGGCAAAGCTCCACGCCGCCGGGCTGTCTCCATGGACAACAGCACCAAATACCTGAAGAGCAAAGGCCGAATCCGGGGCAAAAGAGTGGGTCGCCCTGGTATTGGAGCTGGAGCTGGTGTGGTGGGACTCCAAGGCTCACCCGACCATGGCAGTCCTCCTCGGAAAGTTCTTCAGGGTTCAGGGGTCACTTCTGTGGATGGGGAATTTGATGCCTGGACAGACCTCCACTCCAGAGCCAGTTCTTCGGCGTCTACATTAAGTGGACGCCTGTCACCTATACTTGCAGAAGGAGAGGCAGGAGAACCAGAGGAGGGGGTGCTGTCTTGTTCCACTTCCCCGCACCTTTACCCCTCACCCACCAGTGCCCGCTCTCCATCAATGGGTGCTGGAAATCACTGTCCGTCCTTGGAGCAGTTGCCACAGCTTGCCAGTCTAACGGGTGCCATCAGCCTGGACGAGCAGCTAATAGACGATTACCATCACCACCATTCGCAACAGCACCACTCTTCTGTTGGGCGGCACAAGCACCAAAGCCCAGTCTATCACTACAGCTCTCCGGTGAAGGGCTCTTACAGTGCTGGTGTTTATGGAGGCACTGGCATGGGCATGTTGCGGCACCATTCACCCATGCAGACCATTCAGGAGAACAAGCCCGCTAGCTTTTCTGGAACGATGCGGACGTACTCCAGCACAAATGCTCTTCAAAGCCTGCTAACGTCAAACGGGCAGTACTGCTCCAAGGACATGATGTTAGGACAGGATAGAGAGAGCCACTCCATGATGAGCCAAACCAGTAATGGGATAGGCTCCAACCATCACAATCACCACAGCGGTCACCTCAATGGCCACAGTCACAACCACAACGGACCTCATAGCCATAGCAGAACTCACAGCCATACACCCAACCACAACCACAGCTCACCTCACAGCCTGGCCCACAACGGTCACGGTCTGAGCCAGAGCCACACGCCGCCTCGGGCACAAGCTCTGACCCCCAGAGGCAACAACAATCAGCTGCACACCTACAACCACAAAGCCCCATACTTGTATAGTCCCCCATCACATGCACACCTCCCAGCCACCACTACACTCCCCCCTAACCCCGCCGGCATGCTCGGTATGCCCCAGGACTCCTGCCATGTGGCTGCTGCCCCTCATCCACGTCACAGCCATTATCCAGACCCTCAACACCAAGGCATTTCTAATGGACAGTACCACCACGGCCAAGGCATGGGGGGCAGTGGGAATGGCAGCTACCATAACTATGACCAACACCTCCCACACGAGAGACTACCAGCAGACCTGGACATTGACATGTTCCATGGGAGTCTAGACTGTGATGTGGAGTCCATTCTTCTCCATGACATCATGGACTCTGGGGAGGAGATGGACTTTAACTTTGACTGCTCTCTGGCCCAGGGTGTGGGCATTGGGATGGGTATGGGTATGGGTGTGACTATGGGAATGGGCATGAGTGGACTGGGTGGACCACAACAAGCTCACAGTAACCAGAGCTGGGTGCCTGGTTAAAGTCGAGGATACTGCATTGTAACCATGTTTGTTACCCATATCACACTGTGCTTAACACTGACATTCTTGACTAGAGGACCAATACCCTTCTCTCTGATATCCTGTCAGCTCTTTGGTTGCCCCTCCTCTGTTACCTCCTTTCCCCCTTTGAGAGATCTAGTTCATGTCACATTAAGTTTTTCCTTAGATCAGCTATACTGTGATGACAATCTCTCAGCTGTGCTTGCCCAACTGTGTTTCTCATCTACCATGAGAACTAAATTCTCAATGCACTTTACTGCAAGTGGGTCACATCTCCTAGTGCTTTGCTTCCTCTGAGCACTCAAGCAGACTTTGGCATGTTTTGTGTGGTGGCTGCAGTCTTTGACAGGAACAAATGAGGAAATCACAAGCTCCGTTGATAAAGTGTCACAACTTGGAATCAAATTAAAATGATTTTTTTCCTTATACTGTATGCAACCACTGGCAACCAGGTGATATGTATTTGTCTTGTTTTAAAAATACGGATATAAACTATCTGACATAGAATTAACTTTCTTGTTCAAAATGGCAATCCTACATATTAAAATCTTACTTGGATGTTTTTATGATCCTCAGTCTTTAGAACCTTAACTTTTCTCTAAAATCTGGTATTTTGTTAAAGTTCTCTTGCCACCATATCATTAAATAAAGTCTATCATTACTGGCGAGCATGCAATTTGGCAAATTAAAATGTCATATCCTCTTGTTTCACCTGGGCTTTTTGCACTAGCTTTTTCTCATCCTCTCCCCCCTCTGTCCTCTCTCTCTCCTCCTGCCATCGAAGACAAAGTAACCATTCTTCACACTGAGCCATTAATGTGGCTTGATTGAAATTCAGCATCTTGCTTTTAATCTGCAAAGTGATGCTGCAGCGATGCGTCATTATTGAGAATCTAACGCATTGTCCTCTCATCTCTCACCCCTGGCTGTCCGTGCTGGTGCTCGCCTCTCTCACTGAATGTGCCAAGAAAGTGAGACAAAACTGTGATTAACGCCAAGTCACCCCGCCGCCTGCCACTGCGCTCCGAGGAGGCCAATGTCACTGTCCACTTGCTGATAGCAAAGGGTATAGAATAAAACATTGAAGATAGAAAAGTGCTGCCAGTCTTTTCCGTGCTGTTGTGTCAAAAAATAGATAGTATGGCATTGAAATCCATTGCTTTCAATATCTGTATTTTGTGTTCTTATGTTTAAGTGGATAAGTTTGGGGATTAATCAAAGATGCAAAAAAGAGGAAACAATCAAATCTGAGGAGCCACTTACATGATGATAGTTGTTTGAAAATTGAAGGGATTTTTTTTCTGAAAACTACTTGGATGCTAGGATTTGGATTTTATAACACAACACATGTCGGCTTCTAGAAGTGTAAGCCATTACAGTGCTATGGATAATCAATAAAAATTAAAATGGCTTAATTTTAGAATATTAATCTTGATTTTAATAGTTGCACTAGCTTTGATTTATTTATAGTTGGTTGACCTAGATGATTATCAAATTGTGTTATGTGTGGTGTTTATGTCGTGTATACGAAATATCATCTTAGGTGGTCCATATATGGTGTGGAAAGTTTGAAAACCACCCGTCTAGACTTGTAGACTTTGTAGAAGGTATTTTAGTTTAAAATATTTAGTCATTTTCAGCCTAATTATTTCTCGGTAGATACAGGACACCTATGTTATTACCATAAAAATAAAGTTTTGCAAACAACTTAAAATAACAAAGTAGAAGCATAGAACAGACTTGATGATGTTTAACTTATGAGCTGTATTTTCATTACGGTGTTGTCATATAAGTGGCTCCTAAATGGTCTTCAGGGTTTTGAGAGCCCCACCTCCCCATACACATGTTCCCACACCCACTTTATATGTCTCTATTCTGTTGTCTCGTAGCGATTGTTGTGTTGTTGAAATCTCAAGGACTAAATAGGACCACGCTGAAATACCTACAGTTGTAAAGGGCGGCGGTGTTCGGTGAAAAACGTCGACCGCACGCTATGACCTTCCTGCGCGCCAATACCATGTACCCCCCCCTTTTATCCTTCCCCCCCTCCCAATTATGTTCTGTTCAATTGTGTCCTGTTTGTGGAATAGGTGGGGGTGGTTGGTCGGTCTCATCTGAGCATGCTGGCCTTGGGAGAAGAAATAAAAAGAGGACACCCCTATTCTACTGTCCCCTCAAGGAGACATGTTGGACCGTACCAAGTGCAGAATGGGGGAGGAGGTAGTTGTGAATGGGAGGGGGGCATGGGGATAGCCAAAGGTCAAGCACGGCACAGACTATCAGACCTTTTATTGGGGTAAATACCTTCATTTCAGGGCCTTTAGCTGCACTGGTTCCAGTTAATTTTTCTATGGGAAATTGGACCTCTCAAAGCAGTGACAATATGACCTATGCTAGCACAGCCCTGCCATTCAAAAGAATTCTATATACAGTTTATGATGTCTAATTTTGCTATATTTATTTATGACAGAGATCGGTCTCTCTTTAATGTTGGTGTTGTTTGCATCATATTTCATTTTCTTTCTGCTCATTTTATAAAAATGTCACTCGCCCTTTACCCTCTTACTGATGTTTATTTTGTAAAAAAGCTATATATTAAGAATATTGTAATATAGTTTTTAAAAGCTGAAAAGAATATCAGTTTTGTTGTCTATTTCTTTTTTAAGAGAATGTATCATCATCTGGTGACTGTTAAATAAATCAAATGAAAAGATTAAAACTTGTCTCTGCAACTTTATTCATAACTAATCATAACTATTATTTATGATTTTCTTATTTAAATCTCATATCATATAAAAGCACTCACATGGCAATGCCATTTTAAAGACACCTGGGTTTTTACACCAAGTACTACTAGAAAAGATCTGGCTTTTCTAATACCATCAGATCTAAATCAAGATATTAAATAATACTACTCCAGGTCTAACCTAGGGCTAAACCAGGTCTAAACGTGGACTAGATCATTTCCACTGTAGTTCTAAACAAGAATGTATCATAAGGAGGACAAAAACGTGGATACTGTATAAAGCTATGTAGCCTACTCAGTTTTAAAAATCGTCTACCATATAAACCTAATGCAATGTACATGTTCATACTTTTGTTTGGACACTCTGAGCACTCCTGGAGAAGCAGAGAAGCAGTACACACACAACCGTGTATCTATATGAGCTCACAATGTAATGTAAAGTCTATATAGAATGAGCTAAATTGATTTTGTTATAATAAGACTTTCAGGCTTGGGCTATACAGTGACTGCCTGTATATTTTCTTTAAGGCTATGTGTGAATTACCCTGTTATTATCCACCATATTTCACCGATAATATAATCACTAAACTATACAGTTCAAATGCTCTGTCTGTAGTAACATTAAGAGTCAAATTATATGAATAAATAAATGTTCAGTTTAAGCATACCAGTGCTTAAACATTAAAACAAGTAAAGTTAAATAAAAGCAAAACCATTATTATGATTTATGACTTATGATATTATTATCATTTTGCAGATCACAAAAATCACATTTAGTATTTGTATTGTATTGTATTGTATTGTATTGTATTGTATATGAGGCCTTTCTGGTTGTCTATTTTTGACAACCAAACAAAAATCTGTTACACATTTTTGGGTTCAAAACTATGTAAAATATAATGTTCTACAAATATAAATCTCAATAGAAGTATTCTTGCACTTTTGACTTCATAATATATAGACCATTCACATTTTCTGATACCTCAACCAAGACTTTAACAGGCACAGTTCAGATGGATATCAAAAATATCATCTGATGATTGATTTTTGAAGAGATTTTTCTGTCGATATTGCCACCCTTAAATCCACACGTGTGCTTTCTCAAAACCCCACCGTATTACATTTTGAAGTTCGCACCAGGTAGCTTTTTCCTCACTCCAAAGATGAATGGAGGTGCACTGGCTGTTAATTGACTTCCTCTCTGCCACACTCGTTCATTTTTAATACGCATTTAATTCACACATGCGGACAGGCTTCTCTCGGGAGCCATGTCTGACCAGTGCACAGCGTCTATGTGGGAGGGAAGGGGAATGAGCCGCATGAAAAATGGCAAGATGGAAAAATGTACTTTCACCTATGTCGAGAGGCATCAATTGTGGCGCGGACAGAGAACGGAGGGAGGGAGGAGGGAGGAGAGGAGGGAGGAGGGGTAGAGGAGGAGGGAGAGATGGGTGAGTGTCTGTGTGTGTGTGTGTGTGTGTGAGGGCTGCTGACAGACATGGACAAAACATGGAGTGCACAGACAGCCAGACAGTTGGCAGCATTGGAGTAATAGCTGTGTATGCTGCATATACAAACTCAGTGTCAGAAACCTTGGGACGATATATGGAAGGAAAGCAAAGAATGCAATGGTTTTAAATTTTTCTTATACCATACTTTATTCATGATAATAGCCTATATAACATCAGTATGGATTGTCCGATTTTTTCCAGTCAAAACTATTATCCGATATTAGTCTTTTTGTGTGCAAAGTGCAGTCAAGTAAATGGTAAATTGTCACATTTTTGTATAGAGCTTTTCCATCTTCAAGGCATTCAAAGTGCTTTACATCAAGAAACCACTCACCCATTCACACACACATTCATACACACAGACACTGGGGACAAGACGGGTTAAGTCTTTTGCTCAAGGACACAATGACAGCATTCATTTGTGGGAGCTGGAATCGCCACACCAACCTTCAGCTCGGTGGGCAAACACACTACTAAACCGAATTACTGTCAGTCCAGTACGTAAATTGTACTTGAGCAAGGTACACAAGTTGTAGTCAAGATCACAAATTAACATTCTCTTGGAAATATAATTATAACATGTTTTATCTGGTGTGTATTTCTGTTGTTTTGTATGTTTATTGTTTGAACACACAATCACCTGTTTAGCTTCACTGATCTTCCGTTTCCATTTGAACTCACTTGTCTGTTTAAAAAGACACATCTGATGCACTGAGAACAAACTGAGAATGAACAGTGTAAATATCAGATAATATTTCCAAATTCGACAGATACCACATTTTATTAGAGACATAAACCTTTTTTGAAATCAGAGTGAATTTTGAAATTAATGAAAAAATAATATTACCTAATGAAGTTAACTTCAATTGATCAACTTGCCTGGTATCCAGAATACACACTTTACAAAGAAGTGAGTCTGATCACTGGTGAATCTCTGCGAGTTCACATAGGTGTGATTGACATGTAGATTAGCCAATCATGGACACACTTACAAAAAATGGCTGCTTACAAGGAAAAAACAAAGAAAGCAAAGATCATAGGAGACTGAAAAACTACAGATTTCTGCAAAAAATAATTTAGCAAAGTACTAAACTCAATTAATCTGAGATGAGAGAAATGTCATTTTATTTCAAATGACCAATGGAAAAAACAAACATGTTCAACAAACATGATCAACACCATGATTTTAACAGCTGAGAAAGCACAGCAAACACAATGCACATCAAAGACATACATTTGCAATTAAACCCCCATTTGAAAAAAAAGCTTTTCTCATTAACTTCTATAGTGTGTAGTCTTGGTTGGCAGCATAAAAATACGATTACCTCTTTCATAATGCTGTCATATTACTGACCTGTTGCCATGAACACACAAACAGATCTTTCTCTATTCTCAAAGCTTTTGCTGCCAAATTGTTGCTTCCATATTTATTTACACAACTTAAATAGTAATGTAAGAGCTTCGCTAATAAAATAATTTCTCGTATCTTCATTTTATACCAACTTTTTGTCGGAGCTTGCCTACAGTCCGTGTGTGTTCCAGCTCTTGTTATGGCCTGTTGTGCTCCGTATAGGTTTGGCCACAGCTGTCCTGGTCCCATCGGAGGCGTTTTCACAGGACGAGTGTGCAACATTACTGCGCCATGCTGCCAGACCCCAGGGGACCCCCGCCTCCCGCTGCACCGCACACATCCATATAGAGGCGCAGCGCACATATTCACACAATTTCAAAATAACACAAATTCACACTTTTACACAAAGAGGAGCAGAAGCAGCGCGGTGGGTGCAGTTCTGGAGGCATGTATATAGTGAGCAGATATTTCTCACTTAGATGTACAGTTTTAATTGACTCCACTTGGCAAAGGCGCTCTGTGGGGAAAGAAGTGAAGAGCAGAAGGGAGGAGGCAGCAGATATAGGTGTGGTGGGAGTGAGAGAAGCCAGGCTATATCTCCCACTAAAGAAAGAACACAAGCAGAGAAAAACATGTTTGTGCTACACTTGTTTAGGCCGATAAGTTGATTTAGATCAACCTACTACAAGTATTACACATAGCATGGAACTAGTTTTGGACTCAACTATCAAATTCAACTGCAAACAAAAGTTACTGGAATGTGTGTTTTGGGTTATATCTCAAAATTACAGAAAGCTCCACCATAGACCAGCAAGTTTCTTAAAAGAAATCCATCCTGTGAACATTTTCATGATGTAAAATATACATAACAAAACAATACATTGTATATAAATGTTCACTAGTGCTATTCAAAATGAATATATGAATTAAAACACATCAAAAAGGTATCTCTTTTGGCAGTGGTATTAAACATGATATAAACTATAAAAGACAATGAAATTCTGTTTATGAATTCTGTATATGAAACTGAATCTATACTCTTCTACCTTAAAGCTCACTGTGTAACTTTTTTAAGTTAAAAATAGACTGAAATGAAAGATTTTATTTATTCAGAAAAAAAAAACTATAAAAACATGCATCCTTACTGTGAGCAGGTTTGCATCTCCACAAAACAGCCTCATGTTTGGACCTCCTCCTGCTTGTTTCCATGGAAAAGTTATCCCTTTGGCTATAATATTCCACATCTATTTTTATGGAGATGTTCTGAAGTATTATTTAAATTTTCTATTTCCAAGAAGGTGCACATCTCTTTAAATTAAATTTTACAATCATCATATGGATATTTATAGAACTTTTAACTTACAATGTACTTGTTGTATTGTATCTCTCTCATCTCTCTTTTTCTGTAAAGTACTTTGAATACTTTGCTTTTGTGAACAGATTGTGTTCTACAGATAAGTTTGCCATGCCTGCCTTGGGTTACGAGGATGGAAAAAATATGTATAAATGATTAAAGACTTCAACCACTGTTCAAATTTTTACAATTTTTACACAATCAATCAAACTTCCACCTCCTAGTTCAGTTTCGTGCATGCAGGTTTGGTACTGGAACCGTCTGCATTGTTCTTATTCAGACTTGGTTGCAGCACAATGCATCCCCTCACCTACGGACCCTCACAACTAGAATTGACTCCGATCAATATGCAGAACAACATGACATACATTCTTTGAGGGTGAGTTACATTGGAACAATTAGCCCCAGCAGAGATGGGCAGAGGCACAGTCTGGCTCTGGTCCAAGTGTCTCTCCCTCCCAACAGACGGCTACAAGTGGGGCTACAGTCTACAGGCTGCAGTCCAGGCCAGGTGCAGCGCCTGGGGGACGCTCTGCTCCTCTGGTCCTCATTATCAGAGGGGGAGAGAGAGAAAGAAGAGACAGAGAGAGGGGAGGGTGAAGAGAGAGGGAGATGGGACCGACTGAGTGAGGGAGGGACAAGTAAGAGAGAGAAAAGAGAGAGGGGAGAGAGGGAGAAAGAGCAGAGAGAGAAAGAGAGAGTCGGGAGGGAGGGAGGAGAGAGAGAGATTCGAGAGATTGAGTGTGGGAGGCAGGAGGAAAATAGAGAGAATAGGGAGGAGATAGTGAGATAAAAGAGAGAGGAGAGAGCAAGTGATAGGGAGGAGAAAGCGAGGCAAAAAGAGAGAAGAGAGGAAGAGAGAGAGGTGGGAGGGAGAGAGAGGAGTGGAGAGAGAAAATGGGAAGGAGAGAGGAGGAGAGGAGAGCGAGGTAGAAAGAGAGAAAGGGGTGGGTGGAGAGACAAAGAAAAAAGTGGGGGAGAGAGGGTTTGAGAAAGGGAGGGAGATTGAGAAGAAAGGGAAGGAGGCAGAAGGAGAGAGAGAGAGATGAAAAGAAAGGCTATGAGAGAGAGAGGATGGAGAGAAAAGTAAGAGTGGTAAGGAGAGCAAAAGAAGATGGGGGATAGTGGACAGGAAAGAGATGAGGAGGGAAGAGAAAGGGAAAAGTAAGAGAAGAGCGCTAGACGAGAGAAGAGAGCGGTGGTGGAAAGAGAGATTGAAGAGACGAGAGAGAGACTAGAGCAAGACAGAAGAGAGAAATAGAGAGACAGAGGAAATAAAGAGAGTGAGGAGGGAGACAGAGATGGAGAAGGAAATGTGAAGAAAGAGAGAAGAGAAGCAATAAACAGAGAAGAAAGGCAAGAGAAGCAAAGAGAGAGAAGAACAACAAGAAAAGGGAAGAAAGGCAGAGAAAAAGAGAGAAGAAAAAAGAGAGAGGGGAAAGAGAAGGGAGACAGAGAGAGTCATTCTTCACTCTACTCTGCATGGGAGACAATGAGAGGAGAAGAGAGGCTGCCCTTGGACCCAAAGGCCGACTGGGAACACAGCGAAGCTCTAACACACAGAGCCACCCAGGCGAGGCCTCGGGTGCACGTGTCCTTATGAGCTTATGAGAATTCAACACTTCCAATCCCACATACTGCATCATCTCCAAAACCATACTCTCCATAGGAATGATACATCTGCAAATAATGAGAAAGGGAGAAGACAGACGTCCAGTGATGGAAGAAGAACTTGATTTTGTTAAGGCCGCCACACACTACAAGAGAATTTGCCTGATTTTAGCGATTTCTTCTCCTCAAGTTTGAGGAGGCATGACTCAACTTTTTGTCTTTGTGTGCAATTTTGAAGCTGCTGCTCTCCTCATGTGTGGTGTCACTGTCATGTCATAACCACCAAACATCAGCAACGCGACGGTAAAAGCCGATAAAACAGAGCGAGTTATGCCACAGAGGTGCAAAATACAAACTCGGTATATAACGAAAATAAAGACTTTATTACTCACCTCCTGTAAAGTGGTACATTTAAAGTGCAGCATCTGATCCACATTATCCATAGAAATTGTCCTCCGCAAATAATGATCCCAGTCCACAAACCCATGCTATTACTCCAGTTTGTGGCGTTCTTTAAAAGTAAAAAGGCGAGAGTGTTTCCTCACGTGTGTCTGTTTACACCCACACTGCGTGCAGTGAAGCTGCTGATTAGCGCCTGAGATGCTACTTTCTGTCCATCTTTTAGGCTTTAAAAATCCTGTATCAGAAGTATTGCACCATATTTCACAAATAATAACAACACAGTTTTGACTTGTATCTAAACTAGAAGTGCAGAGCTCTGATCTTTTGAACACTTAAGAGTCTCAGTGGTTTTACTGTAGAAAGAAAACAGACACGATTGTGCTCAGAACTGTGTAGCCTGTGGTCTGCAGACATATCCCGCTGCTGTCTTTGCGCACATTTAAACATTGTTTAAAACCTAAAAAAACCTGTAGTGTGTAGTGACCTTAACTTAAGTAAAAATACAGATACCAGAGCAAAAAAGTAAAAGTAAAAGCATCACATGAAAAAATCTACTCAAGTAAAAGTATTAAAATACATGATTCAAATGTAGTGATTTTGATAAATATTTGTATAAGCATTTTATTTAACAGACACAATTTGAATACTTTGTTTTTATACAATTTTTGTTTCCTGAAAGTGGTAAAAATAAACCACTCAACAGTCTCCGACAATAATAAAACAAATACTTATTTTTTTAGTCCTGTTCAAAAAGTATCCACTTTAAAATGTACTTATGTACCTACAATTTTTACTTAAGTACTGTACTTTACTACTTTACTGCAGAAGACAGTTGGCGATAGGTAAATGTATAGGTGGTGTATGGAGATGAGTAAACGCACAACCTACATGACAAAGAATTCAAGTGGAGATAAGTAAACACTTACCTCCATAATCTGTTTGTTTGAATGAATAAATTAAGTTATTACCTCAACAAATAACCATGAGCTGCATGTTATACTTTCTAGCAGGAACACACAGCCTACATGACCAGTAATTCAGGAAAAGGAGTGTCTTATTCACTCCCAGCCCTTTAGTTCTTCAAGATACAAAGAACACATAATGCAACACATACACTTAAAGGAATCCTGTTATGCAAACCTTTATTTTTAAGAGCTTTTAACCATGCTGTGTTAAATTATTTTCCTTTCGCATGTACCCTCTCCAAGTTCTGTTTAGAGTGATTCATGCATGTTTGAGCAGTCCTTATTCTCCTGTATTCAAGACGTCATTGCTCCGACCTACCCCTGTTTTCACCAACTGCCCACTGCTCTGTGCCTTGTTCTCAAATTTTAAAGTGAATTTTCCAAATAATGCAGTTTTCAGTGGATGCTCTATCTATCTATCTATCTATTATTTTTTCCTCACACAAGCAGCTACATGTGTTTTGATACAGATGGGTCCTAAATGAGCCAAAGGCAATCTTTCATATAAGTATATTTTGTACATTTTGAAACCCCTAAACTACTTATCACCTAAACCTCCAGTTCTCCAGAGATCACCTCACCTGTTGTCCTCTTGCTCTGCTGTTTTGGATTCTCCATTTTGTCTCATCCTGCTAGATTCAATGCACTTTCTCCTGGCAACACACTTCACCTTACATCAACTCACAATGCATTCTGTTGTGTAGCCTCCTTTTTATTTCATACCCTTCTTCTTTGTCGCTAGGGGTGATTTATTACAACCCAAAACACCTTGGTCTGTGGGGTCTAAATCTTTGACTGCCTCTGTAAATCACAAATCTGGGATAAGGATCGGGAATAATCTAGTAAATGAACACAATTAGAGATAAACAGCAGCCTTATCGGACACCATATGCAGCCTCATTATTGGACCAGTATCAAGATAATTAGACTGGAATTATCGACATCAAGACCACGTTTTATCATTGGATATTTTTAATTGCATAGATGGTTTACAGATACACCATGTTATACTAGGGTACATGGTAATAAATAAATAAATAAATCAGATCAATCTGTGCTTTAATAATTATAATTTCATAAAGCCCATGGAATTTGATTGACAGTTGTATTAATACAGACTGCAACAGTAGACACAATGTTATTAATGTTTGCGGTGGATGCTCTTAGGTCTGTTTACATAGCTGCAAAGAGGAATGTCCATATAAAAGCACCTTACAGCTAAAATGGTGGTGCAATGCTAGTTCATAATTCATAACACAAAAATGAATTGTTTTTTTTTTTGTTTTTTTTTCAAACATTTTATTCAGTTACATTTTCATATATAGCTTCTGGCCACTGATAGACTTTTGTAGCTTCCACAATGATGTTTTGCTACATTAGCCCGCCTAGCTGAATACCCATGATTATAGTCCATTATTTCGTATAAAAAGTGCAAATTAAAGGTAATAAGCTGTTATTTTACCGAAAGCCGCTGTTTTTTCAATATAATTATAGATTGTTAATACAAATAACTTCTTTTATACTTTTGTGCAGCTTGGGGCTTCAGTACAAACAGTTGTTCGTGAAGAGTAAAAACCTAATTGAGTTAAATTGACTCAATTTTACAATATTGAACTATTTTTGGTATTTTAAAGCAGAATAAAGGTCATGCTTTTGTTTTTTTAATTTTGGCACGCACTGTCTATATTGTGTGACCCACATCTCTTCCTTTGTGAGTTAAATGCACAATTCACTCCTTTAGCTAACATCACAAAATCATTTTCCCAAGCATTCCTCACTTAGCTAATGCATTTATGAACGCATTTCACATCCCTCAGAAATCAGAGCAAGTTTTTGCTGTGACAATAAAACAGACAACAACTAGCATGTTTACATGTTTTTTCCCTTGTATTTGCAAACACTTTTTTAACAGTATTATTTATTGCAGCTATTAGTACTTCTTGAATATCTTAGCGAGTCAACAGTTCTTCTCATCCTACGCGTTTCATTGCACTGTAGACCTTGCGTTGAACCTGCATATGACATATAAACAATCTTGAATCTTGAATCTTGAATGTACTTCTTGATTATTGGACAGTAAAACACTATAAAATGATGCAGGCAATTTTTCTCAAATACATGGGGAAAAATTGAATACAGGGCCTTTAATAAAAATTTTAAAAATGAAAAAAGTAAATAAATAAAAATACACTAAAATAAACTATCATCATTTTCCAACCATAGAATGAAGATCTTAATCAATGCCCACAACATAAAACAGTTTACATTAAGTTATAAAGCCTTGATTAAAGCATGTAAAATGATACTTATAGTGAATCAAATTTAGTCTCTGGCTTTTTCACATTGCAATAAAAAACAATGGTTAGTTGTAAATACTGACCTCGACTTATATATAAATAGAAAATATCAAACACAACTTATATAAAGACATGAGACAGAGCGCAAAGCTGAAAATAAATGTGGAAAATAAGAGGATTGTACAGCATGCAAGCCTGGATTTAAAATTTAAATTTGTACCTATCATGTTTTCAAAATGAAATATTGGATTTCACCTTGAGAGCTCCACAGGTGTCCTCTGACTAGTCCCCTGCACGCTCCCACTCTCCCACTCTGCTGATCTCAAAGAGCACATGAGGATAGGCTCACAGTCACTTGAGAATACTAGTCTGAAGCAATATACTCTCATAAAATCTGATCTCTCAAAATCAACTCTCCAAAGTAATAACATGGACCACTCTGGCCTTTGACACGGCTCTCTCAAAACACACGCCGTGTTTTGTTACTATAAAACGAAACAAAACTACTCATTCCTGCTAATATCAAAATTCTCAATGACATATTACATAATCTAAACCCCCAAATTCCCTGGGGCGCAGTTGGGAGGCGGGGTGGCGCTTGCGGGTTCTACTTCCTTCTGATTAAAAGAATATGACCTACGAGGAAATCCTTCAATCTATCAATCTCCTTTATTAAACCAATCAGTGGCTTCTAATGAAACCGCGCCCCCACTCTTTCTCTCTCTCCCTTCCCTTCCTTCCTTCTCTCCCCCCTTCCACTCCTCTTTCTCTCGATGTCCTCATCTCACCTTTTCTCTCCGCCCTGTTGCTGCGACGCCAGGCACACAGGAGGACACATCTAATCAGATTTTCCTCTCCTCTCTCTCTCTCTCTCTACAGATCCACTCATCAAGACCAAATGAGAGGTGCGAGCGGGCGAGCGAGGGGGGGTGACCTAAAGCAGTGATGACACAATTAATGTCAAATTAATGCTTGCCACCATATCACCCCCTCCACGCCTCCAACCCTAACATTTCCTTTTGCTCCTGCACACGGCACACGGGGGAGCTAATCGTCAACTTGAGCTTATTTAGCCTAGCACGGAGAGGTATGAAGGAGTGCTAATAGGAGGCCGGGTTGGGTAATGCAAAAAAGAGGAGGGAGAGGTAGGGGGGGGGGTAGAGCTCTGATTGGTGTCTCTAATTACAGCTTGATACTAAAGAGTAATTAATGACTTTGTGTGGCTGCTGGCGGAGAGCGGTGGCAGCAGCAGAAGCAGATTTGGAGAGACTCGATCGTGGTAGATAAGGGCTGTTTGTTGGAAGGGGGGAGTGGAGAGAGAGCGAGGAGTGGTGGTGGTGGCGGTGGTGGTGGTGGTGGGGTGTCCCATGGGACCCCCAGCACACATAGGCAAAAAGCTCAGTGTAAGTTTGTGGTGTGCTTAATGGTATTGCTCGCACTTTGAGTAAGGGAGGTTAAAAAAGTGGAGGGTCCCTGATGTTTTGTAACAGCCCTTGCCTAAAGCACATACGGACTGAAAAAATATAGTTTGGTTTATAAGGCATGGCAGCTCTTATGGTGGATAACATATAGGCCTACTAATTCTGTATTCAGATTTGACTTCTAAAACAATGAAGATTTTTGTTCTAACAATTTCCATTCATTGACTTATTTTTTTGGAAAATGCTTTGCTGTGATGTGCTTTATGAATAACGAGCAAATATGTTAAATACAGACTCCAAAGCCATTTCCAAGTCACCCAGAGCATTATGGACTTGTTCGTGCATATGAACATCAAACATTTTACACAAATCAATCAACTTATTTCATATATTCTAGCTAAAATCTCTCTAGTTTCTCTAGTTCTTTAAAGGCCTCATATTATGGCATTTTCTGAGCTATGTTATAATGCTGTTCCTCATCAAAAATCCTCATCAAAAACATACCTGGAGTTGTGTTTTAATTTCTTCACACATGTTTAACACACTAACCTTGCATATTTAGAAGTAAAGGTAAAAGGTAACTGCTAACCTGAAAACTACCACCTCATGGCATCCCAAGGTAGAACAAGCATTTTGAGCTTTTAAGATGTAGACAGACTAATAATGCAAGATTACTCAAATGTGTAAATGAAACAAAACACAACTCTGGGTTTCTGATAAAGTAATAACATTCTAATATGGCTTAAAACTCAAAAGAGTCAGTTTTTTCCATAATATAGGACCTTTAACCCGGAGGGGCTAACCACAATGGAAGTGCAGGCCAAAAACAATCAGAAGTCAAAGTGAGCAGGGTGGAACAAGGTGGGTAACTTACTGTCATACCTGGTACTGATCAGAGAATTCAGACTTTAAAATGTGATATTGTTTTCCTCAACAGAAGTCCACTGGCTTTATTTTAAATCCCTCACTCGTTTATGTTTCGTTAGGGAATGGAAGCTTGGAGTAGAGCTACTGCCCCTTCAAACCTAAATTAGGATAAGGTCAGGTACATCGTGTAGATTCCGATTCATACGTAAGGACTGGCTTTCTAGATTAAAAAAAAAATCTTGAAAGGACATAAGAGAAATACTAGTAACCTGATTGACTGACATGTTTTGTGCAAATGAAACTAAAACAATTGTCAACATATAATTTTTTCATAATCTCAGTATAATTCAGTTATTATTTCACAAACTGTTTGCAGGATCTTCCCTCATGATGTGCTCTTGAGCATAACAGTCATTGTAAACACACATTTAATAGTGATTCTGCAACTCCCCTTGACAACACAAAGTAGAACCTGACAAAGGATTTCTCACAACTAATGCAATAATCATATTTTGGGGTATTTTGTGTTTTACTCTTGTGGATGTCTGTCTGTTCAATGAAAAAAAGTCTAACAAAATCAATTTTGTATCCTGCATGAACAGAAGGGGAGTACAGAACTAGCCTGCATTTTGGTACTTGTTAAAGGTGCATCATATAACTTTTTGTGAAGCGTCCGTGAAAAACTTTTCTCCATGGAGATACTCTTTGTCTGGAATGTTTCAAGGTAAGATATTAAACATTTCTATCTTCATGGAGACCAAACCAGACCGAATTAGAGCTCAGATGTGTGGAGAGGGAACCCCGCTCACAGTCAAAATGCCTGTTTGTCAAGGGTATTTTTGAGCTATAAATGTAGCAGATCTGTTTAATGTCATACTGTGGAATATTCCAGGCAGAGAAATGACAAACAGGTAACGGGCCCCCATCCCAAAAGTTATGCAATGCACCTTTAAGCTAGATATTTATATTGTTTTTGGCATTTTTGTTCATATGCCATGCACACTGTATTCTCTGACAGTAATGATTTGTTCAATAACATAGAGTGCAGTAATATTGGATCAAATACCACATCGCGTTCATTCTTTGGTTTTGCCTTAGAATTTGAAAACATTTTGGTGGCCATTTTGCAAAAGGTCAAAACGTTTTCAAATTTGGGCCAAGCCTGTTATCACGTTTGAAGGTTTGTAGACTTCTTGAAAACACAAATTTTCATTTTGTCATTTTATTTGACTGACAATTTATACACACTCTGTAAGCTAAACTTCTGAAATGTTATTTTTATATACATTTGAACCAACTCTTTCCATCGCATAGGTCTGTTATGGACAAACCTTACACTTCATAAAGATGCTCGCGAAGAGTTTTAAAAGGGCCTTTCAAAGCCTACAGGAGAAGCAGAAAGCCTGAAGGACAATATGCCCGTGTGTGTGCTCGCCTCTGCTGCATTTATGTGTGTTTGTGGAGTGATTGTGCAAAAGAAAGATGGAAAGAGCAGGAGATGGAGAGATGGAGTGATGGAGAGAGCCGGCATGCTGAGGAGTGTCTCTAAAACAGGGGCAGCTGTAGTGGAGCTAATGAGCCTTGCAGCCGAAAGCCCAGTGAGTAAGCTGGATGTGTGAGTGTGTTTGTGGGTGTGTGCGCGATGGAGAGGCACAATTCAAACACGTGTGTCCGAATCAGAGGTAAGTTAGCTAGTGCGCGCTGTAGCTTGACCCTCGCTACGGCCATCACCTCGAAAACCAGGAGGAGGCCGGGGGGATGAATCAGCTGGCCCAAAAAGGCGTCGCTGTCCCCCCTTTGGAGCGATAACTGACTTTGTACCATGGTAGTCGCTAACAAGCCCTTGGTCCCTAGCTCTCTCGCGGACTACTACCTCCCTTCTCCGCTGTGATTCCTTTCATTTGCACAATCTCTCATTACCCCTCCATTTCTAGGCCCTCTCCGGAGTGGCACTTTAATGAACAGTGGATGTGTGTGTGTTGTTGGTGTGGGGGTAGGGTATACACACAAGAGCCTATGAAATGTTCACAGACAAAGAGGGCTGGTGAGACAGGCTTCAACCATACACTGACAGGCAATGTGGATGACTGGATTCTAATGGGCAGACAGGCTAATTGCTGTAAGACACATGTAAGATCTTTCATACCAACTACCATGACTAGACAGCCATATAAAATTCTTCACAGAGACTGGATGTACTAGTAAGTATGAGTAAGAATCATAGATTGTATATGTAAATAGATATAGCTACCCTGCTATAGCCGCCACGTACCAAATAGTAAGTGTTTTCAATTGACTTTATAATGAGAAAATATCATCCTTCTCTCTGTAACTGTTGCTCTGAGCCTCATCATTTCGGTCTTTAAATTTTCATATTAACTTACGGTACATGATCCTGGTGTTTTTATTTCGCTATATTGTATCTGAATAAATTCTTATTCCTAATATGACACTCGGCTCCAAATTCACCCCTATAACTGCTAGCCTCCACTTTAGTCCACTTCTTTATACAGACTATGGTACGGATGCTTGTGAAATTAATAGGAATACATGCAGGAGAATCGGAAAATATATAATTCTCCAAAAATATAAAACAAAACATGTAAATAAAGAAAGAATTCACTGTTTTTGTAGGAGTTGTCGGCTATACTGTATTGTTGAGTACTTTTTCAGACAAACTAATGACCAAGAAAATTGGACCCATTAACTTTCAGTGTGAAGAGGGTCTGGAACGATTCCATTTAAAATTTTCAATCACTCCTCTTCAATTAGAACCATTTATAGTATAGGATAAAGAGGTTGGCCTTACACGCGGCTTGATTTTGATTGGTGTGTTAGACAAAGATAAAGAGATCTGCTGAGCATACTTTAAAGCTACACAATGTAACTTTTCGGATTACGTGTCTGCCACCTTCTTGTCTCCATGGAGATGTTGTAGGCTTTTGGTATTTAAATGTGCCTAGTAGAATGAAAAGCTAAATTTTATGTGTATTTAAGGTCCATCACATGCACGTTTCTAAAATGTTATTGCTTTGCCTAGAATGTTCCACAGTATGGAACTACCGTACATTAATTACATGAATCTATTTCCATGGAATCAAGTAGATGACAACACCAGGCCAAGTTACAGGTCAGATCAGTGGAGAGGCGGCCCCGCTCACAGTAAGAATTCATATTTTTCATGATGTTTTATCAGTAAATGAACAAATACGAGTTATATATGTGTCATGACACACTGTGGAATATTTCAGGCAAAGCATTAATATTATAGAGACACACAGGTGATGGACCCTACTGTACATAGTATAATTTTTATACTACATTTAAATACCAGAATACTACACCAAGTTATTCCAGACTGGCCTGTCCATAGCCATGTATTTACGACTAACTGGACACTTGTTATAACTTTGCCTTTGGAGAGGTCACCTTGAACAACATGCGTCCCCCCGGTGTTTGCCAAGGTCCCTGTGGTGCAGCTCTGCCACGGGCCTGACCACCAGAAAATAAAGGGGGTCTTGGGTAGGCATGTGTCTACGCAGTGCCTGGATTTGGAGGGCATTTTTCTCCACCGTAACTTCGACCAGGCAATCACAAGCGGAAGGGCTGTTTGTGAGGGCATCCATCATAATATTGTCTGCCCAGGGGCCGGCTTCTCAGCACCAGAATTACTGAGATAGCCCTGACAGTAGCACACACTGTCACTCACACAAGACGGTGATGCACAAGCCCCACGGATAGCCTGCTTTCTCCTGGAGCAGTGGTGAGGATGTTTCCATGTGGTAGCTTTGTGTAGAGACGCGCTGGTTCGGAGGAGAGAGGAGAGAAGCAGTCCGGTCTAGACGCACGCAGCCGATAGACATCTCATTAGAGTCTGCCTCTTCTCCAGACGCCGCCGGCAGCTACAGCAGGCTGTCCTCTCACTCGGGCTGGACTGAGGAGAGGAGAGACTGAGGAAGAAAAACAAGCGGAAGGAGAAATGAAATCGACACCGTATTTTTAGAAGAGATTCTTTTTTTTTATTTTATGTGAATAATGAGTAAATATGGAATTGAATATAGGCATGAATTCATCTTTTGATTTAGTGCAGTTAGTGATTTTAACAGCAGATTAACAGTATTGTTTAAAAGGCCTCTACCCAAATGTTTTTTAAATGTATTTGAGCAATGTTTTCTTGCCCCAGTTATATGAGCAGCTCTTGATGTTAAAATAAGCTGCGGTGTCTGTCTGCATTTAATTGTCCGAGAATGTGGAATACAGTGGGTGGATTGTGACAAGTATTTCTGCACCTAAATAAGTTCATTGCAGGTTTGATTATGGCATTAGTTTTTAAGTGTTTTCCCAGAGTATTTCATGCATTATGGATACTGGCTGGTGCCCACAGTAAATTCCTCACATGATACACACACCATATTCACACATATACAAGGTGGGGGAAGGACCCAACAACACTACTTGGAAATTGCACTGCCAACTTCCAGATTTTTACATGTGAGCTTTAGTTTTCTGTATAAATGTGTCACAATTCATGGGTTTCAAGCGATTGCGCAATCAAGCAATTCATATCTAAATATGACATCTTTTGAATGAAGATATGTCCTGACAAAAGCTTAAAAACAGAAGAAGTCTTTTGCCTGAAATCCATAAATATTAAACATTTTTCTGGCATTTTTGAACCAGACCCCTCTAGAATATCAACTCTGTAACTGCACTGTCCACCTTAAAGTTCATGGCCATACTGGCTTGTCAAAGCCTGATCCCGTCAGATCTCAAAAGCTCAGCAAAGCCGGGCCAGCTTAGTACTTGGGTGGGAGACCGCTGGGAAAATCAGATGCCACAGTGGGGCGCCAGTCACAGAAACTTGTGTCCTTAAGCAAGGCACTACACCCACATTGCCTAGTATGAAAGTGGTGGGTGTGTGAGAGATGGTGGTGGTTGGAGGGGTTAATGGTTGGAAACCCTGCTGCCCCAGGACAGCTGTGGCTACAATGGTACCATCACCAGGTGTGGAGTGAATGAAGAATGTTCTGTGAAGCGTCTTTGAGTGTCCAGAAACTTAGCTTTGACTTTATTGGGTGGGATTATAACTATTGTAAATGTAAATTATATTTTACACCAATGAAGAAGCATTTTGTGAAGAAAAGATGAAAAATATGTTGAAGTAGTAGCAATTAGTAGCAATTTCTAAACATATTGTAAGTAGCAATTTCTAAACATATTGATAACACTAGGGGGAATTCTATCCAAAGGTTCAGCACAATTAACACATAAGAAACACATTTTTTCTGATATTGAACTTCTGTGTACATTAGGGGAGTTTTGCTTGGTAACAGTTATGTAACATGATTTCCAACCAGGAAGTAAAATATTAAGCCTAAAAAAATGTCCAAATTGGGAAACAGGTGTGAATGTTTTTGCAAAAATCTTAAATATATACCGTATATATATATTATTTATGTAGCGCTTTTCAGGACACTCAGCAACGCTTTACAGCACACATACTAAAACAGTCAAAAGATCAATAAACAAATAACACAGTAAATATAAAAACAGTGAATTAGACTTCTTGACTGTGTTTTAGTAAAATGAGGTCCAACCTGTCATAGGCTCCTTAAGCCACCTGCAGCCCCCCAAAACAAGCAGAAGAAAACTCCCTGAATTGTTTTCTGATTGTATGCCTGTTTGCTATCTGAGTTAGTCTAATGTGTTCAGCTCAGACTACATTACTCCTAACAGTATCTCAATGTCAAAGAGCTTTAGGAGAGGGAGCTCGTATTGAAAGGGCTGTAAATGAGACAGTAATTTGACAATAATACTCTTGATCTTCCAGGAGGCCCACACACACACCCAGCGGCTCCTCTCCTCTGGTCCTCCATTGTCCTCCATCCTGCTGCCTCCTCCTGCTGCTATTTCACTCTTAATTAATTTCTCAGCACTCACTAAAGCCCCTAGCACCGGATTTTCTAGCCCGCTCCCAGATCAGCTGCTCAGGGCTACCTTGCCTCGTTCCTGTCTGTATCGTGGTTCCAAATTGGTGCTGAAGGTGGGGTGTAGTTCCGCGACTTTGCCAGGAGGTTTGAGTCTAGTTCAGATCATTTTCACTAGAGGATGTCACTACGGGGCCATCGTAACTGTCAGTCTATTAGGTTCTACAAGGGTACAGCAAGGTCAGATGGAGCATGCAAATGGACTGGCTTTGTGGTATGAAAATGTATATAAAGATCTTATTGGACGGTAAAGACAAGTTTTCATTGCCAAATTCAGTCACTTCTCATGCTCGGACACGGCAGACTTCAAAGTGTTACTAAAACACACTTACCACTGTTTTCAAAGCTTTTTGTCAAGTACATGTTTTGCTGACTAGAACTGTATGAAAAGTAGTTAAAAAAAGAAGATTTATTGTAAAAACACAAAGACTAGACAAAAAATGGGGTCAAAAGTCTGAGATTAAATAATTCTAGTCTAGCGTTAGTCTAGCATGGGTAGTAGACTGACGGAGGCTACTGCCAGTCTGCAACTTCCGCCCTACTGATCACGGCCATTTACTCACACACACCACACCACATTCACTAGGGTGGGTCTTACCTAAGAGCACAACAACACTTTGCACTAGGCCCACTGCTGCCCCACTGTGAGATTCCCATTAAATACTAACCAGGCCCAAACCTGCTTAGCTTCTGAGATCAGGCAATATTACGCATTGACAAGGAGATATGGCCATATAAAAAAAAGGTTGTCAAAATTAATGCAGACTGTGGTTACCTGTGTATTCAAAATCTGATTAATATCTAATTTTCTAAGATGACTTAAAGGACATGTGAAAAGCCAGAGTCAAACCACATTTAATTTATGTAATCTTAAATATCCAGAAATCAGATTATGATCAGGTTTTAGCATGCATTTGAGGAAGACCACTGGAGCAGCAACAGAGACTTCTTCATCCACCGTCACACACTCAGTCACTCAGCATGTGCACACTCAGGCAAGGTGGGTGAAGTGTCTTAACCAAGGACACAACCGTCAGCCTTCAGTTACAGTATACAACAACCACTCTAGCACCTGAGCCACTCTTACCACCAATGCAGATCAAATACGCTTTAACATGTGGTTCATATTTCATTATTTAATGACAAGAGGAAGATCTAGGAAACGCTGTCATAGTGTTTAATGATATTCATATAAACATTTGGTCATAACAGAATACAGCACTTTTATTCTTAAAAACCTGAAAAAGTTTGCAGTGGTCCAAAAATATTTTTCACTTACCGTATTTTCCGGACTATAAGCCGATACTTTTTTCCCAGGCTTTGAACCATGCGGCTTTTAGTGCGGAGCGGCTAAATTTTTATTTTTTCTTCCACGGCTAGGGGCGCTCTAACAGGAATTTCAAAAAACAAGATAGACGGAGAAGAATATGCTACTTTTTATTTAGCAGATATAACACGCACAGCAAATTACTAATTGGTAATTATTTTCAAATCCTTGCCCCTTCATGAAAAGCACACGAAGGAGTTTGTATGATGCAAGTTTTAAGTTGAAGGCCATCGATCTTGCTCCAGGAAGGAAACCGCTGTAGAGCCCTGCACCCGCGGGACCCGCGGGAACAACACAAAACAGCGTGGCGCGGGACCTTGGATGTAATAAGAGCATCTGAAAGAACATTCTGAAAGAACATTCTGAAAGAACATTCTGAAAGAACATTCTGAAAGCTTATTGCGGGCGCGGGCGGGAGCGCGGCCGCACGGCGCGGGCGGTCACGGTACTGAAGACTGCGGGAGCGGGACTGAAAACAATTTTCAACAATTTTCAGTCCCGCGCAGACCTCTACCCTGCTGCTGCACGTAAGCTCGGCGTCAGTGGAGATGATTAAAGTGACTTGTGGTTTCACTGCACAGGAGAAATGAAGGTAATCAATTACTGGTTCTTTTCTGTTTTTGACCCATTTTAATCAGCACAGTTGCTGCCGTGTTAAAAGGCACTGTTCGGAAAGAATCTGTTCAGGTACATAAATGTACATTTACAGTACAAAATCGTTCTGTACATGCAGTAAATATCTCATTTTTCAACATAGATATCAGCGGCTTATAGCCCGGTTGCGGCTTGTACAACTTTTTTCTTAATTTTTTTTAAATAGCGCGGGTGCGGCTTATATACCCGTGCCTCAATAGTCCGGAAAATACTTAGCCTATCCATTTTGAGAATCCTAATTACTGACTGATGAATTTATAAGCACTTTTCACAACTCCACCAGAGCGGAGCCATCAGGGTAAAGCCTAAAACAACTAGCATGCTAACACACACTTCCTGATAATCAGACAATAAAACTCTTTATAAGCTGATACCGACAGATAGATTTCACCACAAGAGCTTTGTATACAATTTATGTGTACTTCTTATTGAATATATTTGTACTAAAAATATAGACAAATGATAAGCTAGTCAAAATAAGACACCACATTTTAGATCTTAACATGTTTCTAAAGAAGTGTTTGCAAAGAATTCTATTAACAACATTTAGGAGGGCTTTTTTTTTCAAACTTTGAAATTTTACATAAAAAAACACCACATTCCTCTCCCCACACTACACATAATTACAGATAAAACACTGAAAAAACAAACATCAATCGTCACTCAAGTCCAATCTTGTCAAAATAAAAGGTGTCATGGGGGCCATTTTGTTGTTCCGAATGCAGTACAGTCACAGTAGTGTTTATGACCAAACAATAGGAAATCACCATTGTTCTCATGTAAAAATCAACATTTAAATGCATCCTTATGGCACACAAATGCACGCTGTACCCTTTGACCTTTGCTTTCCTGCTTAATTCTTTTTCAATAGAAATTGTGACTGGCGGATTATCCTAAACTCCTCAATAAAAGCTTGGTTTTCTTTGGCTGCCCCCCCCAAAGCACAGAGCTGAGAGGAGAGGCCATGACCCCAAGTTTTCCATCGCCCACACACTTCCAACACTGTACAAGCACAACTACCCAGGAGCCTCTTCCCTTTTATTCCTCTGATTCCTTTAGCTATAATTGTTTGGTGAGTTAATGGAGGCTGGCCCAAAAAAAGAAAAAAAAAAAAAAAATGAAGAAATTCAGTAGACGTTTTCAAGGTTGCTTTGCAGTGCTACAGACTGAAGAGAGAGAATAGAAATGGGAAAGGAGAAGTTGAAGGCCAGATGTGTATTGTGTGGCCTTCCTCTAGGGAACCAATCATGACTGGCCTTAAGAGTTTGACCTTTCACCTCGTCAGCCACCATTGGGCCACAAAGTAAATTCTATATAGACTGTAGTGCATTTGGTGTCCTCCTGGCTATTTCATCATTTTTCTTTGCGTGGTTTTAGTCCGTGGGAAGTATACTGTATAGCTGTACAGTAAATCTTTGGATGGACATAGTAGTGTATGCAACTGTGGTCTGAGAGTAAGATTTTTAATGCCAAATTGACCCCAAGAACTACCACTGTTATTTAGCAATGAATCCTTGAGATTTGTGTTTCAATGAAATCAAAATTGTGAAAAAAACTCACAAATCTGCACAAAAGAGAAATATTTTGCCAAGTTCATTCAAAGTTGTATCCTTTGAACAGTTGAAAAGCCATGGGTGATCGTTTTCTTTTTTCTTCAATACTAAAATTGTGTAGAAAAGGGGTGAAAAAAATCTAATGAATGCCGACAAATTTCATTATGAAAAAAATTTAATTTCTATTTTTGCCCTGTTGAAAAGTCTTGGTTTAATATTTCCCTCTTCCGTGATGCTCAGATTTAGTCAAAGAAATTGTGAAGAAAAGCAGTCTAAAAATTCACACTGAAACATCACAAATCTGAACAAAAGATAAAGATTTTGTCAGATTCACATTTCTTACAGACAAGTTTATTTTTAAATTTCAATCTTTGTTGTAGTTGGTGTATTTCTGATTCCTTGATGTTCAGTATTAGTCAACATTGTAGGAAAGAATCTAATTGGTGCAGACAAATTTAATATTGTAACACAAATTTATCTGCTTCACAACACACAAAGTTTATTTTTTAATTTCAATCCATGTCCTGGTTAGATTATTTCCTGTTTTTTTTTTTTTTTTTTTTTTTTTACAAGTCTAACAGTTCTAAGAAATATCTGAAATACAAACATCCCTGAATTTGGACAGACTAGCTAAAAATTCTTGTCTCCTTTATTTGAATCTCGTATTGTCATCAGTGTATTTCTTGTATTGTGTCCTTCCCTCTCACACTTCCTCCTTCTCTCTTGTGCTTCCTCCTGACTAAATGAGCCACTGGGGAGCAGCAGACAGACCATAACCCAGCAGCTGGAGCCCCCAGCTGGGCCCAGAAGGGCAGGGGAGCGAGAGAGACCGGGTGAGACAGGGAGAGGGTGAGAGAGAGAGGGAGGGAGGGAGGTGGGAAGGACAGAGAGAGAGAAAGAGAGAAAGAGAGAGGGCGAGAGAGATAGAGAGAGAGAGAATAGTGAAAAGTAGACAGAGAGATTGATAAAGATAGAAAAAGAGAGTTACTGTCTCGAGGATGGCAAAATGTGGAGTTAGTTATGATAAACCTGTGTATGATAGAACTTGTTTCAGTACAGAGGCCATGTACATGTTGATAAAAAGATTACTTTATTAATAATCTGACTGTTTCCATTTTTTTTTTACTTGAAGACAAAAACTACACTACCCTCTGTATTTTTTAGAACAAACCCAAGTGTCTGTTCTGTGCTGCAGGTTAGGGTAATCTGGCAAAAGCATGATACAACAGCACTAATGAGGTTAGCTCTGTATTGATCTGGAATGGCACTCATTGGGATCGTCCGGGAAGAGGAGGGACTTTAAGTGGTGTTTTAGCCAATCACTGCAGCCGACTGACATGCTTCCATAATGAAACTATATAATTTTTGGCAACATGAATGTGTTCCATTACGCCTACTGTTTTACTGTTGCTACCTTGTTAGCAATGATGAACAAAATGTTTTGGTTAGAAAATGTACTTTTTTCTGATCTTCATCAGATGTTACATAACCTCATGTGAGATTAAATCTAGGCTCTATAACACTTGGTCGAATGTCTCTGACCCATCTTATTTCATTTACAGTCTTCTCCAAAATCTTTCCAGTTCACCATTTGGACCGAGAAGAGATTTACAAGTCAGCACTTTACAATTTGTAAATTAGTGGTAAATTGTAGAACAATTTGTAATCTACTAAACATGGATTTTTCTGTTTGGGATGTTTGTCCTGCTTTATTTTAAGTGGCCACTGGCAAAATTGAGTGCACATTAAAGGCAATATCTTATCCCATTTCCATAATAACCACTTTGCTTTTACTGCTTTTCAAGTCATAAAAGACATTAACCTCACAATGATAGCCTCTGCCTCCGTCACCTCAGGCTGTTGAAAACATAATTGTCAGTCAGAAGAAATCGGATAATTAATTTTAATAATAACCTTATATTCTATTGATAAGGTCTAACAAGATTGGGTGTAACAGTGATTGAACCCAACAGTCTGGAATGGTGAATACAAGATTGTGTGAAATTCTGTGTGTGTTACACTGACAGAGTTATACTTAGAGCTGCAGCAGGCAGGGGGTCCTAATCCACCTAATCTGGACCCAAAAAGAAGAGGTATAAATGCACTTGTCACTTAAAAGCCCTGCGATAATAAGATTTCACACTGATAATACGATTTTCACTACAGGCTAATTCAGGACTGCTACTTTTGATGCTATTTTTGCGAGCCTTTAATGTTTTACGACAACTCTACCTGCCATCTGTGCATCATGAACAGCGAGCTGAATGTAAACATCAGACCTGACGGAGGCATGCTGTGGGATTTATTCAGTGTGAACTCACATTAAGAAAAAGGTTTAAAAAGGAGCATTTCAGACTCTACTTCATATGCTGTTGAATGTGTTGTTGTGAACTCTTCTATTCAAACATAGTATTACCATGAAGTGGTTATTGAGTTGGACATTTAAGGAAGCAGAGGGCGCACTATATCCTATGCCTTGTCCCGATTCAGTCTGATGGGCACATTTTCAGTGACCTTCCTGATACAGTAATGAATTGTATTTGTTGCTCTCTGTCCATGACCTTTGTGTTGTCCCTGTCCATAAAGTGATTCTTTAAAGCAGTAGTTTTAGTTCTTTTCTGTAGATGAAGTGAGTGAGTGAAGCGTCTTTCTCAAGAATACAACAACTGGTCCAAGCTGGGATTGTACTGCCAACCATCTCGGTGGCACAAATTATTATCCTTGTGCCACAAAGGAGGAACGGAGAGGAACATGATTTAAGCTTGAGGGGATTTTGTGGAATACTCTAACCAAATGTTTCTGGCATTGGGGAACTAATCTTTGCCACTTTGTTATTCTCAGTGGTACAATGTAGTTATTTTAACCTTCCAGCACTTCATATTCTACTTTTCTTTGTGTCGGTGCATCCCGCTTCAGCCAGGTTTCATAGCACATTAAACTGCTTATGTCGTCTTATTGGGTGTGATTGAATAGCCCTGAAGCAAAGAAGCAGTGCAGGCCGGCTTCAAGGAAATGGGGGTTGATGGTTTGGGCCAAGTGGACAGGGACTGCCCTCCAGCCTCCCACTTGTGAACATTGACACTAATTGAGAGGGCTATGAAATATAGATGATGTGCACCGTGGAGACCCCCTGCTCACTCCTCTCCCTTTCTCTCCTCTCTCTCCCCCGGCTTGTCCTGTGGGCCTGTTCCACTGGCTCCCCATCAGGATCGCATGCAGACGGCCTGTTGGCACTGGTATGCACCGCTGCACTCGAGGTGTATCAGCGATGCTCCGCTAGACATCAGCGGTCAGCCCACTTCACCCATGTGTGTGTGGTGGGGGGTCACATATGGAAGGTGAGGAAGTGAGAAACATCTTAAAGGTCCTATATCATCCAATACTGATTCTTTTGTGCTTTAAACCATGTTAGAATGTTGTTACCTTATCAGAAACATACCCGTTTCATTGTTTTGTTCCATTCGCACATGGTTGTGTAGCCCTTGGCTATTTATCTACAACTCCAAAGCTGAAACTGCTCTGTTCCACCTTGTGATGTCGTGAAGTAATAGTTTATTAGTTATACTTTTTACCTGTTGTTCTGCATGGATTGGCAATTCAAGATGTGAAATCATCCAAATGTCATGGTTTGAGTGTGGTAGAGGACCCCAAAGCAGAGACAGAGGCGCAGGTAGATGTTAAAACAGGTTTATTGCTGGGATTGCAGGATGTGGTGATGGGAACTGGCTGGAGACATAGACGGAGAAAAGACACTGGGGTAGACTCATGGGAAGACAGACTGGACGACAAGGTCAGGCAGGACGACGTGGATAAGCAGAACGAGGATGTGGACAGGCAGGACAAGGACGTAGACGAGGAAGTGACGAGGAATGAACTGGCACAGAACAAAGGACAAGGACAGGACTAAGTACTGGGGCTGATTAGACAAGGAGCTGCAGGTGCTTCCATTTGTTTCATTAGTAGGTGAAAGAAAGATACTTTTGGTGTGGGTCAACAAAACTATTTCAAAATTAATTCATTATTATTATTATTATTATTATGATTATGATTATGATTATGATTATGATTATGATTATGATTATGATTATGATTATGATTATTATTATTATTATTAATATTATTATTATTATTAGTCGTAGTAGTAGTAGTTTTATTAGTATTATTATGTGATATCCTGATTAATTAATCAGGATAATTTATAATCAATTATAATTATAACCCCTCTTCATTTATATAGATATAATATGTCTTCTGAGATATCCATTGTTTGAACCCTAGTCTGGACACAATGCATGTTGAAATCAGTGGTTTGTCAAAGATGTGCTGTAGTCAGTTACTACTGTTCTGTGGAGTCTGTGGAGACTTCAGCCTTTGATTGTAACTGTTCAAACTCGTATTGACCTACCTTTAGATATTTCAATAATTTATATCTGACCAAACTAGAAAAATTATATCCAGATAATAAACACTAAAATCAGTAACATGACTATGCTAATTTATGTAGGTAACTGTAGTGGTATCTGAATTGGATCTTTCCTAAATAGTTTTATAATGGTCATCATATACTTTAGTATTTTGTGCAGATTTCTTTAATCTAATAAAGCTTCAAATGTAGTGATTTTAATAAAGGTCTGCGCTGAAACAATTGAATCAATTGTTTTTTTGTTTTGTTTTTTTTAGTTTGTCAATGTAGTGGTGCAGAAAGTACAGATACTGCTTTCAAATGTAGTGAAGTAAAAGTAAAAAGTATCCACACATCTAAGTACAGTACAGATACCTAACATTTATACTTTTTAGACATTTCAAACTTTTAAATATTGTTATCAAGTTTTAAGTATTATTACACAGTACTCTTAAGGAAATAAATAATAAATTTTTTAAAACAGATCTTTTTTTTTTAATAGACTCCTGTGTCAGCCACTCTAGCCAAACTATCCCCTCCACTTTGGCTCCTCTCCTCTGCTTGTACATCCCTGGCTTTCCCCCGTGGTGTGTGGGGTCACGTGTGGATGTTCAGGGTGAGAGACCTCTGAAGGGCTCCTGAACGGTAATTATACAAACGCTTCCTCATGTGTTACAGCTTCCACAGAGAGCACACACACACACACAGGGGGGTCACCATTTTGCCCTGTGCCCCAGCGCTGAGCAAAGGCCAAGGTCAGACCAAGAAGATGAACTCGCTGCTATTATTTTCAGTATGGTCCACAGAGACAAACTATCACTATAAATTAGTGAATATATATATTTGCTTATGAGGTAAATTATAAGGTACTTTTTAGTCTTTGTATTGTATTTATTTATTTTTGCTTATATTTGCACAAGCTAATTATATGTTTATTTATAAAGAACTATCAGTCTGAATCATTTAATTATTATTATTTCATGTATGTTCATGTATGTATGTATGTATGTATGTTTATAATTTAAATTTCTATGTATATATGCAATACATTTTATGAAAAAATAAAATAAAACCTAAGACATATATGTAGAATGATATTACAAAGATGAGATCAGATCAGTCTTGTTGGCAACTTCTTAGACATTGACATGTACTGCAGTTCAGGGGTCTCATCTTCAACTTGTTCCCAATAGAACACAAACAGAAGAATAAAACTGAATAATGATTGTTGATTTCGCACATGTACAGTTGTTTATAGGTTAACACACTCCAAAGTACGTGTAATAATTCACATAAAAGCTAAACAAAGGCACTCAGCAATTGATAAGTCAAAGTCTGATGTCTCTTTGCAGTTAAGTTTGTATTTTAAATCAAATATGGATGATAAGTATGACTACAAAATAAAAAAAATAAAAGTACTGTACTTGACTATATTTTTAAGTTAATATTTTTACTTTTACTTTACTACATTTGAGGACAGGTACCTGTACTTTCTACTTCACAACATTTTTGAACAGGACTGAAGAGTAAAAGTATTTTTCATTATTGTTTGAGATCTGCTGAAAAAGCTTTGACACATTTTTAGTTGGAGCAAACAAAAAATATGAATTAAAACTGTTAGAAACAAACAATTGATTCAGTTGTTTCTATTGAACAAAATTAAGCACAAATCTGTATCAAAATCACAGTTGCTGGCCCCAGACTTTTGCCTGTTTAAATCCAGGCTCAAAACTTAACTATTCAGACTGGCTTTAGTGCAGTGACACTTTGCACAATAAGTTACTATTTTACTGTTTAATGTTTGGCATGTTTCTATATTGCTTATTTTATTGGAAAGCACTTTGCTCTCCTTGTGTGTTGTTAAAGGGCTCTAAAAAATTAAGATTGATGGATTTACTTTTTCATGATTTTATGTCTGTACTTTTACGTAAAGGTGCACGGTGTAACATTTCTAGTTCACCTACTTGTCTCCATGGAAATGTTACTGCTTTATCTAGAATGTTCCACAGTTCTATCACAAGGCAGGTTGCGGCACTACGCTACATTACAATTCAGATCTGTGGAGAGTTTCCTCTATTCACAGAAGAAATTATTGTATTTTTTAGCAATAGAAACTCTTGTAATGAATAAATGCTAGATGGATATGTTTAATGTTACACCATGGAACATTCCAGGCAAAACATAACATCTCCATAGAGACAAGCAGGTAGCGGACCCTCCAAACACAAAAGTTGCGTAGTACACCTTTAAGTTAACAAAACAGTACTTTTTCCAAGTATGTTTCCATGTAAATCACAATCAATTTATCCCTTTTCAGTGCAACTTTCAGTATTTGTTCTTCACCAGTTTGCATTAAAACTACTTTCATGAACTCACCCTGGCTTAACCCTCTGACCTGATGATACTCTACATACTCTCATACTCCAGACTTCACATTCTATACACACATCTCAATGGAGCCAGCAGCCAAGTGTTCCCAAACGCAGACACATTGTTCCAGCCCCTGTTCGAGATGCCTCCAGGAAAATGTTGCCTACCCTCAGCACTTTGCCTGTCAGTCGTCTGCGTGCTCTGCCTCTTCGCACACTCGTGAGAAGTCATAGCACGGCGCGGAGTGTAGCTCTTTCACTACACATGCGTTTGTGCTAGATCAGCTGAAAAATCTGGCATCATCTTCACAATCCTCGAAACTATTACGAAAGCATTCCAGTTTTGAGAAAGAGATCTTGACTTGGGATGGGGTATAGTCATAGTTGGATTTACCCCTTTTTGGGTGATAAGGATAGACTGTATATATAAATAGATGTTCCAAATCGGAAGTGTTTATGGGGGTGCTTCTGGCTCCATCGACTCTGTTTCCAATTGACTTTACACTGGAAAATTGCCACATCTCTCTCCGTAACTGATGCAGTGAGCTTTGCCATTTTGTTTTAAAATGTTCGCATTAACCCATTCTACATTATCCTTGTGTTTTAAGACACAATTTATTGCTACAGAGATATACTGTGATGAATTAAAATATCGAAACTGCTTTGTGCATCGGCTTCACAGTCCTAGAAACCATTATGAGAGCATTCCAGCTTTGATAAAGGGATTGTGACCTGGGATGGTGTGTAGTCATGCTTGGATTTGCCCTTTTTTGGGTGATAAGTATAGACTGTATATAGAAATGGACATAGCTAACCTGCTACCCGCTGTGTTCCAAATAGCAAATGTTCATGGGGGTGCCTTTACTATTTTCTGATCTCTGTCAAAATGTTATTTCCTCATCTTAAACATAACTGGACTTGTGTTTTGTTTCATTCACACATTTTACACATAAACCCTGCATACTTAGGCTGAGTTCTTCTTTCAAAGAGAAAACACTCTGTGATGACGTGGTTATACATGACGTGCTCCATTGTGTTTTTAAACTCCATACACCTTCACCAGAATCATTTGGATAATTTCAGTCCTGGATTTGCCCATCTGTATTGAACTAAGGATAAAAGGAACTGTTGAAAACTACCATTTTATGATATCACAAGGTGCAACAAAGCATTTTGATCTTTGGAAATGTACACAGACTAATAATAAAGATTTTATCAAACATGTGAATGAAACAACAGGTATGTTTTTGATGATGTAACAACATGTCTTAAAGCTTAAAAGAATCAGTTTTGCTTAATATAGGACCTTTAAATATTAACCCCTTAATGCCAAGTGTCACAAATATGCGGCAAACTGTTTGGATCAAGATATAAGCCAAAATTAGGAACCTTTGGCAAGTACTTGTTTCTAGTTTTTCCAAACTTGCAACATACACAATTTCATTGTTTTCATTCAAATTAATATCTCAGTGTAATTTACCATATACTTAAATGCAAACACACACACACACACAAAAAATAATTTATATACATCTATATGAATTCAGGCGTTAAGGGGTTAAACCATTCTATATGATCCACATGTTTTTATTTTGCTATTATGTATGTAAATCAATTTCTAATAAAGACCTGGCTCCAGTTTCACTCCTGTAACTGCTAGCCTCGTGAGCTTCATTTGACTGGAGCTGAATGCTAAGGACCACATCCCACTCACTCAGTTCACTTCTTTATACAGTCTGGTGATAAGTGACATAAGCTGACATTTAGGGTCAGGCGTGCAGTCAACTGGAGACTCATATAAACCCATAGTAGCCTGTTCCAAGCTGTGTTAAACCCCTTTAAATCTTATTATTCTCCTTGTCGACTTCTGCAATGCATTTTCTGCCAAATGTCACATTATAATTTTCAACTCCAAAACTCCAATCTTTTTTTTTTCTTTTCTTTTTTTTATTACAGGTGTAGGAGAGGATTCTGCTGAAGTAGAGGAGTATATTTTTGAGGGGTACATTTTCCAGGTATGCACTTGAAGTAATTCCAGTTATTTTGGACTAAATGACAACTGCAGGCAGAGGAAAGTTGGCACAGTGATTTTGAATGGTGAGAGTGGCACTGGACTCTGACAAGTTGAGAAGGTCAGTCACTGTGCGAGACTAGAGATTCATGCATATTCTCATGTATGCAGACAGAAGCTTGTGTCATCTGACAGTAATGTATAATGCAACACTCCTGCCGTACTGTATAAAGCTGTAAACTGAATTTAAATAACACCATGGACTGATACTGTACTAGGTCCAATCTAATTAAGGCTATTGTTGATCTGCCCTTTTTCATTTGGGGATGCATTGAATCACTATTAGAATCAGAATAAGTTCATTATTATCAGTAAATGTCATTATCAGTAAACAAAATTTGCAAACTACAGATTTGTGATATTCTGTAACATAAAACAAGACATAATTATAGTTAAATATAAACTATGATCAAATAAGAGGCATGCATGAAATAAGGCATTATAAAAACCGTCTTTGAATATATAGTGTATACAAAATATACAGTATGAGACTGTTTTTTAATCCACCAAACAAATGGTAACCACTCAAAAAATTTACTTTCTTGTATAAAGAAAGTTAATTCAACACAAAACATTCAAAGGGAAACATAATGCATTTATTTAATTTTCATTTAGGTATTTATATGTTTATACAAAAAATATATTAAACAAAAAAAAAAAGACAATTGACAATTATGTCTGAATCCTATTGGCCAACTGATGATGACAATTAAAGCGTAAGTGCCTCCCGCTGACACAGAAGCTCACATATTTTAGGTGACAGTTCAAGCCGTCTGAAACTCTCCATGACTCTGTTGTCACATTTAAACCATTACACTTTCCTCATAATCTAATTTCCTGTGTCTCCTTGGTGGCCGTGTGGTACGCTAGCACACTAACGCGCTAACATTCTGACAATGCAGCACTCTGAATAATTGATGTGGTGATGTGAAAGTTTGATGCTTGACTCTGGGGCAGATTTAACCTGCAGGAAGTGTTCCTCTGCCCAACAGCCAAGTCCAGGGCGCAGCCAATCAGCATCTCCGCACACAAACTAATACACACTCATACATGCTGGGATGCAAGCTTTTTGTGGACGGTACATTGATGTTCATAATAACTACTTGCCTAATCTTAGCCTAAACCCTAACTATAACTTAAATTAAACAATACCTTAACTATAAAACAATGTAATTCTATTATGGAAGGATTGACTTTGGCTCTCTCAGAATGATTCCCATGAATTGTTTGTATTCATATTCCACACACACATTTTAATATACTACTTAGAACTTTTTTATATCCAGATACATTAAGGATGTAATTATGTTTAGTAATCTTAGAGCAAAATGTCCCTGAACCTGACTTAAACCACAACCTGCAAAACTTTAGGTCGGCAGGAATGCAATACCTGGATGTGTAGAGATTGTGCAGAATTGTCCTTTTCAATAGGGACTAGTCTCTAATACAAAGCTGAACAAGCTGAGGGGCTCAAAAAGTACAAAATGGTTAAAAGCTTTTTAACCATGTCCTGATGTGATATATCATTATACTAATAGTATTTTGGCAAATGTAATACAGTATGCTCTATAGTATTTCTGTCTGATACTTCCTGAAATGACTGTAACATTAAACCATTCTGCGAGCTATTTCAAATGAATGCCATACACTTCAGTGAAATCTATTACCTCTAATTTATACATTATGTATGCACTTGTTGAGAACATGCACTCGTCCACACACTTATAATAATAATGCATAAGTGCCTGTTCTGGACACTCTTAATAACTTAACTACACCATACATTATTCATTCACTCCTCACACATTTAGGTAATCAGATTCTTCTTCTGGAGCCACATGTGCCCTGGGGCAGAATGACAGGAAGTGAAGATATACCAATGCCTCTAAAGGCTTTTCTGTAATCACACATTTAGTAATACGCAAGTGTATTTCAAACTGACAGACCCAAAGAGAAAGTATTAGTGGTTTTATTGAATGAGTTATGTAGCTTTGACACTCAGCAGAAGACATTGTGATAAAGGGTGTGGCTGATTAGATGGAGATGTCTACATCCCAGGGCCTAGACACTGGAGATCGTAGAGATGAGGTCGAGGAAGGTGAAGGGGACGATGAGAGGATGAGGAGAGTGAAGGTGGACAGTGAGAAGATGAAAAGACTGGAGTGCTGGGGAGGAGGTGGGACGTGGCCAAACCAAAGCAGCCGTACACCTACAATGGGGGTTTAAATGGGCTGAATTTACTTAGCTCCATTTGCTACAATACAGTATATTCAGAGCTGAGATCAAACCACTTTCAACTGAATTCAAGATAAAGAATATGCATGTTTTTCTTATCATACCTGCCTAGAATTAACTTAATCCCAGCACAAGAATGTCATGCCTAAAGCTTTTACCATACCAGCATGTAGAACATTTCTTTACACAATCTCGTCATCCACAAAATGTTTACATATAGTTTCTAATCTCATTGCCTTCTAAGCATACGATGTGCAAATTACTGCCTGTACCGCCCTAGGATTTGTGTCTCATTCTTATCCCCCAGGCCACAACAGAAACCAGCCAAACATGCCTTTATGTACTTCACCCTAATAGAAGTCAAGTGCCTGGCAGAACTGCACTCCAGGTGAGTTCAAAGGAGGCTGACATAAACACCAAAATAATGAATTAAATAAATATCACATCCAGTGCCTCAACCTGTCTATGCCCCGAAATATACTGTATTTAAATCAGAACATGGAGTTTTGACAGATTTGTTTATGAAATTTGCACTAGTTTGCACAAAGAAGCAGAGGGGTGTTGGTGCTACATGCGATTTCAGCTGTCAGTCACCCATACAAGATTGTGTTTAACCTGCTTAGTGCCCTAATGTATTGCTTGGGTATTGTGTATTGCTTATGCTCATATAGACGGCATTATTAAACGGGAACATTCACATTACTGTATTGCTGTTTCTTAAAATGATACCAAAATGTATTTTTTGTTAGTTAGTATTATAGTATATTACTTTGTGCTATAATAATACAAGAAAAACAAGAAGATGGTAGTTATGAATAAGAAACCTCCAAATCAAGTAATAGAAATCCATCTTCTTTAGCTGTTTTATGTCAGTGTCAGGTTTGTATTGTCAAAAGTAAGTAAGTAACATTTACTTATAATAGAACGTTTCACAGAGACCAGCTCACAGGGTGGTACAGATTTAAAATAATAATAATAATAATAATAATAATAATAATAATAATAATAATAATAATAATAATAATAATAATAATAATAATAATAAATATTACAAATATTTACAAAAATAAATGAATAATAAAAACACAAAAGACAATTAAAACAGGCCTTTAAAGGCAAGTCTATACAGATGAGTTTTTAAATTAGCAAGTATGGTTCACTGATATTTCCATGGGTAAAAATGTTGTCTGCATTTGACCCATTCTTGTCACATGGGGAAACCTGTCAGGGGCACTTGGATTACCAGAGACTGTAGGTATTGTTCCGACCTATCCCATAATAAAAGAAAATAAATAAAAAGAAATTACCTTGTTTTGTAGTGGTCATATCTGACATATCTACTTGCAAACAAACCCTCCTTGGCAGGTATGATCAAAAATTACATGAAAAAGCCTTCAGAACTGGAATATTACCATGGACATAGCTTCATACAACTTTTAGCGTCTTCAGTGATCAGTGTATTCGGTGGAGGTCTCTAGAATGCTTTAGGCTTTGTCAGTCCTTGATTTGTTTCAATGCCACTACCAATTACTGTGCGATAACATTTTTCTCTTTGAGCTACCATTTTCATTCATATAGGTTCTGCTCTTTTGCATTAACTCTTCTATATAGTGCATTATTGTATAGGGGATCAATTAGTGCGTACTCTTGCCTCTTTCCTGCCTCCTGTCTACTGTATATGAATGTGTCACTGTGCAGACGTTTGCGCCCCGCCTGCTGATTTATTCATGATATGACTTTTAATATTATTTACTGGAACATTGGAGTCTGCATCTCAAATAGGCCTGCAGGCTCCTTGTGTGCCCGAGTGCTGGCGTGCAACGGAGAGAAAGCAACATATCGTCTTAAACGTGTATGTGCATGTGTGTGTGTGCGTGTGTGCACTTTCAGCTCAGGTTTGCCACATGCATGTACAATTAGAGACAGGATTTATTTTTCATCAAGACTGGAAACGTGGCAAATTGTGTTTTCTGACAAAGTGTGTTGGGGGCTAGGGAGGAGATGGACCACGCTAAGATTGCCAATAATAGATTTGTGATTGAGTTATTGGACAACAGCAGGAAGTCATTGTGTAATGGGCGATAGCGAGCGATGGGGGCCGATAGCAATCTGTTTAGCAGCATAGGGTGTGGAGAGGAATGTAGGAGGAGGTGTCTGCTTTCTGTGGTGGGTGACTCTTTTGTTAGCCAATGTGCGTGGTAGGCTTTGTGTGTGCGGTTGATTTGATTTATCACATGTATTTGCTGGTGCACATTTGACAGTAGCAGAACCTCAGAAGAATGCCAGGTGGTAAACCAAGCCAAGAATGCTAGTTGGTTTGTTAATTTTTTATTAGCTTAAAGGCGTGCTATGTAACTTTTTTGGAGGAGGCTTTTCCACTTGCTGGTATCCATGGAGATATTACTGCTTTGCCTGGAATGTTCCACAGTATGGTAGTAACTTCTCTATCTTGCATTTATTTAATTACAGGTGTTTTATTGCACAAGACCTTGAAAAACAAGCATTCTGAGTAGGTTTGCCTCTCAATAGATATATACTGTGAAACATTCCAAGCAATGGCATCTCCATGAAGACAAGCAGGTGACATACCCGGCCTTCAACAGAAAAGTTACATCGTGGATATTTAATTTTAAATTAAGACGTACACTTGCGTTTCAAAAGAAAGGAGAGGTTGACTCCAATCACCTATAATATGACCATTTACTTCTACCATCGCTTGCCCATTCTTTTTGGTAACATTCAGTGACATGACCAAACTAAATGACTAAATGTTCTACAAATATAGGGCCTTTACCCCACTGAGAGATACCTTCTTCTTCACCTTTGTTTCATATTCTTACTTTTTCAATGATCCAGGACTGTTGTTTATTTGTTACATTATATACTGTCCAATAGCAACAAAGGTCTATTATTTCAATTAGACCAGAATTTAGGTGGAACACAGCTCTATTCCAAGTATGTTGAAGGGTAAATCAAAACCTACCGGTAATTCAAATAAAGTACCATCTCCACAAGCTCCATTTCTCATTGCATTGTGTAAATGACAGTATCTTAAATATAAATTCATTCCCTGCATTTTGCCTATGTGCGCTGGGTTTCCTTTTTCTGTCGAAGCATACCTATTAGTGCCTATAATTAAATGATGAGGAATAGGTGGGTGGATGGAACAGGAGGCAGACAGAGAAGGGGGTGGCTGGAAAGCGTGATTTAATTTGGTTATGATCTAATTTGCTTTGATTAAAAATGTATGCAAATTCCTCTTAGCATAAGGGATTGGTAAGGAGAGGAGACACCTTCTTTGCTCCCCCGCTGTTACCCCCTCCCTCGTGTCTGATCCCAGGCTCTGGTTAAAAAGTTGGAGAAACCACTTGCATTGGCGCATGGGGGGGACTGTTTTTGCTCCTCATATCTTTTGGATGGTGTTATGTGCAGACTGGCTCCTGGTGAGAGTTCAGAGTATTTGAGTTTGTTTGTTTGTTTGACCTGACCCTGGACTGCAAAGGGCGCTGTGTAGGAATGACTTTGCCAAGCTGTCTCCCAGAGGTCTGTCCTGTCCACAAGGTCACCCTGTTCAACACCAGTTACTCACTTTTATGGGGTTATATTCTCTGGTCTCTTTGTCCTTAGTGTTTGCCTCCACACTCTAGAGTTCACTCCAGACTGATGTCACTGCAATGGCTGTTTGGTCCGTTTTGCCACCTAAAATAGGTTTACACTGCTGTTCAGTGGTAGAATTATGATAGTTAAAATTGCCTTGCCATTTTCTGAAACCATTTCTTTTATGCATGTATTAGTGACGCAATGAAAATTGGTTGGTCTGCTTTTATTGCAATAACAATCCAATTACCATTCTGATATACCAATACCAATTTTGCTTAGAGGTTCTAACAACCCAAAACATGCACAATAGGTCAAATACTCCAGCTAGTGAAGTCCTGAGCAAGCCTAGCAACAAGATCACAGAGATGAGTCTACAAGTATCTCGAGTCCTGAGCAGATGCCACAGTGGCGTTGAAAGATGGGTCAAATGTCTGTCCGTCTTTTCCCGCTTTATCCGGCTGGGTCGTGGGGGCAGCTGTTCGCTACCCAGTCCTCTGCACACCTGATCCCCCCTATGAACCCCTCTGTGAGTGGTGAGCCCACAGGAGGGTGGACGTCATGGTCCTTGATGTTAGTTCATAGGGGTGCTGCATGTTTTGGGTTGATGGGGGAAACCGGAGTGCCTGGAGGAAACCCACCCAGACACGGGGATAACATGCAAACTCCACACAGAAAAGCACAGCTGGATTAAATGCAGAGGACACATTTCCCAACAGGAAACCTTAAACTTAACCCTGCTCCTCACCTGCTTGAGCTCAGTCCCAAATAGTAATAGTAAATGATCACATTTTTCACCTTCAAGGCACTCGAAGTGCTTTACATCAAGGAATCACTCAACCATTCATCAACACGCCAAGACACCAAGGGCGTGAGTTAAATGTCTTGCCTAAGGACACAACTGCAGCATTTTTATGTTGCGAGCGGGATTTGAACCACCAATCTTCGGATCAGTGGACAAACACTAATAACCTGAGCTACTGTTGTTCCTAATTTTGATTAATAAACTGTAAATTTCAAGTAGCAGTAGTTTTTATGATGATAGTTATTTTTTGACGATTTACCCAACTTTTTTGCTTCTGACTAAATGGATTCACAACACCATCTCAGACTTTGTGAGCAATATGGGAACTCCACAAGGAATAGTTCTTGCCCGTCTCCTTTATTCTACATCCCCATAGTGTAAACTCACCCCATGGGCTCTTACCTTTCTATTATTTTGTTATTTCAGCTTCATGCTACCACTGTCCACTGCTATATTCACTGTTGCAGCAGAACCATCACACTCACCACCAACTCTGTCTGGGCCTTTCATTGCATCACCAATATCTCTACCTGTGGGTGTTTATCTAATCAGAAAACAATTCATAACACCTCGCTAATGTGTCTGTGTCTGTTTCATTCTCTCCTTGTTTAGATTCCGACACTTCTGGCACTACTTCCCCAACTGCCCAGTGTCAAGCACCTGCCAAATCCAATCCTGTACATAATGTATAGTCCAACGTAATGATCTCCTTCAGTCCAGCGTCCAGAAACTGCAGCCAGCCTGTTTATGCCTGCATGGTTTGTCCTCCCTGTATAGTGTATGTATGTGTGTTTACTGCCACTTCCTATTGTGCCATTGTGTTTGTGATTCTATTCTATTGTATCTGTTTAGGGAGCAGGCCATCCCGGTAACTGCATCTATTTGCATTGGGCCTGGAGTATTCGTGTCACTCTCAATTTCTTCCCCGCTCTGCACTCCCTCTCAACCTGTCACCGCCGCTGCTGCAACTTTGGTGTAATGAACCCTGCCTCGATTCCCCAACTCTTCCCTGTCCATTTTTGGTCTTTTGTTCCAGCTAGTAAGGCACCAGAGATTTAGATCTTTAAAGGCACTAAACCTGATTTTTACTTAAGAACTAGTCTTATAACTAGTTTATTTGAAACGGTTTGCAATTAAAAAAAAGAAAAGAAAAAGAAAAAAAAGAAAAAAAATCTCACTTTCTGAACATCTTCAAAGCATCCTAATTATTCATCACAAGGAGTTTATAAGTGCTTTTGAAAAAACAACTAGCACACTTCCTTGTTCTCATCACGGTAATGCTAAGAAACAACTAGCATGCTAACAGTGCACTTCCTGGTTCTCAGACACTTTGTAATTAGAGGTACCACATAGCAAACTCATTCTGACCCTGTATAGGCCCGTCACAATAACACACTTTGAAGTATGATATTTAACTAACGAAAATATAGCCGATAAATGATAATACTGAAACTAATTTATGCCACTGGCACAATAACCCTAAAGCAGGATTATGCCCAAAATAATTCTGAATATTTAATATGGTTAAAAAAACACAAAATGCAATAAATGAATGAATGAAATACTTTAGAAGTTAGTTTGCATATATACTGAGTCATAGAAGTTATTTATTCAACCCTCTACAGCTCAAAACTAATCTTAGAACTGAAAAAAAATTGTCCCCCACTAGTACTAAGAAAAAGTACCCACGATAAATACTGACCCCCAAAAATTATTGTTCCATCTGTCATATATTGATAAGTCGTTATAGTAATTATTGTGACAGGCCTAAACCCATAGGAGCTGCTTTCCCAATATAGCTACTGGGGCAATTTGTTTAGCCACATGGACAAAAATTAAAAATAGACACTTTATTTGGAGTTGGACTTTTTTTTTGTGTGTGTCTGTTTTCTAAAATACTACTAACTAATCTACTAATCTACTAACTTTGTTCAACCACATGGAGTTTGGATACAGTCACTTTAATTGGAGTTTGACTGTCTTTTAACCTGTTTTGTAAGAATGAAACAAATACGATTTTGAGTTGTCTTTGCCCGCTTGAGTTCAGAGTCCAGCACTTAGCCAGCAGGTCGGGCATACTGAGTCACTTACCCCGAGAGCTCCAAGTGACTAATCAGCCTGTTGGCAGAGCAGTCATGTCAGTGGAGTGACCAGTTAGCCGCTCGAGATCTGTTAGTTTAGACAAGTGGCAAGGCCGTGAGTCAGCCATGCCCAGCCGCAGTGGGAGTCTACTAAAGTGGCATTTGACTTGTTTTAGCTTAACATGGATTTCAGATTTTATGACAGAACGAGAGACTGGTAGTTGTGATGTTAAGAGGATTTTCAAATACATTATCTCCATCTTTAAAAGGAAGAGGCTTTTAGTGCAAAGTAGGGCTGGGAATTTGTCATGATTTGATGCGATACATGGCTCACAATAAGCTATGATCACGATATGGCAATACATGCGGCAGTCGATATATTGCAGTACAATACCAGTGTTTCCTGGAGTGCTTTATAGTTAGGGCGGCCGCCTTGACAACAATTACCCCCACCTTGGCTACGTACCTCCGTAAAAAAACAACAAAAAAACACATTACGCACAGCTCGTAGGGCACCAAATGCTTGCGAAGCACCACGTGAATCCTCGCAAAACTACGGTTGTCATGCCCCGGTCCTCACTTTTGCTTTTCACTGACACGGAACCCACCCCCCACCCCCCGGTTCTTACTGTGGGTAAACACCGGATACTCTGTGTTATATTGCTATTTTTAAGAACCAAATACATTTTAGCAACAATATTTCTTTGTTAAACCACTACCTTTTTCCTGCAAGTAACAAAATTGTACTGCGGTCACAAGAAAAATTGCATATAGATACCAAAAGATCCTCTTGGTGATATATCAATACAGCAGTGCATGATAGCGATACTGTATCACTAAATTTAGTATCATGGTATATCAATATTTCAGTATTTTTGCACAGCTCTGGCGCAGAGTTTGTTTAAAAGAAAAAGAAAAGAAAGTAGTGACTGTAGAAAAAAACATATGGACAGAATTCACCCATCAGCCTGAACGTGACAGATGAAACTCTGGCTGCCAAAGTGCACCATTAGCTTTTCTGATCACCAGTCGCTCACTCACATATTTGTCTTGCTCAAGAACACAAATCAAGGAATCAAACTTTTAAAAAAAATCTAACCCTTAAGCCAGAGCACCCCCTGAGCAAACACCAACCATCAAACTAATAGAAGTCTATAAAAAGACTGGTGCTGCTCAGAAAAACCTGCATGTATGGGTTATTGGCCATGGCCAATGTATGCAACCACAAGTGCAGTTGTCAATCTCTGTGCGCTCACACTGTAATCAAATGGCAATCATCAGTGAATACAACCGTGTCTTGCCTCATGCCCAAACCATACTGTTTGCTACACTCCAGCACCTCTCCCAGAGGGATAAGAGGCAGAAAATGAATGAATATATTAGCTCATTGCAGCTGATCAGGTAAATAAGTCACAAATAACTTGCATGGAGGCATATTTTGACACATGCAATCAAAGCAGTACATAAGAAAACGTGCAGTTCCACCATCCTTTCAGTTTGACGGGTTGTGTTGAAATAGCTGACCATAAATAATGTCAATAGTAATGGAGTCTTTTGTACAGGAAATTAGAGACATTAGGTTTTAAAAAGAAAAAAAAAATGTTGTGTGTTATCTGTAGTCTCTAAATTGGCTTACTGCAAGAGTCAAGACCAAGTCATGCTCAGAAAACTTTCCTATGTTGTCAGGTCAAAATGTTTTGTCAAAGAATTGCACATGGATTCAAATTGTTGTGCAAACTCTTACATGGCATATTCATTTGTGTTGTGAGGTCAGTTATAATTGCCAAGTCAATAATGTGTGCGTAATGAGCAATTAAAGTTAAATATAGGAGCAGTTTTTCACTTTACAATTATCCCTGTATTAAAATTTGTTCTTAGTATTTGACTCATCCTCCAGTGTTACCTCACCAGCCAGAACCATGTGCTCTGACAAAACTTTACAAAGACGAGTGGATTTGGAGATGTATCCTGCCTCTCTGATTTTGCAGGGCACAATTGATAGGTGGATTAACCAATCAGAGACACATGTTTCGTTCACGTCAAAAGCATGGGAGTTTACATGTTAAAAGAGAGAGAAAACAACAAATAGGACTGAGAAACAGCTCAGATTTTTGCAGAGTCAACGTTCGAAGCACCAAACTATTACTTATCTTGGGTAAAGGAAGTTTATATTTTGTTTTGATTGACACAAGAGGAGATTTGAGAGACATGCTACGAATGAGTGGCTGTGGTTGGATCTTCTCAAGTTTGAACAGAGGATTTTCAACCTATACTGTCCAGACCCTTCTGGATTGAACAGACTGAATGTAGACTTGCTGGTCAAGCAAGCTTCACTGCTGCTTGGGCAACCATTCATGACCAGACGGTAACCACAATGGGAATTCTTGAGGTAGGCTCTCCGTCCGCAGTATTTACTTGTATCTGGTTAATTAGCCTTTTTGTTGCATTTTAGATGAAAAACCCCTTAAAAACACTGATATCCTTGATCTAAATTTTTGCAGTTCCTCGCAAAATTCTCACTTGTGAGTGAGGAGGTCAGTCCGTGGGTAAGTGAACCACTCATGCAGCCAGTGAAGTCAGTCTGCTCTCTTACATAAGCGCGAGACAGATGCTGAATCATCCCCTGCCCAGAGGCTCTCACACACACACACACACACACCTCCCACCTCTTCCCCCCTCTTCCTACCCCTACCTCTGCTGTGGCCCTGCATGTGCCCCTCACACAGACCGGGCTCTCATGTCATGCACTATTTCACATCACAGTCACTCCTCATGGCTCTCCTATAGGACTCCAGAGGAAATAAGCACGGATGAGGGACCAAGGAAGTAGAGTGAGAAGTGAGATGACAGAAAGACAGACACTCAAAAGATTCGCAAAGACTTCAGAAATCTTCCCCGGTGCAATTTAGCAGCGTTTTCATGTCGTAACTTTGAAGACTGAGACCTATTTGATGTCTTGTCTGTTGGTTAATATTTGTAGCGCGTCAATCCTTGTGGAGTTAACCAATTAGCTCCCTCCCCACCTCCTTTTACCTTTGTTTAAAACTATATTTATTATTTGAATATTCCCTGGGACAGAAAAAAAACAACAACAAGAACTTGGTAACCAATCTGTGCCAATGGCTTCTCTGACCATCACCACATTCATAGGACACAATGAGGGTATGCACTGGTAGGAGCTGGGATTGAACTACCAACCTGTTGTCTGCTTTGTTGACTACTATATCTAACTTTGACTGTTCTAGCTCAGAGTTATCTCATCTCTCTTTGCATTTTTTCATAACAATTTCAACAATGCTCTGGAGCTGCCAAATAGGTAAGGTGTACAAAGTGTCTTGCCTAAGGACACAAAATAAGAGTAAGCCCTAACTGGAGATGCATGGGTTTCAACTGGCAACCTGTCTGTTTATTGTTTATTACTTTCCATCCTCGTATAGTTTGCCTGGTTGTAGGTCCGATATTTCAGAACGATTGACTCTGTTGAGCTTTAAGCCATGTCAGAATGTTGTTACCTCCTCAAAAACATGTATGGAGTTGTGTTTTGTTTCATTCACACATGTTTGAGTAACCTTTTATTTTTAGTCTTTCTACACCTCCAACATTGGAAAAGCCCTGTTTCACTTTGTGATGTCATGTGTAGTTTTCAGTAGTTAACAGCTACCTTTTACTTTTAGTTCAGTAGAGATTTGTGGTTCCAGGACAGAAATCATCCAAATGATTCTAGTGAAGGTATGGAGTTTAAAAACACAGTGGAGCACTTCCTCTATTACCACTTAATATCACAAGGTGGTGTAACACATCTTAAACATGTATGAATGAAACAAAACTGGTATGTTTTTCATGAGGAAACAACATTATAACAAGTCAGAAAATATTGTAGTTTATTCTAACCTTTGACCTCTTTTGCATTTGCTCATAACTATTTCAGTAATGATCTTCAGTTGACCAAAGAGGCGTGGTGTGTGGTGTCAGGTCTAAGGACACATTATAAAAGTAAGCCCTGGTTGAAGCTGAATGGGTCTGAACCAACAACCTAGTTTTTAGTTAGTATTCCCTCTTACTATCCCTCCTTGTATATTTTAATTGATTAGCTACTGCGTCACCTCCTTTTGTCTATCACAACTTTCCGAGTGATGTTTTTCCAAACTTGCTCGTCTTATCGTTTATTTATTGAAAGTGGGGGAACAGTCCTATTTGCCTGGCTGTCGCTGCAAAAATTCTTGATGGAGCGATGACAACCTCTTCTCCCCTCTTCCCCGTCTCATCTCCACATCTCAGTCTCTCCCTCTTCCAATCTCGCCTCAGCATGGGTGATTCATTGTCTCCCAGGCACAACACAGGGGCCTTGCCTCGGTCCATATCACCACCATGCTTATTTGTAGGAACGCTGGGATTTCGTAAATGTATTTCCGCACTCTTTCTATTCCAGAAGCAACTAACACTTCCCCTCTCTCTTTTTCTCTTCCCCTCTGTCTCTGTCTCTCATTCTCTTTCTTTCCATCCCTCGCTCATCAGAAGAATGTAAGAATAGAACAGGGGAAGCCCTCTCACCTCTCCCTGCACGCGGGCTAATTAGCATATTCATGAGCGAGACATAAATTATACATGAGATCCTGAGGGGGAAAGCAGAAGCTAGAAGAATGAGAAGCACACACACACACACTCGCACACACACAAATAAATAGGCATCTCGACGGGCACATCCTTACTTTCTCCTTCCTTTCAGTCACACTACACAGACGCTGAGCTACAGACAGGTAATTGGTGAGAAAGAGTGTTTGGGAGCAGTGTGCAGGGGAGACAGCATCCACATATATTGAAAAGGGAAAGAAGTGGAAGTCACTCCAAGTCAAGCTGAAAATGTGGCACCAAGCTAAGGGTGGCTGCGTTTTCATTCATTCTCTATATAGTCTTGGGAGAGAATTAAGAGATTTAGTGCTTTCTTGGCTAGTAGGTAATGCGATGCTGCTCTGGTTAAGGGTAAAAGGACATTGTAATGTTGGTATAGACTATATTTAAGTATAAGAAGTAAGTAATTAGGATTTTACTGTATATGTCACTGTATAAGACATGACCCTCGTTCAAGTTAAAACCTTCAACTGAAAGATGTGAATGGAATGGATCAAGATAAATTTGGGTTGCTCCTGGAATAGTTGTTGTAAATGGAAATATATGTCAAATCAATTTTATGTGCTTTAATCATGTAGTAATAGTTGTCCCAAATTATAAATGTATTCAAAGTTGGATTTCAAGTGATTCATGCATGTTTGTGTAATCCTGCATTTGACACTTGAGTGCTCAGGAAATTTCTGTTTTCACCTACCCTCTTACTCAGTTATTCCAAGTCATGAAGGGTTAAAAAATGTAAAAAAAAAAAAAAAAAAAAAAAGTCACTTACATAATAATTTCTGACAATAAAAATAGACAAGAACATACAGTACAGCTTGCTACGTGAAATGTCACTTATTATTAAAAGGGGCCTATCATTTCTAGAGTTTTCAAGAGGAAGTCAGTTGTTCTATGTCTATAGTTATAAAAAATCGTAAAGCAGACCTATTATGCAAAATCAAATTTTCAGAGCTTTTAACCATATTATAGTTGTTTCCCTTTTTCTTTTACCCTTTCAAAGTTATATTTGGAGTGATTTGTGCATGACTGAGCAATCTTATTTTCAAGACGCCATACTGCTGATCAACCCCCAGCATATGCCCACTGCTCTGTACTTACTTTCTTCTTCTTTGTTCTTTCTTCTGTTCTTGATACACGTATGATTCTGCAATGTCACGTACTCCTTACGGAACAAATGAAAAAAATCTGCTATTCTCTAGCATGATCTGTAGCTATCCATCGAAGTTGCAGACTTTGTGATGACCTTTACAGCAATGTCAGTTCTCATTGGGTAGTGTAGTTTTCTGACAGGGAATTCAGCAGACCTGTTTCTTTTATTAAGTTGTTTTAGATCAATACTGTAACTTAAAATGTCCAAATTATAACATAATGATCCCTGGGTGTCGTCGATTATAACTGTATACCAGGCTCAAGGACAACATGTGTTTGTTAATGTCCTCTGATAAGCAAATTATTGTAGACCATACTAGGGGCTACTCGGGCCACACCACCAGGAGAAACCACACAGCAACTTCCACATATAAAGGCCCCATAGAGTTCAGAAAATGAACACATGACCTTCTTGTTATGAGTCTTATCCAATGCACCACTGTGTCCCCCACAACAGCCTTGGCTTTGCAGAATGTTTTGTAAAGTATATTAGGGCATTAGCAGCGTTTTATTGTTGACAAATTGAATACACAATAAGTAAAAAGAGGAGCACTAAAATATGGACGAAATAACCTTTTTGACCTATTCATAATAGCAGTGTTAAATCATATTAATGTTGCACCTCTTACTTGGAGTTTTTGGAGCCAAACTCTGACTCAGCCTCTACATGACTGTGCATCTTCATCATCATCACCATCCATCATATTTACATTCAGTGCTGAGGAACAAGTGCAATAGGATTAAAGATGACAAGAAGCTGGAAAGATTTCAACGCAGGGTAAGTGAACTTTAAGAATGAATAGAGCGATCAATCATCAACATTCTTTTCATTTGATTATAGAAGTCATTATATATAGCAATATCCCTTAAATTAGAAGTGTACCTGAATTTCTTTCCATGAAATTTGTATTGTATAAGCAGCTCTTGAGGTATAACGTGCTTATTGTCAGATAATCAGGAAGTGAGGGTTAGCATGCTAATTGTTGTTAGCTTTACAGCAGTGAATTATTAGAATGCTCAGAGTGTATAAGGTAAATGGAGAATGCTGCAGTTTAAAATTAACTAGTTCTGTTTTCATGTTTTTTAAAGCAGACCTATTAGGCAAAATCTACTTTTTCGCTAGTGGGATGTGCAGCTATCCATCGGTGGTGCTAAAACGGAAGTCAGTGGATTTGTTTCTTTCATTAAGTCATTTTAGACGAATACTGCAAATTGCAAAATGTGCAAATTATAACATAATGATTCACAAGCATCATAAATTAAAGCTATAGATCAGATATAAACACAATAGTTCTTTATTAAGACAACATTTTTAAACTGCCTTCAAGTACAAGAAAATATACAATTTACTTGACACTTTTCAAATGTCGACACATTCTTTGTTTGCACAGCCTGGAAAACTCTAAATTTAAGTCAAGATTTTGATCAGAACAAACTGAACAGAACCAATACTGTGCTGTACTGTAAAACAAAAACAAAATTTTTACACACACATGAAAAAAAACAACAACAAAAATACAAGCTAGATGTTGACCAAACCTGCATCAATCATTTATAGTTGATAAATTGAACATGAGGGAGAATAATGAACCTCTACCTGTCTGACCAGTCACTATCAGTGAACCAGTAATCTTCTGGTCAAAGGTGCAATTTGCTCCATGTGAAATCAAAGTCAAAATCAGTCTAGGCCTTCTATTGAAATATATTGGAATACTTTACCATCAACTCATAATCTGAACAAAAACCACGTGCTCTGCACCACCCAGCGGCTCTTATAGAACATAATTAATTACCAACATCAATAATGCATATTAGATTATGCATTCGCTTTTTAAATCCATCTTCATAAATTCACATGCACACACCATAAACAAGCAAGCAGCAGTCTAAGTGGAAGGAAGTGCATTATGGCTCACTTACCAACGTCCTACATGTTTTGATATAGTTCAAATGTTTACTTTTAAAAATCAAAGTTAACAAATTATTCTGTATATTTATCTGTGCTAACATCAAACAAATGTGACAGTTGACATGGTTATGCAACATTTTTAATTCCCCTGATTTGCGTGGCTAAAACTGGGATTACCAACTTCTATGCACAGCTGTAGTGTCCCAATCCATATGGTCCTCTTATAGTCAGCGGTACATTGGATGATGAAAGCTATGTTGGTTAGAGTGATTTAAGTGAACTGCTAAACATGACAGTACAGTAAAAGCATGTGATGTTACAGCTAAAAGGTCCACCCCTCTGGCTTGCATAATTATTTTTTCGCTTTTTTTTTGTAGCCTGGAGATAGGTAGAGCTGATCCGGATATACGTCGAACTGCTTAAGACAATTAACGAATTCTGGGGGGTTTGGTGCTAATTGAAACACAAGGGATGCAGAGATTAGGCTCCATGGTGGGTATGGAATATTCATGAGAACGATGCAAGGACTTCTTCATCCAAGTTCTCCAGTTAAGGCCCAAGAGAGTCCCCCTTCCCCATATTCACCATATTCCTAGATCCATATTTTTTTTTTGCACAAAAAGAACAGAATGTGGCCTGGTTTATACCTGATTGCATTTTATCTTCAAAGGTGGAGTGTGTAACTTTTCTAGTGGAAGCTAACTCACCTGTTTCAAGTCAAATCTATGGAAAGGCAACCCTAAGCACAAAAAGAACTCATACTTTTCAAGGTATTTTTGAGCACCACTAGATGCTATCTATGTTACTGCAGTCTGATAGTGTGTCAGCTTTGGTTTGACAGAAGAAGACCAGAGAGCACAGGTGCCCATGAACAAAGGCCAGGTAAGGGAAGGGGGAAACCGATTTCACATCTGCCATTTACTGGTAAAATCAAATCAAATAAACTTACAGATGGTAGTTTTAAATGTCCTATATTAGACAAAATGGACTCTTGTGAGCATTTAGTTATTTTAGAATGTTGTTACCGAGTTAGCACCCACCTTTTACCCTTTGTTCAGTAGAGATTGCAATTGCAGGGCTGACATTATACAAATGATTCTAGTGAAAGTGCATAGAGTTTTAAAACACAGTGCTTTCTTTCCTAAATATAAGGGATTGTGTGTTAAACATGTGTGAATGAAACAAAACGCAACTCCAGGTATATTTGTGATGAGGAAATGACATTATAACAAAGTTATGGGTGGGTATACTAATTTGCATTTAACAAATTGCTCAAGTTTGTTTTTACAAAATTATACTTCTCTGCATAGTTTTCAGACACCATACTTTCACATAACTCCTACTCGAGGAATTTAAGTAAAAAATGTGTGCATTATTTTATATTTTGTCCTTGAAGTTACATAAGTTATTACATAAATCTGATATTATGCCCAGACAGGCACTCTATAACTCTAATTTCTTAACTACTGTATATTTCTACTTGAGTGAAGTACTTTCAAAATTTTTGGCATCATTCAAGAAAAGTTGTGTATCTATTTATATAAATAATTTTGTTTTCTTAATACAAAAACAAACAAAAAGACATAATTAATTCACAAAACTTCTCATACTTCACCTAAGACATTAACACTGAACTACATGATGAGGCTAATAATAATGTATAAATTCAAGAATCAACCCTTGATAGCAAAGTTCATGTTATTGTTAATATAATTCTTTAATAATGCAGTGAACTCTGCCTATTTAGTGCACATTTCCATGCATTTCCATTTAAGATTTTTTCACCGCTAAATCTCCCTTTGCTCTCATATAAGGTTAATAATGTCATCAGACTTGATTTGTTTTGAAGCCTTCTTTATCTTGTTCCATTGTTATGTTGCTCTGGTCCAATCACATTAGTTTTAAGTGAGTTTATGAGTGATTACTAGCATTATTTAAGTACTCCTCTCTGAAGTATTCTTTAATTCATTCGTCCACAGAGGCCTGTGTACCCTGCTCCCTCTTCTTCCAAATATGAATAAATAATTTTCCAATATTGCATTCTGGTTTGAGAGTGTGCATGCCAGGGTATGTTTGCCAGTGTGAGCTAGCCGTGGGTTCCCTTGGTGCGGGTGGCAGCAGCTAATATCAGATTAGGTATGTAAATTGGCAGAGTGGCTGGCTCTCATTATCACTAATAAGACTATAGCCTGCCTCTCTGCGCCCTCATTGACTGGAGGAGACGGAGATGAGCCTCTTCCTGAAAGTAAATCAGCTCTGAATGGGTCACATCTGCACCACTGGAGTCAGAACTCTCTCAAGTGTGAAGTTCAACGGATTTTAGGCTGTGTTCACACTTAACCACACTATCAAATTTGTGATGGGCTAAATGACACAATCAGGACTAGAACAGGGTCCAACCAAGTCTACATCAGGACCAAATCAGACAAAACCGGGACAAGAATGCAGCCAAACAAGCAAAGAGGTACATTATGTCTTCTAAAACTGCTCTTGGCATTTTCTAAAGATTTCTCTGGTCTGTAGACTAAGACAGTGCAGTGTGAAATTGGGGCGAGGAGTGGGTAGAGATTTTCAGCAAATTGTCGGGAATCAATGTCTCAATGCAGTTCGGTCTAGTGTATGTGCAGCTACAAACCCCCTGTTCACAGAGCAGCATGGCTTCTGACACAGTTTAGAATAATACATTATTTGGTGGCTTTGATACTTGTATCAGATATCGGCACCAGTACTGAAAATTTGCCTGGCTTCCAAATATCGGTTCAGACAATATCTTGGTTGGACAAGATGATTGATGTAATAAGAGTATGTAATAAGAAAGTGTCATTATGTTTGAATTTTTATTAGTTACTTGAGAGATAAATGACAGCTACATAACACATTTGGATCAGTTCTGTCTTATTTTTGTTTAAAGGAAAGAAATGTTCAGTCTCTGCACTGGTATTGGTGAATATCAGCAGATACTTAGAGCTGTAGTATTGAAACTGTAAATGGTGATTTGCATTAGAGTTAAATACTTTATTGGCATTGGCTAGTTAGCGCAGCATAAAACATTTTAGATATTCAACTCAAAATTGTCTGCACTTTGGAGACAATATTGCAAATTTGGCTTTGGACCACAGCTGGAGGTTCAATCCCAGCTTCAACCCATGCGAACTGTTCACCATCTGCCTATATGAATGTGGTGTGTGTGTCAGTGTGTGTGAGTGATTGTGTGGTGGTGTTCGGTGGTGTTGGTTGTCTTGCGTCCGTGAATCTATCTCAGGGCAGCTATGACTGTGTGATGTGGAGTGAATGAATAATGTAATGTAAAACATCCTTGAATGTCCAAAAAGACCTGTATAAATGCATTCATTTAAATAGTTTTCTTTCCCAAAGTCCTCATAAATAAAGTAACAACTGTAGTGTATAATTATTTTGTTAACTTTTGTAACCCACATATGAATAAATGTGACTTTGTGACTCCTGTGACAACCTAAATTCAACTTATTTCTTCTGTTATCAGTCCTTTCTCATCGGTCTAAATGATTTGCTATACCAAGGACATTATACTGTAGTGTTTATGCCTTTTCACATGGGACAGAAAAGTGAATTGAGCACAAATCTTAAGACAGTCCCTGACCTTACAATATAATACATATTCTACGTTTTAACCACTGCAAGATAAACAGTACTATTCATCAAGCTTTTAAAAATGTATTGCATATATATGAAATTTTAACCCTGACTATAAACTGCCACTATACTTTTTCTTACTATTGCATATCGTGTTTAAAGAGCGAAGTCACTTGCTGTCCCCAGGGAGATATCATTACATTGTCTATAGAATATTCCACAGTATAATAAACTTGAGCAAACCGGTTGAGAAAACGGAACAACCAGGCCACGTTTCATGTCAGATCTATGGAAAGGCAAGGTATTTTTGAGCAGTATAAACCTTAAAGTTGCACTGTGTAACTTTTCTAGAGAGGGTCCGCGACTTGTTTGTTTCTATGGACATGTTAATGCTTTTTTAAATTATCAACAGTATGGTAACTAATCTATCTTGCATTTTTCAACTACAGATGTTATTTGTTGGTCAAAAATATCATCCAGTCTTATTGTGAGTGGGGTCGCTTCTCCACACATATAACCTATAATTCGGCTTGCAAGTCTCCATGGAGATTCTTAAGTTTATGGACACATGGAACATTTTAGACACATCTCCATGAAGACAAGCAGGTTCACCACTGTACAAGTGTGACAAGTTACACCGTGCACCTTTAACCAAAAAAACAAGCTATATAACTATATATTTTTGATACTAGCTCTGACCATAAACAGTCACTGTACTATTTGTTCTTATTTGATCTGGTTGTACCAAAGCCTTTAGCTCTCTCCGTAATATTCTGTATCATTCAGTCCGGTGCACCATGTCTTTCCCCCTGTGTCTGCATTGACCCTCTGAGTTGCCACACTCATTCAGTAATTACATTGGAGCCATTATTCGCGGCTGACATTTCCGTACAGTTAATCATGTCCATTTTTGCCATCAGCAGAGGTCAGAGCGAGCGTGAATGGAAGGGAGTCAGTGTGATAGATAATGTAGCGAGGGGAGAGAGGGGTAAAAAGCCTGTAATCCGCCACACATTGGAGGCATATCATTAAAGTCATATGTGAGAGAAGTTGCATCATTAGTCCTTTTGCATACTGTATGTACAAGTGGAATGTATTCAACAGAAATGTACTGGTATGGCTTTTTAATGGTTAATGATGATGTGGTGTTCAAAGCAAAAATAAGTCATAAATAAATAAATCTTACAGTTATCCTTTATTTTCAAGCGCTGTCACGTAACATTTGAGTCTATTAAACATACATCATACAAGTGGAAGTAAATAGTTGCATTTCTAATTATGTGAACCAATTTACATTAAAGGGCTCATATTACACTATTTTCTGATCTATGGTATCATCAAAAATATACCTGAAGTTGTGTTTTGTTTCATTCACACGCCTTTAACACACACATTCTGCATATTTGAACTCAATTCTTCTCTCTTCTCTCAAACTGAAAACACCCTGTTCCATCTTGTGATGTCATGTGATAATACAGGAAATGCTCCACTGTGTGTTTTAAACTCCATACACTTTCACTAGAATCATTTGGAAAAATTAACTTTTCAGTTTAATTTAAAAACTACGCTTGACATGAATTTTGAGCTTTGGAGCTGCAGACAGACTAAAGGTTTATTCAAACATGTGTGAATGAAATAAAACACAACTCCAGGTATGTTTTTGATGAAGTAACAGCATTTTACTTAAAGGTCCAAAGTATTTTTTATAATATGGGGCCTTTAAATTATGTAAAAGAAAATAACTATTGCAAGGAGCCAGTATACTCATAACCTTGGGCCCCCAGATTTCTAAAACCAGCACTGAATCCAAATTACAAACTGAACAGTAATTTGTAAAATGTAACTTCTATTCTAAAATGTTTTACCAACCACCCATAACATTAGTTTAGTTTGAAACAAAATAAAGACACATTTAAATAAAGGCTTCACTACTGGTTGAAATGTGCCTTAATCTTAAACACATTCTGATATAGTGTTTGTCTGTGTTGTGTCCTTGAGCAACACACTTCACCCACCTTGACTCCATTAAACATGGTACTTAGGTCAATACTTCGATGAATGAAGACTGCCCAGGCAGAAAAAAAGATTAATTTTGTTTTTGCTGTATGATTCCAGCTCTTTTTTAGTGTTGAAAATGTGCCCAATTTTCTAACCCTATCTTACCCATTCAGAATAAATACAAAGCAAATATTTTCTTTCTATTTTTTTCATCAAAAGTACATAAAATCTTTGCACGCATTTCAGAAACCATTTTAATATTCACTTCATGAAGCCTTTACTTACTTTCAGATGAGTGCCTAGAGCGGGATCCTTTGGCCCCACCTCCCTGCCCTGCTCTAACCCCTCACACGTGTCTGTCTGTGCGCATCCAGAACCAATGTGGCTGGCGTCTGCTGTCTCCCCATGCACGGCCGGCCCGCTCCTCCTTTTTATATTCTCTTTAATGACCTATAAAGGGACTGTTACTTTTTAAATAAACCATAAAGCAAGGGTCATAAAACAGGAGTGCGGAGCTGGGCACTGGCCAAGCTCTGAGAGAAGTGTCTGCGTATGTCCGTGCTGTTGTGTAAGCGACGTGCTAAGAGTAGAAATAGAAGAAAAGAATACCCATCAGTAAAAATGATAAAGCTACATGTGCTAAGTGGTGACCTTCACATAGAGCGCAGTGGTGGGCGAGTGGGTCGAAGGCCAAAGATTTTTCAAATAAAGTGCATTACAGAAGAAGAGGACATGTATATAATCTATCTTGGACATAATGGATAATGTTACCTTAAAGAGGGGATGTTACGTAAAATCGACTCTTTTGAGGCATCTGTCATGTTATAATGGTCCCTCATCAAAAACATAAGAGTAATTTTGTGATATTTTTCAGTCCCTATTTGAACCCTCCTTACGGTTAGCGGTGTGGATCTATTCATTGGTCAACCCACAAGTCTATGTTGCACATGTTTCCACACAGCAATTTTCCATAAATATACAAAAGCACAACACAAAACAATACAGAACTTCACAAACCTGATATGCAGTAGTTTCACTATTGGGATGCACACCACTGTAATGTGATAGCACTCTGAAGGGAGAACAGCAGTGTTGGGAAAGTTTATTTTCTACATGAACTAGTTCAAAGTTCAGTTCACAGATTTCAAAATGAACTAGTTTGTTCATAGTTCATAAATTGTTTATAGTTAATAGTTCATTCATAGTTCTGAAAATGAACTAGTTCATTGCTCTTTTTTTCAATATATTGATACGATATTATTCAATAGCATTGCCAAAGAACATATAGAACCACAAACAGCAATTATTTTATCAGTTTTAACAATGAAACTATGTTAGATTTCATCTTCATATCAAATTTTGAATCCTTATCCAACCAGGGTTCACATTAGTATTTAGGGAACAGCATTTCCTTGTTGTTGCTGTCCGTTCAGTCCACACTAGAAGCAGCTGCAGCTTTCAACCATTATGTGCCTTGTCACTACAGACATGAACAAAAGCAACAGGAAGATGATAAATATTATAAACCTTGCTTCTTTCACAAAAATGTAATGATGAATGTAACATTGAGTAGCTATTTATCTATAATCTGGTGCAGAACATCATTTATATTCGCTCAATGTCTCTGTACATTGTCTCTTCAAATAAAGACTAACTAAACTAAAAGTTGCAGCAGGAGTAGAGGTGGGAGATAAATATTGAAAAATCACAATCACTGTATTGGAGCTATGCAAATTTAGATTTTCAAGTATAATAAAAACAGAACACAATAATAATGCAATGTCATTTTTTGATCAACTGTCCATAGTCATGTTGGAACTTATGTTTAATGTAAAATTCACTGACAATTGTGCAAAACTTGAACCTCAACTATGACACTCACAGACGCCTGCATATTTCTGAACTGATAATTAATCCGAAAAAGTATTAACAGATAAATTCTTAACAGTATTGCCCACTACTAAGAGTACTATACTATCAGAATGGGCTCTTGTCATGACAGATAAGTATAAGGTTACAGTAAGAAGAGGAGGTTGAGCAGCTCCATAAGTGAGATGCTGTTCATAGTATTTTACAAGTAGCAGTAGGTTAGGATATATACCTTATATAGAAAGAGCAGTAGTCCACCTGTTGCTGTAGAATAAGGTGAAACATTTCAAAGTAGTTCTCTGATATATTAAAACATTCTCACTATACCATAACTACAAACATTTTCTGCTTGTCAATGCCAGATCCTGTCAGTTGGATGGGAGATCACTGGGAGTACCACAGTGAGACAGCAATGGCTTTAAAGGAAATTGTCAGTGTGTCTTTATATGCAAGATGATAGAATATACAAGTGGATTAAGCAAGTATATCGCCACTCTTAGCGTTTGGCTCCAGTCAAATGAATCTCATGATGCTAGCACTTATTAGGGCAAATTTGGAGCCGAGTTCCATATGAGGAATAAGGATTTATTTACTGATAAAATAACTAAATAAAAACACCAGTATCAAGTAAAGCAGGTTCATACAACCATTTTATGACCAAAATGAGGAGGCTCACAGCAGCAGTCAGAGAGAGAGGGGTGACCATTTTCAATGTAAAGTCAATTGGAAACAGAGTCGATGGAGCCGGAAGCACCCCCATATGCACTTTCTATTTGGAACACAGTGGCTAGTGGGTCAGCTATGCCTATTTACACTACCGTTCAAAAGTTTGAGGTCACCCAGACAATTTTGTGTTTTCCATAAAAAGTCACACTTTTATTTACCACCATGAGTTGTAAATTGAATAAATTATAGTCAAGACATTGACATGGTTAGAAATAATGATTTGTATTTGAAATAATAAAATAATGAAATAATAGTTTCCTTCAAACTTTGCTTTCGTCAAAGAATCCTCCATTTGCAGCAGTTACAGCACTGCAGACCTTTGGCCTCTAGCTGTTAATTTGTTGAAGGATCTGGAGAAATTTCACCCCACGCTTCTAGAAGCTTCTCCCACAAGTTGGATTGTCTGGATGGGCACTTTTTACGTACCAGACGGTCAAGCTGCTCCCACAACAGCTCAGTGGGGTCTGTCCATAACACTTCTTTCCGATCTTCCTCTGTCCAACGTCTGTGTTCTTTTGTCCATATTCATCTTTTTCTTTTATTGGCCAGTCTCAGATTTGGCTTTTCCTTTGCCACTCTGCCCTGAAGCTGCATCTCAGAGTCGCCTCTTCACTGTAGATGTTGACACTGGCGTTTTTCGGGTGCTATTTAATGAAGCTGCCAGTTGAGGACCTGTGAGGCGTCCATTTCTCAAACTAGAGACTCTAATGTACGTACTTCTTACTCAGTTGTGCAGCGGGGCCTCCCACTTCTCTTTCTACTCTGGTTAGAGCCTGTTTGTGCTCTTCTCTGAAGGGAGTAGTACACGCCGTTGTAGGAAATCTTCAGTTTCTTGGCAATTTCTTCCATAGAATAGCTTTCATTTCTAAGAACAAGAATAGACTGTCGAGTTTCACATGAAAGTTCTCTTTTTCTGGCCATTTTGAACATTTAATCGACCCCACAAATGTGATGCTCCAGATACTCAACCTGCTCAAAGAAGGTCAGTTTTATATCTTCTCTAACCATCTGAACTGTTTCATCTGTGCTAACAAGGGTTTTCTAATCATCCATTAGCCTTCTGATGCAATGAGCAAACACATTGTACCGTTAGAACACTGAAGTGATAGATGCTGGAAATGGGCCTCTATACACCTATGTAGATATTGCACCAAAAACCAGACATTTGCAGCTAGAATAGTCATTTGCCACATTAGCAATGTATAGAGTGTGTTTCTGATTAGTTTAAAGTTATCTTCATTGAAAAAAACAGTGCTTTTCTTTCAAAAATAAGGAAATTTCTAAGTGACCCCAAACTTTTGAACGGCAGTGTATATATACAGCCTATGGGCAAGACACCCACATTGTCTCATCTGCAGGATATTCATTTGGAGTTTGTGATTAATCAACCAAAACCAGAACATTTCATAAACCAAATTATCACATAATACATTTACTTGTGTACTCTGCTTTGTGACTTGACTTCATCCATATAAAGACTATATCGTGCCACCATATGTCTAAGGTCTTCTCTCATTGTATTGATGGAGCAGTCTTGAAAAGACAGACCGAGGTGACTTCAGCAGCGCTCTAAACAATGACAAAAAAATCCCTTTATTTCCCCTTCTATCAAGGTCCTTTATATTCTCCCAGCACTGAAATAAGCTTATACTGGGAGTGCTTATGCAGCCGGGGATACAAATAAGGCAGGTTCAACCAAGCACTACTGACAGTAATATATGGCTCTTAATAGGTGCGTGCTGGCGATATCAGCAGGAGGCGTAATTTCCGTAATGCTTGTGACAGAGAAGGAGAAAAAACTTTAGGAAACAGTAAGCGGCTGTCTGAGAAGAAAGCTCTTTTGCACCGTGCATATTTACATCTTAGTTAGAGGAATGTGTGGGTGCCCTGTCTCCCTGCGTGTGCGATTTCGACATAAAAAAGGCAAGAGGAGAAGAAGGGGGAAAGAAAATAATTGCTCGTTTTAGCAAGAGTGTAACGTCAGAAAAATGTGTGTCGCCGTACGCAGGGCTTCAAACGCGAGTGGCGGCGAAGAACAGAGAGCAAATCTGAGCACGCCGCGTTTAGGACATCAAACAGGCCGCATTTTCGACGCGCAGGGGGAGAGAGGTTGGAAGGGCTGAGGTGCCACTGGAGGTAGGAGGTTTTATTATGAGGAGATAGTCAGAAGATAGAGCACGAGGGGAAATAGCAGTAGTATGTCCTGTTGGAGATGCTGATGGATAATTGAGGTGACACCTATGAAAAGATGATTCTTTGAGTAGCACTATTGAAATAAATAGAACTGTTTCAGGTAAAAAAAGTTGTGATCCACTTGGGCTAAAATTATTTGCTATATTTGCTATAATTGATGCAAATTTTAACATCCCAGGATGTTAAAGGACCTATATTAGGCTTTTTTTTTATCTATGTTATAATAACCTATGCTTCCTAATTACAAATATACCGCATTGGAATGGCCCATTTCTAATGAACAAATGTAAAAGGTGGCTGTAAACTTAAAAAATGCCACTGGAGGTAGAAGGTGGGGGGAAATTGTAGTGTGTATGGATGTGCTGCTGGAGATGCTGATTGATAATCACCTATGAAAAGATTTTGGCTCCTTGAGTAGTGCAAGTTTGAAACCAATAGGACTCATTCAGGTCAAAATGTGTGCAAAACTAAGATACAAGATACACAAGATAAAAGACAAGATAAAATAAGACTATATATTTGCTATAATTGATGCAAATTTGGAAACATACAGGGATAAGATATCACTTAAACCAAACCAGCCAGCCTTACTTAGCCTTTGAACTCGACGTTGTTCCAGTTGGTTTAGTTTAACTTGTTGAAAACATATTTGCTATAGTATGTAATTTTTTTGACGTTTTGATTTAATAAGGTCTGTTATAAAAAAAAAAGTTTTTGTATTTATTTTGAGTCTCTTTAGTCCAGATAATGATTGCAATTGACAGTACGATTATGTTTTTTTTTTTATATAATCAACTAGTCAAGTTGATTAATATGCTATTTTGTCTGTAAATTAAGATGTGAACCTTAATAACAGACCAATGAGCTGCCCCCTTTCACAAAGGTTGCTTCCGCTAGCGTTAGCAACAGTAGCATTGCAAAGTCTGTCCCCTGCCAAACCATTGGTGCAGGCGGGAAGAAGCTTTACAGCCTTGCTCCAGGATCTTTGTTTGCTATGATATTCGCAGCTGAAAATACAAATATAGGTCCAAATTTGCCCCTGCTAGCCTTGGTGAGCTTCATTTGACTGGAGCACTATGAGTAAACAGAAAAAGATGGATCGGCGCATTCGTAGTAAATATAGTAGTACTCTTCTACAACTAATTATACCACTACTAATTCTACTATTATGAAAGTTACCACAGTGGCCATTTTTCATTGTGCTGTGTGTTTGTTGTGCAAAATGTAATGAATATGGGTTCAGTAATGATCATAGTGCAATCAAAGGCAGTAGGGTTTTGGAAAGTGGTGATAGTAGGAATAAAGTTAAAAGTATTTTAGTAGCTCTTACAGCGGTATGTCATCATCTGTTTGCAGCATGTTCATAATGAGGAGAGTAATCCTGCTTTCCACACAACTGACAGCCAATTTGTCAACTCATTTTGCTGTCACTTTGAACATGAATTTAATGAATGAATTATTTTAATGAATTACTCTCACTTTCAAACACAGAAGTGGCCAAACTTTTAAAAATGCCAATCAGTTGTTTCGAGAAGTTTTATTATTTCTGCTTTGAATAAAGAAGCAGTCTGCGTATAGGAGGAGGCTCTTATCTATGTGGACTGATAATGATGGCAATCGAACCCTATGGGAAGTCACATCAGCTCAACTTGTATTGGAAAGTGTATGGATCGACAGTTTCCTAGTTTCCTACATGCAAGGGTCACATAGTAATTCTTCTCTCCAGATTGTTATGAAAATTGACAATATAGTCCATAATGTGGCAGTGGTGAGGTACATTGGTGGTGTTGGAATTGATTGAAGTAAAGTCCAAATGTGAAAGTGAAATGTGTAAGATGATTTGGGGGTCCCAAGTTTGAAAAAAATAAATAAATAAAAATTAAAGGGCTCTATGATCTATGTTATAATGCGGTTTCCTCATCACAAACATACCTGCTGTGTTTTGTTTCATTCCATTCACACATGTCCACCTTGTGATGCCATGTGGTAATAAAGGGAGTGCTCCACTGTGTTTTTAAACTCCATAGAATCATTTGGATAATTTCAGCCCTGGAATTGCCCATTTCTACTGAATAAAAGGTGAAAGGTAACTGTAAACTTGAAAACTAACACCACATGACATTACAAGGTGAAACAGAGCATTTAGAGTTTTGGAGATGTACACAGACTAATAATAAAGGGTTAAGACTGAAACTTGTGCAAATGAAAGGAAACACAACTCCAGGTATGTTTTTGAGGAGATAACAACATTCGAACATGGCTAAAAGCTCACAAGGATCAATTTGCATAAAATAGGCCCTTTAATTATAATAAAGCCACAATCTGTTTTACAAGCAACTAAAAACACAATGTTGAATGTAATAAAACAACAATAATTATGACACCTTGTATATGGTTTGTAAAAAGAATTATGGACACTTTCCCTTTTATTGTTATTATTGTATATTTTGCATTCATATTATCTTATGTACTGTTTATGTACTGTTTAAAAATGCCACATATTATTGAAATGCCACTAAAACAAAGCATTAGCACTCTAGCTAAACAATTGACATTAACTTTTTGGGAGCTCCCTAGTGGCTGCTGGGGCCCTTTACATTTGCCCATTCTGCATATGTAATAAACACCATTGGTCTACCATACTCAGTCAGGGTTAGTAAAGTGCATATGGATCATAAGATGTGTTTTATTCAAGTTGATCAACAGGTTTGGTCAAATGCATACACATATATATTCACTGGACCAAATACGACCAAATAAACATTGTCAGATTGTGAGAAGGGTCTTGGGTGTTGCTTGGCGCAGCTCTGACACCCTTCTTCTATTTCTGCTCCTCATGTGGCCGTGCTGTTGGTCAACACTTTGACATTCATTGTCAACAACTTTTGAGAAGCTGCATTTGAGTGGAGCAGACACTTGGACACAGGAGTTTCACACAGAGCTATTGTGAGTCACTGTCATGTCTATGTGAGTAATGAGACTATTATGGGTTTTCCCTGTTTATGGCACATAGTTGCTGGAATTAGCTTCTACCACTATTGGACAATGTAGCCATGTTATTTTTTCACACTTTAAAGAAAATGTGAAAATAATGCAGAAGTGGGGAAAAAAGTTGAAGAGGGCCAAAAACAATAGCTGCAAGCAAAAAAATAAAGGAAGCTGCATCTGGTGAAGGTGAATGGACTTACTAAAAATAAAGGATCACTTCTGAATTACCACACGATTACATGTTATGGATGAGGAAACAATATCACAACATGGTTAATAGCTAAGGTTTGCATAATGTAGAGCATTTAGGGTCATCTTCGCACATACATATTAACCTGGCTCAGGCCAGATTGATATTTTTAGTACTCTGAATTAAATTCTTATTATGACTCTGGAACGTGATTGGAAAATGTGGAACGTCATGATGACTATTTGAATCTGATTGGTCAAAGCATCACAACAGCAGAACGTACTGAAAAATAACTTTTGCATGTTTTTCAGAAATATAGTTTGTACCGATGCTAAAATAGGCTGAAGTACATCTGTCGGCATCATCATGTTTGACTTTCGCACAAACCACATGCTGCTCTGTGATTGGGCTGCCCACCTAATTGAACATACAGTGGACGCACTCATAGATGGATTTGTGCGAGTTTGTGAATTCACAAATATCGCGAGAATCCTTCTTGCTGTGCAACGTTACATACATATAGCCACTCAAACAATTATCAAAATAGGAGCAAATTACCTTTTTCACTCTGCATATAATTTATAGCAGCATAGCATCCTTAATGTGCCTGGGACATTCCTTATTCCCTGCTCCTGTGGCAGATTCGCACTTGTACGGATGCATTAACATTATTTGACATTGACATTTGTAAATGCTCTGGCTCATCACTCAAAATGATGGAAAGTGGAAAAATGTTTTTACGTTTGTCCTTCACAGTGAACCCACATCAGAGCGCGACCTGTTGTGAGGAATGCTAACAATACTGGCATTATTTACTGTACCCAATGCACAGGCAGGTGATGCACGAGCTCCCCTTGACCCAAGAACAAAAAATAACAGGCCAAATATGATTCAAAAGCCAAGGTGTGTCTTTAATTTATTTCCTTCTTCAGATTTCTAATGACCTTTTTACAGCCATCATGACACACTATTAGGTACACAATGTTCTTTAATACGCAGACAAAGCATGCATAGCAACAGACGAAGGGTGAGGTTGGAAATGTAAAGAGTAAGTTATGTTAATGACACAAATGCATGGTGTCATAAATGGCTACTGTTCCATGTACATTTTATAAATTGTATATGTTTTATGTTTTTAACTGTGTCCCGAGGAGTCCCTTGAAAATATAAGATAAATAAATAAAAATAAATATGTACATAAATTGACAGATTTTGTTGTATTTATTGAATTTAACCTTTACTTATCCTCAAAAAATCATTGACAGTGCATCACAATAATCGGTGATACAAACTTACCAGGCTACAATCAAACAAGACAATTATGTTTGAACTGTTACAATAAAAAAATATTAAAAATTAAAGAACAATAAATTCAAGTTTTAACCTGGAACCTTATGCTTCATGCCCTCGCAAATGTACGCTGCTGTCTATAGATCATCTAGATGCCGCTGACCATTGGGAATTTAAAAATTTTGTTTCATTGTTTGATTATGGGAATGTTTATCAGTTTGATCAAATGGTGATGTTAAGCCATGTGAGGCCACTGTTTTGATAAGCTTCTGCAAAGTAAATGGAATTGAATGTGACCTGTCTCCAGCTCCTAGCATAGCGGAGGTGTGCTTTCAACTAGCTCCATAAAACAAAGTCATGTTGTTGTCAGCTTATAATGCTCACCGTGACACTTTGTTTACTACCTTGGCTCTAAATGCATTCTAAACGTGCAGAGATGCGGAGCCTTTCCTCTGGGTGGTTACTTGAGGCAGCAGTCTTTTATTTCATAAAGCAGTTTCAGATTGGCAGCCTGACAAGCTACAATAAAGTGCTCTTTGATCCTTCTCGCCTCCAAAGCGTGCACTCCGCTTCACTCTTGTCTGCAACTTAACTTGTAACTCTTATATTACAAAGGTTTCTCCTCTTTCCAATCACCCCTTCAAACGTCACATCTCCTCCAGTCTGTTCTGTCCTTGCCTTATCCTCCCTTTCTCCGTTCCTGTTCAAACTCGTCTGTCTCCTCTCTTCCTTTCTCCCTTCTTTTCCTCCTCTGTTCCTTCCCTTTCTCTTGTGCACTGCTTTTGTCCTTGATTACCTAGTAGTGAGCTCCTGGCTGTGCCTTCCACTGCCAGTGGGTAATGGACTATTTGCATGCAAATGGCAGTGCCTGGAAAGATTAGACAGGGTGGATGGGATGGTGAAGGAAGCGCTGGTAAGGAGCAGACACACTTTTATTAGAGGAGTGAAGGTGAAAAAGAAAAGCTTGGAATGGGATACAACGACGCAAGTGTGATTGCGTTTTATGGTTCTGATTATTGCCATTATCAGGAGATCTTTGTCATGTCGGCGCATCTCAAAAAGTGAGGTGTGTGAGGGGTATGGATGAAATGTGATGAAAAATATAGAAATAAAGCAAAGTGATGATTCTGCAAAATGGTTGGTGAGAAGTGAGAAGAATCTTTTGCAGGTCAAATTTCAATAACCTTGTCGAAGATAGTGTTGTCAAAATGATCAATACTCATAGTAATTGATACTAAAACCAGTATTGAAACTAGATACTAATTTCTACTAAATTTGATAGCTAAGTCTTGCTACTGAAAAAAATAAAATAAAATAAGAGAGTTTTCTTAAAAGATCACTCAGATATTGAAATTGGTATCTATGTAGCCTTTTCCTTGGTACTGAAATCAAGTTTGAAATGTTAATATTGTCAACAGTGAAATGTGAAATCAAATAAGTAGGCCTATATAAAGTATGATTATTATTGTTGGCGGCACGGTGGCTGAGTGGCAACACTCAGGCCTCACAGCAAGAAGGTTGTGGTTCGATCCCCGGGTCGCCTGGGCCTTTCTGTGTGGAGTTTGCATATTCTCCCCGTGTCTGGATGGGTTTCCTCCGGGTACTCCGGATTCCCCCATCAACCCAAAACATGCCTGCACCCCTATGAACTAAGATCAAGGACCATGACGTCCACCCTCCTGTGGGCTCACCACCTGCAGAGGGGTTCATAGGGGGGGTCAGGTGCTATGAGGATTGGGCAGCAAACTGCCCCCACGACCCAGCCGGATTAAGCGGGAGAAGATGGATGGATGGATGGATTGTTCATTAAACATGCTTAAAACCATTCACACTTGCAAACTTTGTATCTTACATTTAAATGGCATTAGACAAACAAATACTTGCAACTTGTCATATGAACATCTTACTGAACAGTACCCAAGCAGAAGAATTTTTATATTTTATTTTACAAAAGTTATTATGAATCACATACATATTTTATCATTCCTATTAATTCACCTCGACCAATTTAACCCTCAATAAAACAGTGTATAAAGAGAACTAGCCCAACACAAGTCAAATCGTATTTTCATTTATGAATGGGACATTGCTAAACATAATATTTGATTAATAAAGCAATAGTTGAAAACAGTGGACATTCTATATGACTGACCCTGGACCCTTGTGATATGTTGATAGCAATGATATAAAGAGCTAAAAGGCAATCACTGAATGAGATTGCATTATAATGAATTCCCTGCAATGCCATTATAGTTCACGTCTGCTGACATCAGTGAGCATGCCTCTTCTATTTCTTTCAAAGACAATATAAAGAACAACTTAGAAAACATTCCACTGAAGTCCAGAGAAGGCCAAGGTGGAAAAACAGTAGTCAGAATGTCAAAATAATAACTTGCATTTGTACAAAAAAGTACAGTTTAATACCAGTTTCTTGCTATTTTTGCTAAATATTGTGAATGTATTATTGCTATTTATATTGTTGTTTGTTATTTTAATATATTGTGATGGGTAAGCTACTTTGTACCAAATAATTTCCATTGTGGATCAATAAAGTTGGTCTAAGTAAAAGTCTTTGTTTTCAAAAAGTGTAGATTATTTAAAGCTGCACTATATAACTTTTTGTATATACTGTATATCCACCAACCGCTTGTCTCTATGGAAATGCTGTTGTTAAGAATGCTTTCATTGCATGGTGTTAAATCTACTTCCATGAAGATAGGTGACTGCTTAATCTCAATTTTTTTTTATTGTTGTTGTAATAACAATGAATGCAATACATACATAGGTTCAATGCCACAGTATGGTAGAGTTCCCTCCACCAAAAAAGTTACAAAATGCACCTGTATTATTCTTAGTAATGGCTCAGGGAAGAAAAGTCATACTTTTGTGGCTATGTGAACCTATGATCCAGGAATACCATACGCTTCAATGTATTCTGTTTTAATATATTCCAAACAGAAGGAAGAGTTTGAGGTTTAGTAAATATATCGAGAGCATTTACCTCTGTACCACTATTGCATGTTTGAGTTGTTGCAAGATGCTCTAGAGGTCTTTGCTCTCTGCTTTCTCTACGGCCTGCTGAAAACCTTTTGTGATGTGTCATTTCCGCAGTTAATTTAAAATGTACTAATTGCTTTTTGATGTATTACCGTATACCACACTAATTTGAATTAGCATAATACACCGTTAATTACAAGCTACGTTCGTTAGCAGCCGATCTCCCCATTTTTCACACTGTGCCTTGCTATCAAAGAGTCCAAAACTTTCTGCCTTCATATTTGCATGTTTATGTGCTTCTAACTAGCTTGGTGGAAAACTTGTGGAAGATAGGGCACTGCGGCATCTTCTATTTCTGAAAAATTAAAGCTGGAGACCAAAGGTTTTTTGTCTAGAGAGAGCAGCCCCCCCTCCCCTCTTCGACGCCTCTACTCCTCCCAGCCTCCCTCCCCCTTCTCCTGCCGACTCCTCCAAATAAATAAGAATTTTTGATTACAGTAATCAGGCCCATTAATAATGCAAAGTCTGTGATGATGCAGAGGAGATGAAAGATGTCTCTTCTCAACCTTTCTATGTTAGGAGCAAAGGGAGCTGGCTGCAAGCTAGCCGCACACACTCGAATGTTCAAACACAGGATCTCACCCACATCAGTGCTTGGCTGCCCAGACTCCAAAACAAACACAATACTAAAATAGATTTTTTTTGTCCAATTGTCTGCTTCTTTAAAAAAAATCCTTCAATTTATGCATATTGTTTATAATATTGCACACAAGAAAGTGCTTCTCCAAATCATGACTGTTGGCAATGGAGTAAGATGGTAGGCAAATTATTAGGTAAAGACCATAGACTGTCTATATAAATGGGCAAAGCTAGCTGCCACATTCCAGATAGGAAGTGTTCATAGGGATGCTTCCGACTCCATCAACTCTGGTTCCAATTGACTCTGTTAACTGCAGCAGTGAGGATCATTTTTTAGGCTGTACATGATTCTGGTGTTTTTATTTCGCTATTTTGTCTGTAAGTAAATTCCTATTGCAAATATAAACCTTGGCTCGAAATTCATTCCTATAACTGCTAGCCTCGTGAGCTTCATTTGACTGGAGCTGATCGCTGTGGGTGACATCACACTCTGTTAGTCCATTTCTTTATTCAGTCTGTGGTATAGATGATGATCAAAGGATAAAATACAAAAAGGTGATAGAGCCTAGAAAAGTTTAGATATTTGTCCTTCTGAAATCGCCATGGCATGTAATACCATTCAAGGGTTTTGTTTTTGGTATTTTTAAAAAGAAAATATTAAAAAACAATTTTTTAAAGAAAATATTGAATTTGAAAACCACCAATAAAATGACAATTATTTCCCAATGTTCAAAATTTTAGCATTCTAACAATTGTATTCAAGCAAAACCAATTCAGTTTATTTTGTGGAGTTTGAGTAAGTTGCACCATGCTGTCTACAATGCTGCCAATGCATTCTGAAGGCCATTGAACCGTCTTTTGTTCAGTCTTTTCTGTTTCCAGATTTTGGTTTAATTGTCACCATACTTTTTTCAGCAGCATTTTTCTCTCTTCTAAAAACTTCAATGAAAACATTTCGACATTTGAAAATTACTTCTGAGTGGCAGAATGTCTCAATTTCAAAACAGTATCACCACCTTTGAAACCTTTTCTATCACTGACCATTACATATGAGAGATTACACTGACTTTAAAATACACTATGTAAGTTTTCTGGTATAGGGCCCGCCATCTGCGTATGTCTGTGGCAATGCTGAAGCTTTATACTGGAACCTGCCATGATACCATCGGGCTAAGTTATAAACAGGCTGGTCTGTGGAGAGGCAACATTGCTCATAGTAAGAATGTGTTTTTCAGAAAACTGACATCCATCCAACTTCGGTCCAAATTGCCTATAACTGCTAGCCTCATAAGCTTCATTTGACTGGAGCCGAACGCTATGGGTGATGTCACAGTCACTTAGTCCACTTCTTTACATCATCATCATCATCATCATCAAACTTAATTACAGACTCTTGTGTCACAGTTAAAAAAGACACAACAAACTCACACACTTAAAACACAATATTCACAGCAAACTGCTGTACCAAGGTCTCCACAGTTCAGACTGGTGCCTTGTGGTACTGAGTTTGCATTGGTCAGGCTCATAATAATACTATTCTCACAGTCCTTAAGGCAGCAGATGAGCCTGTACATTAGACAGTGCATATTTGCCTGAAAAGTTCTGATGCCTGCTGACACAAACAGGTTACTTGCACTGTCCCATCTCAGCCTTTTCTATAAAATCCTTAGGCAGTCAGTACATGCCACAGTGAGTTTGTGTATGCTTGTCCTTTTGACGTTTGACCACAGCTGTGCCGTATATAATGCAGTACAGTACGCTTTAAAATTTGTCTTTTTTACTTCCACTGTACAGACACCGAACCTGCGCATGAGCATGTCAGCCTGTGCATATGTCATGTGACACTGTCTGTAGATGTCCTCATCATATATATCATCTGTGATAAAATGTCCCAAATATTTGTATTTGTTAAATACAGGCAAAGCTCTACCACACGATACAAACTGAGGATACTTTCCATATTTATCATCTTTAGTTCTACAGACCATTATTATACTTTTACTGGCATTATATTTTATAGCAAATGCCACACCATACTTAGAACATAGATTCAGTAGTACACGGTCTATGGTCCATACATACTCTTCTTGATCACTATTCTAGATCCCAGACAGTACGTATAGGCCACGTAAGACTATAGGTCCAGATGTATTTACTGTGGACTCTTCTGCAAAATGGCTCCTCGTCATCGCATTGTTCTCTCTCCCTTATATGTGCACCTGCCTTTCAAACCCTGTCTGATTGCCAACACATTACATAGCTCACCTCATCTCGCCCCTCACCCCTCCCCTCCCTGCACCTCTGCCTCTCCTCTGCTCTCCTCTCCTCGGGGGTGAGTTGGCAGTGAACCAGCAGAGGGGGAGAATGCATAAAGAGCTATTGTGGCTGGTGTCGTTAATCAGAGCCGTATGCTTTCTGACAGCACCATGTGAGGAGGGAAGCCTGTCTCTCCGTTGCCCTGGTCCTACACACTTTCTCTCTCTCCCCCCTTCTCCATTAGCTCGCACCAGCCAGCCAGACGGTCTCCAGTTACCGCACGGCTCAACGTAATGGCACCCAATATCGAAGCAGGCTACGTGAGGGCAAGCCGTGGGAGAGACGTGTAGCACAAGGGTGGTATGGATTGTGTATGTGCATTGCAGAGATTGGCAATGATGATTTGACCTGGTATTCGATGGTATTTTTTATTTGTGTTTTTACAGGCTGGTCTCATTACAGGTGTCCTAACGCAGCAAAAAAAGGGGTAAAAAAGTGTTTTTTTGGCAGTTATATATAGAAAATACCTAAGCCTCTTGATAGGGACAACATGCTAATGAGACCATTGTTTGGAATATTAGCTTAAAGGACTCATATTACACTTTTCTCACACATTTAACAGCCAAATCCAGCATATTTAGGCTGATTTCTCTCAAGGTGTTCCACCTTGTGATGACATGTGGTAATACAGGAATTGCTCCACTGTGTTTTTAAACTCCATACACCTTCACTAGAATCATTTGGATAATTTTAGCCTTGGAATTACCAGTCTCTACTGAACAAAAAGTAAAAGGTAGCTATTAACATGAAAATGACATCAAAAGGTAGAACAGTGTTTTGAGCTTTGGAGATGTAGACAGACTAATAATGAAGGATTTCTCATGACACATGTGAATGAAGCGAGCATAAGTCCAGGTATGTTTTTTTGATGATGACATTATAACAGATGGAACGCCAGACCAAATTACAGTTTAGATCTGTGGAAATGTGACTCAGCTAAAACAAGAATGGATGTTTGAGAAATAGAAGCACACATATTGACATGAATAATAGATAGGTATAATGCCATTATGAATGGAAAAAAATACTTCTGTATCATGACAAAATAATAAAACCTAAGATCATTTCAGGCCTGTTGCATATATATATATAGTATATGCATCATGGCTCAGTGGTCGAGTTACAACACATATGCACACACTGAACATTTGTTGTGAGTTTGAATCAAGTCCCTCTCGAACCCATTTGCTCTGACCTATATAATAACACTTAAAATATTCCAGATATTACACTATTGTCTGCATTTAAGTCTACTCTTCTGCTTGACACATGTTTGATAAGTACATCACAGCAGATCCACTGAACCTATGTCAAAACCCAGCCAACATCTGGACTGCACATTTCAGGCCCCCAGACAGCCAGAAAGGGAGGTGCCACACGGGGTTGTTAGCTATAGCATTAACACGAAGGAGGGGGCTAAGGGGACTAAGGGAGAGCCTGGAGCACCCGTGTGCCCAACCAATACACCTGCTCACGCACCAGCTCGTGTCTATCTGTCTATCTGTCCACAAATCAATACGGCCTCATTTTCCATCCAGTGGCCAAACATAGAAAATGCCAAGAGGCTGAGAAGCAGACTATTGGAGCCAATCAGAGCCACAATGGTTCATCAGAGGTGAAAGCACTGTACTGATGCTTATCCATTCAAATGCATTCTTGTCATGTGCAAAATCAATACGATATTTGTTCCTGTCTCAGATAAAATTATGTTGCAGCATTATTGATTTGATGATTTGCCATATAGTGGCGCAGCATTGGGAACTTTGATTATAGCTCATTATCAAGACAACACAAAGAGTCAAATATGCTGTGCTGAGATTGTAAAAGTAGGAAGGAATAGATTTTACATAGACTTTATTGTGAATAGTTGTAGATTTAAAGGTCTGACATTACAAAAAATGACTCCTGTGAGCTTTGACTCATGCTATAATGTTATTACCTCCTCAAAAACATACCTGGAGTTGTGTTTGTTTCATTCACACATTTGAGAAACCCTGCATTATTAGTCTGTCTTCATCTGAAAAGCTCCAAATGCTCTGTTCCACCTTGTGATGTCCTGTAGTGGTACTTTTTACCTTTTGTTCAGTAGGTGTATGGTGTTTAAAGGCACAGTGGAGCACGTCCTGTTTTGCAACATGAAATCACAAGGTGGAACAGAGTCTTTTCAGTTTAAGAACTCATGCATTATTTGTGTGTTAAACACAGATAGATAGATAGATAGATAGATAGATAGATAGATAGATAGATAGATAGACAGACAGACAGACAGACAGACAGACAGACAGACAGACAGACAGACAGACAGACAGACAGAGGAAATAAATTTTTCATCCTAAATATGCAAGATTTCTGTGAACTACTGAAACATGTGAAAATGAAACAAAATACAACTCCAGGTACGTTTTTAGCATAGATCAGAAAATAGAGTAATATAGGCCCTGTAGTGAATGTTGTTCCACCTACACAAATTTGTTTCACAAATTCTAAGCATCTGTGGTATGTTTGGATGTTAAGAAACAAAAACATTTAGCATATAAATAATATAAGGACTGCAGAGGAACCAAAAGTTACCCCAGATGACTAAATATTTTCAGAAATTATGATTCAGGGACAATGGCCCTTTTCAAAAGTTATGTCTTAGAGCATATACTGAACTACAGTGGGGGTTACCTCATTCACCCCAGGCTACTTTTACAAAAGGAAAATGGCAGCTACAGCTATATCTTGTATCTTTCTCTGTATGGCTACAAGAGAGACTATTATTGCTTCTATCGGTCTTGGGCAGTTTGCACAGTGACTTCATGTTGGCAGAGCTGATACACCAACCCAAAGAAAGATAACATTCATTTCCTTTTTAATCATTTTTTAAAGGAACTGTATGTGAGATTTTGATTTTAATTTTCATAAAGGAGGCTAAGGCAATAGCACCAAGGTTCAGTTGTAATTAGAGATAGCCAATATATCGGGCCAATAGTTTGGGCTGAGAAAACTTGAGTATAGGAGATACATGGTGCTTTGTTTGAGCACTTAAGTGCTGCATTAACTTTGGCACATAAGAAGAAAGCACTGCACAAAATGCAACTACTGCTCTGGTACAGGTTTGGAGTGAGGCCAGTATATAGGGAAGATTTTGATAATGTCCCCTACATTATGTGATTTGTAATAACTATAACTGTAAACTTTGTTTTAAAGTTATAGTTATTACAAATCACATAATGTAGGGGACATTATCAGAATCCTCCCTATATACTGGCCTCAAAATATCAACAAAGCTGATCTAGATTCAAAAACATTGGTATTAGCATCGGCCATGAAAAAGCCCATATCTGCTGATCTCTAGTTTTTAAAAACCGTAAGAGCACATGTTCTATACAGTTTCTTGTTTGTAGCAACTATAAACTGTGATAAGGGTTTCTTAAATGCTAAGTCAAATTAGCATTGATGATAAAACAGATATTGGATGTTCTCTGCAACCAAAACATTCACTTTCTAGAATATAAGGTATGGGTAAGGGTATGGCAATAGCATAAACCAGATCTTTTACCACTGATAATAATTCCCAAACATATACTTAAAATGAACTGTGATTGGGTGCAGTCTCCTTATATTCTATAGAAAAATGTAATTTGAATAAATAATATGTTTGCATGGCTTTCTGATGCTTCACGACTGCCCTGTGCGCTACAATCCAGCGGCTCCAGTGACCTTACCCACACTGAGGTCCCTGTGACTCACTGTGGCCGTGCATACTGATATAGACAACAGCCCTGGGCACATACAGTTAGCATGTTTTGGAGCCCGAAGTGATGTAACTAATGTATTTATGACATTAGGCCAGTCGTTAGCGCTGGACAATGGTTGACCTCTTGCAGTGCTTACATCATCTGCTGTACCGAAGGCCCTCTCGGAGTTCACACATGGATGAGAGGCTCTGCAGGCACATCCATGTCAGCACACGGCGACTGGATGCACATGACGGAGCAGAGAAGAAGAGGAGCTGGGCTGGAGCCAAGATTCTCAACGGTTACTGTAAAGTCAAAACTAAACAGAATGAGAGGGGGGCTCAGGATCAAGCTTTTTGTGTTATCAATTTTGAATAATGTTTTATTTATTCTATTAAATTAGTCCACGTAATATTTTGTTAAATAATAAAACAAAAATACAAATTTATCTTGCACACAATGTAGGAAGCATGTTTTGCGTATTTGTGATGGTAGTACATGTTGATAAAATAATTATGGAATAAAAAATATTTGATATGTAAAGGAAGGCTGTGTAACTTTCTGGAACTGGCATGTCACCTGCATAGAAAATTAAGAGACATTTCTTTAAAGCTTTTTAAATCAGTATCAGTGGGATCACAATACTACTGTCTAAGTTGGGCTGAATTGAATTACTATCACATTTCTATTCCCTGAGGTAAGACGTTGCTGGATATTTGAAGCCATCTTTTACAATAACAGAAAAACAGTAATTCTTTTTGATTCATTTTCACTCTCAAAGTTTTAAATTCACACCCTCTCCTACTGAACATGTGTGGATAGGCTCAGAGTTATTGTGTTCTCGATACAGAGCAACTCTCACTCTCTTTATCCTCCCTTTCCTTTGACACTGTGCTTCTCTATGTGACAGCAGCCTCTCCAGCTCTGCTCTCCTGCCTCTCCTCTTCAGTCATGTGACCTGTCAGCTGATGTGGGCTATGAGGGCAGATGGAGGAGCTACCTCTGCTGTAGGCCAAGCACATGTCAGCACTCTGCTCTCCTCGCTTTCATATGTTCTCCCATTTAGCCAACAGGGACGATCTCTGAGGCTTTTAACACAAGTTATATGTTCCATCACTTACATGTTGACAGTCTGAAGTCTAAATAACGAAAACTACAGTGGATGTGTGAGCAACCTTCTCTATAATTTTGTATTAACTAGGTCTCCAGAAAATGTATTGAAAATCCTTAATACTAAATCTGTATATGATGCATGTCTTATGCATGGCTATCAGTTTGCATAGAAAGATGAAAAATTTTAAACTAAATATTATAAATACAAATATAAATACTTTATCCTTTTGAAAAGGATAAAGTCCAAGAAGCTGAAACTCGTGAATACTTTTTGTCATTCAAAATATATTGTTTTGAATTGTTAATTGTCAGGGCAACAGCACTAATTTTCCATCACTCTGAAACCAGTTATAGATAGAAGGACATTACTGGCACAGTTAAAGCAGGCCTAACACACTAAACTGACGTTTCAGACACACACTGCTCTGTACTTACATTGTTCTCCAGTTTTATTTTAGGGTTTTACAGATGTCATTTCATTGTAGTGCAAAAAAAAGTTTCCTATTCGCTAGGGTGATGTCCAGCTATCCATTGGAGTTACCGAATCTGTTGTGATGGTGTTTACTGCGATGTCAGTTCCCACTGAGTATTGTGGTTTTCTAGCGTGGAAGTCAGTGGACTTGTTTCTTTTATTAAATCCACTTTAGATAAATATTATAATTTAAAACGTGCAAATTATAACATAAAGATCCCTGGGTGTTATATATTATAACTATATACCAAACACAAGCACAAAAGGTCTTTAAAAAGTGAATGCTCTCTATCCACATGGCTGCCAGTTCAAATTGCATACTGGATACAGACACCTCAAACACTGGCCACTCCAATCAGTAATGTGGTTGGTTGTAATGGGTAGGCAGGGCATTCAGTGCAAGAAGCTGCTAAATTATCACAATGCACGCGTTTTCCTCTTTCATATCTTTGCATAATGCTCCAAACTACTACAAACTTAACAGTATTTCTTCACTTCAGTACCCTAAACTTCACCTTAAACTTATCTTCCTCCTGTCTTTACAAATAGAACATGAGCGGAACGCCGAGCATATTCACGGGCCAGTTTCCGAACAAGTTCCTGTCTACTTGATTCTCCCCTGTCTCTCTCCCCCCTCCACCCCTCTGTCTCTCCCCCTCTCCACTTTTTCACTTCTCTGCACTGACACGTTAGTCAAATCTGCCCATTATGCGCTCCGTTGGCCATGCGTCGCTTTTTATATCTGGCATAAAGCAGCCCAATGACACTGAAAAGAGGGAGCGCACTGGAGAAGACAGCAGACAAACTAGTGGGTTAGACTTTGGTCCATTTTAAAAAGTCACCAAGAGAAAAGCGCACATCGCTCACAAGGCTCCTCACATTTGTTTTTACCGTTGCTTCCTGTTCGGGGGCTGGGACAGGCGCGTCGTTACGGTAATTATACATTTTGCGGTGCGGTCTATCATTTGGAACAAAAGCCAGGAGTATGTGTCTCAACAAGAGGGCTAAATGATGTGGTGCTGGATGGGATTTTGTAATGGCGAGGCAGCTATAAATAAATTAATGACAGAGTACTGACCATATGTGCAACATCGGCAGTTGAATGCGCTTGGCGAGGAGGGTGTCGCATAAACCTCTGCCTATAAAAGAGTTTCATCGCCATGTGGACTTTTATATGGCCGTAGAAAACATGAAATCACAGTTTGTAGGCCCACAGTTACATGGGCGATAGAGATTTAGTGTGATGGTAATAAAAGGAAGTTATAGTTTGTGTCTTGAACTGTTATGCAGTTTTCACATTTTATACAATTTCTTGTCATTTAGTGAGTGGGGTGGAGCGTGCCCAGTCAAGACGACATTTTTTTTATGATTCAGTGTAAGAGATTACTCTGGATTGTTCTGATGGACAAAATTAACACGGTGGCTTATGTGCATATAAAGAATTATGTGAACATGGAGAATTACATATCAATACTAAATTCTTTCATCATAGAATAAGAGCCTCTAATACTGAATGAAGACTGTAGCAAAATTCATCTGTACAAATATGGAACAAGTATTATTATTATAAGTTATTACATGAAATTTGAAATTTCATGAAAAATTCAGAAAATATTGAGGAAAAAAGGAAATTCCGTATACATTTTCATTTGAATAATGCACTCCACATAAATGTCTTTTCAAAAAAAAACTAGGGTTACTCTTAATCAGTAGAAAAAAAAATTTAAACAGGCCTGTAGTGGTGAATGGTCACTTTGTGTGATGTATATATATATATATATATATATAAAAATCACAACACCGCATTGCAAAGATATTGTGTACACATCTAGGCAGCCCTGTAAAATGTGCCATTGAAATGAAACTGAAATGCGCCATTCAAAGGAATTTATTTGAACATTTTCAACAAATGTTTGCTCTCTGATATTGAACTGTCTCTTGTGGATGTGTCTGTCACATGTTTCAGCTTCTCTGTCTCACCACTACAACTCCATTCAAGTAATCCATTTGTGACAAACACATGGAAGAGTGTTGACTATTATGAGCTGATGCTGGAAAAGGTGCAATATGAGATTATGTCAACCTCGAAATCAAAACCATTATGTCCTTGCAAAGAGAAGGACCAATAACAATGCTCCACACACTGTTGTAATGTAGCAATAACATGAAAAAAACAAATCCAGTAGGTCAATACAACAGTGAGACACAAAATACACGTGTACGGCTGTGTGCTCTGATGTGGCCCTTCTGTGATCCCACCACAACCAAACAGCATCAGGAAGCAGTGCTGCTTTGGCTGCCAGCCGGTTTGTCGCCATAGGGACCCCATTCAAAGACCCTCCAGCAGAACCATGTGGGAGGAGAGCAGAGGAGATGCCAAGATGAGTAGACCCTAAGAGTGTGGGTTTTTTATGAACTCGTCATGATCAGTTTATCCTAAAGTGTCTACTGTATTTTTTTTCATTCAGGGATAAAGGCAATTCTCAAGATCTTTGCTCTATTAGTATAAGAACTACTGTATCCGAAGTAGGGTTGTCAAAAATATAGATACTAATCAATACTAAAACTAGTATCGAAACTAGATACTCATTTAAGCAAGTATTGATACTACAAAACTTACATTCACAGGACAAAAATGAACCTTTCCTGAATAGCTTTTGTATGATCCGGAGATGTATCAGAACAAGTATAGAGACTAGTATATGTCCAGGGACCACTGTGAAACCTACTTGGACAAATGAGGGATTACATAGATATAAAACCACATAGTAAACTAAAATAAAGTACTTTAGTATAATTAACTGAATTGTTTGATCATATTTTTGATTATTCTGTTAACTGATCTCTGACTGTCTGCTTTATTGTCTGTTTTTGTATGTTCCCTTTATGTTGTTTATATATATTCACCCATCTTGCATGCATAAATCTGTTGTGAATACTAGTATGTACCTCAGTTTCAATCACCAAATAAGACTGAGAAGGAATTTATTAATACATGTTTTTGTCTGTAGGCAATATTGGACAGTGTAAAATGGGAGGGAAGAATGAGGAGCAACATTAACACTCACAGAATTGTACAAAATTTTGCAACCAACCCCTCAATCATCAACTCCAACACAAAGCAAATGTGTCTGGGAAAGGCACAATATAAGAACACTACTACAAATTCCAATACAGCTACTCTATCTTGGTATATCTATCTATGTCCCTGTTCCTCTCGCCTCTCACAAAGGAATTCAAAGTGGGCTCTTAATGGCTTGCATGTGTCTCGATTAAGACGCTGGCACATGCTTCACATTTTAATGGTCTTTGTGCACTCGCGGTTCACTGCTGGGTGAGGTTATGTGGTGAGGATTTGGGGTAAAGATCGTTAATTGGCAGGCTATGGCAAGAATGTGGTTAGTCAGATGGCTGGAACGCACCATGGCAGTCACTCTCTTCACACACTGAAAACAATATGCGAGCGATATTCTCCAGCAAAAATGTAGGTCCAGGTTATGTGAGGTAGAGATGAGACCTTATGCAAAATGTATAGCACCTGGATTTAACATGATTCTACTGTATAAAGAAGGTCCTATAGTACAGAAGACTCTTGTTTTGCCCTGTTAGAATGTTGTTTCCTTCTCAAAAACATATCCTGAGTTGTGTTTTGTTTCATTCACAGGTTTGAGTAATTATTATTAGTCTGTGTACATCTCCAAAGCTCAGCATGCTCTGTTCCACCTTGTGATGTTGTGAACCAGTAGTTTTAAAGTTAACAGATATATTACCACGACATCAAAAGGTGGAACAAGAGTGTTTTCTGTTTGAGAGAATAACTCAGCCTAAATATGCAGGATTTGTGTGTTAAACATGTGTGAATGAAACAAAACACAGGTATGTTTTTGATGAGGAAACATTATAACAGATCAGAAAATAGTGTAATATGGGCCCTTTAAGACTAACAGCATTGGCAGAACATGGACGTTCATTTGTCACACTGGAGGCATTCATCCGGCAGACCTTGAAAATAAGTAAAGACATCTTGAGACAGGAATTCAGTTCTTTATGTCAAATAGAAAATATATTGACAGTGCCTGGTTTACTCTGAAAATTGAATATTCTAGTCTTTACATGCATAGCTTCTTTGAGAGACACTCTGAATTCCACTTTTGTCTGTAAAATATATGTTTCTTACAATGAGTTGGCATTTATATCTCTCAATTATAATTTAAATACAAAATACTTTTGAATATTATATGCATTTGAGTGGTGCACATTTTGAAATTGTTTGTGCTACAATAAATTAAGATTTAATTCGATTATACCATACAGAGTGAAAATTTGGGTGAAGAGTGGGAAACATTCTTTCACTTGCCTGTGGTGCTCAAGCCCAACAAATAACTAAACAACAAAGGGAAAAGAAAGAAATATCATTACAGCTTTAGACCATTTTATTGGTCAAAGAGAATAAAAGAGCCTCTTACACAACATAATTTCTTGCTACAATCACAGTATTTATTAATTAAATGTTTTATCCTATTCCTTTAAATTATTGAATGAGTAGGTTAAATCTACTTATTTGGATTTCTCTCACTGCTGTCTTTCAGATGACATTATAACATTCTATAGAGAAGTATTATTTTAAACAGATGGGGGGCAACTAAAATTAATATTGTTAGAACCCAGATTTTTGTTTTAATACAGTGAGAAATTTGTGAATTTACCTTTTCAATATTTCATGACTGGAAGTATACCACCCATAAGAGACTGCATGGCCGTTACCATGGTGACATAATGTATACAGAATGATTTCAGATTTTACCAGAACTTGTACAATTCCTCAGCAAACAGTGAACCAAAAGCCTTCTTTTCATGACCTCTCCACATCTCTAGCTTAAACTCGGAACATCTACCAACCTCTGAGAACAACTGGTGAGCACTTTATCCTACAGAGAATGTGTAGCACATGTAGTACTCCACCTTCATCCTGTGAGTTATGACTGAGATACAATCTACCAAGTTTTACTGGCAGCACCAAAGTAATATTACATTTAATATTGAGAAATATTAATTGAGTGTATGGAAGTCTACTGTCTTTGTTAGTATATGCATGTTTACTGCCTCTACTACATCAAACACATGTAAAGCTAACATTACATAAGTAACTGTCCAGTGTTTAAACCTACTAATATGAAATATTGTGTTACAGGTAGTTTTGGCCAACATGAACAACCAAAAACCTGGGTCCAACCACAAAAGGCACCTGGGCAGTTCTGAACCTCAGTACGTTCCACTTACTCAGCATCCTCTAACCATAGACCGTATATATGGTCTGTTGAGCTGTACTGTGCTTTGTTGTGTTGTATGTCTTGTATTGTTTGTATTATTTCCTGCGTTCCAATCCAAGACAAATTTCCCTGTGGGACAATAAAGTAACTCTGATTCTGATTCTGATATAAGTGGACATAGTTAACGCGCTAGCCGCCGCACGATAAAAAGGAAACACCAGGAGGCTCTTCCAGCTCCTTCTGGGGGCTCCAATTGACTTACATTGAGATCTTATCGCCCCTCTCTCTGTACCTCCTCCAGTGAGCCTTGTGATTGTGGTCTTAAACTGTTAGTATGAACCTGCTCTACATGATCCTGATTTTTTTTTTGCTATTTTGTCCGTCAAAAAAATCCTATTCATAACATAGAGCATGACTCCAGATTCGCTCTCCGTTAGCATCGCGAGCCACATTTGGGTGGCGCTGAACGCTATGGGTGATATCACACTCGCTTAGTCCACTTTTTTTTATATAGTCTATGCCTTTAACAAACCAGGAGCAGGGACGATGAAGTCCTCAGGCTGGGCACTATCGGCCTGCACTACCCCTTCACCAGTGGTTGACCAGAAGGAGACCCACAACTTCAGTCCAAGGTTTACTGGATCCAACTGCAAAAGGCCAAGCACCAAGTACTCAGCCTGGGCACTACCTACCCATCTCCAACCAGCAGGCAAATGGGAATCATCATTCAATGATGCTTCAACAGCCAATCAGGAACCAGTACCACTGGGGGCACTGTGCACACTGTAATGGTCAGGCACTGTATCATAAGGATGACTGGCACTACCTCTGTGGTCATGTTAAAAAGGTATGGAAACATATACATTATATTGAATATGATTTCATGTAGATGGGTCTTGGAAACTTCTCTGATGAGATACTTTTCTTTGTTTAGAGTGAGTAAGTACTGCCACTACAAATCTGGCATTGTTAAGTTGTTGAAATCAAAATGATGAGTTATCGTATTGATTCATTTTGTTTTCCTCTATAGAAATGGGGAAATATTGCTTGAGGTAATACCACCTCCTCCAATACCCCTTTCCACTAATGCTCCCAGGCCTAATACTGACTATGCCAGGGAGTCAACATTAAGGTAGGCAAACTTTCACAATCTGTTTGGTTGTATGGTTTCTAATTATTGATTTCCTCCAGGCAAGTCCCAGAAGTGCCCACATCAAAAAAATGCAAGATCTCTGAGGAAGCCACAGGCCTGGTCCATAGAGGGCACTGTACACACTGCGGTGGTTAGGCAGTGTACCATGAGAGTGACTGGCACAACCCTGTGATCATGTAAAAGAGGTATGGAAACATGGATGATGGATTCCTGGGTGGTTTGTTTGCTTTTCTCATGAGATATTTTGTTGTCTAGTTGACGTGTCACCATTTGATCTCTGTGGATATGCTGTGACCCAGTGGCATGAAGTAAGCACTGTTACTGCAAACATGTTCAGCATTATTTAATCAAAGATGAGTTGTTCCGCTAATTGGTTGATTAATTTTTTTCCTCTTTAGAAATGGAGAAAGAATTTATGATGTTGTTCCTTCTCCACCTCACCCTATTACTGACTGGGTCACTGAGGCAAACCTTCACATATTTCGTGAGACATCTTATCTAATTGATTCATAATTATGATTGTTCTCTTATGGAAACTTGGTGGAAGCGATGGATGTAGATGAGCCAATTTCAAGCCCGGTTCCAAACCCCCCCCAAAAAGCCACGTGCAGTAGATGCAATTATGCTAATACTATATACCGAATATACTAAACAGAACAAGAATATGTGCTGATATGACACGTTCTTCTGTTTATCCATTCCAGACTTATCTTAACAGCCTCCAAGTGTAAAAGGTGCAAATTGGGTAAGACAATTCATGTTAACTTTGAATTTACCGTACTCATCATTGTATGTTTTTATTTTTACAGAGAAAAAAAATGGGTATTGAGAAGAAAAAGAAACAGAAGAATAAGGAGAAGACACAGAAAAAAGAAGACGCAGGAGAAGAAGAAACAGAAAAAGGTCTTGTCTCTGCTCTCATGTCTCTCATTGTCGGAGGAGGACATCGATGATTATACTGAAGTGGTGTAGATCACCATATTTTGGCCCCTATCCAGAGGCTATTTACAACAAAGTGTTAGCAAGCATGAATTTTGGTTATAATTTAGTATCTTTGCTATTTAAACTTGTGTTAATTACTGTGTATTACACTGAGATGAACTTGTTTCCAGAGTAAAATAATAAATGTACTTGTTTTAAAATGTTTCCACTGCAACACGCTCCTTCAGTTACAGATTGCAACTATTTGTATACATGGGACAAGAGGCCCCCTTTTCTGCAAATCAAATCTTTTTGTGATATATTTTACATTTCTGGTAACAGTTAAAGATATATCTATTTACGACCTTGTAGGTATTATATGCTTAATTATTTTAAGTCCACCTTCCCAGTGTATATACTACAGGGAAGCTCCTTTGTAAGACATGGGTCTGCAGTGTGGAGCTTATATAAAGGGCTTTCTACCTGGAATCGCCTCTTTCACGATTACAGTGTACCTTGTTTGGTCAGTGCTTTGCTTGATCTTGTGTGATATGTACTGATAATGTCTTTGTTTTCTAGCGTACAACCTTCTTTTGGCTCAGTAGCCTGCCAATGTTTTTTCCTTAGTTATAGTTAATGATTATTTGGGCCTAGATTTGAATTGGTTATATCAATTTAGTGTGTAGTTTAGTTTTCAGCTGCTTGTTTTTTTGTTTGTTTGTTTGTTTGTTGTGGACTTTGGCTATTTGCGCAACTCTAACAGAACCCCTATTTTAATGTGGTCCAGCAATGATTCAGTTTTAAATGTGTGGTCAGCCATGTATCTTTTGGGGGAAAAAAAAAAAAAATCATCAAACTAACAGACAGTGGCAACTGGTGAATAGTGCACCGCACTCCCTAACTTGACCTCGATTTTAAAAATGAAATAATAAATAAATTATAAAGTTATTTTGTATTAGGCTATATGTTTAATATTTTGTTTAAAATTGAACGTGTATTTGAACGTGTATTTGCACAGACATTTTTATCATGTTGAATGTGCTCATATCACTGTATTTGAGTCACGTGTTTTCCATTTGAGTGCACTTAGTCGGTGCGCCCCAATGGAGGTCTATGGAGCAGGCTAAACTTCTCAGAAAATTTGATGTCATTACGTTGCTTCTGCCCGTTACTTTACATTAGAGCATAGACCGTATGAGTGGACTAAGTGAGTGTGACGTCACCCACAGCGTTCAGCGCCACTCAAATGAGGCTCCTGATGCTAACGGTTATAAGAGCGAATTAGGAGCCAGGCTCCGTATTTGGAAATCCAACTGCGGGTATCATAGCAACCACAAGAGCCAATCATGATTGAGGTTGTTAAATGTGCCTGCCTGACTCACTGGGGAGCGGTGATACTCTACTCTGTACCATTCTGCACAGACTGCTGTAGTTCGGTGATTCTTGAGAATAATAAGGTAATTTTTAATTTTTATCATCAAACTTTAAATAGTAAGTTGATAGTAAATAGTAAATTGATTTTTGTTACATGTTTTGTTACATGGGAACAACAATAGAGTTGGCAATTTAACGAAATTCACTTTACTTTATGCTAGTTAAATTATGCTAGTTAAGAATTCTATTAACGTTAGTTATTGTAATTGTTTGAGATATTTTGTCATTTTATTTAAAAAATAGTCAATCGAGGCAAGAAAGCGAGAAGGGGACTTTTGAAACTAGCTGTCAATCAAACCTGTTGCTAACGCTAGGTGGCAGCGACCGGGGGTTTGTATGAACATTTTAAGACCAAAATGACAAGGCTTGGTGCAGCAGTTACAGAGAGAGGGGCAATAAGATCCCAACATAAGTCAATGGGCAAAGGGTCAGAGCCGGAAGAGCCTCCTGGCGCACTTCCTATTTGGCATGCGGCAGCTAACGCTTTAGCTTTGTTCACTCAGGTATACTCTTATTATACATCCATGGGGTCTATGCCAAACTATGGTCTATGCATTAGAGCCATGAAATACGTCCTGGTGCGCAGAGTCGGGCGAACTCAAATCAAGTGATTGGTCTTTAGAAACATTATCACAGTTCTGACCTATGAGGATTCCAATGCTCTGTCCCGCCCATACGGTCCTCACCCCAACTCTGCACTGGTGCCATGCTACTGCTACAAGCTAATGCTACTGCTACAGACTAATGAATGGAGAACTCAGAACTACAGAGCTGTGTGCTATGGCCGCTAGCTACTTTCGCCTAAACCTCCACACAGGAGAGCAGGAGGAGAGACCTAAATAATGGAACACATTGACACAGACGCAGGGTCGGGACCACGGCTTCCGCTGCCACCGGCGGGGCACCTGCTGCCAGAGCTGCCCTGTCGTTTCTGGGCGTAAAAGTTTGACCTGGGCGTAGTGCAGAGAACTTAAGTCCACCCGGTGCCCTGGTGCTAATATGGACTGTCGTAATTTTCAGGTTGAAGTGGGATTAAGATTAAGATTAAGAGTTTTAGAACCAGCTCATGCTCTCCGCTCCAGGACTTTGTCTCGTGGACCAGACTGGACCGGGGCATATTGGAGACTGAACCAACAGGACAGCGGATAGAGGACACACTCTGCATCAGTCCCCTGGAGAAGGTAAGAGGCTTATTTTTGTTTGTTTGGGGCAAATCTGAGGACGGAGCCTCACAGTAAACAGTGTTATAGTGTTAATAGGTAAATGCGTAAATGAATGAGCGACGGAGCCGCTCTGGTGTTCTGCCGTGTGCTTTCGGAGCGGTGCTGATGCCGTGTGTTTGTGCTGTGACCGGAGCCTTATATTTGCTGCAGTTTCATGATGTTACGGGGGCTGGTTGTTGTGAGCGGTGTGTTACATTGTGTTGTTAGAGTTGGGTTTGAGTGGTGCATCCGGTAGTGCTGCTGCGTAAACTTTGCACTTGGCTGTGTGTTGTGTGTCTAGATAAAGTTCAGCCAATAGTGACTAAAATGACTCTCTGTTTCTGGCATTTATTATAATATCATAGCCAATACATATATTTATAATATGTATTTATAATTTTGGCCTAGGTGCCCCCCCAAAAAAAAAAAAAAACAGATGATTATAGAAAAAAAATTATGGCTAACACTTTTGAAGGACTATCCAGATTTAACCTTAATAAAGAAGAAATGCATAATTCATAATGAACCAATAGTTTATGAAGAATAATCCAAGCTAATCTTAAATACGGTACTCTGTTAATTAAAGCACATACCTATCTCCTAACCTGAACTCCTTAAAGGTACATAACTTGCTTCACCAAATTAATAACACTATGGTTAAAGACACACAAATGGTGCCAGAAACATAATAAAATAGTGAGGGAGAGTAAGTGGATGTGGCGTGTGAATTCATGATGGGCGGGTGGGTGTGGGTCTGACTGAGCCTTGGATCGGCACTCAGCACCTCCATCTCCACCTCAATGTGGTCACTGTGGGCTGGGTCTGCAGTGGTTCACCCAAGCGTCATGCCGGGGCACATGAGTGGGTGCTGTCGGAGAGAATGTTGGAGAGGGGAAGGGGGGTGACAAATGCAGTGATAAATGCTGGAGAGGAGGTAATGAGAGAAGGAAAAAAACAGTGATTGTTACAAGATGGAGTGGTTTGGCGTTTATTTCCTTTTATGGCTACAACCACAGCTGACACCGCCTGCCGAGTGTCACCTTCTATGTTTAAAAGAATCACTATTACATAACTTTCCTCTTAAATTATGTTTTTTTTTTATTATTATTAATGATTTTAATATTTTACCACAATTCAATAATTTGTGGTCCCATGAGGGCAGTGGCAATCCAGTGTAGTTTGTCAAGGTTTTGTAACTCATGAATGATACGAATTAGCATGATACTAATACTAATAATATTCACACAAAAATAAATTAAATGACAGAACACATTAACCCTGATGTCAGCGATTCTTCAACTTCTTCAACTTTTTTTGGAAAGACTGTCGTAAAAGTGCACTGTGTAACTTTTCTGGTGGAGGAACTATCTTCTTGTCTCCATGGAGATAGCTTCATCTAGCTTAGATTCAGTCAATTACAACTGCGCTTATTGCTAAAAGTAACAGTGAGTCGGGTTGCATCCCCACAGATCTGACCTTTAACTTGACCTAGTGGCGTCACCTGCTGAGATATTATGTCAGTGGAGACACAACTTGAAAAGATGTGTTAATTTAACTCGACAAAAAAAAACAATAAAGCCAATTTGGAACTGCATTTCCCAATTTCTTTGTCTTCAACTACTCTACTTTTACATCATTTCCAGCCAATATTATACCAACACAAGGCTTTAGTCCGATCTGTCCAGCCTCACTATGATTGCTGTGTGTCTGAGGACAGAAAGCGGCACTTGAACGCAACCACCCAGGACCCTGCTGTAACATGCACCCACACACAACACACTCACCCTATTATTATCATTATGCAAGTGAGACTGCTATTGCCCCCCTGAGCTGCGGCAATGAGCCCATAAACAGATATGGGCAGTGGAGTTGGCATTTTAAAGCAGGCAGTGCCACTTTTTACCTCTCTCTTTCTTTCTCTTTCCTTCTCTCCCTCTTTATGTATCTCTCTTCCTCTCTCGCTCAGTATCTCTCACTCTGTCCCTCCCTCTCTCCCTCCGTCCCTATGTCTCTCCTTCTCTCTCTTTCTCTCTCCCTATCTCTCTTTTTCACACTCACTCTCTCTCCACCTCTCAGTTTCTCTCTCTCCTTCCCTATTGCTGTCACACACTCTTTCTCCACCTCTCGGTCTCTCTCTCCCTCCCCTCTCTCTCTTTTTCACTCTCTCCCTCTCTCAATCTCTCTGGTTCTTTCCCTCCCGCTCTCTGTTTCTCTCTCCCTCCTTTCCTCCCTCTCTACTTCCCTATGCCTCATGTCTCTCTCTTCTTCCCTCTGTCTCTGTTCCTCTCTTCCTCTCCCCCTCTCTGTTTCTCTCTCTTTCACTCTCTCCCTCTCTCTGTTGCTCTCTCCCTCCTTTGCTCCCTCTCTCCTTCCCTATGCCTCATGTCTCTCTCCCTCCCCCTCTCTCTCTGTTCCTCTCTCCCCCCTCTCTCACTATTCCTCTCTCTCTCCCCCTTTCTCCCTCTCACCCTCTCTCTCTATTCCTGGCTCCCCCTCTCTCTCTCTATTCCTCTCTCCCTCTCCGCCTCTCTCTCTCCCTCTCTCTGTTTCTCTCCCTCTCTCTATTCCTCTCTCCCTCTCCCCTCTCTTTCTATTCCCCTCCCCCCCTCTCTCTCCCTCTCTCTCACTCTCTCTGTTCCTCTCTCCCTCTCTCTATTCCTCTCTCCCTCTCCCCCTCTCTCTCTATTCCTCTCTCCCTCTCCCCTCTCTCTCTGTTCCTCTTTCCCTCTCCCCCTCTCTCTGTTCCTCTCTCCCCTCTCTCTCCCTGTTCCTCTCTTTCTCTCCCCCTCTCTCTCTCCCTCTCTCTGTTCCTCTCTTTCTCTCCCTCTCTCTCTCTGTTCCTCTCTCCCTCTCCCCCCTCTCTCTATTCCTCTCTCCCTCTCCCCCTTTCTCTCTATTCCTCTCTCCCCTTTCTCTCTGTTCTTCTCTCCCTCTCCCCCTCTCTCTCCGTTTGTCTCTCCCTCTCCCCCTCTCTATTCCTCTCTCCCCCCTCTCTCTCTGTTCCTCTCTCCCTCTCTCTGTTTCTCTCTCTCCCACTCTACCCCTTGTTTCTCTCTCCCTCACTCACTCCCTCTCCCTCACTCATAACCTCTTGTTTCCCTCCGACCTCTGCTCCCTCGTTCCAGCACGTAGCCCGCCGTAGGGACCCAGGCAGCGACAGTGTGCCCAGCTGCATGCCAACTGCGCCCGCGGGCCTGCCCTAACCCAAGCACCCAAGGGAGTAAACAGCATCTCCGGCTCTCCTCTCCCCCATATAGTATCCTCCCTCTAAGCCTACTCAGACTCCCAAATGTCCTCCCTTTTCCTCCGCTAGCACGTCGTCTTTCTGTTTAATTCTAATGAGGCTATGCATGATTTCAGTTTATGGAATTTTTATTGAGGCAGACCCTATTTTTACATGCAGGTGTAAAATTGAATTATTGTCTATTGGATGTTATGGTTCATTGTCACTGACCATTGGTGCACACAGAGGAGTAAACAAGCAGAATATGGCTGTGTTCAAAGTCCATATTTAGAAGTGAAGATTGGCTGCAATAATTTACCCTCATACCTCGTTAGAGATATGGGGCAATATCATCATAAATGGATACCTTAATATTTTTTGCATTATGTTGATAACATTATTCAGACAATATAGTTGAGTATTATACAAAACACCTTCACTCAAAGATTTAATTCAAGATGTACTTTTTGGAGGGACCAACTAGAACAGATTTACATTCACACATGCATAATTTATAAGAAAGCTGATTAAAATGGCATATGTAGAGTAACTTGAGAAACCTGTGCATGAACCTAGTGTACCTGAAATAGCCCTGGAGCACTACTACCTTCCCAAGCTAAAAAAAAGTATACTATAGCAACAGGACAAAGAACATATTTAAAAAGTGGGGGTCTATCACTAGTCAAGTCAAGACTAATCAAAAAAACTGTGTCAAATGCCTAGACCCAATATTCCTAAACATAATAGCATGAGAACAGATTATTACAGTAGTGGAAAACATCTGTCTAGTGTCCAGAGTATAATTAAAGTAAAATAAAATGTCTTAAAAAGGTCACAATGCAGTAAAATTATTAGTATTAAGAATGGGGTAGAAATTTAGACGTCCACTGCCAAACTTTAAATAGTTACCAACAAAAACGATATCACCTTGCAAAAATCTGAAAGTACATTGACTTTTGACCCCCATGGTGGCCATGTTGAATAACCCAAACTACACTTACCAAACTTGAACAGTGCTGCCCCCTGTAGCACGCTACCTCTCTACCTCCTTCATCACCCCCATGTGTCCTCCCTTTGTCCTCCATCCTCATCTCCCCATCTTCTTCTTCCTTTCTCTCTTTCCTCCTCCTTTTCTCTGCCAGCCCTCCACGCTGACTGACAGGCTCTGAATTGGTCGACGTCTCTACCCAGATAAAACCCATAGAATCCACACACACACACACACATGCACACACACACACGCACATAGAAAATCACTTTTTCTACTGTCATAAACTCAAATCCTGGACCACTGCAACCAACACATTGCACCCACTACTGTAGAATGTAGACTGACATTCTCTTTGTCCTAACCCCCCACCCCATTCCATGATGCCTGAGCGCGGTCACTTTCGCTGCGACGCTACTGAGCATCAATCTATGTGGGAGAGGAGAGAGGGAGAAAGGGGGGAGGTGAGAGAAAGAGAGGGGGAGAGGAGAGAGAGAAAGCGAAGGAGAGAGGGGGCGAGGATAGAGAGGGGGAGAGAGTGTGGGCGTGCGACCGGGGCGACAGACAGATCGTGAAAGACAGTAGGGTTTGTGTGTGCGTGTGTTGTGTGTGCGTGTTGTGCGTGTCAGAGAGGCTCTCAGTGTGCAATGTCAGGCCTGGCTGTGTGAGCTGACAGTGATTATAGTCTTCACTGCCTCACTCCCATCACAGGCAACTATAGCTGTGGCCAAAGCCCTATATTTCAAAAAAGTTGCAACACCGAGGATCGAGAATGGCTTTTTGAGTTCTGCGTGTATGTGTGTGTGTATGTGTGTGTGTTTGTGTGTGCGCTATCGGAGTTTAACAACAGGCTTGCTAATAGCTGTAAATTAATGGTGAAATGATGGGGCAATGTTGCAAAGTGGATTCTTTCATACTCTTTGGTCCAATTTAAAAATAGGAAGTAGGCATGGTTACAATCTACAAGAGCCGTGATACATATTGCATGTAAGTTAAGATTTTATTTGTTGTTTGATGTTTTGAATCTTGCATTGTTTTGGTTATGAAATAATAATAATGCATGAGACGATGTACTTTTTACTAAGCTATAAGGTGTAAATTAGTTGACTTATTCATTTACAAGAAAAGTCACACTCCAGAGGAAAGTCGGTTTAGTTGACAAAACTGCCTTGGGACACACTAATGGAACTGGCTGCTCTTCTGTGCCTCTGGTCCCATATACCCAACACACATCAATCACCCCAAACTTGCTATAGGTGGAATGCCCAACATAATCCTTGTAAATGAATTTGTTTCTCCCTGCGTCTTGTGGGTTTCCTCCTAGCACTCCATTTTCCCATCAACCCAAAACATGCACCATATGTAAAATCCTCCAGCTAAGGTAGTTCTGGAGATGGGTCCACTGCTACAGCTGCAATGAAATATGGGTCAAATGCACACAAATTTTAATTATAAAGTGCTTTAATTATTGAGTATTAGTACTGAGTTTTGTTGGCTGACCCTGCTTCATTTAGCTGTTCTAAAGTTGTGTATGCACTGAAAAGATCATGCAGGTGAATAGTAATGTACCAAAGGGTTTTTGAGCTCTAGGTACAGTACATAGATAGACTAAAAACCTACATTTCTTTGCAGTTTGAAAATCAGCAAATGCAACTTGAAGGCCAAGGTTGTTAAAGAGTTACGGTCAAGGATACAACAGTGTGTTAGTAGTAGAAATCAAAGCACCAACCTTTGGCACCATAAAACTACATGTCTACCCAAATATACCATTTTGAAAGGCCCCATATAACAGTGTTTTCTAATCTATGTTATGTTTTTCCTCCACTAAAACATACCTGTTTGTTGTATGAGTTATGCCTTGTCTCATTCACAATTTTAACACGCAAACCCTTCATATTTAGGCTGTGTTCTTCTCTCAAACATAAAGCACTCGGTGTGCTCCACTGTGATTTTAAACTTCATACACCTTTACTAAAAACACTCATGTGTGAATGAAACAAAACATAACTCCAGGTATATTTTTCTAACATGACTTAAGGGCATAAGAGTTAATTTTGCATATATAGGACCTTTGAACAATATTGTCAGTCTATTTATACATGCATTTAAATTTGTGGTATTTGTATGGATCTCACAACTACAGGCCTTGGATAGAACATTCCAGTTTTATAGCACTTACTAACCGCCTCGTCTGACTCAAAAGGCAGACCACTCAGAATTCTTAAGGCTGACAGAAGACAGTGTATCTGGGGCCTGTATGAGAAGCCATCACTGCCCCCTCCTCTCCACCTGTCCTCTTATATGACGGACTAAAGGCTGTGTGTACCCAGTGGATGTCTGTCCTGTCTCTGTCCTGTGAACCAGACCAGACTGGACACGCCAATGACTCACCCAGACATATGACAAAGACAAGAGAGGTAGTTTGGCTTGCACTCTGCAATATAACTGCTGACTGCAACTTATGACAATGGTGAAGGTTGATCTTTAAAATAGCATATTCTCAATTTATATTACATGTATTTTAACCTTGTAGATAACTATTTAAAGGTCCTATATTTTCCTAATTTGACTCTTGAGTTTGAGCCAATGTTAAAATCAAATCGGGCAGTAGCTGGAGGACTAAAGAAAAGAGTGAAGGAAGATGAGGTCGGAGTGTAGAGATATAGAGAACTGTGTGATTGTTCAAACAGGTATCCACACTATTTGTAATCAGAATACCTCACTTTAATCAGGGCAGTTCTGCGTGATGTTACGTAGTACTTGCCCAGGGCTAGGAACAGTACACAAAACTATCAAAACACCATATGGACAGCTTAGTAGGAAAAAAAGTTGACTTAGTGTTCCACAGTATAGTATTTAACATTTCTATTCGTGAAGACCAAACCAATTTAAGTTACAGATCACATCTATGGAGAGGCAACCCTGCTCACAGTCAGAATCCTTGGTTTTCATGGTATTTTTGAGCTATAAAACCACCTGTAATTGTATAAATGAAGGTAGAGCTGTTTAATGTCATATTGTGGAACATTCTAGGCAGAGCAATGACAAATCCATATAAAAAAACAGAGGTTGGATCCCCAAACAAGAAATTACATAGTGTGTCTTTAATGTGTTTGTTTTTTCTACTTTTCCTGTTAGTTGTCCATGATCACAATATAGGTTATAAAACTTTTACTGCATGCACATATAATGTTATATATCTATAGTCTCATTCACATATGCATATTTTTACTTCCAAACTTTCCTGCATCCTCTTTTTTCTGATCCTTTTGTTGTGGCTGTCACTGGTGTTGCTCTGGTCTCCTCTTTCTTCTCAATCTTTTTATTGTCAAATCCCTCGCGCACCCTCTTTGAACACAAGTGCCCCAACCCCAGTGTCCTTCTGAGTTCTACCACACCTTCACTCTTTCATAATCTTCAAATAAGCTTCTGCGATTCATTTCTGTCCTGGTTTTCCCAAATGGATGGACCTCAGTAGCTACATCTACTCCTCAGATGTTGCGGCTGCCCATATGACCTCCTTCCTTCATTTATCCTATAGAGACATATTTCAGATGACTTGGTAGTTTACATCATAATTTGTTTTTCAATGAATGTAAAAATCTCATTGCTACATACTAGTGTTGTCGCAATATATTTAGGCCCGTCACTATGATTACTACATTGACTTATCATTCAATATATGAACGCATTGTACAACTGGGACTTTTCTTGTTTTTTTGTTTTTTTTGTTTTTTTGGCTATACAATAAAATTTAATCAGTTACAGGTTGAATTAGTAACTTCAATAACTCATTACAAATGCTGAGTGTTTCATTCTGCTTTTTATTTAGTGCACCCCATGGGTTTTTGTGTTAATGGCATAAATACTAGTAGGTTGAAGTATTGTTGTTTAAGTGTATATTTACTTCAAAATATGTTAGCGTGACATGCCTAAATACATTGCAAACTCAATTTCAACACTCTTTCCTCAGGCAATATAATGTTTTGAATAGAAAATCTATAGTATGTATAGTACATGTAATTGTAGTTTATGTCATAATTTCAATATCAATACTTAAAATAACTAGACTAATTACTGATTAGTATCTGGGTTTTATCTTTTTGACAAACCAGTACAGACAACACATATTCAGGTACAACAGTATGGCATTACACTTATCCTATCCTGTCTCCATAGGATCAAGCAACAACAAGACACACTACCAAGAAGCAGTCTAAAAACAACTCATAAACAGATAATTGCATGTTGGATATGCTTTCCAGCATCTCCATGGTGATGACCCTCCACCTGAAAAGTTACATAGCGCACCGTTCTACAATGTGACATAGCAATGGCATGCTCAAATGACCAACTAGAATAAAACAAATTTCTAAAAAGGAGTAAAGAAGCCTAGAACCCTGACGCTACAAAAATATGTAGTGGTAACTTCATGCTAGTATGTAACATTTAGTTTTAAGCCACTTTTACAATTGTTTCACGGGCTTATTATCATTTGTTGGCACTTTTGTTGGCACCATTAAAACCCTAATTTGCTTTTCCGAGATTGCTATTTTGGTACATCATTTAAACCAAACACAATTTTCACTACACCAATCCAATTAGGCATAGCTGTAAAGGGTCAGTCTGACGTGTCTGTCTGCACCATATTGCTACGATTTAACTAACCACTCGTACCTCATACACTTTTACACCACCATCACATGAATACAATTGCTAGTTGTTAGTGGTTTCTTGGTCTAGCTTTAGCTCCTAGCAGTGGTGGATGGAGTTCTCAGTTTTGTTATTTAAGTAAAAGTACAGATACAGTGGGGAAAAATTTCACAAGAAAATATCACATGAAAAAATCTAATTAAGTAAAAGCATTAAAGTACCTGTTTTAAAAAAGTATTTTGCAGAGATTTTCAGATAAATTACAGGATGAAATGTAGTGATTTTGATGAAGAATTTAGCTGATTTTAAGTGATTCAATTGATTTATTTTTCTTTCTATTTTTCTAGCTGTTTTTATCTATTTGGTTGGCTCAAAGTTGGGACGGAAACTCCAATTAAATGTGCAAAAAAAACTCTCAGCCATTTCAAAGTACTTTATAGTTTTCAGTCCAGATCTAAAATGAAGTGCAGCAGAAAGTACAGATAAATGTTCTCAAATGTAGTGAAGGAAAAGTTAAAAGTATCCACTGGAACATTTGTAAAAAATTATATATATATATAGTACAGATATCTAAAATTTGTACTTAAAGGTGCATTGTAAACTTGGAGGGTCCGTCAAATGCTTTACCCCCTGAAGATGCTATTGCTTTGTTATGAATGTTTCATAAATCTTTCTATCTTCACGTAGACCAAACCAGACCAAGTTACGGGTCAGATCTGTGGAGAGGCGATCCCGCTCACAGTCAGAATGCATGTTTTTCTAGGTATAAACCCACCTGTAACTGAATAAATGTAAGGTAGAACGGTTTAATGTTGTACTGTTGCTTTTACACTTCGCCACTATCCACCATTGGCTGCTAGTGTGTGCAGATGGTGTCAGGTGGATGATGCGACGTGGAGCGGGGCTAAGCGGAGGTTAGGGCTGTCCAGCGACGTGGGTAATTGTATGTATGCGTGTGCGTGTGTCCGTTTTTGAACTGTATAGACTTGTGTGTGAGGCGCAGCAGACACATGGGAGCCGGAGGAGGGCTGGATATTACAGAGGAGTGGACCACAGAGAGAGGCTAGGACCACAGCCAACAGACAGGCCACGCTCATAAATCCTTTCCACTCTGACGCCTTCCCCTGTCTCTCTGTCTGTCTCGCTCTCTGTCAATATGGCCTCTCCTGGCATCCTTGCTCCACTTTTCCCCCTTTTTTCTCCTGGAGACTCTGTGGAGATGTTCCCTCTCAGCCAAGTGCTTGTATTATAGCTGTTCATAAACTTAAGGCTTTTCAAATATTGTAAAAGGTAAACACATACAAGTAAAATGAGCCAAAAGGAAATTATGCAGTATATTTTTTTGTTTTTGTTGAAATGAGATGTGTGTTTATGTAATGGTATTTTACTGTGAATGTTGTATCCGAAATGTTGCTGCTCACAAAGCTATTTGCTCCACTGGATTTTTTCCCTTTATTTTTAAATGAAAGTGTCATTGTCGGCCATAATGTTTAGCAGTTTCAAATCTGTATAATAACAACAGGCAGGGCATCTGGCTTAAAAATTATGATGACCAAAAGCATTGTTACTATACATGCTTGTAGATGCTTGTACATTCATGCTGAAGAAACATATTTTGTGTGAGCTTGCTTCCGTTTTTTAGACTTTTTAGACTTTATGGATGCATGTTTGTTGCTTGTCTCCAAGGTGATGTACAGTAATTGCTTGGGGCATTCCACAGTGTGGCATTAGACATGTCTATCAAGCATTTCTTTTATTACATGTGTTTTTGTTGCTAAAATTCCTTGAGAAAACATGCATTCCTGTGAGTGGGGTAGCCTCTTTACAGATCTGACCAGTAACTTGGCCAGATTTGAATGCCTTACTGTGGAACATTCCAGCCAAAGCAACATAAAACATACATACTGAACCTTACATATTAAGGCTGAGTTCTTCTTTCAAAATGAAAATAATAATAATATTATAACATGGCTTAAAGCTCACAAGAATCAATTTCACATATATCATACAATATAGGACCTTTAAGAAAAAAAAATAGGGCTGATCTCTCTTTTACTTCACTTTCAGAGACACACAAAACAATAGTTCTTTGCACACTCTGGCTGCACAGAATAAATGAAAATATGCATTTAGGGATATGCATCTTAGGATCAATAAACTATTCATTGCCGTACTGCATGTAACAGAAGACTTACTAAACTCCCCTACCATCTTGTCTCATTTTATAATAATGTGTATTTTTGGAAGCGTGGACCTTGAGCAGATGGAAGGAGCTGCAGAGACTGGGTAAAAGATGCTAGCCATTATGTGTAATAGAGTTACTTAGACGCTACAACAGTTTGGTGCAGGGAGCGCCATATTTAACTGTGACTCATCAGTGACCTTACAAGATCATTTTACAATCAGCCTTAATCAAATGCTCTTCTTTAAAACCCCACATTCCAAACACTGATAGCAGAGAAAGGGAGGAATTAAACACTGGGCTCAAAGTTGAAAATAGCAGCCCAAGACAGACATGCCAACAAAATGGATCTACATTACATTAAACATTAATTTATGGATGAACCTACATTTTCAAATAAAAACTATAGCATTTTTATGTTTAAAAAGAATTACCTCTCAAAATACAAATGTCATAAAACTTTCTTACATCTTAATTACAAGATTTCATAGCACAGGAACAGTCCTTAAGTCTGGATAATGCTCAAACGAATGATGATGATGATGTGATGATCAAACCAGTAAAATGATCAAACCAGTAATATAGAAGTGAATCAACATAATACAAATGTCTGACTACAGATTTCATTAAAACATAATAATATTTTAGATTTTACAAAAAAAAAAAGTAATTTGTTTCACTAGTTTGGAAATTTTGGTGAAGTATAATTTTAAGTTTCACATGGACAGCTGATGTGCATGCACTTGTCAGATCTCAGAAGCTAAGCAGGGCCGGGCCTGGGTAGTACTTGGATGGGAGACCACTGGAAATTTCAGGTGCCACAGGGGGACGCCACTGGCAAAAACTGTCATTGTGTCTTTAGGCAAGACACTTCACCCACATTGCCTAGTATGAAAGTGGTGTGTGCGTGAGTGATGGTGGTGGTCGGAGGGGCTGATGGTGCAGATTAGCAGCCTTGCTTCCGTCAGTCTGTCCCAGGAAAGCTGAGGCTGTAAGAGTAGTTTACCACCACTGAGTGTGGAGTGAATGAACAATATTATTATTTTTTTTATTTAAAAAAATTGTAAAGCGCTTTGGGTGTCTTCAAAGGCGCTATATAGAATATCATGATTGATTAATTAATGAATGTGACATAAGTACAGGTAATTCCATACCTACAAACCTAAACAAGGCCAAAACTCACCAACTTTACACAACTGTTATTTGACAAATAAATATCAGTTCTGGAAGTAAATTTTGTGTAAATTTTTCCCATAGACTTTCAAATATTAAGAGTTCAAAGATATCAGGGAGACAACATGCTAACTAATTCTTTATGTGGTTGTTTTAAGTTCAAAAAGCACATTTAAACAAAAGATTCAACAAAAAGCTTTAATAACTCTGCAGTTTATAAAGATTCAGAAAGATATTTCAAATAAAATTATAGGTCTTGTGCTCATTAGTTACCACACAGCTGGTTCGCCCCCCTGAGCAAGCTTTCAAACTTACAATATTAATTTCTTTCAGAAAGTCTATGGGAAAAATGAATGAATACCTGAGGGGTGGGCAGTCATTGTTGAGCTCCATAAAATAGACCATTTTGTCTCATTTTCAACTAACTGCTGTGTGTGGGGGATGAATGAATACTTTATACACTTTATGTAGTCTATACCTTAACTGTTTACAATAACTTAACATATATTTATGGAAATAGCCATTATTCACAGCTTGGAAAACAAAGTGTTGAAGCCTTTTCTCAGTTGTGATGAGGTTTTGTTTTAATCCACTAACCTCTGCTCCATTTAATATTTGATAACTCTCTAATTAGACCATAATGCATCTTTTGAATTCATTACTGAATAATTAATCTCCTCTTTCCAATTTGCACTCTAATAAACATAACATAGATTCAGATTTAGCCTTGGAAGTCACTCGGAATGAACCTAAAGGTGATTGATAAAACAATTAACTTTTATTCTTACTCTCAATCGGTTGGATGAATTAAATCTGAACAATATAAGAATACAACACAATTAATCACAGAAATTGTAAAAAATTCAAGCTATGCTCAGTGTATGGCTTAATTAATGAAAGGTGAATCAGAAGTGAACCACGTTTCAGTGATACTGAATCCTCATACCAAGTGCCTATTGCCGAAGGAATGGTTGGTTTGCACTTTTGCATACATTATTATTGCAATTTAATATTTGATATGTTAACAGAATATGTGCACTGGTATAGTAGGTGATGGTTCAAATAATGTGAAATCATGGACACATCAACTTTGCAAAGAAAACTAAAATTCCCAAAGGGTTTTATGAATTAACTTATAAAAAGCTGATTATTATGAATTCACCAGTTTGACGGTCAAAACTATACTAAGTAAAATTAGGTGCAAAAGTAGTAAAGTACTTATTTTAAAACTTAAGGGTGTATTATGTCAGGAGGGTACGAATACACTACCTGCTTGTCTCCATGGAGATGTTATTGCTTTGCCTAGAATGTTCCACAGTATAGCAATGAACATATCTATATTGCATTTATTACAATTTTCTGCTGCAAGATTTGCCTTTGTCCACAGATCAGACCAGAAGCAAAATCATCTGAGCTTCTGGGCTGGCAATCATTTGTATACTGTGGTATACAAAAGATGTCATGAGAAATTATCTCATGATGTCTTTTTGCAGAAAAAAAGTGTTGGACATTGTCCATCTGAGTGTCTTATGCATTTTTTCACTTTTAATGGTGCATTGTGTAACTTTTCTGATGGAGGTTTGCCAAATGCTTTTCTTCATGGAGATGTTATTACTTTGTCTGGAATGTTTCACAGTATGGTATTAAACCTTTTTACCCTCATGGAGACCAAACCAGACCAAGCTACAGGTCAGATCTGTGGAGAGGCGACCTCACAGTCAGAATGCCTGTTTTTCTAGGCATTTTATAACTATATTATAAATGTAAAGCAGAGCTGTTTAATGTCATACTGTGGAACATTCCAGGCCAAGCAATGACATATCCAAAGAAACAAGCAGGTGACAGACACAAAACCAAAAACTTACATAGTGTACCCTTAAGTTACTGCTCCTTGCATTTGCACCGCTCAGAGGACATTGATGTGCATTTTCTGTTTCATTCGGTTCATTTCCTACTATCAAACCAACTGTGTGACCTCGTTGCTTGACTATACCTAAACAAGAAGATCAACCATTCATCAAACCATTTCTTTATTTTTTATCAGGTTGAATTTGTGTGTTCGTGAGTAAGTGGCAGCAATGGTTTCAATCAAAAGCCTGTAATTACATCGGCGCACTTGTTGTCATTGACGGCGACAAGACCTTTCCTCCGGTCCTTCGCTACACCACGTGTCTTTGTCTCATTGTCTCTTGTTCCAATGAGTAAACCCATGACCTCTCTTGTCCTCTGGCTGGAGAATTTTGAATGTTAATTTCTTTACAATTAATATTCATTGTCTTTTATTTTATATCCTCTTTGCATTTGAGCGACTTTGCCAAAGGAGAAGTGGCAATGGAGAGGACAAGCCCGACCTTGGTGTAATTCACTCGTGGTGCTGTCTGTTTGTTTCTGCATCTTTGCTGCAGTGCATTCAAGTCCTGTCTTTAATAATGAGTGACTTAAAGAAAGCAGGTACCGGTGAGTTGCCCGGGTCAAAGCTGCAGTGGAAGAAACAATCTGCATTGATGTTAATTTATGAAATAAAAATGAGGTAGCTACAAGCAAACTGGTGTTCTTCAAAATGGACAAGGACATTTAGATCAAAAGTTACTCCAGAAAATTCACTTTGAATATTAATATCTTAGGTATTGCGTGTCCACTACATGGGGTTTGTCCTTGTGATCATGTTTGTCTTATGTTTAATCTCAAAATTCAAATTTTGGACTAAGAAAATCTTTAGTAATAAGAAAGTAAAATGTTCTCATCATGTAGGAATTCTATATGTTTTGCCAATTTGGGAAATTTATGAAATGTGTCAACTTTGTCTCAACAGTTTGGCAGACTGTACAGTACATTCCACATTAGTGTTGAATTAAAACAGTAATGTTTGTTGCTTCAACCTGATTTCTTATCTTAAAGATTGCTAAATTTATCAGTAGCAACATGCCTCAGTCTGGATTAAGCGGGAGAAGATGGATGGATGGATGGATGAACATGCCTCAGTTAGCTCATCTCAAAATGAAGGAGCAATGGCTCTACCCAAAGCTCTTATCTACGAGTTGCATTTCCCATTTCTGTGAGCACACAATCCACAGCTTGAACACTGGGTTTAATAAAACGCACTACAATTTCCACTTTATCCCAAAATCTGTAGACCACCCAGTAAGGCTCTACAAAGCCATGTCTTCCTTTCATGCATGCTCAAGTTCCCAAAAGTCACAAAGGACACTTTATTACCACAGGCTTCTGTTTGTGTGGCCAAAATATGCTGTCCCTCTCAGCCCAATATGTAAAACACAAGTCTGTCCACTGTGCCAGAGTAGCATAGGACCAATGACAAGGCTCACCCCAAACAGTGGATCTGGGCTAACGCCGCTAGCTCCACACCAGGTTAAGGGTCAACTCCTCTTCATCGGTCATCTGGGGAACTTGGGGCCTGACTAGACTCCCAATAAAGTCTTCTTAAAGAAGGTCAAAGTGGGAATGGCATTGGTAGAGAGAGAGAAAGAATGAGGGAGGAATCTGGGAGGAAAAGACAGCAAAAAGTAAAGGAGGTTTGAGAGACAGAGGGAAAAGGCACGTATTAAAATTCACAGACTTCCAGCGCTTCCTAAATATTTTATTACTTCCAGCTGTTTGATGTTAAGGAGACTCACCAGAGACCCTCCCAGCCACCCCCCCCCATCCCCTCCTTCACTCATTCATGCACACTCCAGTTTCTACCACACTAATAAAAATGGACGCCATCGACATAGCCACATGTGCGTAAACAGCAGACCCTCTCAAAGTCACCCGCAACAACAAAATGGCAGATGCTTAAGAAAACAGTCACATAGAGAAGAATGCAATTACATATAGTTTGTGCACAGCAGGAAGTGAGCAATTACTACATGCATGTTTACAGCCGCGAGCAAGCACCGGGCTAACCACACGCTGAGTCAAGACGCTACCTGTGCACTGGGAAAGGCTGCTGCTTATAAAAGATGACACTGCTGACGTACGCCAGTAAAAGTATACAACAATATAGACTTATTATTGTGTAAGGTTTGATTTTTATTTCCTTTTGTAAGGACATTATATTCCATGAAGTTACCTCTTAAAATGTAAAATGTCCATATTAAGGAGTTTTCTGATCAATGTTATGTTGTTTCCTCATCAAAAACATACCTGGAGTTGTGTTTTGTTTTATTCACACGTTTAGCACACAAATCCTGCATATATACGAGTTCTTCTTACAAACTTAAAACACTCCGTTCCACCTTGTAATGTCATGTGTAATGCAGGAAGTGCTACCACTGTGTTTTTAAACTCCATACACCTTTACTAGTATCATTTGGCTGATTTCTGTCCTGGAAGTGCCTATCTCTATTGAAAAAAGGTAAAAGATAGCTGTTAACTTGAAAACTACCACTACACAAGGTGGAATGGAGCATTTTGAGCTTTGGAAATGTAGAAAGACTAACAATAAATGGTTATTCAAACTGTTTGAGTAACCCTTTATTATTAGTCTGTCTGAGTTAAACATGTGTGAATGAAACACAACTGCAGGTATGTTTTTTACATTATAACATGGCTTAAAGCTCACAAGAGGCAATTTTGCGTAATGTAGGACCATTAAAAATCTGCATACACATTTAAATAGTTCCTTTCAAATGATTCCATGTCTGCTGCATCTATTTCCTTTACTATGGCTGGACTACTACAACTACAAATCTACTAAAACTAATGAAAAACAGACGCAACAACTTATTTAGTTTGCTGTTACTAATCACCAAAGACCTTTTTCTCATTTTCATTTAAAAATGTTGCCATATAATTTGAATAGTAATGTTATCCTTCTGTAGCCACAGCTGCCCAGAGCCACCTGATCCAGTTATAGTAAATGTACACTATGTAACCTTTCTAGCTGTCTGGTCTCTATGGAAATATTCTTGCTTTGCCCAAAATGTTTTGCAATGAAACAAAGTTAGCATTTATTCATTTGGGTGTTTTAGCTATAATACCTTGAAATTCATGCACAACATTACTTACTTATGCATCTCCCATTTCCACTAATCTAACTTGTAACTTGTCCCTTTGACGTCACTGTTCGTCTCCAATAAGATATACACGTGTAATGTCATACAGGGGAATATTCTTGTCAAATATATCCGTGGAGACAAGCAGGTGACAGACCAGAAAAGTTACATAGTTTGGAAAAAGTTGACTTGGAGAGTACAGTTAACCCACAACTACTTGAATAAAAGTATGCAGTAACTTATAACCATTTGCGTTAAACTATTGGACAAAGGATCACCATTAAAGTGCATTCAAGTTTCTCTATCTTGGATTAGTGTGCGTGTTAGTGGGAGTGAGAGAACATGTGTGTGTGATGAGAGCAGTCATTAATTCAGAACAGACTCCTCTTCTCTTTCTGTCAGCCTCTGTCCATCACTCCCTCCCTCTCTCTCACAGCCTGGGTGTGTGTGTGTGTATATGTGTGTAGTGTGTCCCAGCCTGAACCACTATCAGCTCCACTCCTCACTCCTTCAGCTCAGATCAACTGACACTCTTGCTCTTAGTTATTCACTTGATATCTCTATTCCCCACACCTCTCTGGAAGCATTCAACTGGTGCCATTTCGAAACATTAATTATGGAAACTGTTCTGATTTTTCAGTAGATGTCAGATAGTTAGCTAGGGACTATTGACCAAATGGCCCCTGACAAGAAGCCTTATCAGTATAATAATAATTTTAAAAAATGAATAGGAACTTCATAACATTTCTCCCCCAAAAATAGACGCATTATGTGTTTTCATTTCACTAAAATATCTTACTGTGAGCAGGATGCTTCTCCACAGACATGATTGTTATGTTAAAAGTAAGTTTACCAGTGACAGAGAAAATTTTGGCAGCTATAAAATCCTACATGAGAGGTGTGTATTCCAAGATTGGCCTTAAAATAAGGAACCAGCAAACCAGAAAATTAAAGTAAAACATATATGCTAAAATAACTGGAAAATATTAATAAGCAATATTATGTGATGTATAATGATGTTAATAATTTCAAGAAGCCATTAGGAATTAAAAGGTTCGGGAAATACAACTATTTCAAATTATTTCGGAACTATCTTTAGCATTTTACATGACTAAACCTCTCGACCTTTACTAGAACTTCCTCTGCTCTCTTCTCCATCTCGTTTTTCCTCCTCTGATCCGTCTACCCCCTGTGCTCCCTTCTCGGGCCTGTTAATCAGCAGATTGTTAATGAACACCCAAGTTCAAAGACACAGAAGAAATCTCCAAGCTCCAAGACACATACAAGGAGGCGGAGACTTGGACCAACTGTCTGTTTGTCCAAAAAAAAAAAAGAAAAAAAAGAAAATGCATGTCTGTCTCATCTCCCTGTCTTCTTCTCCTCTGATGCCAGTCCCTCTCCCGGCTCTCCGCACAGACCACAACACAGCGCCTGCTCTTTTGGGCTTCCCTTTTATGTTCCATTAAACGCGCAATGGAAGGAGACAGCCGGAGAGGGTGAGAGAGAGCGAGAGCGAGAGATTAATTACATGTTGCTATAATGGAGATTAATTAGTATTATTTAAACATTGACGCTATCAAGTAGTTGACAATTTTTTTTTCTTTTTTTCTGACCAAGCGCACATAGAAGCCCTCACGCTAATGGATAAAATCACGTCTACTGATGGCAGCCTACAAAGACAGTCCATGTTTTTTTCCCTATCATACTTCTGCTCTGCCTTCAATACAGTGCGTCTACCCCGCTGGCATCTCAAATTGTTGTTTTCGTGCATAAGATTTCATGTTTATTCCTACCTATATTAAGCTTGGCAGGACTCGCGAGTAATCTTTGTGACATTTGTCTTTCTGCAGTTTTCTCATTATGCAGACAAAGCGCGAGGACTATGACAGACAGGAACACAGTGGATATTCAAAGTGGTCAACAAGTGCTGGTGAATCACAAGCTTTTAGCAGTTTGTCTTGATGGGGTCTAGAACAAATGTACAATAGATAAATGAGGGGTGGAGGAGCTGTGGTGATCGAGATGTCATGGAATTCCACAAGTACTTTAAGTGTAGGGTACTCCATTTGAATGTCAGTCTAAATAGGATAGAAGCAATATAAAGGAATATAGAGCATGTTACCAAAAAGTGACTTGAATTCAAAATCTGAACTACATTTGAGTAGTTCTGACTAGTTTTGATCATTTCTTTGTTTAACCAATTGCACTTTAAGACAGTTACATACCAGGTGGTTAAAGATGCATTGTGTAACGGGGGGCACGCCACATTTGCTTCCATGGAGAGGTTATTAATTTGCCTGGAATGCTCCACAGTATGGCAATAAATATATCTATCTGGTACTTATTTCAGGTGTGTTTAATTGTTCAAAAGTACCTTGAAAAAACCTACCCCATGGGAAGTATCTGATGTGCGAGATCACAATCTTTTTTTTTTTCTTCTTTCTAGAGCTCATGCCGCCCGTGCCTACTGTGGAACATTCCGGGCAATCTTCATGGCCTGGAATGCTGAGGAGTTACAAACCACACCTTTAAGATAACTGTACGTAAAATTAGAGGAAATATATCATGAACCTTGTCAAAAACATTTTGAAAGAATTGCTGCTATGAATGCCATCAGGAATGTGTGCGATTTTTGCTCTTGCCCCAGTACAGATATATTGTATAAGCACCTCTTGAGGTTAAAATAAATTCCCTGTGTACTGTCTGCATCAAATTAGAGAGCATTTTATTATGTAATTATCAGAAAGTGCTTGTTAGCATTCTAGTTACTGTTAGCTTCACCATGATGGCAAAACTCTGCTCTGGTTGCCGAGAGTTGTGAACGGCACATAAACTCCACTCTGAACCAGTCCAAATCATTTAAATGAACTAATTCTTTTTTTTCACATTTTGAAAGACAGTAAAAATCAGGTGCAGCACCTTTAAATGTGTCCTAAGTACCTGGTTTGAAGCTTTTAAAAGGTTTTCTTATTATAAATGATGTGTTTGTTATTATATATCTGCATGTCTCTTCTTAATTTATCTTGTTTATGGTGTATGTGGCATTAAATACTAGTATTTCCGTCTACTAATTCAAAAATACTTAAATTTACAGGATAGGGAGCTTTGTTTTTCAGGCTGTTCCTTTTAGGGTCCGAAAATAATCTGAACAATCTTTTTATTTAGCCTTCCCCTAGAGGTTTGCATTCTTACAGCGCTAACCACAGCACCCTTTTGTGTGCTAGACTGGAACTAGCCACATACACAGTGACATAGAGAATCTTAATAGTCATGACATTGATTGTGAACTTTTACATTGTGGTGTCATCAACTGTATTTGAAAAACGCATGTCTTACAGTAATTGCAGCTGTACAATACTGCAATAGACAGAAGAGCTCTTTTCTCTAATTTGCATCAAACACTGCTCTTCTGTAATTGGAACTGGATGCAACTACACATATGCAGTCTATTTTTAATCTTATTGTAATGGGTACAAAACCAACAAATAGGAAAACTACAAACTCAAACAATTTCAACACAAATTTTGAGTAAGGAAAGTATAATAACTATAATACGATAAGTGCGTGTTATTGAAAGAAAACACACGGCAACATCAGATTAATCCAGGCCAATCCAATCAAACGGTGTAATTGTTTTTGTTGTTTTTACAGAAACTCCCTTTGTACAAACTTCTGCTTATTAACCAGCAAGGGCTTCCTTTTTTCATGAAGCTTTAACCGGGATGAATGCTCTCTTATTGCTTGGATCAGCTGTGTTGAAATGTGGTTACATTTCTTGTGTATTTCTGCATCTTTGGGCATGAGCTGAGCTTAAACTGTAATTACGTGTATTACTGCGTTATATTGAGTGCCTATTGTATGTCTGACACTGCTGCACATCAATTTCCCTTTTGGACAGTAACAAAGTGGAAAGTTGATTTATAAACTTCTGATCTTGCTGGGTTTCAAATTACATCATTATATAGACCTATAACATTTAACAAAAAGGAGTTATAGGTAAAATGACAGCTGTCCAGGTTTTATATAATGGGTTAAAGGGCCTAGCCATAAACAGAATCAGTCAAATTCAATATTTGGGGATTTAGCTTACATTAATTCCTAATAGAGACTCAATGTGGCTCTTATACCTTATCTAAGAGTATGTCAATCACATGTCAAAATCCAAAAACCACAAATAGCAATACTATTTATACATTTTGCCATAATCATTACAATCCTTTTGGACTTTTCATGACTGTCAAGTATCACCAACTTAAAATAATGTATCCATCTAGAAATGGCAAACCCCACATCCTCATATACTCTACCCACACATTACATTTTGACACATGGTCAGTCTGGCAGTTTTGTTGGCTGTTAAGTCTTGCCTTGGGTGTTTTACTTCTAACCTGTACAGTCCACGTCCAACCCCTTCTATACTATTGGTGTCAAAGCCTGTGATGTACACTGAAGCAACACCATCTCTCCTTCAACTCTCACTAGAAGAAAAAAAGAAAAAAACATATATGAAAAAAGTGAAGAAAAAGCTAGCAGCGTGCATCCGCCTCATACTTGGCTCTACGGGGTGCAGTATGTGTGTGTCGAAATGTTCGTTTGTGTGTGTGTGATGCTTGTTTGTGCATCCCTTCTCCAGCAGGACCCCCAGATCAAAACCGCAAAAACCCACTCTCCCTCCCCATGCCTCTCTTTCTCGTTCTCCGTCTCTCCACCCCCTCTCTCATTAAAAACTGCAGGCCCCGGCTTCTAATTAAATCCCACTTGAAAAGTCTTAAAGTCAGCCTCAGATTGATTCAATTTGCATTTCTGAACAGAGAACATTGCCTAAAAGGATTAATAAATTGGACGAAAAAATGCCTTCTTTTTTTCATGAGCGCTGTTGCCGTCAGAGCTTGTAAGACAACATGGAAAGTGAAATTTACCCCCTCGACACATGTCTATACGCGACATATGCCCAGGCTCTGTGGCTGGGAGGAGATGGGCGTCAGGAAGGAGACTGTCCCTCTGTGAAGAAGGGCTTTTGGCATCCTCAGAAGCAAAATTGAACATGCATTTTCAAAATCATTGTCTGTTTGTCATAGGGCTACATGTTTGAAAGCATGGATGGGTAATATGTCTTGTCCATTATCGGCATATGTGCTTTTGAAGGAGGTCCCAGATATCAGAATGAGTGTAATATAGAAAAGTTTAGGAAAAGGAACAACTAAATTATTCCTTTTGAGCAATGAGTTAATATGGAAAAAGAAGAGCAATTAGGCCAAAAATAGCTCTATATTTACACAATCATACAACAAATGATTTCATATCCCAAATAAATACAATACATTTGTGAACTTTTACTCTAAGTTATCATTAGTTTGTTTTTTTTAATATTGGTAATTTTTAATTGTCAGTTATCAGCCATAGCAGTAAGACAAATACTAGATATTTTAAAAATTCCATGGATACAGTTAATGCCATACCATGAAACATTCCGGGCAAAGCAGAAAATTTGCGCAGTGCACCTTTAGGGCTGGACTGCTATAAATGAAATATATAGACTACATACAGTCCTTTATATTATAGATGAAAGAGTTATTTTAAATGCACATAGCAGTAGTAGTAGAAACAGTGTATTAGTAAGTTGCAGTATAGAGGCTACATAGTTTTAGTTGCTTAATACCTTTACTTATTGCATTTCTATATTCACATGTACATATGTGCCTGCATGGCCACTTTGACGGGAGTGTATCAGGAGTGAAATAGTGCCGATAGAACATCCCTGCTGTCTTGTCTAATACTGAAAAGCCCAGTGGCAGTGAAGCGCTTCTATTGGCTCGTAGTGGACACCTCCAGCATCAAATCTGAAGATCCAAAAAACAGTTTTGCCAGCAACTTGAGCCAGATTCAATTAGAGTGATAAAACGAAAAGAGCAGAGACAACAAACCCAACAAACCAGGACTAGACAGGACTGCCAGAAAGAACTAATGTGAGATCTCCCTTTTGCACAGCCACAATAGATGGTTCTAAAAAACTGTAGTGTATTTTATAGCTTTAAATGTGTGGCTGTGAATCTCCACTAACAAGATAACAGAAAATTACCTTTGAAATTCCTTCTGATGACAGCTATCAAAGGCATTTGCATCTGCGAATCAAGCTCTGCAGTTTGTATAAATTGATTTGCATGTATTACCCGGAGTGTAGCATAAGCTTTTAGCCAGCCCTTTCAAAGTGCATCTCAACTCTTAGGGAGAATCAGACGTGGTTTATCTTGCCTTTCTTATCAGCGATGCCTACCTTTTTACATATTTGTATTTATCATAGAGTTGCAGGCTGCGTATGGTACATTTTCAATATTTACCTCTTTGAAGTGCTGATTTGTATGCACTTGGATATTTGGAGTATCCTGCAAAATATTGTTTAAGATTGCATGAAAATCTGTTTTACTTTGCACCAGTGAAATATTAAGACAATCGTGCATAATTACTGCTTGCAGTCTGGATGGCTTTTTGTTTTTTGCCTCTCTCTAAGTGGATTGTACAATACATGATGGTCAGTCTTGGCTGTTGGTAGCGCTGTGGTTAAATCCTTATTTAAAAGTGTGACCACAGTGAGACACCCTGCAAAAACAAACTGCCACACAGAATATACAGGCTCACCACAGCAGCACGTGGGTCTGACTTGCAGAGAGCAAACAGAATGAGCCAGCCTAGAATTTCATGAAAGGAAAAAAAAAGTTGAAAAGTAGTGCTCATTATTTGAATAGAATAAAAGTTTGAGGGCTTTAAGAGGACGGTGAATGGATGGATAATAAGCAGCATAAGTACTGTGCTGCATTCGGAGGAAATCATGAATGCATTATAATGACGTGAATGTGGAGAAGTTGAGCGTGAGTGGCAGGACAGTCTGGGCTTTTTATATATCAACACTGACCCCTTGTGGCATGAAGGAGAATTAGTCAGAGTGAACTAACAATGTTGTCAAAAAAATGGCATGTTTAAATTGACGATGAATGATGGATTCTATGCGTTTTCTTTCAGTTATATAGCGTTTGCATACTAGCTACACCTAAGCATGTTTTTTTCAAAAAAAAAAAAGTAGTTTGCTGCCTCATGCTGCGAATACAATTGTGAAAACGCCCATTTAGGTACGGTGCCCTTGTACAGTTGCTGGCCATGAGGTGTATGTGTGTGTGTTTGTGAGCACACTAATAATGGTGCCTGGTGGACTGGGGCTTCCTTTGATGCGATGAAGGCCGACAGGCGTGAAACAGGTCCAATCAGGCGCGTGGGCACTGCCAATTAACCCTTTTCACCGTGTGAAACCAAACATAATTGCCTGGGGTGCAGGGGGCCACTGGGCCATGGTCTACCCAGCGTAGGCTGAAATGGGCATTAGCACTGCTGCCAGGTGACCATTACACACAATTGAACCGCTGGGTGTTTTTCCAAATCACATAGTTACAGTTGCTACCCAGATCTAATTGGCATGGCATTACCAAATGGGCCCATTTATAATTTTCACACCTACACAATTTATGGGAAAAAAGACTATCTTTTCAGAGATTACTGCCAGGTGTATTATGTAGCCCAATACTGTATTTCAATGTTTGGTGGAATATCAGTATCTCCTAAATAAATTTCAATCACAAGCTTGAAGCAGCTTAGACAGCACAAGAATGAGTGTGAGGTGAAGTTATGTGTAAAGTCTCTTTGGATACAAAGTTCAAGTCTGCTCCAAAGCAAAGTGGAGTTACTTAAGACAATGTACGTAGGCTAATACATTTCTTTTTGTTTTGTACTTTCAGTTATGTTATATTATTTATTTATTTTTTCTTCTTCAATTTAATCAGTAAGCGATCAATGTGATTGTGAAAACCAGTGGCGTGGAAGAATCTTTTCCACGTGGCCGCCAGGGGTCGCCAAAGACCGGTCTTCAGTCGTAGACCCCCGGCTTGTTTAGTCTCGGGCAGTGGGCATAACACCCCCTCCGCACTGGGTACAAAACATGGCGGACAATGTCTGAAACAAACACGATTAAACCACCAAGGTAACCATATCCAGCTATATCGAGAAAGGAATGTATGTGCCATAGTGCCTCTATATTTTTTTAAAGAAATTTCTTCCACGACCACAGTGATTTGTTTTGAGGACAAGCAGCTAGCATGCTAGCTCTCGCAGCAGTGGGCATGTTGTTTAGCATGATGTGCGGACTCTGCATGATCTGTGCACTGTGCATGGTGTGTGACAGTAGTGCATGGCTCCATCACGTCAATCAAAGTTTAACTCACCGTAACCTGCTGTGACGCTTTCCTTATTTGTACTTCTAGGACTGTTTTTGTTCATTTGGCACACAGTTGAGTTAGCATGGACAGGCGTGGACTTTGTGTACGATTCGCTCTAAACTCGCTATGGGATGAATCTCTTTCTCAATTAGCCTACGCGTCTGATCCGGGCTAGCTTGCCACTAGCTGATGAAACCCTGACTTTGGTAAATTTTCTCTTTGTCCCTCTCATTGGCAGCCAACACATGGGCTCTGTACCCTGTCCCCGCGGCTTCTCCCGCAGACTGAAAGCTAGGAGCGGGTCGCTTTAATTCAGACACCACCCCCCTTTGGCGGAGAAAAAAGGCGCACTTCTGTTGAAAAGGAAATCAGCCGGACAGGATAAAAACCTCTGAGGTGGCTATGAAGCTCTTAGTCTAAGGTATGCATATAGGATATCATTTGTAATCAGTGAACAATAGTCTCACAACTCGTTTGTCCATTTTAACGGTGCGCCTTTACGCACGCTTGTTTCCCTGGTTTGATCAACATAGCTCTGTCAGACTTGACTTTAAGCGGAATCAACATGCACTTGATACACAGCAGCCTATCTCTTTGTATTTGAGGTTTGTTTTCTATATGTTAAGCAGGCTGAAGCACTCTGTTTCTTTTGACGTGTAACCTCCAAATCCTTAATTACACCATATTTTCTTACACGTACGGTTACGTTAAATCTTAGTGTTTCGTTCTGTTCATTGGAAATGTGAATTTAGATCTGTTTACCGGTATGTGTGATAATTTTAGTGATATTTGGCTGCTGATGATTTCCTCTAAAATAATTACCAAGTGTCAGCGTAAAAGTACACGACTTTACTTTTTACTTTGTAGTTACTTATTAATGTACATCTTAGAATGTTCACTGCCCATACTATGACCTAAAATAACTCATGAAGTGTCAACTGATTTATAAAAGATGAACAATTTTGAACAATTTGTATTCACAACACACCTGAAAGCTCTCCTCTTTTTTTTTATTTTTTTTATCGTTGCCTCAGAGAGAGGGCCAGAGTTGTGAACTTGGTCAGTCTTAGTGGAGCATGAAGAAGCCAGTGCCACTAAAAGGTAACACTTGTAAATACTAATTTTTTACTGTCTAATAAACAGCTCTTCATAGGTTATTCTCCCTTGTATGTGGTAAATCCTTTAATTTCACATCTCTTCTAGCTTTAGAGTGGCAAGATGTCAGAAGAATTAAACATACCAGAAGTGGACGACCCTCCCGGTTGCCCCCGCAATATCAAGGTATATTTCTGTTAGAATTTTGCATTTTCTCAAGTACGTACTTAAATAATCTATTTCACATCTATACATTAAATTGAACTTTTTAGATTATAGCTCGAAGTGCACATGTAAATAACTATACGTTATATTTTTAAGGTCACTTCAGCTGGGAGAAATACTTAAAAGAGACAGGTGCCATGGCTGCACCTGCCTCCTATTTCAAACAGGTAAGGAATGATGTTACATGTCTTCTTATTTTCATTGCAGTATTGTGAAACCTTTCAATAACAGAACTGTATTGCCATTTGTCAGAGCCTAACCCCTCCAGTGAATGAGTTCAAGGCAGGGATGAAGCTGGAAGCCCAGGACCCGAGGAACACTACATCCACATGTATCGCCACAGTGGTGGGTCTGACAGGGTCGCGCCTGCGCCTCCGACTGGACGGCTCTGACAACAAGAATGACTTCTGGCGCCTGGCGGATTCCTCTGAGATCCAGCCAATCGGCAGCTGTGAGAAAAGTGGGGGCATGCTGCAGCCACCCCTCGGTAATGGCCAGCTACATTCCAGTATTTTGTGACTTATGCAGAGCTCTTGGCCATGTCACCCTTATAAAAGAGATAGACCTCTACAGGTCTAACCTGGTTAAATAAAGTTTAATAAGTACTAAATCACCTTAGGTCCCCAGTTTGTTGTCTGAATAATCCAATATGCTGAATACACTTAAATGATATCTAAACACTCTATACACAGGTTTTCGTCTGAATGCTTCTTCCTGGCCCATGTTCCTTCTGAAAACATTAAATGGAGCTGAGATGGCCCCCTCTCGCATTTTCCACAAGGTACCTACTCAGTGTTTATGGGCTATTACTCATACCCCCATAGGATTTAGTGACCAGTGACTTTTGCTAGTTAGTTTAGGCAGTAGGCCCGTTATGGTGGATAAATATGGATAAAACCATTAATTATGATGCCTGAACCCTTTGCCTTTTATCCTGTTGTTTTCCCAGCAGGAGCCTCCCACTCCAGAGCAGAACTTGTTCCAAGTGGGTATGAAGTTGGAGGCAGTGGACCGTAAAAATCCACACTTCATCTGCCCTGCCACTGTGGGTGCCCTGCGCGGCGTAGAGGTGCTGGTCACCTTTGACGGCTGGAGAGGAGCTTTTGACTATTACTGCCGCTACGACTCGAGAGACATCTTCCCTGTGGGCTGGTGTGCACTCACTGGAGACAACCTCCAGCCACCAGGCACCAAAGGTATTACCTCTGAGCTCTTGGGTTTGTGCAGTGTGGTGTGTAACAGTTTTACTAAAACATGGAAAAAAGTAAAAGGTAAATTCATGGATGACACGTACGGTATGTGCAATTTCATCTCTTTGTCTTAAAGGTCCCATATTACACAAAATAGAATCTTGTGAGCATTAAGTCTTGTTATTATGTTGTTACCTCCTCAAAAAATATAGCTGCAGTTGTATTTTATTTCATTCATGTTTATTCATCTTTGAGGAATATTTGTCTGTCTGCATCTCCAAAGCTCAAAATGCTTCGTTCCACCTTGTGATGTTATGTAGTATTAGTTTTTAAGTCAACAGCGATCTTTTACTTTTGGTTCAGTAGAGATGGGCAATTCCAGGGCTAAAATTATCCAGATGATTCTAGTGAAGGAATATGGAGTTTAAAAACGCAGAGGATTACCATTACCACATCAGCAAGTGGAACAGAGTGTTTTCTGTTTGAGAGTACTCAGCCTAAATTTGCAATGTTTGCATTTTAAACTTGTGTGAATGAAACAAAACACAACTCCAGGTATGACTGATGAGGCAACAACATTATAACATCAGTCTGAAAATGGTGTAATATGGGCCCTTTAAGAAATGGTTTGAAGGATTGTTGGAGCACAATGCTGGTATCCAGCTGAGGGGACAAAATTCCAGTTTGTAGGCTTTTTTGATTGTAGCAGATGTTACAGAAAGACCAGCAAAAAAGCTGATCATAAGAGCAGAGTGATGTGGCCTAAATATATATCTATATATCAAATTAATCAAAATTTTGAAAATAATATAATTGACGATATGAAGATTTTTAAATAGTTGTATACCTATCTTTCATTATTAGAGCTTTTAGCTTCTGCAGAGCCCCCTTCGTCAATATTTAAGTTGCTCTTAGCTATAGTAGTAGCCATCCCTGTATGTCTTATCTCACAATATTTCAAATAGCCACTCATCCTCATATATAGCACAATTTATCACCAGACCAGCCCTACTGATCATGTTTATGTACTCTTGACAAACTTGAAAAAAGTTAACCAAGGGATTTAAGGGCTTATATTACGCTATTTCCTGATCTGTGTTATAATGTTGTTTCGTCATCACAAACATACATGGAGTTATCTTTTGTTTTATTCGCACATGATTAACACATGAGACCTGAATATGCAGGCTGAGTTCTCCTCTCAAACAGAAAGCACTGTTTCACCTTGTGATGTCATGTGAAAATACAGAAAGTGTTCCACTGCAATGGCGGCTGGTGGTTTAATTTTTTGTGGGGCACCTACGCCAAAATTAAAAATATATATTATAAATATATGTATTTCATATAGCCTATATAGTATTATATCAAATACCAGAAACAGACTGTAATTTGTCTTATACAGCAGCACAACCCACCTCTCACAACCATCCTCAACAATCAGCCACAATACCACAACCTGATGCACCGCTCATAACCAGCCCCAACGACTTCAGCAAAACTACAATAAAAATAACGATAAACATTTCTGAATACCAATCACTTTATTTGAGTTTGCCTCGAGCAACGCCCTCAAGACACACTTCAGGGTTGCAATGTAAACTTAAGGGCAGAAACTCAATGGGCAAACACATGAATCAAAGAAAGTGATATAATTACATTTAACATGATAAAATATGTCTATGCAGATACACATTCAATTTTAAACAAAATATGAAACATATAGCCTAATACAAAATAATGACTTGATCATTTTTTTCTATCTAGGTTTTTAAACTTAATATACCTTCACTAGAATTGTTTGGATTATTTCAGTCCCGGAATTTCCCAACTCTACAAAACAAAAAGTAAAATGTAGCCGTTGCCTCAAAAACACTTCATGACATCCCACAGTGGACCAGTGCATTTTGAGCTTTGGAGATGTAGACGAACTAATAATAAAGTTAGCCAAACAAGCTTCTCCGGGTATGTTTTTGTTGAGGTAACAACCTTCTGACATGGCTGAAAGCTCACAAGAATCAGTTTTGTGTTGTATAGGACCTTTAATGAACAAAACTGGGAAACAGGCAGATATAATTAGATAAGAGACAACAGAAGTCTAAAGTGTGAGGGAGTTGAAAAAGGCTGCCGATTGGAGACAGGACAGGGCCTTGCCGGGTGCTGTTGCTTTATGAAGGCCTGGCGCTCGCCCAGTTCGCTGGGGTAAAGCATGACGTGGTTTGAGTGCCTGGGTGCCCCGCTGTAGGCCTCTTGTTGGCAGCTAGTCTAAGTGAGTCTGCTTAGACACCTCACACTGAAATGAGTTAAGAGCAGAGAGAGAATGGAGAGAAAAGACAGCCACCGTCAAAGCTAGACAGTTTACACTCGCAGCAGATGGTGGGAGGTGGAGAAAAAAGGAACAGAAAAGGAGGGAGGAGCAAAGTGGTGAAAGAGTGGAAAAGAGGACAGGCAAAGAAGGTGAGCGTGAGGACAGCATTGAGCACAACAACATACTTTAGACTTTTTCAGCCAACGTGGTGAGTAAAAACGAACACACTGGAACGTAACATTGATGATTAATGAAAAACAAGTTGTCTTCCTGTAATATGAGTGAGGGAGCTCAGTCTTGTGAACTCAGTGAACCCGGTGCACTCAGCTGAGAGGGAAAAAAACAACGTGTGGCTTCTAACTGGTTGTTGTGATTACAAGGGCTTCCTCTGTACCTGTGAGTCACCTTTAAGCAATTATTTTAATACTCAAGGTAACAATTTTTCAATGTTAAACTTCCAGGACTCAAATGTTTTTGAGGCTTAACAAAGTTAACTTCTTCTTTGAAGTCATCTCCTCCAGTGTATTGTTGATGTAGTCCACATTGTGAAAGTGAGTTGGTAATGAGCTGAAGAGTATGTTTTTTTTTGTTTTTTTTAAAGAATTTTGCTCTGTTCCTCCTGTCATATTAAGCCTCAATGTTTAGGGTTAAAGATTAAAATAGTGGTGATGCGTAAGAAAATGCATTTTGAAATTTTGTTATGTCCTTAAGTGTCTTTAGAAATAAATTTATTTCAGACCACCTCCTCATTGCAAGCATTTTTGTAGGGTCAACAGTAATGACTTGCCAAGTCACTGTCACTAAATGGTTGAAATAAGGTACTCTGCTGGACAACACCACATTCGACTGGACATTACTACTGTACCCACTGAAATTTGATTAACTTCACTTCTTAATCTAACTAATGCAATGGTAGCCATAATAAATGACTAGGTATATGCTTGTAGCTTTGGTTCAGCTGGTATGTTGCATAATGTATTTGTCTAAGCTGTTCTGTGTCCTGTTCTAGTAGTGCTTCTGAAGAGCCTGGGTGCCCCCACAGACGACAGTGTAGACAGTCCAGCTATGCCTCCTAGCCCGTCAGTGGGCAGACCTCCAGGCCAGAGGGGGCGAAGACCAGGACGCAAAAAGGCCAACATAACGGGGACTCTCCTGGGACCACAGAGCATACAGACAGGAAAAGAGCTGGTGCCAGTCAAGATCCCCAAGAAACGAGGACCAAAGCCGGGCAGTAGGGTGAGTATGTTGTGCCTACATGAAGAGAGCAATACACTACTATTTTCAGCATTTATTTGTCAACATTAACTTTATGCTTGCCACATCCATCTTTGCAGTTAGCATGGGCCAAAACAGCAGGGTGGTTTGACGATGTCATGGCTGGACCAGGACGGCCTGTTGGTCCAGGGCGACCAAGGGGCAGGTTACCCGCCAACTGGGCCCAGAGGATAGCTCTGCAGCAGGCCCACGCTCAGGCCCACGCTCAGGCCCACGCTCAGGCCCACGCTCAGGCCCACGCTCAGGCACTAGCAGTCAAGATCCCAAAGAAAAGAGGCCCCAAACCTGGAAGCAAGGTACCACTATCATTGAACACACAGGAAGCTAATGATGTCCCGGGAGGATTTCAATATATGTGTTGTTTTTTGCTATTTATATTTTTTTAGAAACAGATGAATAAAGTTACTATTAAATCATATCAACGTTAATCATTTATTTTCATCAGTCAACAAAATGCAGTGAATGAACAAAAGAGAAATCTAAATCAAATCTATATTTGGTGTGACCTTTGCCTTCAAAAGAGCATTGACTCTTCTAGGTATAGTTTTTGAAGGAACTCGGCTGGTAGGTTGTTCCTGCATCTTGAAGAACTAAGCACAGATCTGTGGATGAAGCGCCCCCACAGAGCCCTGACCTCAACCACATTACATGTCTGGAATTGCATGAAGAGACAGAAGGATGTGAGGAAGAACAATCTTCAGCTCTTAATGACTTTGGCCTTTTCTTTTGTTTGCTCACATTGCATTTTGGAAATGGATGAAAACAGTCATTATTTATATTTTTGAAAGCATTCTTTGTTTACAGCATTTTTTCACACCTGCCTAAAAGTTTTGCACTGTACTTAGAGTCTGTTGAAACCCATCTCTAAGTGGCCTCTACAGTAGATCAAAAGCTGATCTGAAATTCTTATTGCAATGATAACACATTATTAAATACAATGCTATATTTACATCATTTTTCTCACCAGAGGAAACCTCGTGTGATACCAAATCCAGTCCCCACATCTCCCACCAGCAGCACCCCGGAGCCTGACACCAGCACTGTGCCTCTGGACAATGCCACCATCCCCAAGTCTGCACTACAGGCACCCACAGGTACTGCTCAGCTAAGATGGATTTCACTAGACCTGTCACTAGGGCTGCTCGATTATGGAAAACATCATCATCATGATTATTTGGTCAATATTGAAATCACAATTATTTTTTAGTTACACGATGCATTTATTCAGCATTTCTCTAAAAAAAAAGAAAAAACACTTTGTTATGCAAAACTTTCAGATTGAAAAAAAATATAGGCTACAAATCAGTTGCGGTTAGTGATATAATTTTTTGGGGGGAGCGCATAGGCCAAAATTATAAATGTATATTATAAATATATGTATTTTATATAGGCTATGTAATATTACAAAGTATAACGAATGCCTGAAAAACGGTAAAAAAAAATACATTCCTGAACCATTTTCTTTCAACAACTTTCAGTTTCTCTTCTTCACAGTCAGTAGTCAATCCTCACTTGTTGCTTCTGGCAGCTACTAACCGCTTGTCGCTGCTGGAGTATCCTCTTCCTACAATGAACTCACACGTGATTTCAGAGTGAGAGTTCAGCTTGGGGTCAGAACAGAAGGATAGACTGCAAAAGCTAAAAAGCACTACTCAATGCCTATCCATGATACGGTCAAATGTCACATTTACCTGTGAAGAAAATGAAGAAAGTTAGTAGATTTGAACTTTCTATCTTGTTGTTTTGGTTTAGTTTGCGTGTATTTGAACAAGTTCGGCAAAGTGGGCCCTCACTTAGATCCACGGAGGATTCAACAGCTCCCGGACCACTTTGGTCCAGGCCGGGCCTCCTCAGTCCTGCAGCAGTGTGTCCAGGCCTGCGTGGACTCTGCTCACAACCAGCGCACTGTGTTCTCCTGCCTCAAGTCTGGACAGGGAGGAGAGGTCATTTCAGGTGAATTTTAGACCATGGTCATCTTCACTAATACCTTTAATCCAAATGTCATTCACCTTTTAAATTGTAATTTTATGGGTTGTTTCTTAGACCTCCTCTTTGACCTCCATGTTTTGAATGGTAGACTTACACTTCGACAAACTTTATTGATCCACAAGTGAAATTACTTTAGCTCACATATTACCATATATTATAATAACAAAGTTTAAAAATATAAATGTAATAATAAATTCAAAATAAGTAGCAATCATAGCAAGAGACTGATGTCAAATAAGACGCAGTTATATAAATGTATATGTACAAGTAAAAATGAAATATTGAAATATAGTAATACAAATAATATATCTCAGCTACATACAAGAGGTGATAAGGGTAAACAATAATAATAATGATTGACAGGACATAGTGTTATCTGTTACATAAAGGTGAGTTGTGGGGAGTTGTATGGAGTATGGTATGAATGTAGTCCTGTATCTCACTGAGCAGAGCTGTAGGGGCCAAAGGAGCTGTAGGAAACTCATAGCCCCTGGTGGGATTAATAAAGTTGTCTGAATCTGAATAATAGGGCTACACAATTTTGGAAAAATATTGAACTGTGATTGTCTTTGACACGCATTGTGATTGCAATTAGATTGGCAGTTTATTATTAATAAGATTCTGTTCAGAGTTCACACTGTAATCATGCCCAGAAGAATTGATAAAAAAGAATGAAGTATGAACTGACAGACTAATACTATAATGACATTGCAGAGCATGTTTGTACAGATGTAAACTACAGGGTGAGCAGTTAGATGCAGACAGGATATTTTGTTGTTTGTGGAGGATATTATGGTTGTTCAAAAACAGCAGTATTTGCGATATGCTCTGTATACAGCACCTCACTGTGTTTCAAAATGAACATTCAATTTATTAAAATCATATAATATAAAATAAACACCCTATTAAAATTCTAATTAATTAAAGTCAAGACAACCCATTTGTTTTTACGTGTAGAATACTTCAATTTGTGGTGTTGTTTTAGTGTTACTTATGCCTCTGAGCACTGAGACACATCTCTCTCATCTCTCTTTCTAAACACAGAAGGGTTCTCTGCTAAAGTATTAATTTTATTTGTGTAGTTTGTAACATGTCAGTTGCATCCACTCTCATTACCCTTTATCTTTAAATATTTATTAATTTTAGCACAACCCACACACAGAGTCTGTTGTATCCATTCAGATAGTAATATTCATTTTATTGCAAGTAATCTAACAGTCCTAATCCCTAGTAGTCTTTATATATGTGGAATGCTAACATGTGATCTGTGTATCTGTTAGCTTACTTTGAGCAGCAGCAGCACACCCTGACCCTGCCCACAGTCAGCAGTGTGACCTACGTTCTACGCTTCCTGGAGAAACTGTGCCACAACCTCCACTGTGACCCTCTATTTGGAAACCAGCCCGTGGCCCGAGCATCCACACACTACAGCCTTTCCTACCCAACAGGTCAGTTTGGATAAACTGTAAATACATCTGACATTCAGTTAGTCACTTAAAGGCTACTTATTGATACTCATGTCATCAACATTCCAAGGGTTTGTGATGCTAACTGTAGGCACTGCTCTGTTTGAGACTTTAATCTGAGTTTTGTTTGAACACAATCTGACCAAAAAACAGACTTGGTTGGAGTGACAACAGGTAAGCTACTCCCTCTCAAATAACATTACAGTTGCAATTTGCCAACAGTTTTTCAGTTTGTAATTCTTGTTGAAAATCAAACACCTAAAGCAGCTCCTAAAAATGTGTTGTTTAAATAATTTTTGTGTGATGTCACTGCAAAATATCAATTAATAAAAAATGACTTTAATGAGCATTTATATCCAAGTTATAGCAGTCTTCCCCCTCCTTAGCTTAGCTAATGTTGTATTTTGATTGATTCATGCATGTTTGAGTAATGCTGACATCAGAAAAATGTAAGTTTTCATCTACGCCTATGTTCAATAAACACACGAGTTTAGAGCAAAAACATTTATTGCTATTTCGTTAGCATACATGTGAACAAGTGTGCTACCGAACCACCTTTATCGTGTGAACTCTGTAAATTAAACATTGTATTACTCCCAGCAGGTGTCACATATGGGTTCACCAGAAAACAGAACTTAACAGACATGACACTATGAGGAGCTGGGCCTGTTCTGTTGTCAGTTCTGCTGTTTTGAAAAGGAAGTCAAGGAACCGGTTTCTTTTCTTAAAGGTGCATTGTGTAACTTTTCTGGTGGAGGGTCCAGCAAATGCTTTTCTGCATGGAGATGGAATTGCTTTGTCTGGAATGTTTCACAGTATGGCATTAAACTTTTCTACTGTATTTTCATGGTGACCAAACCAGACCAAGTTGCAGATCAGATCTGTGAAGAGACAACCCTGCTCACAGGCAGAATGCCTGTTTTTCTAGGTATTTCTGAGCCATTAAACCACCTGTAATTTATTAAATGTAAGGGAAATCTGTTTGATGTCACCTGAAAAGTTACAAAGTGCACCTTTAAAGTGTTTCATATTAATATCAAGGTTTATAATTTACAAGTAAAATTAAGATATATATATATATATGACATATTTTAATTAAACCTTATAGTAAGCTTTTTTATTACGGTACCCTTGTTGCATTGGGTACAAGTTCACATATTACTTTTGTAATTATCACTTTGTCTGTTTTGTTTTTTATGTTACAGAAAGAAGGAGTTTTGGGAACAGTATTATGGCTGGTCCAGATCGGGGCAACAAGCGCTTTCTTCAGGAGTCCTATAACAGCTCAGTACCTCAGAAGCTGGCCAAAATCTCCCGCCTCTCCACAGATGGTAAGTCACGTGTCACTGACTTAGTAAAGGCTGTTTTTTTGGCTTTGAAACTTCTTTATGAACATTTTATTGCTTAGGCTGTTTTAATCATCTTTTACTGTATAACTCACTATATTGATACCTTTCATGTCTTTCTCTTGAGGAAATATTTCAGTATTTTTATCCCGCGCGCTCTACACTCTCATGTCATTCCTGGAGGGGTAAGACGTTGGGGTGGTAAACTGGAGGCACCGCTCTGTCTAAGGCTCTTTTTGTCAAGTTAATCTGAACTTTGTTTAAACAGAATCTTACCATAAAGGACTGACTTAGTTGGAACTATAGCAGCTGATCTGTCTTGTGCTGTTAAACATGTCCCTTTCAAATAATATTGAAGTCATAATCTCACATTAGCCCTCTTTCAGTTAGTCACACCTTCATCGGACCATGAAGCTATTATATTAATCACAACCTCCATACAGGGATTTTCCACCTCATATAAATTTGTTAAAGCCAGCCTATCGTGCAAACGACTTTTCAGAGCTGTTAACTATGTTATAAATGTTTCCCCTTCTCATTTACTTTTTCAGAGTTGTATTTGGAGTGATTTGTGCATATTTGACCAGTCTTTAGTAACTTCTTTTCAAGACGCCATATTGACAATCAAATCCCATTCACTATCACCGGTGTATGCCCAGTATCCACTGCTCTGTACTTACTTTGTTCCCCAGTTTTATTTTCTTAGTCGTTTGGTACAAATGAAAAAAAAAAACCTGCTCTCTAGCGTGATCTGCAGCTGTCCATCAGAGGTGCTCACTCTTTGTTGTTTACAGTGATGTTGGCTCCTTTTGGGCACCATAGCTTAATAATGCGTAAGTCAGCAGACTTTTTGATTAAGTTGTTTTAGATGAATATTGCAATTTAAGATTAAATTGCAAATTAACAAATTATTATTGCAGATTATAACATAATGATCCATGGGTGTCATAGATTATAACTAGCAGACACAAGCACAATATCTATACCATTACCTATAACGTTTGTCTCATAGGTGAGACTTTTAGTGAAAATGGTGTCGGAGCAGCAGAGCACTTGAAGAAGAGTCCTCTGTCACCAAATTCCACGGTCCAGTCATCAGGCCTCAGGTCACCCTCCAAACTCCACAACTCACCAGGTGAACGACAATCTAAAACTAATAATGAGCAGTTTAGTACTTCTATGTAAGTCTTTATAAACCTCGATTATGAGATTAGGAATCTTCCTTTTTTTTTTGAGATATTCCAACAAAAGAATCAATGCTCATATATTTATTAAAGATATAACCAATATTTAAATTAAAATACAAAATAAGGTATGAGAATAAAATGATTATATTAATTATAATGTATCAGTAATTATATTTATTCGTATTTACCATAATCATTGGAGTTGTTTTATTTTTGATCTTCAGGCAGCCTGAGGGACAGCCCAAAGCCCAGCGGTCAGGACCCCAGTGTGTGGACAGTGGATGAGGTGATGCAGTACATCAGGGACATTGACCCAGTGCTGGCTCCACACGCTGACCTCTTCAGGAAACATGTATGTATGCTGTATTTCTGTCATGTTTCGGATTTTTACTGTTTATTTAGCCTTTTTTGTTATGTAAACCTCAAATGCAGTATTATACTGTATATCTTTGAAAAAGCATGGTTTTATATCTCTTTACTAAATGCATTGACTGTTAATGACAAAAGTCAAGTTATCATTGTTTAATGTTGTTGTCAGCCTTGTAAACTTCCTGAGCATGTCTTTAAAAGGCTCCTTTCCTGTCCGCTGCAGGAGATTGATGGGAACGCCCTTCTTTTGCTACGCAGTGACATGATGATGAAATACATGGGCTTAAAGCTCGGCCCTGCCCTCAAACTCACCTTCCACATCGATAAGCTCAAACGTGCTTAAAGCTGTCAGCATCACCGACTCCTCACAATGGACTTCAAAGCACTACATCCCAAACCCAACAGTACTCTTGCACTACATGCTGGACTTTATTAGATGTACATTTTTACATGTAACATCATTCTCAAGAGCAACATATTTGGTATTACATTAATACTGTTTCCTAAATGTTTATGTAGCACAATCCAGCCTCAAGGCAGCATGGGATTTTGTACGATAGTATGTATTTTATGTTAAAGTAACGTCAGATTTATTCATTTTACTGTAAAGGATCTTTTTCCTCGTGTTACATTTATCTACATTTCATATTTTCATACAGAGGTACTGTTTCATCAGCAGTGTTTATTATAGAAGTACAAAAAGGGGACTGACTGGGGAATGAATAAAAAATAAACCCAAAATTGGGAATACCAAAAGTCTTTGAGAAGGCTTGCAAATAACACATTAATTTAGTCAGAAAAAAAGATTTATTAAAGAAAATTAATGTATACTAGATATTTGCTAAAATCTCATTGTACTGTATTATTTACCATGTTTTTTGTATTTTTAAAACTTTTGTACTGTACATGTTTGTACAAGAAGATTCCATACTTTGTACAATAAATAATGTTGAACTTGATACTTAATTATGTCTACACATCAAAATGCTTGCTGCTCTCGGGCTGGAAAGTTGCACTCAGAGTAACCTTAGAAACCTGCCATCATAAACAATGCATAGATATTTTTTACATGTATTAGCTTGACTTCCTATTGGTTGTGGCTGTGGAGGAAATGTGTGAGTGGCCAGTCATTAAACCATCAACAGACGCACAGCTGAGATGGGCAGAACTTTAATCATTTAACCAATCACTTTGACCTGTCCTGAAAAGTCCTTATAATACCTTTTGTAACAGAGGTACGTCTGGGCTGGCCGTGATCCATAACCATGTAAACAGAGAAAAATAATATATCTTTGATTGCTAAATTAGATTTGAAATTATTTTCAACTTTTCTTTAATCACACAAGACATAAATTATACAGCTATCAGTCCTGGGAAAGCTACTAAAATAAATTACTTGGTAATAAATAACAATACTAATAATTGTCAGTTCTCAGAAACCCTAACCTTCACATTTTACCTCAAATGCACTCTCTTAAGTCACTGACACCAGTTCGCCAGCAGAGGGCAGCATCTTTCTACCTATCCCCCTAACGGTCCCATCTCCTTGCAGTTTCTCCTTGGCCCCAGAGTCACGCACGTCCACGGGTGTCCATCCCTCCATCTGTTAGTCACAACACAATTCTCTGCTCTTTTTTCCCCCACTGGAACGTCACCTAATCCACAACCTTATTCTGTTACAACTTTGACATTTTCACTGTTGTACTTTGGAGGTCGTAAATTTCCCCCATTATTTAAACTCCATTCCATTTATGTTAATATGAACTCATTGTCCCTCGCTGCTACAGCTGTCATTACTCCTGTCAGTGGCTGAGTGGGCTATTAGGCTGGTGGGCGAAAATTACATGTGTGTAGTGAAGCGACTTAGCAGATAATATTGTCTCTTCAAATACAGCACTGGGTTGCAAAATAGTGACCAAAAACAGCTTGGGAATGACACGATGAGTATGAATGCAGGTCTCTGTGCGCAACCTTATGACGCATGGACAATATGGGCTCTGTTTCTGTTATGCATAGGCGCATGTGACAGGCTGGGAGCTCTTGGTTGCCTCTACTGCTTGCCTGCTTGTTGATGTGTAATAGTAGCCAGAATGCTGTTTGTGAAGCCAGGTCTATTTATAGAAGTAACAGCTCAGTGTGTTGTGTTTATGAAGGTTGGCTGGTGAAATTCCACTTAAGCTCCTAACACTAGAGTGGGATTTTCGATTAAGTGCCAGTTTCGTCATGCTGATGGCGCAATAGAGAAGGGTAAGCCAGTGAATAAGTATATAACAGTATTATTTTTGAAGCGTGTTGATTATATGACATCAGACCAAAACTAAAGTCCTGCTATGGGGACTTTTCAATTGTGTTTTGGTTTAGTTTGTGTGGGTGTCTTTCAAGTGCTGTGGGGTGTTCTGAAAATGTACAAAGTTGAGTTGTTGACAAAATTCCTGTCAGCCAAAATGAGTAAGAAAGGTCTGACTCAGTGCTTAATAAGTACAGTTTAGATAGGCTTAATAAAGCATAAACACAGACTTAATTCATAATGAGTAAAAAGGTAATTAAGAATCATTCAGCCTTAGTAACAATTAATACCCTTGACTCTTAACCTAACCCCTTAAAGATCCTATATTACACAAAATTAACTCTTGTGAGTTTTAAGACAGGTAATGTTGTTGCCTCATCAAAAACATACCTGGATTTGTGTTTTGTTTCATTCACACATGTTTGAGTAATCCTTTTATTATTTGTCTTTTTACATCTCTAAAGCTTAAAATGCTCCGTTCCACCTTATGATGTCATTAAGTGGTAGTTTTCAAGTTAATCACTACATTTTTACCTTAATTTCAGTAGATATTGGTGGAACGTGTGTTTTCTGTTTGAGAGAAGAGCTCAACCTAAATGTGCAGGATTTGTCTGTTAAACATGTGTGAATGAAACTCATTTAAGTCTTGCTCATGCTTTATTAGGGCTAATTAAGGTGTAGTTGTTATAAAGGCGCATCGAAAGGTCATAGCTCGATTCTGTGAATATTTCAACCTGGAGATTCAAAATAGGCAACATAACAAGGTACAAGTGGTTTACTGAATGGACTAACTTGGACTTGAATGGACCCCATGGTACAGACATCAGTGACGCAAAGCGAATCATGGATTTGTTATATCTTTCACTCCAAAAACTCTAAAAGTCTTATCTTGGAGCCTAGAATTGGTTACATATAATCCCAGTGTTTTGTGCCAGTACTATCAAATTGAAAATGGCTTCTGGATGAGAGCCGAAATGTCTTGATTGCAAAAACAGTGAACAGATGAGCATCGTTAAAACCTTCTCTACACTAAACCAGTCCTGGACAAATCAGGGATCTCATCTCAAAGGCCAAAGAGGTGGAGAGGCTGAGGTGGCTGGTGGTTCTGTTGCTGCGGTGGAGTTGGGAGAGAGGGGTTCAGGAGTGACATTTATGCACCATGTTACGGCTCCAGGCCTCCAGTTCTTTCATTTGTGTTGTGGGTGTTTAAATTTCTTTCTTTTTTTTCTCATGGATTCTTGCTGTTTGAGCCCTGGTCCCTGATTGGTGGAGCACTTCAACACTCAGCCACTCCCACCTCACCTCCAGCCCCTCCCCCTATTTAAGGAGATCAGCTTCACCTGTTCGGGGCTGCTGGTCTTTGTGGCCAGTCTGCCATTTTGTGTGTCTGTGTCTCTTTCGGGTCAGTCACTTTGTACTAGTACATGTCTGATTTTGTTTGTTGAGACACTTGGTTAGTTTAGTCCTGTTTTGTGCCTTTTTGTTTTATCATTTGATTCTGTTTGTGGGTTTATGTGATTTTACTTTGGGACACTTGTGATTTAGTTTTGTTTGCATTCCTTAGTTTAGTCACTTGTTTTTTTTTTGTATAAACCCATGTGACTTGTTTTTGGCAAAACTCGTTACTCTAGGGACTCTATTTCAGTCCTGTTATTTAGTACATTCCTTTTAATTAAATTACCTTATTTATTCCGTTTTCCATCTTGTTTTTTTTTTTTTTTTTTGTTACTTCCCCTAGCAGAGCTGGGTCGTAACAACCAAAATATTGTATAAATGAAATGATTCAAATATGGATCACTTATGCCACTATAGTCTTAGTATAAACCTGTATAAACATTGAAACATTCATCAACTTTTACCACTACTGCTACTTTTCTCATCATAATTACACTGCCCTACAATAATCAAGATTTTAAAAGGTTTCAGCATTGTTGTATTGTCAAAACACAGAATAACATCAGTGCAAGATGGGGTCAAACGTGATTTACTTAGTCGAGTCTAAGGGGGGGCAGTAAAGCTACATGAACTGCTATGGCTTTTGCTTTTTCAGTTAGAGTTATTTATATTAAGGTGTGATAGTGCAAGACATGGTGAAGCATTATCTAGGCTGTACTTTTGCTGGTGCGAGAGCTTTTACATTGCTCTGATATTTGACTAACAGTACTGTCATTGTGTGGATTCCACTTGTGTGTACAAAGTATGGGGAAATCCTGTCTGCTATTTACCAACAGTGTAGTTTCATATAGAGTCATGCAGTGCCAGTTTCACTAAATCTGAGAGGAAGTGTTGTGGCCAAAAGTAAGCACCAAGAACAGCTTTCTCACGTTCTGGTATAGTTGGCAAAAGGACCCATGTCGAATACTGGGCGCACATTGTGAGTGCACAGTGCACATATCAGAAACACACTCAGATTTGTACTTAGAGCTCCATATAGTCTCCTTACTTAACTACAAATGCTACTACCAGTACTATTGCTTGTACTGTAGGGCTGTACTCAAAATATACATACAGACTACTTGACAATACATTTATTGATACAGAGATGTGTATCGGGATACATTTAAACAACAGATAAATGATTAATTGTAGAGTTACCTGCTACTTACTGCATTAAATGTGAATCTACTGGGCTACATGGAATTTACTAAACTTTTAACACAGTTTGGAATTTTGGACATAGGGCCTCATGTCCTAGTGAGCCATAGTGTTGGCGATCTGTGGAGACACTTTTTTTTTTAAATATTCCATTCAGTCCTTGTATTTCCAGAGGTTGCTGGTGCTAGTCTAGCGCATGTCAATGGCCATAGTTAGTCCACTACTAAAAACAGTCTTACCCACTCCACAGTGTACCGAAAGCAAATTAATTATCACGCCAGACTGTAAATGTCTATGTTGATAGAATAATGTTTGAAATAAAACTAATCTTGCATCACATGAATTGTCACACGGGGGCTATTTCCTTATATATCAGTCCACCGAGTCCTGCCAAGCTTTCTATCAGGAAGTACAACTCCCTGCTGCTCCTCAGACATAAATCCTTTAAATGCAAGGTTGGTTTTACTTCTAAAATTCAGACATTCACATCGACAGTCTGGAGTTATAATTGTTTTGCCTGAGGTGCACTGTGGAGTGGATAAGACTGTTTTTAGTGGCAGGCTAACTATGGCCATTGACATGCACTAGTCCAGCACTGGATGGAATATTTTAAGTGTCTCCACCCGTCTCCAACACTCTGGCTCATTAGCAAAAGTGGCCCTATGTTTTCCGAACTGTCACTTTAAGGGATATCCTAGGTCTCCAACCTTAAACTTCTATTTCTTATTATTAGTAGTACATATTACATTTAATTACACTGTAACAGGCTATTGCTTTTTTATGTATAATAGACTGTCACTATTACTTAGAGCTGAAACAAGTTACTTGATTAATAATTGAATACTAAATTAAAACTCTTTCATCAATCAACTTATCTTTTTCTGGACTATACATAAACTCCAAAACTTGTCATGTGCTTACAGAGTTTTTATAAACCCAAAATAACACAGGAAATGTCTCATTTTGTTGTAACTGTATCTTGGTATCTCTTCAGCTTCATATCTAGCTTCATCTTGTTCAAAGTTATTAAAATCTTATATTCCAGGGCCTTTCGCAATCAAAACAATTAATCAATTAATCAAAAGAATAATCACCAGATTAATCGATTACCAAAACTTTACTTTATCTTGCGGTTACTACAACTGCTTTCATTACCATTACTACCATGAGTTATCCTATTTTACTACTTCTTCCTGGTATCATAATACTTTATTTGGCATAGATTTTGTTACCTCTTAGTTCATTATCTGTTCATGATAAACTGAAATTTCAATAATTAAAATAAGAATATTGCTATAGACATTTTTAATAGGTTATCTATAAAGTGTCTGTAATATATTGTTAAGATAATAAACGTCCATCCATCCATCCACGTGTCCCCAAAGACACTTTACAGATCATTATTTACAGATCTTTATTCATTCACTCCAGACCCGGTGGTTGTAAACTACTATTGTAGCCACAGCTGCCATGGGGCAGACTGACAGAAGTGCGGCTGCCAATCCAAACGGCGTTATCAGCCCCTCCGACCATCACCATCACTCACGCACAGGGCCGGCCCCCCCATTAGGCAACATAGGCAAATGCTAAGGGCGCCCCTCCGCTAGGGGGCGCCGAGCGCAAAAATCGGCGATGGGGGATAAAATCCTCCACTGTCTAAAACAGGGGTGGGCAAACTACGGCCCGGGGGCCACATACAGCCCGTTAACCTTTTTAATCCAGCCGCCAAACATGAATGAACTTCAATAAAATGTATTAGTTTTATTTTCCCTGCAATTCTAGCGTTTCCCAATAGATGGCACACTCTAGATACAGTGATACATAAAACCAAATTATCCACATGGGCCAGGTGTACAGTGCCCGGGGGTAGAACTATATCTTGAACACGACTTCCTCACTCATGGTCCGAAAACCTTCCCATAAAGCACTGCGGCCAAGTATATATCTAGTGTGCCACGCACACTGCACCTGCTCCCGCACGGCGCGTGCCACATTTCCTCTTGTTCGGTGTGGACACTGCGCGTGGACTGTGTCTTGTTGCATACGCTGCGTGGACCTCGCATTCTCCTGTGCACCTCTAAACCAGAACTAACACCAGGACTAAACCAGGTCTAAAGCAGGTCTACACCATGTGTAAACAAGCATTAAATCAGGACTAAAACCAGGTCTAAACCAGGATTAAAACCAGGTCTAAACCAGGACTAAAACCAGATCTAAACCAGGTCTAATCAAGGTCTAAAACCAGGTCTAAACCAGGACTAAAACCAGGTCTAAAACCAAACAAGAATTTGCAGGAGGTGGTTGCTACATTCATGTAGTTTTTAAAAAACATGACAATATCAAGTAATCCAGTTACCTATTTAAGTAATTTAATGGATTACATTACAAACTACATTTTGGGGTATGTAATCTGTAATCTGTAGGGAATACAGTTTAAAGTAACCTTCCCAACACTGTCAACAGAATTATCAAATGTGTCACAATCAAACGGAAGTCAAAACTTCTGAAACGAAAAATGTTAATTTTTGAAGTGGAAAATCATCGGCCCGATATATGGTGCACATGTTGAATTGAGATGTTTGAATATGTCACATGTAAATTGTTGGATCCTGCAAGTTATTTTCGTCTTATTTGCTGGGTTGCTGGGTAGTCAGACTAGAACACTCCATCCATCTGCTCCTGGTCCGGCCCTTCCATCAAATTTTAGAACCCTTTGTGGCCCTCGAGCCAAAAGGTTTGCCCACCCCTGGTCTAAATCATCGTCACTATGAACTGTTTGATTTCTTGTGAGTATCTGTACTCTGGCAGTATTTTTTATTTTTTTGCAATCCAAGGGGCGCCACCTGAAATCTTGCCTAGGGTGTCAAAATGGTTAGGGCCGGGCCTGCTCACGCACACACCACTTTCATACTATGTAGCATGTTTTGGCTGATGGAGGAAACCGGAGTGCCCGGAGGAAACCAATCCAGACACGGGGAGAACATGCAAACTCCACACAGAAAGGCCCTGGGCGATCCGGGGAGGATTTATTTGGGAGGAAATGTAATTAGTATTTTTCAATTTCACAAATTCACTGAATCCTCGCACATTTTTCCTAATTTTACCTCCTCCATTTTAAGCACAACACTCTCTCCTACTACCGCCTAATATATCCCACCCACAAATTTGTACCAGAATAAAAGATACTGTTAAAAGTTATGAAGTCTCTTGTATTACATAAAGCCATTTTGTAACATCTAATAATGACATAAGTTTGAGCAGAGAAGCCTTAACACAGCAGCATCACTTTGCTCCTGTGGTTTAGATAACATAGTATCTAGAAGTCAGGTCATGTGATCACACTGTTTACAGATGGTGCAGGTCAAAGCACATTCACTACAGCATATAGCATGTATTTAATAATGCAGACGACCATCCAGATAAAACTGAGACAATGAGTAAAGTGTGACTTTAAAGGGCCTATATTGCACTATTTTCTTATCTATGCTATAATGTTGTTCATCAAAAACATACCTGGAGTTGTGTTTTGTTTTATTTACGCATGTTTAACACCGCGCATATTTAGGCTGAGTTCAAACAGAAACACTTTGTTCCACCTTGTGATGTCATGTGGTAATATAGGAAGTCCCCCACCCTGTTTTAAAACTCAATACACCCTCACTAGATTCATTTGGATAATTTCAGCCCCAGAATTGCCCATCTCTACTAGACAGAAGGTAAAAGGTTGCAGTTAACTTGTAAACTACGTCAGGACATCACTAGGTGGAACAGAGTATTTTAAGTTTGGAGATGTAGAAAGAGTAATAATGTAGGATTACTCAAATGCAGTATTATAACATGGCTTAAAACTCCAAGAATCCATTTTATGTAATATAGGACTTTAAATATCTACTAAGACCTGATAAACAATTCCAGTGTAAGGACCGAAAAATGTTCCTTCCAGTTCAAACACAAAATAGATCATATTGTGTGTTGACATTTTTATTTATCCTACAAGTAACATTTTAAGACATCCTGCAGCTTCAGCCAGTAAATGCTTTTCTTAGAGCCAACTCCCAACATGGATATGAGTGGAACCGGTATCATGCGGTCCAGCAAATATCTGTTACCAATATCACTATCAGTGCATCCCTACTCACAACAACAACCACCGACTTCCTTCTCCCCACAGCAGCAGTGCCATCAACCTCCTCAGCCTCCTATTTTTCACTACCAAGAAAGAGGGAATACTGTACATAGATAATTTACAATACTTCTTCGACAAATGTTTTTAGTTGAAACATAAGCGTTCAGTCCTTTATTAAAGGTTCATTGCGCAACTTTTTTGGTGGAGGGTCCATCACCTTTTTGCTTTGTCTATATTCGTCTTAAGACACATTTTTATTCATTGGCTTTTAGCACCTCCTGAGCTGCGTGGCCCTCTGTGTTGTTTATGCTTTACTTAGTTTATTGCTTTCATCTACCTGTAAAATTCTGTGGTTTGACAGTTGTTTTAGGACTAGTATGATTTGGGCTGAGCATATGGTTCTTGTTTTTGTTTATCTTGTTGGTTTTAATGTGTGTGATCAAATCTGAATGTTTATTTCTTATTTTATTATTGTTGTTCTTGCTTTGTATCTGTGCAGCACTTTGGAAAATGTTTGTTTATGAAATGTGCTATAGAAATAAAGTGGATTGGATTGGATATTCCCATCTCAAGGAAAACAACTATAGGCTACAACAGCATTGCCTCTCCACATCTATTTACAGAGAGAATTATTGTATTTTTGAGAGACAGAAAACACCCATAATGGATAAATGTTGGGTAGATTCCAGGCAATAGCAACAAGCAATAACATCTCCATGGAGACAAGCAGACAAGCACCCTCCACTAGAAAAGTTGCACGATGCACCTTTAAAAAAAAAAGTATGTATTTCCGTCTATTTAATTATTTATTTATGTTATAAAGATGAAAAAAAAAATATATATAATGATCTAAGAAAAAGGCAAGTTCCAGTACAAAGTTTCTCACCATTGTATTTCCTGTCTTGTCAAACCACCAACATGCACACATTGTATATGGGGCTTTTAGCAGCAGGATAAGACTTGTAAGACCTGACATGTACTGCTGTAGCATTAATTCCACCCCCAGCCTGTAGCCTGTTAGCGCGCCTTTGCTAACATGTGCTTGCCACTGTCACCAGATTAACACTCCGGCTTAAAACCCTGCTCACAAAGACACTGTGTACAGAACAGTGGCTGCGCTAATGCTTTTCCTCCTCTATTCCAGCTGAGTGGCACGTAACTCTCCTGGACCGGCCCCAATAACTCCCCAGTTAACTTTCAACTGCCCCAAGTCAAATAAAGTGTAAGTACAGCAAGTAAAGAAAACAATAAGAGCTTGTTCCCCATGGAGCAATCTGATCAAGAGGCTCTCCGCTCTTATACTGCTTGAGTGCGCTTCTATTTTGTTGACTACATTAAGGAGACTTCTGATTCAATAACAGGGCTATTTCACACAGAGCAGTATCGTCTATATTACCATATTCAAGACAAGGGCTTCTGCACTTTTGTGTATAGGACAACCACTAGTCCTCAAAGGGGTGGTACTATGTTTTTTACGGTTTTCCTTAAAGGGCCCATATATTTCCTGATTTATGTTTTAATGTTTCCTCATCACAAACATACCCGGAGTTGTGTTTTGTTTCATTCACACACGTTCAACACATAAACGCTGTATATTTGAGTTCTTCTCTCTAATGGAAAACACTCTGCTCCACATTGTGATGTCATGTGGTAATACAAGAAATGTTCCACTGTGTTTTTAAACTCCATAGTCCTTTACTAGAATCATTTGAATGATTTCAGCCCTGGACTATCCAACCTCTACTGAACTAAATGTAAAAGGTTTCTGTTAACTTGAAAACTACTGCCTCATGATGTCACAAGGGTAAAGAGCATTTTGAACTTTGGAAATGTAGACAGACTAATAATAAAGGGTTGCTCAAACATGTGTGAATGAAACAAACCAGAACTGCAGGTATGTTTTTGAGTAGCCAACATTATAACGTGGCATAAAGCTCCCAAGAGTCAGTTTTGCATAACACAGGACCTGTAACTAAGCTTGCTTATCTGTTGGACAGCATTGTATAGCTGCCAATACTACTTTGAGAAAGCCAAATCTCGTAAGATCTCGGAAGCTAAATAAACCTGGTTAGTACTTGGATGGCAGACCTCTGGGAATACAGCAGTGGACGGCAGTGGCTGTAATGTATACTGTTGTTGTGTCCTTGGGTAAGACAATTCACCCACCTTGCCTCCATTGTTCAGCTACGTTGGTGTATGAATGGGAGCGTGTTTGTGGGAGCGAATGCAATACAACAGATGGAAATTAGTTCATGGCTACAATCTGGTGTTTACAGAATGTTTAGCATGTATGTTTGTTAAAGGGCCCATGTTATGTTAGTTTCTGAACTGTGATAATGTACTTTCCCCATCAAAAACATAGCTGGAGTTGTGTTTTGTTTTCATTTACACATTTAGACACACACATTCGGAGTTCTTCTCTCAAACTGGAAACACACTGAAGTGCTCCACTATGTTTTCGAACTCCATACACCTTCACTAGAACCATTTGGGTGAGTTCAGCCTTGGAATTTCATATCTTTACTAAACTAAAGATAAAAAGAGGTGTTCACTTAAAAACTACCACTACATGACATCACAAGATGAAACAGCATTTTGAGCTTTGGAGATGTAGATTGACTAATAATAAAGCATTACTCGAACATGCGTGAATGAAGCTCACGAGTCAATTTTGTGTAATATAGGACCTTTAACATGCACTGTCCCAACATAATAAACTAATAAAAATACTTATCTTCAATCATTTTTTAATCTTGTTCTAGCAATAATTTCTCAATATTTTATAGAGCAGACTGTATTTGGAGAGCTTCTTTATTGGTCAGTGCTTCGAGGGCCAAATCATCATGGGTCTAAAATTGTGCCAGGAAATGATCAAATGTGATGTTATCAAAAGATGTGCAAGGACAGAGCAGAGCGGTGATGAATACTGGTGTAGCATGGCTCAAATAGCAAACCAAGGTAATGCTTTTCTGTTGTGTTTATTTTCAACACTGCATTAATGGCTGCCAATAATATGGAGAAAGTGGCAGGTCTCTAGATCTTGAACTATAGGCTTGGTCAGGACTACCTTAGCTACAAGATTTTACCTATTGATACTTGCAGTGGCATCATGCTGGGAATGTTCTGCATGTATGTGTATGGTGGAATTTTAAGTTACCATGGTGACACAATGCACGCGTGAGCAAACACAGTCAGCAAAGTTTGCCGACTGTCTGAAAACTCAAGAAAAAATACAAAATGGATTTAAACAACACATTTTCAGGAGTCTGTGATCAATTTGAGTGTTCACGGTCCTGAGTTTGAGGTGAAACATATTTGAGAGGGGCTTGTTTAAGTAAAAATGAGCTCATCTGTTGTAGTTCCAGCTAAATCAGCTCTTTATGGTTGGATTGTTTTCAAATAAAGCACAGGTTACAGTCTACCAAAGCCTCAGACAGAGCATGCCTACAGTTAGCGTCACACCTTCAGGAAATGTTGATGACATCAGCTGTAAAGTATATATTGTCCATGAGTTTTGAGTTGATCAGGGAAACCGGAGTGCCTAAAAGAAACCCACTCAAGCACAGGGTGAAACATGAGAAGTACAGAATAGAGAATAGGGTCAATGAATACTTGTGGTGAATATTTGCTGACAATTGTCCAATGTCAGGGGAACACCAAGTTTAGTGGTTTAGTGCCCATAGCTAGTGAGCCAGACACTTCTTAAAACCACAGCGCTTTCTGTTGCATTTTTGTATGAAAAGCGCTCTATAATTAAAGTTTTGATTGATTGACTGATTTAATGTACCGGTTCTCATCTAAGTTCTCATCTTTATTTGCTGTTCACAGTCTGCACCACTTTAGGCTAAATGGGTATACTGTGGTATTATGTTGTGAATTAGGGAAGAACAATAACTGAAAATTGAATTTAGACTTAGACAAACTTTGTTGATTGTTACGGCCCCAGGCTTCCAGTTCTTTGATTTGTGTTTTGTGCTTTAATTTCTTGTTTTGTCATTTGGATTCTTGCTGTGTGAGCCCTGGTCCCTGATTGGTGGGGAACTTCAACCCTCGGCCACTCCCACCTCACCTCCAGCCTCCTCCCCCTATTTAAGAAGACTCTGCTCACCTGTTCGGGGCTGCTGGCCTCTGTGGCCAGTTTGCCATTTTCTGTTCGTGTCTCATTAGTGTTAGTCTAACTTTGTGTGTGAGACACTAGTTTAGTTTAGTTCTGTTTTGTGTCTTTTCAGTTGTCACTTGATTCTGTTTGTAGGTTTATGTGACATTTGTGATTCTGTTATGTGTCCCTTAGTCAGTCACTTTTGATTTGTATAGACCTACGTGACCCGTTTTGGCACAAAACTTGTTATATTTCAGTCCCGTCCTTTTGTTTCTTAGTTTAGGTTATTCTATGTACATAGTTTAGCCTGTTTTGTTTAATTTACCTTGTACATTCCTTTTAATTAAATTACCTTATTTATTCCATTTTCCATCTTGTTTTTTTTTTTTTTTTTGTTACTACCCCTGCCCCTAGCAGAGCTGGGTCGTAACATTGATCCACAAGGGAAATTATTTGGACACCATAGCTCACACATTACAATATAATAATAATAATAATATAATACCAAAGAGCAAAACTATTACTGTTAATAATAAATTCAAAATAAGTAGCAAAACTGGTGTCAAATAACAATTATATAATTGTGTGTATACAAGCAATGTACAATACAAAATATTTCTGGGCTATATGTAAGAAGTGGGTCAGGAGAAACAGTGCAAAGATGACATCAGGTTATCAATTATTTGCATTTCCTTTGGGATCAATATCGTTCTATCTATTACATAAGGGTTAGTTATTGTACTGTTGTATGGAGCATGGTATGAATATGAGCTTGTGCACAGGTTCACATTTGTTCTAATTGGAGAACTTTGCATGCACTCTTATACTCTCCAATTGAATGTTGTTGGTTTCTATAGTTGTGCTGCTGTAGATAGGACATGTGCTGACACAGAGCTTCTGCTGCTGTTGTGAAACCACTGTTGGGCTCAGTGTTGGCTCCACAGTGTAAATCTCACACATCTTAAATATTTACCTCCCTCAGACACTGTCGGGACACCTCCACGGGCCTCCTCCAACCATTCTAGCATGCAAGCAGGCAGCCCAGACTGAGAAGTGTCATCAGCGCGCTCCAAAATAAATTATTTACTCCCCCTCCCTGCTCACTTCAAAGGGCTGGCAGACCATTCAGGCTCCACATTTGGGAGAGGAGGTGAGCTGAGGTGGGGGGTGGAGGAGGAGGAGACAGCAGTCACTAGGCAACCTCTGGATCACCTGCCCCGACATGCCCCAAAAGCAGCCACTTACCAACACATGCACAAGGTAAGAGAAGGTCCTTTGGCTGCCTTTAAACACAGAGCCTTCAAACAGGGGAAATGTTACACTCATGTTTAAATAATGGGAAGCGGTTGACCTTGCATATTGATATGTAGCAAAGACAAGTGGATGAGATGCTTTGATGTGGCCTAATCAAATTTGGATCTGAAAATAAATTTGCAATTGACATAATAATAATATTTTTTAAACATTTTCTGCTGGTTAAATAAGCCTGGCAGAAAGTAAATGTATGAGGTTAGCAAATATCAAATTGGGCTATGCTAAAATGCCACCTGTCAGAGAAATTACTTGAAATGAGCAAAGAAAAGGGTAAACAGATTGAACTTAAACGTGCACTCTGTAGCTTTTTTTGGTGGAGGGTCTGCACCTGCTCATCTTCAAGGATATCATTACAGTATGGCATTCAATTTATGTCTTGCATTTATTCACTTTTTAAAATAAAATAAAATAAATACATACAGACATTAATTAATGAATTAATTCTAAATTTAAACATGCATTGTTACTGTTAGTGGGCTCGCCTTTCCACAAATCTGACCCGTTACTTTGTCAAGCGGTGTCATCTGCTCCAGGGAGTTTAATGCCCTACTGTGGTACATCTACATTTATACATGGTGCAATCCAACCAAAGGGGATCACTGGCCAACTGCTGTATATTCAACAATATGCATTTATATACCTTCGTATTTATTGCATTCGAGCCCATAAGTTATTTTGGATATTATTTTGTAAAATGAATAGACAATAGTAGAAAACTTTCAGTACAATGTGTAAGAGAATACATAGGGGAAAGACAGAGTTGTGATAGTTTTGCCTTATGCATGCACAGCCCAGTTGTTATTTGCAGAGAGCAGAACTGGAATAATTTAGTGGAAGGATGAGCAGCATTCAGTACATTGACAGTCAGGAGAAGACACTATAGGTTCAGTGGGTTAGAAAATCAGGAAGTTTGGCTCAAGCAACACGTCCACTTTCTGCATGAACTCTTAAGCCCCTGGGAATTTATATATTTCATTTAAGGCACACAAAGGCATATCCTCTTTTAGCACATATTTGCACTAAAGTTGATTTAAAGCTTGCTTTGCTATAGCAGACATGTTGGGGCGTGCACCCACTTTTTCACTGTTCTCACAGATAGCAACATGCCCCTGTAGTCAATAAATAACTCCTCAAGTCATCAGGGATACAACTTGTGTTCTCACATGATTTCACGTTATTCTGAGATGTCTGTATTTGTCAGGTAGTCAAAAAAGCTGTCTATATGAAATATGATTAGATTACATTTCTGTTTCTAAAAGATCCATTAACCTACTATTGTCAAATGTGCATATAAATGTGTATCAAAGAGTAAAAGGTTATCAGGTATTCAGAGGTGCCAACTGCTGCACAGCTCTTTGCTGTGATGACGTTTACAGTCACTTCACATTGGGAACCCAAGTTTTCTAATGTCAAAATTATAACATAATGATCGACTGGTTATAGATTATAACTATATAAGACACAAGCTTGTTAGATTTTCTTTAAATAAAAATCAACTATTCACTATTCATTAGAATACATCATAATTTTTGGATTATGTCAATTAATTATAAATAACCAAGTAACTAAACCACATCTGCAAATGTTGAGCCATATCTTGATTTTCTTTCGCTAATTCGGGGCCAAGTCGCAGGGGCAGTGGTCTAAGAAGGGACTCCCAGACTTCCTTCAGCGTGTCCTGGGTCTTCTCTGGGGCTTCCTCTCGATGTGGAGGAGCAGTGGTTCTACTCCGAGCTCCTCCCGTATGACTGAGCTCCTCACCCTGTCTCTAAGGGAGCGCCCAGCCACTCTGCCTGTCAATCTCACGCTCCATCCTCCCCTCACTTGTGAACAAGAACCCAAGATACTTGAACTCCTCCACTTGAGGCAGAGACTCCCCACCCACCCGGAGAAGGCAATCCACCTTTTTCTGATTGAGAATCATGGCCTCGGATTTGGAACAACTGCTTCTCATCCCAGCCACTTTACACTCTGCTGCAAACTGCCCCATTGCCCACAGAACACCACAAGGGACACGGTCGAATGCCTTCTCCAGGTCCACAAAACACATGTGAAGTGGTTGGCCAAACTTCCATGAACCCTCGAGCACCCGATGGAGAGTGTAGAGCTAGTCCAGTGTTCCACGCCCAGGACGAAAACCACACTGCTCCTCCTGGATCCGAGGTTTGACTATCGGCCGGATTATCCTCTCCAGTACCCTGGCATAGACCTTACTAGGGAGGCTGAGTAGTGTGATTCCCGGTAATGGGAACACAGCATCCGGTCCCCTTTCTTATACAGAGGGACCACCACCCTGGTCTGCCAGTCCAGAGGCACTGTTCCTGACCACCACGCGATGTTGCAGAGACGTGTCAGCCAAGACAGCCCCACAACATCCAGAGATTTAAGGTACACAGGACGGATCTCATCCACCCCCGGAGCCTTGCCACCAAGGAGCTTGTCAACCACCTCAGTGACTTCGGCCAAGGTGATGGACGAGTCTGCCTCCGAGTCACCATCCTCTGCTTTCTCCTTGGAAGACATGACATTGGGATTGAGATTCTCCAAGTATTCCTTCCACCATCTGCCAACATCCCTAGTCGTGATCAGCGGCTCTCCCCCGCACTGTAAACAGTGTTGGTGAAGCACTGCTTTTCCCTCCAGTACCCCTCCCAGAGACTCCAAGAAGGCCAGGTACTCTGCACTGCTGTTTGGCCCATAGGCCGACATCACAGTGAGAGACCTGTTCCCAACCCGAAGGCGCAGGGAACCCACTCATTCACTGGGGTGAACCCCAACACACAGCGGCTGAGTTGTGGGCAACGAGCAAGCCCACACCACCAACATCAGAGCAATGGCGTTGAGCCCCTCTCAAGGAGCTGGGTTCCAGAGCCCAAGCTGTGTGTGGAGTTGAGGCCAACCATATCTAGTTGGTAACGCTCAACCTCCCACCTAAGTTCAGACATGCCATGTCCCCAGAGCTAGTCTCCATGTCCAGAGATCCGGCCGTCGGTGCCCCCGCCTTCGACTGCCGCCCAGATCTCCTTGCACCAGCCCCATATGGATCCTCCCACGGGTGGTGGGCCCTCGGGATGGCAGCCCCATGTCGTTTCTTTGGGTTGTATCCAGTCGGGCCCCATGGGGGAAGGCCCAGCCACCAAGCACTCGCCTTCGAGCGCCCACCCCAGGCCTGGCTGGGGCCCCGGTAACGCCGATCTGGACGTAACTGGCATTGATGTCGTTGTAATCATATGGGCTCATATGACCCGCCCCCCAGGACCTGTTTGCCTTGGGTGACCCTACCAGGGGCATGAAGCCCCCGACAACATAGCTCCCAGGATCATTCGGGCACTCAAACCCCTCCACCACGTTAAGGTGGCGGTTCGAGGAGGGGGGAGATGGGATCCAAAAAAGTCCTTTCACCTGACACTGATGATACAAAACTTGAATTCCCCTATTGTGGGACAAATAAAGCTTATCTTATCGAATCACAAGACATTAATTCTTTCAGAGATATCTCATCCATCCCCTGCTCAATTTTAAAGCAAAAGCAGATTAGAATGTTATGATTTCACATAAACTCAACCTATTAGCCCTACATTCTGTTTTTCATTTTGTTTTCACATTTCAATCGGTCTAGTCGGCGCACCTTAATCTCTGTAGCCAGCATTGGCGTATGTGGACAGCCTCAGACACAATGACCACATAGGACCTAAATCCTTTATCTTGGCCTGGCTCCACTGATATTGAGGTATCCTTGTTAGGCTGTTTGATCAGGTTGTGTATGTGTGTGTGTGCATAGGTGTGTGTGTATGTGTATATGTGTGCATGTATGTGCGTATGTTTGTGTGTATATGTGCGTGTTGTGTGCATATGTGTGTGTGTGTTTGTGTGTGCATCCATATGTGGAAGGACCAACCTGGTCAGCCGTGACAACAGTAAATTACACCCTATCCGTCAGCAGGTCTACAGGAGCATCCCGAGTCCAGGCCTGGCACCAGCTGGGCCAGTAGACAAGATGAGAAATAAAATGAGACTGCAGCCAATGCATAGATACAAGGGTTATATGTGAGGGTACAAGGAGGACAGAACTGAACATATACTGGCCACTGGTTAAGCTGGTTTGTACTTACATTTGTTACTGAAGATAAGCCTATTTTTCACCGTTATGTTTAAAGATGTGCTATAATGTAACTTTTCTGTATGGCTATGGAAAATTCTCCTACACTTTTATTGCAAGCACTGACTATATTTCATGGTCTTATTACGCAAACTTGACTGTTGTGAGCTTTTAATCATGCTACAGTGTTGTTCCCTCATCAAAAACATACCTGGAGTTGTGTTTTGTTTCATTCACACATGTTTCAGAAACCCTTTATTATTAGTCTACATCTCCAAACCCCAAAACGCTCTGTTCCACCTTGTGATGTAACATAGTGGTAGTTAACAGCTACTTATAAACTTTTGTGTCATTGGAAATACCAAGACTGAAATCATCCAAATGATCCCAGTGAAGGTGTATGAGCTTTAAAAACACAACAGAGCACTTCCTGTATTACCCCATGACATTACAAGGTGGAACAGAGTGTTTTGCACTGGAGAGAAAAACTTTGCCTAAATATGCAGGGTTTTTGTGTTAAACATGTGAAACAAAACACAACTCCAGGTATGTTTTTGATGGGAAATAACATTATAACAGATCAGAAAATACCATAATAAGCAGTTTGAGCAATCTTGAACATGCCCCACATAACAGTTTTTTGTATGATGTTTATGGTAAATGTTTTTAATGAATGGTATTGAGCCATGCAAATGTTTAGGGAAATCCCAAGTGTGAAATCCCCTTTAGTTTATTTGTAATAGTTGTTGGTGTAGAAATCCTTACATTTATGTCCTGTTTATCTGACTGTGTGTGGCTTCTAGTTTGTGACTTATACCGAGAAACAGGCGAGTACCACAGGAAGACTAGCTGTGGCTGTGGGTGGGCTCTCTTTCAAACAACGTCGCTAACTGCTAACGTCTCCACCCAGCTTATAACCCTGAGTCTAGACTGGCCCCTGAAGGTAGGCTGCAGACATAACAAAGGATTGGGAGAGCAAACAACCATGGCAATTCAAACTCTATGGCGTCACAATCAAAATACAAAAAAAAGAAGAAAAAAACTGCTTCTAAATAGGGCTAACCACTGCAGCGTACAATTAGAAGATAGGCACAGAGACAGAGATTTGTAAGGAAGCCAGTGTGCCCCATGTGCCACAGTGGAGAGGCAGCTCACCAGATTGGCAGTGGGCAAAAGGACCTGCGACCGTTACTAAGCAGTGTGCCAAGGCGGCTGCTGGCCTACTTACGATCTATTCTCTCCACAAGCCAGAGAAATGCACACTCCCCAACATTGCCTCCAGCTAGACTTTAGTACTAGAAACTACGCATGCATTTAGACATTTACTTTACCCAGAATCACCAATACTGATGCTAGCAGTTTGGTGTTTTTAGTAAGGTGTCATGGCTGTAACATGTTAATTAAAGGAATCGTAAGTAAGGTTTTGATTTTAAAGGTGCACTGTGTAACTTTTTTGCTAGTCTGCCACTTGCTTGACTCCCTGTTTTTAATGGATGTTTTTTGCTGTAGTTTTGAGGTAAAAAATAAAAGCACCTGTAATCGAATAAATAATACAAGATATTTTCATTTAATGCCATACTGTGGAACATCCCTGGCAAAGCAATAACATCACCATGGAGACAAGCAGATGGCGGACCATCCACCAGAACAGTGCGCCTTTAAAATTCACAAATTCTACCCAGCTATGTGACCAGATAGGAGTAGACTAATAAAACACAGCTTTTACTGATAGCAATTGTAATACTGATGTATTCTTTATTACAAATACATTATGTTATGTTTATGTTATAATTTGGTGTTTTCATTCTCAAAACAATTATCCAATCAGAAAGCAGTAAGAGCCTCACCTCTCATTTGGGTTGCCTGTTTCAGTGGTGAAATCCAGTTGGTTTAAACTTAGAATAACTCTCTTTAATCTGAATCGTCCTCACTACTAAACCCGATCATCTACACCAAACAATTAATCAGCTAATGCAACCTCTGCAGCTCAGTGAGTGAATTCTGCTCATTCTGAGCTTGAAGCCTGAGAAAAACCTTAATGTGTCCTCAATATGCAGGTTAAGACACTGCTAACACCTCAGATTTAGTTCTGATTTTAGTATCTTTGTTAAAAGTTTAAGAGAGCAGTTGGTAGCACAAAGTTCCTTTAATCAGATTGACTGTAACATTTTTGTAACCCTAGGAGTCAATATTTTAATTGAAATCAAGTCTGAAGGGCAACAAAACAAACATAATAAGACAGCTGCATTAAAGGGTTTCGTTATTGACATTCTAAAAAATGCTGTCATGATTTCAGCTGAAGAGCCTTTTATAACTCTTCAGGAGATGCAGTGTTTGTGAAAGATATATTTGGACATGACAGAAAACCCACAGATATTGAACCTCATCAGTTTGTTAGGGAACGTGAACCACCAATTTTTGCCTTGGTAGAAAAAGTGATTTCATCTTCATTTGTACAGACAGTTAAGATGTTGAACTTTGGGCTATTTCTGTTTTATATGGAAAGGGCCAGTATTTACAGAGAAAATAACCAAATATACACTTTTTAAATTACTGTCTCAATTTTAAAGTATAGGTATTTTACAATGCTGTTGTGTGACCTTAGCAGAATATCCTAGGCACCAGAATAACATTGGAAAGGAATGCTAAGTACTCAAATACATAGCCTAAAGCACTTTGTGACTTTAATCTCAAAAGTATTCAGACTATTTATTTACTCACTTTCAATGACAACAGTTGACGATTTTGGGAGCCGATACAATTGGATTATATTTCAGTTACTATGTTTTTATATGTTAAAGATTTGAAAAAGTAGGAATCTTAATCTTAATCTTAATAAATTCCAAAAACATGACCTTGTCCCCAGATACAAGGTAAAAAAAACTTATACTGGTAAAAATGATAATGCTGATTTATTCTTAATGACAAAAACATTAGACAGTTTATATAGTTATAGTTTCGTATGATAGTATAGTATGCTTATCCAAACAGAAAATGAGGCTCTATTTTTAAACAACTTCATGTTTTTTTTTATTTGTTTCTATTTGTTTGTTTTTTTTACCTAAAATGATTCTGTAGCATTTTTGTAACCCTAAGAGCCAATATTTATCTGATTTTATTTTGTCAATTAAACAACAAATTACTCAAATTACTGTCTCAATTTTCTTGAGTTATTTTATAATAACCAAACCTCCTGAACCTGTATAGCACAATATCACAATACCAGAGTGCGCATGTTTTCCAGTCAGTGTCTGTTGAACTACACAAATAGTGAAGCTGTAAGTTGTAAGTACAAGCTCTCCAACATATAGCCTAAAGCACTTACTTGCAACTCAAGCTCATTCAAGCCTCTTACTCCACTCACAGTCACTCAATACAGTTTGGGGAACTGATATGAATGGATAATAGTTCAGTTACTTTTAGAAAAAGAAGAATCTTAAAGGAAATGTATGTAAGATATTTATTTTAAATTCCATAAACATGATCTTGTCCCCAGATACAAGGCAGGCATGTTTAAATCAAATATAACTTAAACTGGTAAAAATGATCATGCTGATTTATTCTTAATGACAAAGACATGGTGGCCAAGTTGTTTGTTATAGTTGGTGTTCTCAAGATGATTATCCAATCAGAAAACAGAATGAGCCTAAACCCTAGCACCAGCAGCCAATCATGAATCAGTGCTAGTGCAGCCTTTGCAGCTCACTGAAGGAAATCTGGAGGTTCTGAGTTTTCGCTTGAATCCTGGCTACATACTGAGAATGAGAAGAACTTGAATGTCTCCTTTATATGCAGGTTTAGGGTATTGGCAAACCATGTTCAGTTGTGATTGAAATACCTTTTTTAAAACTGTAAGAGCTCAAGCTACTTACAGTTGCTATACAGTTTGTCAATTCTGAACCCAAATGAAGCAACAACTTCATGTTTTTTTATTGCTTAACCTTTCTTGATAACAAGTACACTTTATATGTAACAATGTAATTTTATATCTAGAATTTTATAACAACTTTGAGCTACATTTTCTAAGGCAGTACTTGATTTGAAAACTCTTAAGCTCCAACCACCCTCAGCCACAATACAACAAATACAATTACATAGTAGGGAGACAAGTGGCATGGAAAAGTGAGTAATCAGCAAACAGCATTACTGGCGGTGCACATTACCAGAGCTCCTCATGCTCCCCCTGTTACTCACGATGTTGCTAAAGATGCTTTTGTTGACAATGTGGCAACAACTAAACGCCATGATGGCATTCCCAACATGACCTCAATCAAGCGTTTTCATTGCCACGAGGCACATAACAATCCGGCAAACAGGGCTGCTGCGGAGAATCTCTTTAACCTCATTTCATAATGAACGCAATCATATGGGGAAAATTGTTTTACTACTCGGCAAGTGGCTGTGGCTTTCCGGAGAGGAGTGGTGAATTCACAGATTGTTCATAGGTATTGTGCGGAGAATGATGGAACCAACCGGGACAATAAATATGTTGGAAGTTTCGCTGAATCTCTGTGAAACAGGAGCATTGCACAAATACTGAAGTATTTTGTTGTACTGTTTGTAGCACTGTATTATTGGCAGTATTATTCCAGTAGCACTGACCCTATCTTGCAACAGTAATAACTAATACCAAGTTTTAGAGCCAACAATCAATTAATACTATATGTGTTTAAAGTGCCATATTGTGCGATCTATGTTATAAGGTTGTTTCCTCATCACAAACCTGGAGTGTTTTGTTTTTAAACCTCATGAACCTTCACTAGAACCATTTGAATGATTCCAGCCCTGGAATTGCCCTTTTTTTCTAAACTAAAAGCAAAAGGTAATTGTTACTTGAAAACCATCACTACATGAGATCAGAAAGTGGAACAGGGCATTTTGAGCATTTGAGATGAAGACAGACTAATAAAGCAGGATTACTCAGACACGTGTAAATGAGTCAAAACTAAACTCTGGGTATGTTTTTGATGAGGTGACAGCATTATAACGGCTAAAAGCTCACAAGAATCCATTTTGTGTAATATAGGACTTTTAACCTTTTTGTGGCCACAGTTGGAATGCATTAGAAATGAACCTACTAACTCTTTAGCATGTATCTTGTATCAGGTGTAGGACTAAAACCTTTTTATCATCTTTCTCCCCAATCACATTGCCAAAAAAATAACAGTAAACCCTTGTGGATTTCTTGATGCACGAAAACCAGAATTGTAATGAGATAATGGTCTGTAACGGGAATACAGACAACCAAGAAATAAAAAATATTAACTTAAAAGGTAATTATTTATCATAATCTGTGTGGATATTTTAACAGCTATTTTCACCTCTAATCATTTGTTCTTTAAATATAAAACTATTATTTAAGAATCAGCAACAGCCAGAACTGTGATAATCAAGATGTGTGTGCAGTTACTACATGTCAGTCATGTTGGCATCTGTTACAGTACACTGAATCTGATCAAGAACAGAACGCACATGTAAAGCCCTGGGGATTTGCAATATTCCCTCCCCTGCAAGGAACACAGGAAACATGAATATTGTATCTGTTTAAATGCCTTCAAATCAGGCTGAGGTTTGGGCGCACCCACATGTTAACCCAGGCAATGAGCACTGACTTCTGAGCGCCTGGGGGGAGAACAGTGCAATGAATGGGAAAGCAGGCCACACTTCTATCCAGGCCATCTTTATTGATCCTCCAAAGCCCTCTGACAGAATACACCCCCATCTTGACCACAAACAGGGGACAATATAAACAACCAATAAATAATAATCTGCTAAATTAAGGCGGTTCTACATCTCCAATAGAACACAACAGTGTCAACATGTTGAATACAGCTTCATGGTTTAGTACAGTACAAGCAGTAGACTTAGAGAACATCACATCTAAAAAGGCAGCACTTTCCCATAAGTGAACCATTTATGATTGATACTCCCACAGAAATGAGATAACAGAGTGCTGTGGTCATACACTGACCACGCCAACATATACTCTAAACCCAACAGAGAATGGCAGAGAATGCATTTTGTTCAACTAAAATATAATACTTCCCAGCAACATGGAAGCTGTACTTTGAATCTGTTTTCTCTGATTAGAATAAATAAATGCACCTTTTTCTGTATGCAATGATCAAGATGGAGTCTGGGCCTGGGGCTACACAGTGTCATAGCATTGTTCAAGTGGCGTTTATTACATTCAAGTCCAGAAACCTGGGCTGAAGCCTTGAGCCTGCACCTGTGGCCACGAGCACAAGTGCGACACTGGTCTGTGTCCCACAGTGGGGTCCACAGGGGGTCCCACAGTGGGCTCCCGGGGTCCTCAGTGCATCCTGCTGCTGCTTTGTGCAGAAAGGTGCTGTCAGAAATAAAAAGCAGGACTGAGCACTCATCCATCAAGGACAATTCATGCTCCTTGCTCCAACATCTGTGGCAAAAGCAGATCCTCTCAGCAGCTGACAGTACTAGGCTGCTGTTTGTTGACAAAGTCTGAAATAAAGTCAAACTCATTCTGTCCCAGGAAAAGTTCTGGTAGTTCCTGCACTCGGTCTAGGCCTAGCTCCATGACCAGTGAGGTGAGAACCTCCTCATCGATCATATCTGCGTCCATACCATTGAGTGCCAGTGTGGGTCCAGCCATGTGCTGCATGTTGGCCAGCTGGGCCGGGTTCATACGGTACTGAGCAGGGCCCATGTGGCCGCCGGTCATAGGTCCGAGAGGGTGTCCGTGGTACTGAGTGTTGAGTTTCTGCAGCTGCATGCTGGCCATGAGCTGCTGAGATGTGAGTCCTCCGTTCATGAATTGCTGCTGCTGTGGATGTTGCTGTGGGTGTTGCTGTGGGTGCTGCTGTGGGTGCTGGGGTGGGTGCTGGGGTGGGTGCTGGGACTGGGGTGGGTGCTGGCCTGGGTGCTGCTGCGGGTGCATGTGGTGCTGCTGTCCTGGATGGTGCTGCCCGTTGTACATCATGTTTCCAGAGGTCATTTGGTGGTGACCCATCTGTGCCCCATTCATCTGTCCGTTCATGGGTGCGCCCATGGCCTGACGCTGCCTCATGGCCGTCTCCATGTTGGCCTGCCCACCTCCGTAGTGCATCATCTGGCCATTGGGCATGGGCCGCATGCCCTGCTGGTTAGCATGCTGCTGGTGACCTGCCTGCAGGCCACCGTTCATGCCCATCCTGTATCCGTGGAGACCGCCACCTGCTGAGTTGTGATTCATGGGCATCATCAGATGGTCTGCCATGCCTCCTGTCTGAAGCAGAGAGACACTGATCAAGACAATGTTCACCAAACATGTTCACGCACTATAACAACAAACGGGAATGTGTCTGACCAGTCATGAGCCAATCCAATGCGATTTTGTTTTCTTTGTGAATGGTGCAACTTGTGCGAACGCCACTGAATTGGCTTCCCATCTATGATAAAGTGCACGGTTCTAATACGAGTCTAATTCACTATTCCACTTGCCTTCATAACTCAATAAACCTCCGGAAATAAAACATAAAAGCGTTTTGTTCCTTTGGGCGAATACTGAAAAGACATTACTGGAGTGCTTAGTCTTCCTCAATCCTCTTTCTCTTTGTGCCAAGGAATGAACGCCCAGGTTGGAATTACAGGTTCACATCACATATTGTTTGGACACATTTTTCAGTTTAATCATTCGCACACGGCTGGTTACATTTACGAGAATCTATAAAACATGCACAGTTCGCTATGTGGTTCAAATCGCATATTTGATGCGCGTCAGTTTTGACAGAAATATGAGTTACATTTTACGCACGTACGCTGCAACAAAGACACTGACATCACACAACATCCCAGCAGCTGAATATCCACATTTCTGTCCGGGATGTGCATTCAATGAACGCAACTTGCTCTTTGTTGTATCGACTACTTAATAGGAAATTATATCAATTTGGACTGCACGGCTTTGCAATTTAAACAATGGATCGCCAGCCTCCAGGACTGCCTTAATACAATCACAAACGATAGAAATGCACTTACACGAAACCGTAACAGCTCCACAAAGTTGCGCTACTTTGCTCTGGTTCCTTCCTTTTAAACAGTTCCAGTGTAAAAACGGAGCTCCTCTGTTTAGACTCTGTATTCCACTGGGTTACGCTTCATGCTCAGCGAGAACGGTGTGCACAAAGACTGCCGCATCAGATCTTGAAACGACTGCCTATTTTCTGGGTCAACTCAGGGATTATGTACATCTAAAAAGCTCAGAGGAAGGCTGTTGGAGAGAGGTGGAGCCTCGGTCCTGCCTCTTCTTTGTTCCTATTGGCCCCTCGTAACATTATTGTGTATGGGCGTAGAAAAAAAGCCTGCTGGGGAGTTGTGACACAGTCGCATGTTTTAATTCTCTCCTCCCACTGTTTCTTTTTGAAATAATATTTTGACACGTTGTTTGCTTTTATAAACTAAGTGAGCTTTGTTTTTATAATAGATTATGATTTTATTATGATGACGATAGATAGATAGATAGATAGATAGATAGATAGATAGATAGATAGATAGATAGATAGATAGATAGATAGATACATACATACATACATACATACATACATACACACATACATACATACATACATACATACATACATACATACATACATACATACATACATACATACACACATACACACACACATACATACATACACACATACACACACACACATACATACATACATACATACACACATACATACATACACACATACATACATACACACATACATACATACATACATACACACATACATACATACACACATACATACATACATACATACATACATACATACATACATACATACATACATACATACATACATACACACATACATACATACACATACATACACACATACATACATACATACATACATACACACACATACATACATACATACATACATACATACATACATACATAGATGATTATTAGTTGATTTCCAGATTGATTGGTCTGTTTGTCTCACATGTATGTTTGAATGCTGCCCTGGTATGTGGTAAGGCCTCATCTCCAAGATCACTGCTCCATGTGACCTGGGTGCTGTTGCCGGCTGGGCTGAGCAGTGGTGGAGGGGGCAGTGGAATGCAGTCTGCTATTCTAGGCCACAGAGGCTGCAGCGGCACAGGGCTGGAGCTGGGCTGGATGTGCTCTCCAGATGCCTACACGACTCTGTGCATGTTTCTGCACATGCACACGCCTCTGACTGCCCACTTCAGGACAACAGCCTCTCACCAGTGTTTGCAAATGAAAAGAAGCACTTTGGAAAGCAAGACAAGCCATTGTCCAGGAAACTTGTCTGTAAATGGCTAACCCCTGGCAGGCTTTGTCATTGTTTGACATTGCATTCTCAACTAGTGCTAATAAGCCACTCCCAGGTGTGAGAAACTCACACAGCCAGTCAGGCCAAACACAGACAGTCAACACAAGTTACCACACGTGATGTTATTGCAAATGGGCTTATAAATAGTAAGGTAATGCCGAAAACAGACTCCAGGCTTATATTTACATCACGTCAAACAACAATACTGTTCTTGATATGTGTTTTCATTCACTGTATGATTATGACATGGGAGTCCATAGACATGCAGACTGTATAAAATAAAATAATTCATATCAAAATACCGATAAGGCCTCAAACAGCCTCAGTCATGTACTAGTTACACACAATTTAAGATCAATGGCCCATTGATAAACAAAAGGCGGAAGGTCTCAGTTCTTGAGCATTTCTTATCAAATTATCCATAGCAACAAGCAGGCCTTGTTTTGGTCAATGCAGATGAGCCAAAGGAGCAACAGAAGGTTTCTTTTTGTCTGCGACCGCTCTAGGCGGGAGCTTAACTGCACACCTTCACGGTATAATGCTTTAAAGGCCTCATTGTGGAGTGTGCTGTCCTTTTGTTACTGCCATGGCTCTCAGCTGAATAACAATGGCACAAGTGATGGCTGTTGCAGAAGATGACAGTGTATCTTTATTCAGCTCTCAGTCCTGTCAGGCAGGATGTCTGAGAGACACACGCACCAAACATGAACTACTGTCTCCAATCTTTATGTCCACACTGACCATTGTCCATTGTTAACACTTCAACAGTAGAGAGCAGGCTTTGAGAGAGCCCCATGGAGCCAGGCTACACGCTGGAATGGACTGTAAGACTGATGGCCCTGTTGTGTGCACTTCCAGAGCTTTTCTTTGTAAAAACCCAGAGAAGGATAGTGAGGAAGTCGAGGTATTTGCAGTTGACCTTCACTTTTATGCAACATTTGCTCTCTGGTCCTGTGTAGAATGCATAATTAAATGATTCAATCTGTAAAAAGATGGTAGAAGAGGGTGAACGGATTTGAAAAGGCTGTGAAAATGTACTGTAACAAACTAAGTGGTACATTCAAGGAAATTGTAACTGTAGTTCTCACTCTTGTAGTAGTGTAGTTAATTGTAACTTTTTAATTAGGTGATGTGTTGAAATAGATTGTATTACTTTTTATGTTTTTAACTGCTTTTTCACCTCTGCTATAGTAGGAACCATCTTACCAGTAATTTATATAACAGAAATTGCAAAAACAGTGCAAATGCAAATACTTTGGTGTTTTAGGTCAAATGATAAGAGGAGTAGTCTTTTTCATCTGTTATGTTTATATATACATTGAACATAATATGGTCTCTACAGTGCAAACAAACTAGAATAAAAAAGATTGAATTGGGTAGCTATTTTGAGTCGGAATAACATTAAAAAAAAAAAGATCATGTTTGTTTGTATGTGAAAATAATTTGCGATTGTCACCCTATATCCCATTAGTGGACTTTGTTGGAATGGCAGTGCTCAAGTTGTACATTTGCAGGCAGCCATGTTTTTTTCACATGCTAAATAACTGTCATTTCCCCCATTAGCTGTGTCATTGCTCCAGCTATTATCAGCCTTCTGCACCTTTGACTATGCAATGGCTCACGTCAGTATAATGCAACTGTGAATGCACCGTGGGTGGGAGTTGACAGTGCTCTGACCCACTGTTTGTATTTTTATTCCACCAGCGGGTAAAATAGATCCCATACAACTAATGACCACTGACTCAATCCGGTCTAACTGGCTAATCCTATAGCTTAGGTGGTGCCAAGCTGTGTAGCCAATATAGGTTACCGTTCATAGCTAGTATGTGATGTTGCATAACAAATTTGTTCTGCTAATTACATAATACCGTTACGTTACGTTACGGCGTTTGCTGATTGGTGGAAGTGATAGTTGGAAGTAAATGATTTTGGACGTAAATGAATGAATGGATAAAATAAAGTAAAATAAAATAGAATAAAATGAAATGAAATGAAATTTACATATGAGTTATGAGCAATAATTGAGCAAGACTAGATTATTTGCATAAACTATTCTACGCCAACTATTCTATACTTATTTACAGCAACATTTTCTGGATCCTTCTGAGTTCATTTCCCCTTTGACGAGAAACCAAAAGTCAGTTTGTCAGTCACTCCTCTGCATGTGTGGGGGAGGGCTGTTATTGTTCTGTTAAATGAGAGAGTCTCTATAAATACTAGCGAGGCTTCCTCCTTGGACCTCACCCACCAATCAACAGTCAGCACTGAGCCAAGCAGCTGAGAGCGAGCGGGGCAGTAAGCCTGAGTCAAGGCTAACACTGGGGGTTGGAAGGGGAAAGAGAGGGAGGGGGGTGGTGTATGGGGGAGGGTATGACGTGGACATACCAGGCCCAGGGTAGTAGACTTTGTCAGGCAACCGAAGAGAAGACCTGCTAACTACTACTGCGGACCTGAGGCCTTAAGAGGGGGAGAGGCTGGAGTGAAAGTAGTGATTTGGTTGAGTGGGGGTGGACACAACATACCAACTCATGCATGTTGTACTATGCATTTTTATCTAATTTGTACATTGAAATTATTTTTAAATACACATGTCAGAAAGAAACCCAATGTACATTTTTCATTTCACTTTTTCAGTAGCGATAGACCTGCATACATTGAGCTTGCAGAAGAATCTATAGGCTACTGTTTTATTTTATTTTATTTTCCATTCTTTTGTAAGGTTGCTTTGTTCCTGCTGACATTCATAGATCAAATTAGGGTTGCAAAACATGACGCAATGGAATCAAAATCACAATTTGAGTTGGCGCAATTATGAAATTACAAAGGCTGCAAATATTTGGGTAATAGAAAGTCCTCGGTGCAGGCGTAGACTTAGACAAACTTTATTTATCCACAAGGGACAATTATTTGGACACAGTAGCTCACACACGACAATATATTATATTATATTAACAAAGAGCAACAATATAAACAGTAATAATAAATTTAAAATAGTAGCAAAAAGAGCAAGAGACTAGTGTCAAATAAGGCAAAACAGAACAAAATATCTAGTATTTTTATAGATACATCTTACAGAACCTGTATTTTAGACCTGTACAAACAGGCATGGACTTGTATAAGTTAATCAGTTCATTTTTCAGTCTTCTCTCAAAAGTTAACACATACAGGTGTTTGCAATGCACAGTCTGAACACAATTCTACTCTATAAACATACATTGCAAACCAAATCTACATACTTGCCAGAAAAATCACAATTCTTTTTTTTTTTTTTTTCAAACATTGCACAGACCTAGATCAAACTGATAAACAATAACAGTCTTAAGTTGAATTATTCTCAGTCGACCTGAACGCACCATCAGCACAGGGCAGAGTGTGCAGGCCCCTCTCATGCATGTAAACTCGGACAAAGGTTGAGAATTCCAGCTGTGGCTTAATCGGCTACAACTCTTCAGTGAGTATGTTCTGGCTGATACACCGACACAGTGAGTGAATAGTCAGGCTCAGTGTAATCATATGATACCATTGCAACACATAAACAAAGATGTGTTTATTATGTGTGTACTAACAAGGCTTATATGTGGGAGTTTGCATACAGTCATTTGTCTTTTCGGAGCATTTCTCATGATGCAGTCTAATTACATGCCGCCTATATCAATTCATCATATAGCCCAGTAATTAGTCTCAATTAATTTAGGTTGAAAATACCTCAGCAATGCTCTGGGGCTGCAAGAGGTGCATACAGGAGCTTTTTTTTTTTAATAAACTTTTACTAAACACAGAGCTTCTTCCCATTGGTTAGTGCTGACTTTGATTTTTTGTCTATTTTATTCTTTCAAACACCATGCAGACTGCATTGCTTTTTTCTTCTCTTTAGCTTTTGTGGTCATACTTGTTGCCTTTGAGAATGTATAATATCAAATATTTAGTTAAGTACTATAGACGATAGTAGTATTTACATGCATGAATTTGGGCCACTAGCACAGTTTTAGATCACCAAGTGAAACACAGTGCGACTAGTGACTAGTATGACTTTTTTCTGCAATAGATAAACAATGTTTACTTTGTTGTTTTTTTTGTCACAAAGTTCTGCTTTGATAATATGAGAAAAAAGTCAGGTTAGCTTTAACATGCCATGCTTTTACACTTGTTTGCTCTCAAAAAACCAATAGCCATTCATTGAGCAGCAGCCTAAGTGCTCTGGGCATTTGCCCATCAGCCCAAAGGTTGGCAGTTCAATGTCCTTGGGCAAAACACTTCACCCATCTCTCCAATGTATGATTATGGTGCATGTGTGATATTTTGGGTGGAGGGGTCAATTGCACAAATTGGCAGCCTTACTTCTGTCACTCTTCTTCAAGGTAGCTGTTTCTTCAGAAGAAGCTCACCATCATAGGATGTGGAGTGAATGAATAATGCAAATGTAAAGCTTCTTTGAGTGTTCAGTAAAGCGCGCTTTGAATAGAATACATGATCATTATTATTGTGTGTAACAAGTATGTTTTCTTGGCATCTGACATAGGCACATTGGAAGTAGTATGTTCATTTGTCTGTAATATTCTTAGACTTTAGAATGTCAAATGTAACCTACCCACCTAACACCTCTTATTTTTTCTTGTAATCATTGTAATAAGCAGAGGCAGTTTCCCATACTGTATAATATAATGATGTGGAGTGGATGTCCTTCAAACTACATAGGTGTGTCTTTGCAGTATGGTAAAGGGTTCTATAAACATAATCATCATCACAATGGCACAAATAACTCGATAATAATGCTCTACAAAAAACTGAATAAAACTTGAATCTTTCACTGGTTCTCTCCTCCATTTCCTCCCAAACTGCTTATGTCCATTCTTCCATGTCTTTACAGTCCACCGCATGTTCCCAATAATCCAAAGTGCCTTACATTTTACAGACATCCCAACCACCTCCTCCTCCACTCTTTGGCGTTTACTTGCCTGAGGTGATCATTGTCGACACAAACACTAATCATGTCTCCTCCGCTACACTTCCTGCCTCTCAGCTGCGCACCCACAAGTCACCACATCTCCAGTTACCTTGAAGAACATGCATGGGGGCAGGAGAGCAAGAGGGACAGCGCACATGCTAAACGGACAACAGGACCCAGCAGAACCTGTTTGACGAGGTCCTAATGGAAGAAGGGAAGGAAAGAGAGGAGCCATGATGTGGAATATGACCTATTAATCATTCATTATCTCACCAACGCTGTTAATGAGGTGACGACTCTTAAATAATTAGCAATGTGAGTGGAGCGTATTTCCATAGCGCTAGCCTGAGGAGGTGGAGGGCATTGGGGACAAGCAGGGAAAGGAACAGTAACAAACAATAGGGTTTTGGTTTTGATGAGCTTATAGAGCCCATATTATGCTATTTTCTGATCCATGTTATAATGTTTCCTCATCACAAACATGTTGTGATTTGTTTTGTTCACACATGTTTAACACACAAACGCTGCATATTTAGGTTGAGTTCTTCTCTCAAACGGAAAATATTCTGTTCCACCTTGTGATGTCCTGTGGTAATACAGGAAGTGCTCCACTGTGTTTTTAAACTCCAGACACCTTTGATGATTTCAGCCCTGGAATTGCCAATCTCTTGTGAACTAAAGGTAAAAGGAGCTGTTAACCTGAAAACTACCACTACATAACATCATATGGTGGAACAAAGCATTTTGAGCTTTAGCGATGCAGATGGCTAATAAACCAGGATTACTCAAACATGTGAATGAAAAAAGCACAACTCCAGGTATGTTTTTAATGAGGTAACAGCAGTAATTACATGGCTCACAAGAATCAATTTTGTTTATAGGACTGTTAAATGATTGCTATAATCCAATGTGTCAGGAAAAGTGATTTGAATTTCATGTGTTGGTAGTGTTATATTAGTGGTCTTTAGTGATAATTTTATGATGATTATTTATGTTTTGATTTCTTATTCTATAAAGCACTTTGAATTACTTTGTGTATGAATTGTGGTATACAAATTAACTTGCTTTGCCTTAGGGTTGTTAAGCAGCATTTTTTCACATATTTAGTCAGTTCCATTGGCTTTTTAATAATGATTTAATTCTAAACATTTATTACAAGTGACAATTAAATCACTTTTGGTTTAAGTGGGAACACAGTCAGTAACACTATTTAAGAAAATGGTCCTTCAAATAAAAATGTTAAATGAATTCCCATTCCCAGTATTTGACCTCTGCTTTTTTACTTCCTGTTAGTTGGACTTGCCAAGAATTTCTTTAATTATTGATAGCAGACGTTTGTATGATGCCAAATTTTCAATGTGCCTGTTGTCAGAAACAGATACATGATTCACAAACTGGTAAATTTGATAAGTTAGCTAACTCAACGCTCCCGAAACATATAAGCTGATAATGGTTCTGTCTTCTTTGAGATATGAACAGCACTCCAAATATGCAATAGGAATGAGCAGTACTAGTATGCTCATCTATGATTATATGAATCATTTGTATATTTATTTATATTTTCATTGTCATTTATGTATAGTATAATATTTTTGGTTTACTTATTATCAAGAATGTATATTAGTGTTTGTTTTTTTAACAAAATGGTCACAATTTCTACTGACTATTTGCGGTTTTCAGGCTAATTTATTTTTTCTAACTTGAAGAATTTTGTGAGAAAAAGTTCCCGTTCAAACTGTATAACATTTTTATTTAAATTGTGCAATCACTATAACAAGACCACTGCCTATAGCTTGAAACCCATGCATAAACATGATACATTTACATAGCTACTCCAACGACGAAGTCTCAATACTGCATACTGAGACAAGCAACAGCCATGTAGGTTACAGCACTTTAAATAGTTTTGTCTATACATAGTGGGCGTTTAGGTTGCTCCGCCAGCAGCCCTTATTATCACTCTGTCTCATTTCAAGAGCTGTAGTTCAGGGCCTTCAGGCTTTTTCCCAACCCACAAGTTAAGAGGGATCCAGCAGCCAGCTCACAGCCCAGCTCGCCATGCCTCTATTCATCCTGCTCAAAACACACAAAAGAGCAGACCCTGAGCCACATTCTTGACATCCAACCTCATCACCCCCACTACGCTCCCCTCTCCTGCCTCCCCCCAGGTTGCCAGATCTGCACGGAGCAACAAGCGACTGAGCATTAGTAAACGTGTAACCTCAGACCTAAAATTAAAATTAAAAGAAGAAGCAACTAGTTAAATTTTGGGTGTCACTGCTAAACAAGAGCGAAGGAGATGTGGTTGTTTTTAATAGCGTAGTTAACATCAGTAATGGCTTTAACAGCTTGTATTTCAGACATTATTGGGTCTATTAACTAAAACTGAATTTTAAAAAAGCTTAAAGCCTATTGTGCGTGTGTCTGGAGTTTAGTTATAATCTATGACACCTGTGTATCATTATTGTATAATCTGGATATTTGAAATTGCAATATTCATCTAATCTAATCTAATAACAACTTAAAACAAATCATTCCACTGACTTCCGAGTTAGAAAACTGTGTCAAATGGGGGCTGACGTGACAGTAAACGTCATCACAACAAAGAGGTGTGAAGTTGTGGGCACCTCTGATGGAGCTGAATATCACGCTAGCAAGCCACTTTTTTTTTTTCATTTGGATCACAATGAGTATGCAACGCTGCCGTAGGTGAAAAGGGGGGTTGATTGGAAAAATAGAAAAGATTGCTTAAACATTCACAGATCACTCTAAATACATCTTTGGGCGAGTATAATGAGCAGCAACTGGAACATGGTTAAAAGCTGTGAAACGTTGATTTTGCATAATTGGTCTTTAACACTTGCACATCCATCAATAATGGAATTAGGACTAAACCTGAAACTAAACCTGGACTAGACCAAACCAAGTTCATATTGGAACCAGAAAATGACAAGTGTGAATGCATCCTGAGAATCATGTCTTTTATGATGTGAAAGTGATTCAAAATAGACTTGGACTGGAAATATACAAAATATACAATTGTTCTTCCCATATAAGTATACTATAAAGCTGCAGCAAGTTCCTAGTTTGGGAATTCTTTTCACTGACAATGGCAATAAAACTTCTGATTCTGAGGAGCAAACCCAGTAAAAAGCAATTCACGATTTTCAAAACAAAAAACAAAAACCTCCCCTAGACTAGTGGACTAGTGGACATGGCAACTCTGGCCTCCCTCACTCCCCTAGTCTTTCCCTTGGCCCTGGCTCTAGTATGGGGCTTGCAGAACCGCCCCTCCCCCCATCACCCTGCAGCCTACAGCACCAGCAGGGCAGACAGGAACGGCTGTGCTTATACGCTACCTACCACGCTGCTATGGAGTTGTTTGGTTGGAGGATGGGAGACAGAGGAGAGAGAGAGAGAGAGAAAGAGGGAAGGAAGGAGGGGGAAGGGATGTTTTCTGTTCAGTCAGCTAATTGACTCACATATGTCGGGAGGAGTCGGGTTGGTGGCTGTTTTGGGGCTGGAGTATTCAGTGATACTACCTCACCATAAACAAACATTATAGACTCAGCAAGGCATGTGGCCATACTAGGACCATCGCATTCTTTGATCATTATGTAAGTTCAATCTTATATAACACCTCTAATTTGGACATGGTGTTAAATGTACATCAAGAACTCAGCAATTGTGAGAATCCAACTACAAAGAGTACACTTCACTGCGGTCTCAAGTGTGGATGCATGTATGGTTAGGAAGGGCATCGGATGTTAAACTGGATCACTTAACAGAAGAGACTTTAGAGATTTTCTAAAACCAGACACAGGAAAATCTAAAAACAGAAGAAAACCAAACAAAACAGCATATACATTTTTTCAGATGACAGCCACATGTGAGAAACTTTGGGGAAGGGCCATGTTTAGCATTCTGTAGCACAGTCAGTAAATGTCTGGGCAGGGAGGAGACCAGCTGCTGGAGTTTGGGGAGAAGAATGTTGTCCTATTCTTGTCAGAAAAGCCTGCTAAGTCTTCCAAAGTCAAGTCTTCCTTCCCAGTTTATGATGCTCCAAATGATTTCTAATGAACCAACAGATCTCTCTCTCTCTGTATTGTAATTAATTATTAGTTTTTTTTGTTTTAATTGTTTGATTTGAAAAGGTGGATTTTTTCAGATGGAAAAAAAATCACATATTAGTGGACCCAAGAGAAACACAACCACTGGTCTGGTGGGAGTCTGCAGCCCCACACAAACTGGTCCAGTCAAACAGCCTTGTGCAGCTCAATGTGGGCGAGTAACCGTGCAAACATGCTGGTCAAGAACAATGATGAAAACTGATCCCCTAATGAAGATGAACTAAAAACATAAAGTGATCACTAATGACAAAGATCACTGTTTTGGAAGAACCTGACTGTCTTCTTTACTACTGTTGCGTGCACTGCAACAGTTGCCTTACAAATCTAGAACAATATTGCTCTCTATATTTCTAAACAGAGGAATATAAGTCCTATCGCCCTCTGTTACATCTCGAGCCTGAACCAAACATGATTGTACAATCAGATGAGTTTTTTTCAGCCATCATTTTAAATAAACAAACATCTCTCTCACCTCAGATTAACAAGAGTTTACTGCTTTGCTCATTGTTTCCATAGAAACCTGCTATGTTTTTCAGTCCCTTGTAATATTTTGTTCCTTTTTTTCTCTTCATCAACAGCCATATTTGTTTTGATATGGACAGACCATGCATGTCCCAAACTGGCCATTCCACCTGTCAATCATATCCATCTAAAAACTGAGAAATTCACAGACAACCAGACATACACACCATACATACAAGTGCGTATTCTGCATCCCTGATAAATGTAGGTCAAGGGTCAGTATCAGAAAACTGATCCCTCCCAATGCAGATGAACTAAGAACATAAAGGCACAAAGATGACTGATTCTGGAAGAACCTGACTCTCCTGTATAGTTGTTGAGTATATTCACTGCAACAGGTGCATCATCCAAGTTCCCTTCTGTAAACCCTGAACTCTCGGCTGAAAGATGCTTATTATAGCTCATCTGAATTCTCACAGTATCAGTGAGACAAAATCTCACTCTGCTGTGTTTAAGCTTGAATCCACTGATGGGTCACATCAATGACAGTTGAACTTCACTCAGAGGGCCGAATCATCGTGGCCCCTGTCAGCTTAAATTATAGCAATAATGGATATAAATACTGGAGGGAACAGAGGGAAACTAAACAGGTTAAAGAAAACCTTATACAAAGCCCACTGTATGAAACCCAAGTGAAAGTCTTTCAATACATCTGTCTGAACTTGACAAATAGATTAAAGTCACCATAATGATCTCATCAGTGGGAGGTTCACAGTTTGAAATTGTGCAATGTTGTGTTATAATCAGTGTTGACAAATAACTGAATACATGTACTGACAATACATATTCTGAATACAAATTCTGAGTAACTGTATTCAGGTACAATTACTCTTTCATTTGATGGTATTCAGAATACAGTTACCTTTCTAAAATCAAAGGAATACATGATGGTATTTGATCACGCAATTTAGGCTTCAAACTACACAATATTATTGAGAAAAATAAAAAACACTGCTCTTGTGGTAAGGCATGTGTGATTTTCCCTTCTCCAGTTAGTGATAAATTAAAGTACGACGAACTGTCAAGCAAACATAAAGCTGTTTTTAATCCTGTGTTGCATTTGCTCTATCATTCCAATGACTAAAAGTCTTCAGAAAACAGCACTCTGATTGGACCATGTATCACAACACTTTACAAAATACAATTTAATGTAGGTATTAGTTATTCTGTAACTAAATACATTTTCAAAGTATTCTTCCTAACACTGGTTATAATTATACACACAGCAATATTTGAACTCAACTATTACACTACCTGGGCAATTAAAGTAGAGATCTGTATTGGAAAACCAAATTGAGTCAAGACAAAGCCAGGTTCCAATGAAGAATGCTTGATCTAATGCACAAATTGGTTAATTCTTTTAAATGAATCCTCTGAAATATCACAGCAATTTGAAAGTCAAATCCGGCAAACACCACATAAGGAACAGGAACCAAACATCCTCTTTTGTCTGTGAAGACTAAGAAAACACTTTATTGTTCTATAATTTCATTTTTGTGTTTACCATCTGGAGAGCCTTTTTACAGCTGTGAAGAAAAAAAGCAGGTCTCATCTACAGATACATTGATGCAATAACACAAGCGGTAGTGGCACAACCTATGATATGACCTATTTTCTGGGCAAGGATTCACGTCACGCTATGCTCACCATTCCATCTCCTTCACACCTTATATGCACTGCTGAATTCAAATGTCTTTCTACCATCACTGACATCGGTGTGTGTGTGGGTGTGCGCGTGCGTGTGTGTCTGTCTATGGTGCTTCGTGAGCACCAAGTCGACTGCTAAACAGCTGAGGCCAAATTGAAAGTCTGGGCTGTCATTCTCTATATTTACTAAATGACTCATTCGCAGTGTAAATGTGTTTGGGCAGACAGTTAGTATTCAGGCAGTTTGGTTACAACATCTCTGACAGTGCCGAAATAATTAGGATGGAAAGAGGAGGGTGCATGAGGCAAACAATGCAGGCCTGTAAAAATGGACTGAGCCATTGTGGTGGAAGAAAAAAGTTTGGGTTATAAAAATTCTGTTGAACTCACAAAAACTAAGTTACATAATATTTCTGTGTGTTCTATTATTAATGACTTTTGAAGAAACCCAATATCATGATGTCATTGAATAAGGAATAAAGTCAAATAAGCCTTGGAACAAGGCTTCAAAGCCACAGGTTGTTAAATAAAAAGTCAGATTATTGTCAGATTTCTGCTGACAATCAGTCAGACCTAACCTTGCAAAGCAAGATGAATTCTTGTAATATTTGTGAGCTCACAAACTCGTGAGAATCCATTTTGTCAAGCACCCACTGTCACAAATGGGCCCACGCCACCAGTGGTTTGGAGACTGGACAGTCACAGAGCACCATTGTGGTTTGGGCGGAAACCAAAGGTGAAGTGCCCAAACAAATCAAAACAAACATGGAAAAGCCAAAGAAGGTACTTTTATTATAGCAGAAGTACAAATTATTTTATTTAAAATAAACAAGCAGATGGACAGGGAACTAACCAAAGTTTCTCTTCCACCTGTTCCACTGTTTTGAGTGACGCTTCACCCCAATTAGAGTCAAATATTCATACCTTTTCCTGATCACGTTAAGCTGTTTCAGATTGAGTTCTACACATATCAATTTGGTTTTAGCAAGAATCGATCTTGCTGTACAAGACTTAGGCTAACATATCCAAGAAGAACTATCAAACACAAACTAGTCAACATTTGAGGAACCAGAAGTTGTCATCATTAATAAAACAAGTGAATCCTCCTCTAACCCCTCTAAAGCCACTTCACGGTTTGAACTGTTCTTCACAGTGGACCTTCCCAGCAAACACTCCTACATAGTGCTGAAAACTGGACTGTCAGGAAGTTCCTTGCTCTGTGCCCTGGCTCCTTTACCCCTATGGTCTGGCTCCTTTACCCCTGTGTCCTGGCTCTTTTACCCCTGTGTCCTGGCTCCTTTACCCCTGTACCCTGACTCCTTTACCCCTGTCCCTGGCTCCTTTACCCCTGTCCCTGGCCTGCACACGTCTCGAGGGTTAGCACATATGTTGTTTATATTGTCGACACACATCTTTGCAGACTGCCCACCGAGCTCTGCCTATATACCCCTATCCATCTATGTGAGTTTCCTGTTTTTCCACTCACCCACACTTGTTGTCACTGGGGCCAGGAAGCAGTGGGAGAGATACGCATGACAAAGTCGCTCTTTATTAAATTGGCAAAGGGCTCTGTAGTGCTATTGGAGTGAGTGTGTTTGTATGCATGCCTGTTTGAGAAGGAGACAGAGGAGAGGGTTGAGGGAGTGAGAGGGCGAGAGATGGGGGTTGGGACCTAAGCCACAGGGCTGAAGGCTTATCCACGATCCACTCCAGGCTCATCCCGGGATATTGCAGTTTTCAAGCCCAGATTCAAGAACAGAAGAAGAGAAAATAGAAAAGCTTTGCCTTTTAGTTATAACATGCTCTGTTTATTGTTAGATAACACAGGATCATTTAAAGGTCTTATATTTTACAAAACTGATTCTTGTAAGCTTTAAGCCATGATATAATGTTGTTACCTCATCAAAAACATACTTGGAGTTCTCTTTTGTTTCATTCACGTTTGAGTAACACTTTATTATTAATTAGCTTATGTCTCTAAAGCTCAACATGCTCTGTTCCACTTTGTGATGTCGTGTAGTGGTAGTTTTCAAGTTAACAGCTACATTTGACCTTTTGCTTGGTAGAGAGGGTCAATTCCAGGGCTGAAATTATCCATATGAGTCTAGTGAAGGTGTATGGAGTTTAAAAACGCAATGGAGCAATTCCTGTTTTATCACATGACATCAGAAGTTGGAACAGAGTGATTTGTATTTGAGAGAATAAGTCAAAATGTGCAGGGTTTGTGTGTTAAACATGTGCGAGTGGAACAAAACACAACTCCATGTTTTTGAAGAGGAAACAACATTGTAACAGATCAGAAAATAGTGGAATAATATAGGCCCTTTAACATACGTTCAGCACACGTCAAAGTTGTCGATTCTTTTACAATATGACCAAGCCTACTAATACTTTTTTTAATACCAGACATGTGCAGCCATTTAAAGATTTGCTTGCGGCTGTTTGAGCATTTGGTTATGTAATAAAGGGTAGACACTAGGAACACAGCTAAAAGACACTCTTTACTAGTAGTATTAAGGCACGGCACGTTTTTTTGTATTGCGGACACAAAGTAATTCAAAGAGCTTTACAGAATAAGAAAGATATTCAAAACACAATACATACAAATTAAAACATAAATAAGCATCATAAAATTAAAGTTGCAGTGTGTCATTTTTCTGGTGGAGGGTCTGTCACCAGCTTCTCTCCATGGAGATATTGTCTGGAAAGTTCCACAGTATGGCATTACATTTATTTATAGCTACAGATACAGCAGGTACCACACAGCCAAGTTACAAGTCAGATCTGTAGAGGGGCGAGCCAACTCACAGTAAGAACCCGAGTTTTAGGTCAATAAAAGTCTATGTTATTGAGTAAATGCAAGATGAATACGTCTAATGCCATACCGGGACATTCCAGACAAAGCAACAACATCTCCATGGAGACAAGCAGGTGGCAGACCTTCCACCAGAAAAGTTACACAGTGCACCTTTAACGTTAAAAGAGCGCAGAATAAAAATCCTTCAGTCATATGCACAGATAAACAGAACAGTTTTTAGCTTGGATTTAAACATGGTCAGTGTAGAGGCCTGTATCAGCAGCAGACAATATACAAAAGGAGAAAAACAGATTAACAAAGCAAATGTGTCAGTCTGAATAATTCTTGTTGAAAAATGTCTCTTTTTAACACAAATGAAAGCGTATTCTGATGACATAGTTATAGACAGAGCAGTGTAAAAGATTCATGTAGCTGTCAGAATAACCAACAGAAAAATACATCAGAGTTTTGCTTTGGAGAAGTCCACTGTTTGACAGGTTGACAACAAAATATAGTTTGTGTGTAGGAGAACTGCATTAGTCATAACCTGCTGCAGGCTGCTGAATATTTGATCTGATGTAGCTCAACTTACACTGACCACTGCGTAAAAAATGTGAGGCCAACTTAACCATTTACCCTAATTTATTATTTATTGAGTTCAGTTATCTGCATAGGTCACATGCTAGAGGGGACATATTATGCAGAATTTGCATTTATGAAGGTTTCTCACAGTTGTATTTCAGTTGTATGTTTTTATTAATGTATGTTTGAGTAATCTTGCATTATCCTGCATTTGAGGCTTGAGTGCATAGAAAATTCCTGTTATCACCCACCCCACCGCCCACTTTCCTTCACTAATATGTGTTTATTCAAATCATTTAGACTCCATGTTATACGCAAAATTGACTCTTGTGAGCTTTGAGCCATGTTATAATGTTGTTACCTCATTAAAAGCATAATTGTATTTTTGTTTCATTCACACGTGTTGGAGTAATCCTTTATTATTCGTCTGTCTACATCTCCAAAGGTCAAAATGTTCTGTTCCACCAGAGTGTTTCTTTGAGAGAAGAACTCAACCTGAATGAATGAAGTGAATGAGTGAACAAAGCACACTTCCAGGTATGTTTTCGATGAGGAAACAACATTATAACAAAGATTGAAAAAATAAATAAAACAGCATAATAGAGTCCTTTCAAAGACAACAACAACAAGATAAAAAATCTGTTTATTACAGTGAGAATACTGCTGTGAAGAGGCGGACCTTATTATTTCAGCAGTTTTGAACAGGAAGTGAATGAGCCTGTTTTTATTACTAAGCTGTTTTAGATCAATATTGAAGATTACAATGAACAGAACATAAAAGTAATGTTTTGTGTGTGTGTGAGAGTTTTCTCAATATGCCCCGTAATAGCTTAATGATCAAACTAAATTCCTTGCCTGTTTCTAAGTTATGAGTTCAATCCTCACCTTTGAAAACTGGCCGAGGATCTTTGCAAATCAACTTTTACTTTGTGATCGCACCAAATAAAATATCTGTTCTTAACTACAGCCTTTTAACACATCTCTGAAGCATTCAAATTAGAAAAATATGACAGGCTAGCACGCAGAGTTGTGTGCGTTTGTATGAGGCATGGAGAGGAGATAAAGGGGAAGAGGACAAGATAAGACTGTGGTGTGGTCAGAGAGTACACCCCTCCCCCTCTCTGTTTCTCTCTCCTCTCTTTCTTTCTATCTCTCTCTCTCTCCTTTTTCTCTCTCTCATACTCTCTTTATTCTCTCTTCTCTCCCTCTCCCTCTTTCTCCCTCAGTCCCCCCTGCACCCTGCTGATCCCAGCTCAGTCAGGGAGACCTCAGCATGATACAAAACAAGCACACGAACACAGTCACATGCAGTTCCCCTTCTGAATCAAGTTTAAGACCCAAGACTGTTTCGTGAGTTCATTCGAGGGAGCAGTTTGTACAATTTTGTAAAAGAATTAATTAGGGACATTACGTTTGTACGATGTTGGGGAGAATAAAACACGATGAAGCAAGAACTGAGCAGTGCAATTTTTTTTCTGCACAGTCTGTAACTGTCTAAATGTATAGAGTGGTGGAAGAAGTACTCAATTTTCAAGTAAAAGTATCACATGAAAAAACTATTTAAGTAAAGCCTTAAAGTACTTTTGAGACCAATTCCACAATCTGCGCTTGTTTTTCATAATGTCTTTAAACTTTTATATCTTATCTGTGTAAATATGTAACTGTGTTTTGTGTTTGCTGCTGCTTCTTGGCCAGGACTCCCTTGAAAAAGAGGTTCTTAATCTCAATGGGATAGTTAAATAAAGGTAAAATAAAAAAGTACCTCTTTAAAAATATACTTAAAGAGTAAAAGAATAAAAGTATTGAAGTCTAATAAAGCTTCAAATGTAGTGAAGAAGATTTGTATTGAATTTTGTTCAATGAAACAACTGATTTTTTTAAAAATAACTTTAGTTTTTATTTGTATATTTTTGTTTGCTCAAGCAAATGTGTTAAAAATTATGCCCCCCAGCCTTTTCAGCAAGTTTCAAACATTCATAAAAATACTTTTACTTTTCAGTCCAGTTCAAACATGTAGTGGAGTAGAAAGTACATATACCCTTCACTGTAGTACATAATGTTCAAAGCAAATTGCATTCTGACTGCACATTCATTCACAGACAATAAAAATGCAGTACACAGTGGTCTCATTTTAGACATGCTAACACATGCATCATAGTTTATAGAGAATAAAGCTCTGTTTACATGCAGACAGCACACGCAAACCTTAAGAACTGCTTTAGACTGAGACTTAGACAAACTTTATTGATCCACAAGGGGAAATTATTTGGACACAGCAGCTCACACATCACAATATATTATAATAGCAAAGTGCAAAAAATATATAAATGGTAATAATAAATTCAAAATAAGTAGCAAAAATAGCAAATACTGGTAGAAATATAGTAACACAAAATATACACTACTGTTCAAAAGTTTGGAGTCACTTAGAAATTTCCTTATTTTTGAAAGAAAAGCACTGTTTTTTTCAATGAAGAACTTTAAACTAATCAGAAATACACTCTATACATTGCTAATGTGGTAAATGACTATTCTAGATGCAAATGTCTGGTTTTTGGTGCAATATCGACATAGGTGTATAGAAGCCCATTTCCAGCATCTATCACTTCAGTGTTCTAATGGTACAATGTGTTTGCTCATTGTGTCAGAAGGTTAATGGATGATTAGAAAACCCTTGTGCAGTCATGTTAGCACAGATGAAAACAGTTTACTTGGTTCGAGAAGCTATAAAACTGACTTTCTTTGAGCAGGTTGAGTATCTGGAGCATCACATTTGTGATGATTGAGAACTTTCATGTGAAACTCAACAGTCTATTATTGTTCTTAGAAATGAAGGCTATTCTATGCAAGAAATTGCCACAAAACTGAAGATTCCTACAACAGTGTGTACTACTCCCTTCAGAGAAGAGCACAAACGGGCTCTAACCAGAGTAGAAAGAGAAGTGGGAGGCCCCGCTGCACAACTGAGTAAGAAGATACGTACATTAGAGTCTCTAGTTTGAGAAAAAGACGCCTCACAGGTCCTCAACTGGCAGCTTCATTAAATAGTACCTGCAAAATGCCAGTGTGAACATCTACAGTGAAGAGGTGACTCCAGGATGCAGCTTCAGGGCAGAGTGGCAAATGGAAAGCCACATCTGAGACTGGCCAATAAAAGAAAAAGATTAATATGGGCAAAAGAACACAGACATTGGACAGAGGAAGATCGGAAAGAAGTGTTATGGACAGACCCCACTGAGCTGTTGTGGGAGCAGCTTGACCGTCTGGTACGTAAGAAGTGCACATCCAGACAATCCAACTTGTGGGAGAAGCTTCTAGAAGCGTGGGGTGAAATTTCTCCAGATCCTTCATTAAATTAACAGCTAGAGGCCAAAGGTCTGCAATGCTGTAACTGCTGCAAATGGAGGATTCTTTGACGAAAGCAAAGTTTGAAGGAAAAAATTATTATTTCAAATACAAGTCATTATTTCTAACTTTGTCAATGTCTTGACTATAGTTTATTCAATTTACAACTCATGGTGGTAAATAAAAGTGTGACTTTTTATGGAAAACACAAAATTGTCTGGGTGACCCCAAACTTTTGAGCGGTAGTGTACTTCAGCTATATATAAGAGGTCATCAGGAGAAACAGGGCAAAGATGAAATAGTGACTGACAGGACATAGGGTTATCTATTACATAAGGGTGAGTTGTATCCGACATTTTTCAAACTTTTCAGCAGAGTAATATTTTTTAAAGACAGTGCAATGCAATGTCTTGTGTGCATAATTCCTGCCTGTTTATAATATAGACTTTTTATTGTCACACACTTTTAGATTTTGTGATGGCACATTGTCATTGAAAGCGTCAGTGATTAACAGCGTCTGTGATTCAGGGAACACCTTTCAAACACTTTTTAACACTTCAAATGACATGTTTTGCCTAAGAAGAATGAAAGGGCACAAAGACAGATATAAATAATCTTCTAGTTATAATGTGTTCTGATAATAAGCAAATTATGCAGTCTGACAGATTGGATAAAACTGACCTTTCTCATCGTGCATCACCAAAGCCTTTGCGACAACTTCACCTTAGACTGTATTATGATGGCCCAGCAGGGCAAGTCAGATGCACAGATTCCGCAACATACACACAAATTAGAAAAATCCAAAAACATGAGTCTGATCTAAAAAATTCACACCAATTAAAATCCATATGCACAATATAAAAAACATACACACATTTTTTTTTAAATGCACACAAATTTGTAAAAACATACAATATAAAAAACAAAACATACACACAAAATGTAAAAATATCCAGACAAATTCATAAACACATACAATTATAAAAACACACAAACTCTAAAACACATAATGAAAAAACTAATAAAAAAACACCCACACACACACTACATTCACAAATATGAACACACATTGTAAAACATGCACACAAACATCCGTACAAAAACAAAAACAGGAGCAATAAACACAACACTGCAGCATTCAGGGACCAATATCTTGAGCTGGGCTTGATCAGGACCACCTCACCTGGAGATTTTGTGTGTGTGCACTTTTAAACACACTGTAGTTATTTTTGGACGCCATACTCTTGCTCTTACTCGAGTAATATTTTGTTTAAAGTAACAGTACTCTTACTTGAGTAAAACTTTTGGTTAATTCTCACTGTGAGTAAGTCTATAAGTGACAAAAGTTTCTTGCACTGTTCCTTCAGATATGATTTAGTTTTTCTTGCTTTTGTTTCTATCCTTTGTCATCCCATTTCCAGCCACTTATGCTTTCAATTACTCTTACTTGAATGAGTTTTCCAAATACTTTAAGACTTAGACAAACTTCATTGATCCACAAGGGAAATTATTTGGACACAGTAACTCACACATCATAATAAATATAAAAAATATTGTCTTATTAATGAGTTAAAGCAAACAATTCTAATGTACTTAATTTTTTTAACAGGGGTTTTTTTTTTTTATCACACACTAGTTTTTTCATAAGCTGTGGCCACTGCTAGTAATGTTAGAAAAACTACAAGATCCAGCTGTAAACAGAAAGAAAAACTATTTGTACGAAACTGAGATGCCCTGACAGATGCACTGATGTTGTTCATACAAGGAAAACATGAAATAAAGTCCACTCTAAAACACTGGACTGTGACAGAAACAGACTTTGCAGGCTCTAACCTCCTGCTGCCCTAACTGCTCTGAGCTGTTGTTATATCCATAAACTCTTGGAGGAGCACATTTCGCAGGAGGATTCATATCAGTTTCACTAATTAATATATATTTCTGCCGCTGGACTTATTTTCACTGCTAAAAGCATTAGCTCTGCTGCACGACATGTAAACAAACAGCACCGTGTGATAACGTCATCGCCCTCAGTACTGCAGCGACAAACACAGTTGTAATTTAAAAAAAGCATTTGCACAAAACAAGCCTATCCACTTTTCTATGTTGATAAGAGTATTCAAATGATTATTCAAGGGACACAAATGTGTGATTGATTTGGGATTAATTGCAAGTTAACTATGACATTCATGAGATTAATCGCGATTAAATATTTTAATCAACTGACAGCACTAAATAACATAATATTTTTTTACTCTTACTATTTCTTGGACCACTAGTTTGTATTTCTACTTGAGTAATATTATTTTGAAGTAATGTTACTCTTACTTGAGCACAGTTTTGGACTACTCTAACCACCTCTGTCCTCATGTGACTGAAAGCTCTGGAGTCAAGATGTTAAGGAAACAAAACTGGGGGTGTTGAATATTACAAAAGCCGAAGATAACACAACCATGCCTTTCGCATCACAATGAAGCAGTATGCAGGTGTATTTTGGAATCTTTGCGCCTCTTTTGGAAATTACAGTATATGCATGTGTTTGAAATTCTTGTTTTGAATATGAAACCCACATCAGGCTGGCAGCTGCACTCAGTGCCTCCTTGCTGTGGTGAGACCACCAAGTTACTCAGATTTTCTCTTTACCCCTTTATAAATGTATGTTTTTGTAGGTTTAGCAAAAATAAGCAAGTAGATGACCCAAAATGAGTTCCACTTTGTGGCTTCAAAAACAAATGAGCAGGAAATAAAATTATTTCACACCTTCCACACACTGGAGAAGGCGTGAGGATTATTCTGAGCGGTTATACCAGGTCAGGTAGCCATTTCAGGGAATAATAATACAACAAAAAACTATCCCCCAGTCACAGTAGCTCTACTTTCTGGAGAATAAGCTGTGATCTGTCCCTTGTCAACTGCCATTTCCAGCAACACAAGAAACACCTACCCACTGACAGACGTGTTGATGTGTTGCTAGAATTAGAAAGTGATTGTTTGGTTTCAACAATTCACAAGTTTCAAACGCTTCAATCATTTCCCTTGTACAGCAATCAGTAATTAAATCTTCACTTTATGTCATCTTTTTCATGTAAATATTTGAAGTTAAAGGTGCATTGTGCAATTTTTTGGAGGTTGAGTGTCACCCACATGCTTTCATGGAAATAGGAAACTGCCATACTGTGGAATATCATAGCTAAAGGAACAACAATTCCCTGGAAACATGCAGGAAGAGGCCTTTCCCCAGGACAAAGAAAAGTCTTATATTAACATAACCAAAATAATTTTATTTTAGTAAAGGTTTCACTAAAAAGTTACATATTGTGTCTTTAACTACACATATAAAAAGAATAATACAATTAAATGTACTTATTTATTATAATCTAAGATTCAACCTGCATGTAAACCATTTTCTTACATTTCAGATCATGTTACTATGAATCTAACTATAATTCAGGCCTACTCCTTTTAAAGATTAATACATTCTGAGCAGGTGTTGGAGCTGACCAGGTTTATTTGTTGTTTTGGTCCCTCATGTTGTAAAAGTTTTAAAGGGAATGGCTGTCAGCCATATCAAATAGTCCTGCCTCTCAGACAGGAGATTACAGGTTTAAACATACAGCCCCCAAACTAAGATCTTTGTGAGCTCAGTCTGCTCACATTTCCACAGTGGAGGGTCCTGTCTGGACAGTGAGAGAAGCATAGGCCTACCATGTCAGTGTGACTACTTGGTGAGAGGCACTTGTTGACTGAAGCTAATATTGTTGTGAAATCAGAGACATAATGAGATTAGATGTTTTTTTAGGCTACGTCTACATGGCAACGCTCTTGGATTTTTTTGGTTAGATTTTAAAAAAATTTGCGTCCACACATGTGTTGATAAATATTCACATCCAGACGTCAACAGAGCACTGAGTGAAAATGATGTAATACATATGCCACATCTATATGTGGTGCTGTAAACAGGATACAGCCAGAGCCTCTGGACACACAATACTACAAAGATCGCATGGTGGCCCTTCGAGTTCCACACGGTAGTGGGTTTAAAAGAGTCTGACACATGTAATTGTATATTTGTCTCTGCTGGTGTTGTACTACACAGTAGATTAAGAGATTTTGAGGCAACAGTGCAAATAAATTTATAAGCGTCCACAGTACAAACTCAACTCTGTTGTCCGCCATGGTTGTTGTTATGGTTGTTACCAGTTGTTGCATGGGGTTCTCTTCTGGTCACATGGCGACTGGGTTGTGACCTCAGCGTTTTCCAAAAGCTGCAGTTTGCTTGTCCCATAGACCATATGGCTTGTCCACACGACAACACAGCGCCGGTGTTCGCAGATTTCTCCAATCTGGAACCCAAAAAACAGTTTTCGCCCACCCAAAATGCCAGCTCCGTGAGGACAAAAAGCCAAAACGAATAAAAACCCAAAAACATTGTCGTGTGGACACCACCTTATATGACCACATCTTGTTTGTTTGACCATTCATTATCAGGCATGTGTGAAATTGCTGCTTGGTTCACTTGCTTTTTGTCCAGGGTGTCCGCTACCGTCAAGGCCATTATCAATACAAAAATAGCAATGTACAATTACATTTTATAGTATCTTTTGCAAATGTATCTCTGTGGACTCTTCTGGCAAATGCTTTAAAACAAAATCTAAGAATTTTTGCTAAATGGATGTCCATATCTTTGTATGTTTTTTCAGAAAACTAGACTGAATTAATTCCTTTCTATTGTTCCTCCATAAGTTTTTGCCCCCTGCTGCCATATAAGTTCTAGCTGCTAATGTAAACAAATATAAACTCTGAAAGAAAGTTTAGCTGCTCTGAGCAGCTCAGTGTTTGTCCATTGATCCAAAGGTTGGCAGTTCAAATCCCTTTGAGTGCCCTGAAAGTGCATGGAAAAGCGCTATATAAAAATGAGAATTTTACCATTTTTCATCAGTTATCTGTATAGTCTCAATGAACCAGTCACAGCTCTTATGTTCAGCAGAAATTCAACGCATAATAACTTTTTTTTAAGATTTGACACTGGACCATAAACCATACACCTTTACGAAACATGGAACACAAGGAAACAAAACACAATCCATGACACAGTATTGCAATATCATTTACATCCCAAAAACACACCAACTCAAACAGCAAACCTAACACAGCTCTTTTTACAGCTCCATCCACTGTACGCTGGTTTCTGTTCATGACTGCAGTGATAGGCAGGCGTGCTGCCGGTGGACACATGACTGGCTGACTTATGATGTATCTGAGTCACGACCAAAAGGACTGAGTACGATCTGTCACAGTCCTTTTCATTTACTCTTCACCAGCAGACATCACGCTGTCTATGTGATAACCCCACAGCAGTCATGTGAAATGGACCACAATACTGTACTACAATAAGACCTATTCAGCATGTGTCCATTGGGGGAGGGAGGGGGTCTGACTCAAAGATGTTTACCGTTACTGTCACACAAACTAATCTATGGCAAATATGCAGTGTTGTGAATAAAAAATAACAAAAAATATGATAATACACTTCACACACTGAAAAGAGATGTATGTGATAGATCCATGTGCTCTGCACTGAGATTATGTTCTTTTTATGGACAATCAGTTTGAGTCTGGATTAGAGCCAATTTTGCACAGTATGACATTAAATGTCTTTATCTGTTTTTTGTTTTTTTTAATTATTATTATTATTCTGGGAGCCCTTATTATGCAAATACTCACTCGGATCTGACATGTCATTTGTGAGATAAAGAAATTTAATGCCATACAGTGGAAGTCCAGACAAGTTATTCCAGTCAAGTAGATTGAAGAATGTTACAAAGCATACTTATTTATTTATGATCGTATTTATTTCACTACAATTTCCAGTTTAGTCACTGACCCTCCCTTACATTTTCAACCACTACACCAGCACCACCTTAAAAAGCCAAGTGTATTGTGAAAGAAAATGCAACTTCACCTAAATAATTTAAAGTTGAATTTTCTGTGCCTATTTAGTCCCTTGAGCAAAAACAGCAATACAAATATCAAACCCCAAACCAAACTAATTTTTAACACAAAAATAGCCATGACCTAAAAAAGGTTTCAAAGAAAAAATAAATACACTTTATAATGTCTGCCCCGATGTTTTGTAATTGAAATAGCCTTGAGTTAAAGGAAGTTCGTCACTACCCTGATTCACAGGCATGTTTGTTCGAATGAACCAAGGATGTACTCAACTGGAGGGAAAATGAATAAAGTGTGTAAAAATGGCAGTATCTAACTTCATGAGTCAGACTCTACCTTGAGAAATCAGTGTTTCCAGAATTAACCCAACAGTACTGAGAGCCAAGGAAGAAGATGGACTTACAATAAGGGATAATTCATTTGTTAGTGTTAGTTTAAAGGGCCCATATTACAATATTTTCTGATCTATATTATAATGTTGTTTCCTTATCAAAAACATACCTGGAGTTTTGTTTCATGCATACATGTTTGAGTAATCCATTATTATTACCTTTTATTTTAAGTCTAGTAGAGATTAGCAGTTCCAGAGCTGAAATTTTCCAAATAATTCTAGCAAAGGTATGTGGAGTTTAAAAACATAGTGGAGCACTTTCTGTATTACCTTGAGAGCAGAACTCTACAGATAACAGGGGAAATCACTAAATTACTCAAACATACATGGGTGACATCTAAAACCTCTTCGGGCATGTGTTTGATGAAGGAACAACACTATAAGAACAACAACAAAAAGTAGATTTTGCATAATACCCCCTTTTTAAATACAGTACAGTGCACAATGAGAAACAGTTAAAACCTGCTTGAAACTGTGTATTTTAATCTTCCTTCTGAGCAGCTTTGTGCATTGTATTATAATGGTCTAACTGTGCACTGTGTGTTGAAATGATTCTCATGTTACTTATTTCCTCTGTCTTTGAAAAACAAAACTGGATTTGGATCATTACCTTGGCTTATTACCGTGTTGTTGCTGTAACTGTGCATGGTTGGATAGGTCGTGTTTAATAGTGAACACACAAACCTCACCACAGTTTGTAAAAGATAATTTGATATTTGTGATATTTACATGAAATATAGCGTGGACCACTTCACAACAGGAAGGTCCCAGGTTTGAGTTTCAGTGGTTACTCCAAAGGTGATGAATCAAACAGTATTGGTCAAATAATCTTTTTTGTAAGCAGGAATCAGAAATGTTAATAAGTAAAAATAACTGCTGGTATACTGGTGAATACATTTAACCCATGTATGCTTATGCTATTCTAGGGTATTCTAGTCCTTATCACCTGATGGTTTTTGAAGAATTTTGATTTTGTTTATGAAAACCTTAATATCTCAGCCTCTGAAGCACATAAAACATGAAATAAATTGCCTTTAAAAAGGTAAGACTCTCAGCTTTTATTAAATTCCATCATGAAATTTGATGAACTGAAATTTGCATCATGAAAACCAGGACAAATCAACAACAATGCTGCACTATGCATCAACAGGCAGGAGACTCAATGTTGAGCTGCGCAGCATCTGGCGTAAATGGGTTAACACAACATACTTTCAGAATACATTTGAATAAAGTGGTAAATGGTCATATAGCACCTTTCCACTTTCAAGGCACTCAAAGCACTTTACATGAAGGAACCATTCACACACCAGTGTACCGGGTGAGGTGGGATAAGTGTCGTGCCCAAAGACACAACAATATTTCAGCTCATCTGTGGGAGCTGGAATTACACCAGCTCAGGTCAGTGGATCTGATCGCTCAACCAATGATGTTTATGTCAAGTATGGGATTTGAACCACCAACCTTTGAATCAGTGACCAAACACCACCAACTGAGCTACTGTCTGGTGTTTTTTTAGACTGTATCGTACTTTTGTATTGTATGTTTGTCTGCATTTTATCTTTTTTATTACTATGAATACTTTGACTCTGTGAAGCACCTTGTGAGCTGATCTCTGTGAAAGACACTCTATAAATAAATGTTACTGTGGTGTGTGCACCGACACAAATGATGAGGCAGCTGGATGGAGTTTGCCAGTTTACTTTTCAGTTCGCTCACAATACTCATATACAGCACATACAGACATCGCCTCGCTGTTCTCACTTAATACCTACCTACGCACACGCTCATTACACATCTGATGCATTCACTGTGTGTTGTTAATAATACAAACATAACAGTTACTTACTTCCCTTTTTTAACATTTGAGCACTGGGTATTTTTAAGTATTTGAACCAGGCTTTTCCTGTCACCACAGTGAAACCACTCCATCTCAAATTGTCGTGCCACCACCGATGTGCTCAGCCAACGGAGGCATTTAATTCTGCTTGGCATCCCCCGACCTTTAGAAAGTATTACTGCCTGTGTACACAATAAAACCACCGGTCCAGAACTGTAGCAATAGAACAAGCAGAGGAGTATAACACAGATTTAAAAGCTGTCAGCAGGCGTACGCTAATTGAAACTTAGACTTACACAAAGCAATGGAAATCCTTTGGCTTAACAAGACTATTACTGCCAGCAAGCTAGCAATTTTATGTCAAGATGCAACTGCAATAAGTGCTAAGGAGTGATTTTACGACACCATTTGGTGTTTATAATGTGTTCAATGAAATCAGTAAAGGTCTTATATTAAGCAAAATTGACTCATGTGAGCTTTAAGCCTGTTATAATGTAGTTAGCTCATCAAAAACATTGTGTTTTGCTTCATTCACACATGTTTGAGTAATCCTTTATTATTAGTCTGTGTACATATCCAAAGCTATGCTCTGTTCACCTTGTGATGTCATGAAGTGATAGTTTTCAAGTTAATGGCTACTCAGCTTTAGCTGAGTAGAAATGGAGTAGAAATGGACAATCCCAGAGCTGAAATTATCCAAGTGATTCTGAAGCTGTATAGAGTTTAAAAACAGAGTGGAGCATTTCCTGTGTTACCACATGAGTTCACAAGGTGGATCAGGGTGTTTTCCATTTAACAGGAGAACTCAGCCTAAATATTAAGGCTGTGTTGAAAAAAAATCGATTTTCCGATTCTGAATCGATTTGCATATTAATTCCTTAGGATCGATTTGTACATCCAAAGATCGATTTAATTTTAAATAAATTTTCTCTCAGTGAACTTTAACCCCACTTGTCACGTCATTGAATTCACGCAGGCAAGTGTGGTCTGACTATATCAAAACAGTTAACATGGCGTCGGACACTAGTGGCACCGTTAGCCAAGTCCCGGCTTTGAAAACACCAGAAACACTCAAAGCTCCTGTCTGGCACTATATCGGGTTCAGAAAAAGACAAAGATGCGCACGACAGAAGCAAAGCGATTTGCAAGGCAAATGCCAAATGGAGGTGAAGTATAGTGGAAATACAACCAAGCCCAGGAACCACTAACAGCTCAGGTCACAGCTCAAAAATGGTTCTAATAACACTAACCCAAATCGAGATCAGATCGGATCAAATTGAATCGAATCGTGATAATTGATTCTGAATCTTGAGAATCGGAATCAAATCGATTCTTGGAATTTGAATTGATACCCAGCCCTACTAAATATGCAGGGTTTGTGTGTTAAACGTGTGTGAATGAAACAAAACTCCAGGTATGTTTATGATGTGGAAACAACATTGTAACAGATCATAATGGACCTTTTAACTGGATTTATAAGGTTGCCAGGTTGGTTATATGATGCATGTAAGTTCAGGTAGTGAAAAGGTAAAACGCATTGTCTGTACAGTCCTCGAAAGACTATCTATTGTAACCAGTAAACCCGACTCTCCATTCTGTTCTATGAGTGATGAGGCACACTGGAGTTTCATGAGAGCACACATTTCTCTATAAGATACATAGGGTGGAACAGTCCCCAGAGACTGTACAGCAGTGCACTGAAGGCGGAGTCCTTCACTGGAGCTAATCTGAAAACACCAACTCTACTATTATATCTACTGTGTAAGTATATGGCTGAATACAGTGGTCTCTAGTGATACGTTTTGGTTTGTAATGAACTTAGGTTAGATTTAGAGTGAACAGTGGTACAGTGGGTGAATCTACGCCCATGTAAGGTGTTGATTATTTTTGTCAGCAAAAGGTGTGGTTATATGTTTCATTTTTTTTGTTTTGTTTGTTTGCTCATCAAAAACATATCTGGGGTTGTGTTTTGTTTCATTCACACATTCACACATAAACCCTGCATATTTTAGCAGTGTTCTTCTCTCAAACAGAAAATACTCTCTTCCATCTGACATGTCATGTGGTAATACAGGAAGTGCTCCATTTTTAAACTTCATATACCTTCACTAGACTCAGGTGCACAATTTTAGCCCTGGAATTGCCCGTCTTTACCAAATAAAAGGTAAAACGTAGCTGGTGACTTGAATACTACATGACATCAGAGCATTTTACACTTTGAAGATGTATACAGACTAATACTCCAGGCTTACTCAAACCTGTGTGCATAATAATAATAATAATGCATCAGTTTTATATAGCGCTTTTCAGGACACTCAAAGACGCTTTACAGAGCATTATTCATTCACTTCAGACCCGGTGGTGGTAAACTACTATTGTAGCCACAGCTGCCCTGGGGCAGACTGACGGAAGCGAGGCTGCCAATCTGCGCCATCGGCCCCTCCGACCACCACCACCACCATTCACGCACACACCACTTTCATACTAGGCAATGTGGATGAAGTGCCTTGCCTAAGGATACTACGGCAGTTTTTGCCACTGGCGCCCCACTGTGGCACCTGGAATTCCCAGTGGTCTCCCATCCAAGTACTAACCAGGCCCGGCCCTGCTTAGCTTCTGAGATCTGACGGGATCAGGCTTTGACAAGCCGGTATGGAATGAAACAAAACACAACTCTGGTTTTGTTTTTGATGAGGTAGCAACATTCTAAGATGGCTTAAATATCACAGGAGTCAAATGTGCATCATACAAGACCTTTAAATTAATAATTATAGATGCAAATGTTCTAAGGCTAAATAATGCAAATGATAAATTACTAGATGCAACTGAAGGCCACAGTTCACCCCTACTTGTTTTTGACATCATGTAGGCTAGGACAAGAGTGATCTGATTTTTGGGGCAAAGACGATTTCATTTTGGTTGCTTAGGGCACTTGGAGTTCTCTGTGCTTGTACTGACTGTTGTGTCTATGGGCAAGACACTGGTTGCTATAGTAAGGATTTCCAGCTTGTAATGGAAATATACTATCAGATAATATGGGTAAAGTACATCAAATATTGGTATTCAATTATGAACCCTGAAACATGCTGTACTAGTAAATGGAAAATAACCCTGAATAGACTATGTGTCAAATCAATACTTAAAATGCAGTTCAAATTATAGCCAGTTAATATTTTCTCTTGGTATAGCAAGGCAAATGGTATTGGACAAGTTGTCACTTCCTTGGCTCATTTCAGATGATTGCACATTGGGTTGATTGGCATATGTGGATTACTTGGATATTTGGAAATTATAGATTTTTCTTTCTTTTTTCTTTTTTTGACAAGTCTAATACTGATTGCAGTTGCAGTAAATGTTTTCCCTGAAATGCCACCATTGCATTTACTTTAACTGGGCTGACAAAATAGTTCCTTAAAAGTTCAGCACAGCAGATTTAAATGAAAAGTGCTACATCATGAGTATCCAGGAGTAAAAAGCACTTTTAACCTTTGCTCAAAGACTACACTTTCTGCTTAGGTGGTCCTTATGCTGATCATTAGAAAGCACCACAATATTGATCTCATTTTTTTTTTTAAAAGATGGAGATTTTTGGTATATATTTTAATCAGGATTTATTTATTTCACTATTAATTTCTTAGACATAATCTCCAAGACAAATATGCCAACCAAGACACGATGTACCAGAACAAAACAAGTGTGATGCAAGGCTGTCTGATTATGGGAAACAATTGGTGCTTCTATGTAATCAATGGTATTTCTTGCAGCTTCAAAACAAAGTGTTACACAAAATGGTGCAATCTACTGTGAAAGTGTGTCCAGCTCTGGAGAACAGGGGAAGTGTACCAGCCCAACCCCCCGCCTCCTCGCCATACCAGTCTCATTCTCTCTTTCTTCCTCTCAATCTCTTTCTCTCTGTGTCTCTCTGCTTCTCACTCACCCATTCTCACCCTCCGCTCTCTTCTCCTTTCACTCTCTTTCTCACTTTCTCTTTCCCTCTATTCTCTCTGTCTCTCTCCCTCTCACTCACCCTTTCTCTTTCTCTCCCTCCCTCTCTCTGCCTGTCACCCAGATGCTGATTGCCTTGTCAGGGAGCGTGGTGGCTGGAACACTTTGTTGACATAGGTGCTGTTTACACAACTATGTCTGGGTTTCAAAATGGTCTTTTTTTTAGTTGTGGTTTTAGACGTTGATGACAGTAGCATTTTGGACACCTAGCTGTAAACATTTCAGGTTTTATTAGAGCTATGCCCCGGTGTAATTGCAAGAGCTGTCAATATGTTTTATATTGTGGAGGAAGCATCAGGCTGTTTGTTGGTTGCGGTAGTATACACAATGGTCATAAAATGCTAATGTGACAGCTTACACGTCCAACTGTATTAGTATTTTGATAAATTATGTTAAAATTAAATAAACTTGAATATCATTTTATACAGTTAAGGACCTAATTGGTGTAGTTAAAGCGCCCATATTATGCTATTTTCTAATCAACAGTATGTTATAATGTTGTTTCTTTGTCAAAAACATACCTGGACCCTGTATATTTAAGTTGAGTTCTCCCCTCATACTGAAAAAACTCCATACACCTTCATTAGGATCATCTGGATGCTTTCAGACAGATTTTCAGATTGCCTACTTAACTAAAAGTCAAAGGTAGCTGTAAGCTTGAAAACTACACCTTCATGACATCAGAAAACACTCAACTCCGTTAATCTGAGGTGAGATAATGTCTGATTTTATTTGTAAATGATATGCGACCAATGAGCTCCATAGTTTCACATGCGCAAAACAAATCTGATATGACGAGTTTGGTTCTGACTTGAGACGAGACAGAGGGCGTGGGGACCAGACTGATACTAATCTCTATAAATAAGACAAGAGATATCATATAGCAGTGAATACCCATCTGTACCTATTCTCTCATGCATAATAGTCATAATAAAAGTTCCCATTGTCTGAAATAGGCCTGCCACAATCATCACTATACTGACTTATCATTTAATGTATGAAAGCAGGAACAATATATTTTGCGGCTCAATATTTATCGGTTGTAGAATTTTTTTGCTTAAATGCTTTGACTGGTGTTATGACCCCAGGCCTCCAGTTCCTTGATTTGTGTTGTGGGTGTTATAATTTCTTTTTTTCTGGTCCCTGATTGGTGGGGCACTTCAACACTCGGCCACTCCCACCTCACCTCCAGCCCTTCCCCCTGTTTAAGGAGATCAGCTTCACCTGTTCGGGGCTGCTGGTCTTTGTGGCCAGTTTGCCCCCATTTTGTGTGTCTGTGTCTCTTTCGGGTCAGTCACTTTGTTTGTGCTAGTACGTGTCTGATTTTGTTTGTTGAGACACTTGGTTACTTTAGTTCTGTCTTGTCACTTGATTCTGTTTGTGGGTTTATGTGATTTTACTTTGGGACACTTGTGATTTAGTTTTGTTTGCGTGCCTTAGTTTAGTCACTTGTTTTTTTGTGTGTGTAAACTCACGTGACTTGTTAGTCCTGTTATTTTGTTTCTTAGTTATTTTGTGTACATATTTTAGCATGTTTTGTTTTGTTAACTTGTACATTCCTTTGAATTAAATGACCTTATTTATTCCATTTTCCATCTTGGTTTCTTTTGTTACTTCCCCTACGTCAGTGACATAAAGCAGTTTCAATATTGCATTTATTGCAGCATATCTCTGTCTCTGTGTATCTGTGTCTATATCTCATATCATGCTTCAAAATTTATAATCATGACAGGCCTAATCTACAGTATTAAAAAGAAAAACAATAGACCCTTTTAGTGTTATGCACGCATTTTGACAACAGAAGTACAGCAAGAATCAGCAGCTTGTCGAGCTCTGCGAAAGGATTAACGTCAAAAGATCACGAATATTTCCTCAACAAGCGACTTTGACAAATGGTGTCCCACTCCCAGGTCCTTGTGTTATCAGTGAGTAAAACTTTAGTCTGCCGGTAGAATATTGATTTTGACAACCACACACATAACAACCAGACATTTTGATGCTAGAAATGTTTTTATCCATCTTCCTCTGTCCGTGTTCAGTCTGAATGAATCGGAATGAATGGGGAACAATGCCACTTCCATTACCAGAATGCACACACAGCTTTTGTTATCACTTCCGCCTTAAAAGGGTCTATCCAACAATCCCATGCCTGGATAAATGGTCACTTCCAGCCTTATTTTTCCAATGTCTTTTCACTCACATCGGAGAGTCAATATGACTCAACTTCCATCTTCTTCCTTTGTACTTCGGTGTCAACAAGGCCATTAGTGAATCTGCGGCCCTCGCCACCTCTCCAGACTTCAAGTGCTCATAAATAACGTTAGTGTAGCTTGAGTTTCGGAAAGATGGGGGGATGGGCACGCGGACAGGGCATTGATCAGCACATGTGTTCATATAGTGGCACAGTAATTATATATGCCAGTGTGTGTAGTCGGTCTGTGTGATTATACGCACATGTTGTATTGTGTTACTTCACTTGAGACTCCCCCCTCGCCTCCTCTACCCTCCCCTTCCCACCACCAACATTGCTAGCTTATCTTGGCCCAGGCGCTCATTCTTGCGAGAGGCAGAGCAGGGCAGAAAGAGACATCTGCTCGGTGAGAGAATGGCCTAATTATTCATGACCATTTAACCATCGTGGATTTAGTCTGCGCAGCATATGTGGCATTTCTCAGGAGCTGCCGTATTTGTAAATGGAAGATTCATAGCTGTCAGTGGAACAGAAGTCTCAGAGTTTGGTTTTACTCTGGGCGTTCAGGACCTGCACTTACAGCTGGACTTTACACTTTAGACACACTTTTGTTTAATCATATAATTTCTCTGATTTCATTCAAGCATTTTATATACTCTATCCACAAACCAGTCACACACATATACATGAGAAGATCTAATGTGCATGCTTTTATCTGAAAATAAATACAACTGGGACAGTTTTTCTATAAACAACAGGATTACCCCCAATAGGCTTGACAAAAACACCAAGATAATACAGAGACTAGTGTCATGAAAGCCATATAATTAAAGACTTTTAGCTCAGTGTTTAATGTTACAAATTGATGACTCTCACCATTCAAAATAGTTGTGCAAAAGGAGAAACTTTGAGTCTGGCTTATCTTTAATGAATCTAAAATCTGCACAGTTGTTTTAATTTAAACCATTTTGAAACCACTTCTTTTAGTAGTCTACTTGAAACCTAAAATGTCTAAAAAATCTGCAGGATAGTATCTTACATAATGCCCTGTGGGCATAACTGTACAAAAACGCAACTAAAAAATCTTAGTAACTTCTCGACAGAAATACTCTGTAATGGAACAGTTTCCCATTGAAATGTGTCAGAGGAAAAAACTTTGAAACTCGTCTCTGTTATTCTTATCCATTACGGCCTCGTCAGCAGCAGTAACTCTGTGGTATGTGGGTGTTGGGTCATTGTTTTCACTGAGAGAAGAGGAGCAGCTACATCAAAACAACAGCAAAGGGCCTTCTCTGAGTTACAAATAAAACCTTTTGGGGATTGGCTTGAATTTACATTAGAGTTCCAGTCTCTCTTCAATAGAGGTTTTCTATTATTGTTACCCAAATGTGAAATAGTAAATTGTCCCACAAATCTGTTAGATTGCGTAAACGTGTTTCCATTTCCATTTTTTAATATTCAAAATGTATATTGCAACATAAATGGAATATACCTACTTCCTGTATTCTCGACATTCATTCATCAAGCTATTTTGATGTTCACCAATATGCCTGTCTGATATCATTCTGGGCAAAAACATGTAAGGATGTCCAATAACAGCATTTATTTTTTATGATTTACATACATATTTGTACATTTTGCTCCTCAAATATATATATAGCAAGACTGTGTAAATTCTCTCTGACTGTCCACTGTCAGGTACATTCATAATCACACAACAAACTGCTTCCTTTTGTAGCTTTTCCCTCTTTTTAATCAGACCCTCCTCTCCTTCATTCTCTCCCTTTCTCTCTCTCGCTCCCTGTCTCTCCCCCCATCACAGCAGCCACCACGTCACCACAGTAGCCACAGTGGCGTAAATCAGCCCTAGCCCGCATCATCTGTTCCCAGCTGTTTACCTCGGGCCAAACAAAGGAGTCTGTTGCCTGCCTTTTTGTTGCCTGGGCTGGGGTGGAGTAGGGAGAGTCTCAGCTCATATTCATTTCAACAGGCCAGGCCTGCTTTGAAAGGGCCAATTCAGCTCTCACTGGGAAGTAGTGGAGACACAGGCAGAGGAGGGATGACCATGTGGGGGTTGTCAGGGGCAATCTTTCTCCCCCAAAGGAGCAGAGAGACAGGAGAAGTGTGGCTGTCACTGTTGTGTGGAGAGTTCTATAGAGTTTGAGGTGCAGCTATGTCAGGCTATTGTTGTTTGTGACTGCATAAGAGCAAAATGAGTATGCATTCATTGAGTTCTTTTTAATTTGCAGACTAAGGTTTGCAGAGTTACAAAGTGAAAGAGGTACCAATAATCTGATTGGGATTATAAAAGGTGCATTGTGTAACTTTTCTGGTGGGGGGTTTATCAATTGCTTTTCTTCATGGAGATGTTATTGCTTTGCCTGGAATATTTCACAGTATGAAATCAAACCTTTCTATCTTCATAGATACCAAACCAGACCAAGTTACAGGTCTGATCTGTGGAGAGGCGACCCCGCTCATAGTCAGGATATATGTTTGTCTAGGCATTTTTGAGCCATAAAACCACTTGTCATGGAATAAATGTAATTTAGAACTGTTTAATGTCATACTGTGCATTTTTCAGGCAGAGCAGTGACATATCCATAGAAACAAGCAGGTGATGGACCCCAACCAAAATGTTACATAGTGTACCTTTAAGGTAATGGTTAGAAATGGTTGAAAATGATTCAACCTTATGTAGGAACATATATGATGTTACCTTAGATAGAAGCCTATATAAAGTTTGCAAAGTGAAAGAGGGACAGGTAATCTGAGTAGGATTATAAAATGATTAAATCTATAAAGCAACAAATATGGTTTAATCTCAGTTTAAGATAGTGATTTATTTACCTTTTTAATAATTTATACAATGTCATGGCGGGTCTTATAAATGCAATAAAGTCAACGAAATCTTTGCACTAGTTACAAAGGAAGTCATAGAAAGCTCACTATATTTGTTGGGTTAATAGGAAGCTTTTATTCCAACAAAAAACAAAAAACAAACATACATACATGCATATACATCACCAAAGCAAATTCCTAGATTGCAAATTTGTCAAAAAACCTTCTGTTTCTGACATACAAAGTGTTGTTTTCCTCATTTGATTTGCTTAAAAGGTCAGGAATTATTGTATTTTACTTCTCATTTTGTGGTTTCACATTAGTTGAAAACTCAAATTTTATTATTGGTCTGGGCCAAATTCTCTCTACAAGCCTCCACTTTCACTAAATGTGTTAATTGTTGGATTGTCAGTTTCTATCCCAGTGGAGGCAGACCGGAGCACAAAGGACTCGCTCACAGCTAAATGTGAAAAGCAAATACAGAGTTGTGTTTTGTGTTAGTCAGGTGTGTGCAGGCTCTGTGTGGAGGAAGAGGAGGGAGGAGGAGAAGAGGAGAGGGGGGAGCTGCTCCAGAGAAAGCTTAGCCCTCGTCGGCAGGAGCCCGCGAGGTCTCGTTTGCATCTGCAAATGAGACAGAACCGGCTGCCCATGTCACCTTGGCAACAGGCCATCAGCCCTCCCTCTCCCCGAGACAGGCGCGCTTCACTGTCTGCTTGTCAGTCTGCACCCTTTCTCTCTCCATCCCTCCATCCTTCCACTGCACCGCTCATCAGCCAGGGCCATCTCCCAAATCCAGTGCAAAATGACGGAGAATTTCAATAATCCACACGGAGAATTGGCAAACTGTATTTACACAGCTACATGCTAATTTAATTTGAGCTGCAATATAAACTGTAACACCCAAAAGACAATCACAAAATGTCTAACACTGACCAAATCCCATTTTGACCAGTCCTATGTCCCAAACGCTCATGGCAAGTCTAATAATTATGACTTGGAAAACTTTAACTCAGCAAAAAGGCTATAAAGAACCAATCTTATTTTCAGAACCATCTCCGAAATCAAGTGCAAAACGACAAAGAATTTCAATAATCCACATGGAGAATTGGCTGTATTTACACAGTTAGCTTCTAATTTTTTAATTTGTGTTGCAATATAAACTGTAACACCCAAAAGACCAAACCCTGTTCCTAATTTTGACCAGCCCCATGTCCCAAAAATATCCTATATATCTTTATTTCAAACTCAGGGTCCATAAAAAAGAGAGAGAGAAAAACAAACACTTATTTCTACAGTAATAATTATGACTTGGTATACTTGAATTCAGCAACAAAACCATAAACAACCAAACTTATTTTCTTGTGTATAACTACAGGGATCATTTACCAGATGTGCTCACATGTGAACTCAAATACTGTCCTTGGACTACTAGGAATTCTATTTGTTTACTAGTAAATTAGACCTGCTTCATTAAACTTCATTTCAAAGGATCGGTAGTGTTGATAAGTGCCATTGACTATCCTCTTTCTCCGTGTGTGTTTTTCTCTTTTTCTGTCTGACAAAATGAAAGTATATCCTTCATTCTCACGTTCAAGTATTAGTGAAAAGGGGCATTATGCAAAATTGACTCAGTGGAGCTTTCTTCTATGTTGTAGTGTTGTTCTCTCATTGAAACCATGCCTGAAGTGGATTTATATGTCATCCCGGCATGTTTGAGTAATCTTGCTATCTCTCCTGGGCACTATTCGAACTCTTTACGGTATCAGTATGAGCCTATGCATCTTGTACAAGGCTTAGCCCACAAGCCTACATACCCACGAAGTTCTCTGTAGCGCTCCTACCCACGCTTCTGCCATTTTTCATGAATATACAATCTTAAGATACTAAATAATACACTACAACTTCACAAACTTGATGCAATGTGTGGTAATTTCATTAGTGGATGCACACTGATTGTAATATGAGAGCACTCTGCTGTATACAGAGTGACTTAGAGCAGGCAACAAGAGGAAACGAATGAGTACATTGTAGTATTTTCAAAACAATAAAAGGTAACATGATGATCTATATGTTGTATGTCTTAGGAATTATACAGGTGTAATATCTGCTCTTTAAAGGTTCTTTATTCTTGGGAGCTTTAAACCATGTTTCCTCCTCAAAAACATACATGGAGTTGAATTTTGCTCCAATCACGCATGTTTGAGTTATCCTTCTTTATTAGTCTGTCTACATTGCCAAAGCTCAAAATGTTCTGTTCCATCTTGTGATGTTATGTAGTGGTAGTTTTCAAGTTAAGAGCTACCATCTACCTTTAGTTCAGTAGAGATGGGCAATTCCAGGGCTAAAATTATGCAAATGATTCTAGTGAAGGTGTATGGAGTTTAAAAACAAAGCACTTCCTGTATTACCACATGGTATCACTAGATGGAACGCAAAGAACTCAGCCTATATAATGCAGGGTATCTGTGTAAAACATGTGTGAATGAATCAAAACTCAACTCCATATGTTTGTGAAGAGGAAACATTATAACATAGATCAGAGAATAGTTTAATATGGGCCCTTTAATGAAATTGCTCTTGTGTTTGCAATACAGTATTTGCAATCCATCTTTAAACTACTTTTCTCCTCGTCGTACAACAGTGTCTCAACCTAACACCTAAAAACACAACATCCATCTACCTGACCGGACCTACGGGACTCGCCATCTCTCTAAATCTTTCATTGAGAGCATTCCAATAGACACAAAGGCGGTGCTATAAAAGATGGATGATTTTGCCTTTTGTGCTTGTCCCTGTGAATCTCGTTCACCACGCAAACTGGCACTGCTGACATGCCGTGGTCATGAAATTTACATGGTGCAGCTATGCCAGGTGATGACAGGCTGGCAGCTGGGGTCCTCTGGCTCTTTGCATAATACGTGCAGTTAATCAATTAAGTGGACGCCAACAAGTAGCGTGGAAGTGAGGTCCTAGCAGTGGCGTATGATGTATTCAATTCTGTGCATTTAAGTGACTCAACTGGGATGTTAACTTAAATTAAATGTGCTAAAAACGTAAAGTCTCTGCCATTTCAGCAGGTCTCACACTTTAAAGAAAAGTATTTTTTGTTTTTTCAAATCAGATCTAAAATGTAGTGGAGTAGGAAGTCCAGATCCCTGCTCTCAAATGTAGTGAAGTAAAAGTAAAAACTATCCACATAACATACAGATACATAAAATTTGTACTTAAGTATTGTACTTCTACTTTTGCATCTTCCACCACTGGATTCTAGTCTATCGTAAGAAGAGAGATTACAGATTATAGAGTTTTTGTAGGAACTCACAGTGAAGAACAGTTTGTCAGACATAAACAACATGTGGCACATCCTCTGTCCCTCTTCTATTTTTATAAAGAGCTATTACAGGCGAGTTCAATTTTGTTCACGTCGCTTTATGGCTTGAATTATTTGTTTAGTTAACACCAGTTGGACCTTGTGTTCTGAGGTGAATGGATGCTTCAGTGAAAACTGAATAGCAGTGGTTCTCAACTGGTGGATCAAGACCAATACTAAAATATTTGCTGGGTGGGATATTGGCTTCCAAATTTTGGTCCAGTCGATATCCAGGTTGGACATATAAATTGATGGAATAACACTATTTTCTGGTCATAGTTGGGCCATAAAATCTCATAATGTTTGAACTTTTATTTACATAAAGCTGTTCTGTGTTTACATGAGGATAAATAACAGCTTCATAACACATTCAAATCAGCTTTGCTCTTTTTTGTTTTCAGTCTCTGCTCTGGTATCAGTTGATATACTGAAAGCTATAGAATCAGAATAGTTATCGAAACCATGATCAGGACTCAACGTTTTACTAAAATATGTTATCAAAATACATTATTTGATGGTTGGCCTTATGTCTTAAACAACAGAACTGTGATACTGGTTTGTAAAATACCGTATGTAACAAGTAATAAGTAATTGAAAACTATTGCTTTTCCCTATTCAGAGTCTTGGTAATGTTTATGTCTGTCCTGCTTCATTATGTGTTTTGCTCTTTTTCTGTGTGACCAAATTAAGGTCATCTCATCATGTCCTACAACACTGTTACAGTATAAAATTTTTGTAAAACATGACTTTATAAAAAAAAATCCTTTTGTTTGGTCAAAAATACTCTAAAAAGACTTTGACTACTTGATCTTTACTCATGACCAAAATTTGTCTTGCCTTATTACAGATATTGCATAAGCAGCTCTTGAGGTCAAAACACATCCGCTGTGTGACCTCTGCATATAATTATAAAGCAATTTGTTATCTATATATAATCAGGAAGTGCATATTAGCATGCAAGTTGTTGCTAGCTTTATAGTAACAGCGATCTGGTCTCTGAAAGTTGCGAAAAGCACTTCTAAACTTTTTGCTGTGAATAAATACCTGGTCCAGTGCAGTCTATTTCAAATGTAGATCTGTGTTTCACATTTTTAAGACAGAATACGTTTTGTATACATAGTGCAAAACAAAGGCTACTTACAGCTAGTATGCATTATCTAAGTTTTTGTAAATTTGTACAACTTTCTTTGGCCCCATTAATGACAAAAATCCTCTACAGCTATAGCCTTATTCCTAACCCTCTTTGCACAGCCTGTCTCCCCTCCCCCTACCAGCACGTGCTACTTACTTACTTCCTGTTTACTCTTAAAACAACTGGAAGAGAACAAACACTCTTTTCATTTGTTGTTCATTCTTCTGTGCATTTTATGGTCATACATTGGATAATTTTAACTCTGGAATTGCCCATCTCTTTGGAGCAGCTTTGGAGATGTACACAGACTAATAATAAAGCATTACTCAAACATGTCTGAATGAAACAAAACACAACTCCGGGTATGTTTTTGGGTAGAAAACAACATTCTAATATGGCTTCAACCTCATAAGAGTTAATTTTGTGTAATAGAGCTCCTTTAATAACACTTTGTGCCCTATTTTAGGTCAGTGACAACTATTGACTTGGCACTTTTGCTGAGCACCATTTAACCAACTTGTGGTCAACAATCCCCTGATAATTTAGAGTAGGTGTAATACTTAGATGTTAATGCGACCTCATGGGGTACCTCAGTTAAAACACGGCCTAACACCTCGTGACCTTTGAACTCCACGAGGGCTGGCTGCTTGTGTTTGCCTTGTGTTAGCTGTAACGCTAGCCCGAGAGCTGAAGTCGCCGGGCGTGTAACTTAATCACGTCCGGTGTGATTGGCAACACTGATGAATGTCCACTTTGTTTGCACAGAGCGTTCACCCCCCATCAGCCGTGTAGCAACCAGGGCAAAATCTAATTAACAAAGGCCAGTGCTGCTCCCTGCCCCCACGCTGAGGTAAGGATAAGGAGGGTTCTATTAGAGAAGTGGGTTCGTGAAGGTATGAGCCTTTTAAAAATGGTGGAAAGAGTCTTCAGTGAGTGTGGTGACCTTTGGAAATTAGGATGAGGTCTAATGATCGACAGACGCTTATTTAAACACTGCAAATTTCTCTGATCTGGCCAAGATTTTACTTCTATCATGTTCATCTTGTTTTCAGATTTATTATCTACATACTAGTTCTGAGACTGCTTCATTCTAGTGTAGAGGTAGTTTATTTTAAGGTCACTTGTCAAGTAAAATTATCTGACCATACAATTTCACTACTTTTAAGTCACTTTCTGATAGATTGTGTTGATACTTCACTGCAGAAAAGCTTAAGATATATTGTATTGTTGATCTGCCCATGTTCTGGACCATTTAATGCAAAAATAATGTCTCATTATTATGAATTTCCTGTCTTAAAAAAGGCTCATGTTATGCTATTTTCTATTGTTTCTAATGTTTCTTCAACAAAAACACCTGGAGTTGCGCTTTGTTTCATTCACACATGTTTAATTCCGCATATTTAGGTTATTCTCTCGAACAGAAAACACTCTGTTCCACCTTGTGATGTCATGTGGTAGTAAAGGAAGTGCACCACTGTGTTTTTAAACTCTATAAATCTAAACACTAGAATCATTTGGATAATTTCAGCCCTGGAATCCTGGAATCTGAGGAGGTAAAAGATAGCTGTTAACTTGTAAACTACCATTTCATGACATCACAAGGTGGAACAGAGCATTTTGAGCTTTGGAGATGTAGACAGACTAATAATAAAGAATAATTCAAACGTGTGAATGAAAGAAAACACAACTCCTGGTATTCAGGTAACAACATTCTAGCACATCTAAAAGCTCACATGAGTCAATTTGGTCTAATATAGGACCTTTAATGAGCTTTTCATTCCTGTCTTCATAGAGATAGCGTGTGTATATCAGAAGCTTTTATTTGCATTAGATTAGAGCTACATTTAGCACTAACCTCACACCTATTCAGTTCATTGACCTACATGTGAACTAGAATAAGAAGTGTTCTCAGTTATCTGTGCATGTAAATGTACTGAGTGATTCTACCATCCGTATATTCAATTCAAGCTTTAATAAGAACACATAATAATAATATATAAAACCATCTTGCAAAAATGTCATGTCATGTTGTGATATATGACGTGCCGTGAATCGTTGTGAAGTTTGGAAGGTTGGGTTTTTTCATATTAGCACATCCTTTTTATGAATTTAGCATAGGCTTTTAGAATTTACTTTACTTTACTGTTGTCACATTCTTGTGTGCCGTACCAATGCATTGAAATCCAGTGAAACCAAATAAAAAGAACTGGAAAAAGTGGCCATATTATCAAGACAAGGCATGCATGAAACTCAAACTATGACACCAGCTGTTTCCTGTTTGGGTGGAGTCAGCAGTAGAGCTCTCTGGTTTTGAGAAAGTGACATAAAATATATAGCACAAAAATATCCCCAATATTTAGTGTAGAGTGAGCAAAGTTAATATAGAATTTCTGACTTTGATGGAAGAAGTAAACAAAGTAATTGCTGAGTTTAAACAGCAGTAAATTCTGTGATTCACTCTGTTTTCTGCAGTAAGAATCACACTCAAGTTCTCCTGAATATGATGTTTGTTGGGTTCATCTAGATCAAAGCAAACAAACATACTTCACCTGCCTTTTTCTATTTTCTGATCTGTCTTATAATGTTGTTTCCTCATCAAAAACATATCTGGCATTGTGGGGTTTTTTTTCATAAAATTTTCACACAAATCCTGCATATTTAGGCTCAGTTCTTCTGGAACTGGAAGTGCTCTGTTCCAACCATAGACCGTAAATATGAGTGGACATAGCTAAAGCGTTAGCCGCCACATGCCAAATAGGAAGTGTACCAGGAACTGCTGCTGTGAGTCTCGTCATTTTGGTCTTAAAATGTTTGCATTAACCCGCTCTACATGATCTTGAATTTTTTTTTTCCTGCTATTTTGTCCGTCAAAAAAAAAAACTATTCATAACACAGAGCCTGGTTCCAGATTCGCTCCTGTAACCGTTAGCGTCGCAAGCCTCATTTGAGCTTCTTCTTCATGACATCACAAGGTAGAAGAGCATTTTAAGCTTTAGAGATGTAGACAAACTAATAAAGGATTACTCAAACATGCGTGAATGAATCAAAACACAACTCCAGGTTTGTTTTTGATGAGGTAACAACATTAAAGCTCACAAGAGTCGATTTTTTGTAATATAGGACCTTTAAATGAAAAGATCCATCCTTCCACATGTGCGACCCATTTACAGACTTCCTTTAGCAGAGGACCACACTTCCGGATGGCTCTGCAGATCTGTCATCACATCACACCCAGAGCAGAGGAGCTGAACTTAAAGTGCTATGTCAGGTTAGACTAATAATTTTTTAATCATTTACTATTTTTTTAGATTTAAAATTGTACTTGTACTGGTTGGAAATCATGACATCGCACTAGGGAATTTCATAACTGTTACCAAGCAAAACTCCTCTAATGTACACAGAAATTATTATCTGACAAATACAAATATAAGAAAACCTTTATTTTGTTGAGTTAATATTTAAATGGTCAGAAATAAGTTTTTCTTCCTGACTACTCTCTCACTACTTGTATCTGTCATTTTCAACATATTTTTCAACTTTTTTTGCAAATTGCTTGTTGATTGGTGTAAAACTATAATTTATATATACAATAGTTATAATCCCACCAAAGTACATCTTACATTTGCCCCACCCAGCATTGTGGACAGGTCTGTTGTCCAGTGCCACACAGCTGCAGGATCCAGATGGCTGCTTGCCTACGTTGGGTCAACTCAACTCCCAAACTCTCGGTTGCAAGTCTAGTTGTAATGTCTGTACTGTGTGTTGATTATGTTCTGATATCACAGAGGTGTTTTTTTTTTTGTATATGTGCTGGTTCCATACTATGCCTCGGTAAGGGGCATGGTCAGGGGGCTGTTCTCTGTTTCCTCCTCCCTCTATCCTCATGTTATGCTGCATTGTTTCTTCCTCTGCTGCCTGTCTTCTTGTCCATGTCTAGTACATGTCATGTATTATGTGTTTGTAAATGTACGGATGAGGTGACAGGTCCAATTGTGATTCCTTTTGTATGTCTTGTACATGTGAAGAAACTGACAAATAAAGGCATTCATTTGCATACACCTTCACTAGAATCATGTGGATCAATTCAGATGGAATTGCCTACTCTACTAAACAAAAGGTAAAAGTTAGCTGTTAACTTGAAAACTATTGCTTCAAGACACCGGAACAGAGCATTTTGAGCTGTAGAGATGTAGACAGACTAATAATAAAGGATTACTCAAACATGGGTGAATAAAACTAAATACAACTCCAGGTATGTTTTTGAGGCGATAACATCATTATAATATGGCTTAAAACTCACAAGAGCCAATATAATAATAATAATAATAATAATAATAATAATAATAATAATAATAATAATAATAATAATAATAATAATAATAATAAATGTTATTTATATAGCGCTTTTCATGACACTCAAAGACACTTCACAAAGCAATACAATACAATTAAGTTCATAAAACAGTCAAAAAACAATATTGTGTAATATAGGACCTTTAAGTTTAGTCTAGAGAATCAGAAAAATCTGTCATACTCATTTGAAGTACTGCCACAATTTGCTCTTGGCTGCAGAATTTGCTGGGAACAAATCAATGTGGAGGGAAGAGACGCCAGTGTGTCATTTTATCTTCATTGTAGCCCCACAGGACCCAATACCTTTGCAGTTATTTGGACGCCATTTGTATTTAGGCTCATAGTGTAAGCAGCACATCCCTGAGAACAACATGTACAATCGATAATGCTCGACTCTCACCTGGATGTGAAATAATACATTGTTATATCATCTTCTGTCTGGAACTCTTGTCTTCAGAGTTCAGGCTGTGGAAAATAATCTTCTATCTAAACCAACAATGTGTAGTTTTCGCAATTTATCTCATAGAAGCTGTCCTTGTAAGTTGTACTCAATGCTAGTCATACACATCTTTATGAATTAGTTAAGTACTGTAGTGTTGTGAATTAACTAAATATATGTACCAAAAATACGTATAATGAATTTAAATAGCTGTATTCTGGTATATTACTTTTTCATTTGGTGGTATTCAGAATACAGTTACCTCCTGAAAATCAAAGGAATATGTGAACTTACAAGATCACTCAATTTTGGCTTTGAACTGCACATTGTTATTGAGGAAAAACGAAATCTCTGCGTGTGCATGTGTGATTTTTCCATCTTTAGTTAGACATAAATAAATGAATATCAAACAGTGCAACAAAAACAAAGGTGTTTGTGATTACATGTCATGTTTTTACACTATACTATTATGCAGCTCTGTGTAAGGGTATTCGAAGTGTTCAGAATACCTTACTGATTGGACCATGTACCAGAATACTTTAATACAGGTTTTCAGTACCATCACTGGTACTGTGTCATCAGTTCAGTAACATCCACCTCTGCCTTGTGTTTTTTCATTAGATTTTAGGGACCGCCAAAACATGAAACAAACCTCTTTTACCACTTTATTATAGCAATGCACTGAGTAATGACTGTAGTGGCTTCCTAAACCAACTTTGAAGGGAAGATTAGAGTGGGTCCTGGGTTTGTAGCTTCTGACGTAGCTTGGAGGCTAAAGTTTACATAAACATTGAGATCCAGAATGCGTTTTGGAGATTTAGTTACAAACATAGAGCTATCACAGAGCAGCAGAGAGGATGGGTAAATGAAACAGATGGATAAACAGGCAATATGGGTATGGGTTTGTCTGAGCAGTCAGTCAATTCTACATTCTGTTCAAATCCAGAAGGGACTGGAACTGGACGATAGAGGGTGAAAATCCTACGTCCGAAGTTGAGACAGTCCAACCACATTTGTATCTCTCAAATGCGGAAGACATCTGCTCTCCAAAATTCTTGTAACATTCAGAACAAAATATGTAACTTTGAATACCTGACATAAATAATAGTTTGATACTTCGATTGTTGATTCTGTAAGAATATTCTGAGTATATTTTCTTTCCCCTTTTTCCTTGTAAGCAGTTCATTAGTGAATCAAATGCATGTGTCTCAATCTGCATTTGTTTTATTTCATTGTTTAATGTTTTGCATGTTTTTTATTTTGTGTTGATTCTGGAAAGCACTTTGGGCACCTCGAGTGTTGTAAAGATTGTTGTAAATAAAGATTGACTGATCATCTTGTTAGTTTTTCAAGGTAATTCTTTGACATCAGACTTTTCTGGCTAATTACGATATCCCATTTACTAACTGACATCACAATGCCTCACCCTTTCACTACATTTTCCCAAATATGTCCTGCCAAAACTGACTGGAAAACCATGCTGTTCTGTCAGATATCTACATTCCTGAGATTTCATATTCAAAAACCCAGGCTTTATTTGCATTCGTATAAGGTTCCTACTTGTTATAAGCCACATAATCAAGTGGCAAAATCACTTGCAAATATATTCCAGCAAAGTGTGATTGTCTTTGATTATAACGCGCATAACAGAAGCAAAATTCTGTGGATAAACAAACCAGGCAAAGCGAAAGTTCAACCGTGTCTAATTCTCTCTGCGAAGGTAATTACGCAGGAAAGGAGGGCGTTAAAAATGACCACTTATTCCTGGCATAACTCTAGCTGTCCTTGGGTGTGTGTAGTGAGAGTGGATGACAATAACAAAGTAATGCTGTCTGATAAGGAGCGGCAGAGTAGTGAGCTCCTGAAGGTCAGCTCTGGTGGTGCTGGGAGCTCCCAAAGCACGGAGGATTCTGCTGACATCCGCCGTCTTTGTTCTGCGTAATTGGCTAAAAGACCGAGCAACTATATTTACACATCCCCTGAAGAACATTAATTACAGGCAGAGAGCAGCAGCATCATTTCGGCTGTTAAAGATTTTTTAGTGCGGCTCAGAAAATGCACGGATTTATGAGTAAGCAAGGGGCATTTCGAAATCTATCATTATGGCAAATTAACCATAACCACACATAATGTAGTGTCTATAGTATCTTTTGGTCACTGCTATGGGGATGCCTTAGAAAGTATGTGCCCACAACGATCCACCTTTTTCCATTCCATTACTGATTTCAATATTATGGCTTTAAATATCTGCTGATACCTGTCCCGATAGAAACCGATACCTGCACAGAGAATGAAAACAGCATTTATTTTCTTAAAATACAACAATCCAAATGACTTATTTAGCTGTTATTTAACTCTCAAATAACTACAGAACAGCCCTATATAAAAATAAGTTCTGATATTCTGAGACTTTCTGTTCCAACCACTACCAGGAAATAGTCTATTATATCATTCATATGTCCAACCAGGATATCAGCTGGACCGATATTTGGAAACCGATATCTATTCCAGCTAATTTTTCAGTATTGGTGCCAATATCTGATACTAGTATCAGACACCATTAGTATTGGATTGATGCATCCCTAGTCACAACATGAACAAAACATCACTTTAAAGGTGCAGTATGTAACTTTCTGGAGGTTAACGTCACATGTTTGATTCTATAGAAATTTAAAACCATACTTTGGAAATTTCTCCATCGAGACATGTTTTATGCCATACTGAGGAACATTATAGCCAAAGAATCAACTTTTCCATGGAGACAAGCAGACCAAACAAGAGCCAGGTTTGTGGAGATGCTAGCCCGCTCACAAGGACTCATGTCTTTCATGTCAAGTTTTTCAGTCCAATAAACACAACCAAAAAAATAAAAATAAAAAAAATTAAATAAACATGCTTTTATTTTAGTCTATTCTTCGCTACAGTTACATACTGAGGCTTTAAACAATGTCTTGTAATGTAATGTTCTCTATAGCATTAAGCAAGAATCACATAAAACTTATCTATTTCCATGGAGACAAGCAGGTGAATACATAACCAAGTAAGCAATAAAACTGAAATGAAAACCTGAAATTGTACAAATGCAAGATAGTTTAAATCAATAACATGAAACATTCTACACAGTGCAGACTTCAACAGGTAGACATGGAAAAGAGTGAGAGGCTGCTGGCTTTGCTGCTGCGGTGGAGTTTTTTGGCCTTGAAAAGTGGGTGGTTGAGTGATAAAGATATCAGGCTGATTGACAGGCAGTTAGTGGTGAGAGGAAGTATTGCGGCAGGAAATCAAGATTCTTAGTGCCAAAACAAAATTAGAACATCGTCTGTGAACAAGTGTAATATTTCTTGCTCACACGAAACCCTATTGGTGTTTTGCTTATGTCTACAGTACATTACATCCGAGGTTTGTTGTTGAAATTGTACCCAGGAAAACTGAAAGTGCTCTATTCAGTTCTTCAGGGCAATGACAATCCACTTCCTGTATCAGACAATAACAGGAAGTGGTTAGCAGGGTCCCGGCAGGCATCCACACAAGTGAAACTGCTGTCTGCAATCCTTACCATACCAACATGGCCGCTTGCTGTAAACTGTCGCAACAGCTGTAGGCACATTTCCAAATGTATTCTGATCACATAGGCACAGGATACACGAGGCCTGGAGGGAGGAAGAGGTGAGGTCTCACTTCAGTATTCAGGAACAGGATCACGTGATGAGGGCGAGCTTTCATGCTTTTGTGTAGAAACAATGTGTTACAATGTGCAAATCAAATCAAACAGGTTGGTATTAAGCCAAATTATACTCTGTGTAATGAAATAAAACAAGATAATACCTAAACTATGCATGTATCACAAATTTGAAGGTGGTGTTAAGTGTTTTTTTATATGGTTCCTAGTGGAATATTTGTTCTTTGCATTTGGCTCATACCAGATTGATATTTGTAGCACTATGAATTAAGTTTTTTACACACTTATCAGCCTGGAACGTCGTTCTCTGAAAGCGATTTGTCACAACTCGTGATTAATGATAATATATGAATCTGATTGGTCAAAGCGGAGCACATCATCCAGTTGAAAGAAAAGCACATTTTCTCTGTCCATAAATGCACAAAGTGTTTATCTTCTGCACATTTCCTCAAACAGTGTGTAATTTCACACACAAAAAAAAAAAGGCTGAAGTACGTCTGTTGGTGTTGCCATGTTTGTTTTGGTTCATTTGGGCACTTCACCTTTGACTTCCACACAAACATCATTGCTGCTTTGTGATTGGTCCACCAGCTGATGGGCGAATTTATGGTTGGAGGATGTCGAAATGGATCCTCATGAGTTTGTGAAAGAAAAAAAATATCGCAATAATCCATCCTGCTGTGTAAGATGAATCAGGGAACTCGGGGAACCTGTCAGAAGCAATGTGTGACTGAAGTACACTTCCAACAGAAGCTAATGGAACTCAAAAAAACACTATGGACCTTCAAGTGACTTTAAACCCTTGTGAAAACATCTTTGAAAATCTCTGCATGATCTCTGTATGTTGAGTGCACCATTATGATCAAGTCGCATATATCAGTACACGGTGAAGCCTTTGTTCACAGATCCAAGTCCATCACTCATCCCTGTGGACGACAGACAGACGTCTTCATATGTTCAAGTCAAGTCACGATTTCCAAAAAGTACATATATTTAACATTTTCTTTCAATGAATTGTTCAAGCAGCTGCCATACATACAGCAAGCACCTGATTAAGAGGGAGATGCACTGTAGACACCTGACATGACAGCACAAAGGAGCACTGATGATGAGAGACAGCAAGGACGTGTATTATCTGTGATCGTCAGGATACTTTTCTGACAAATTGTGATGAAATACTACACAAGGCACACTGCAATAGAGTACACTGGGCTAAGAGACCTTATACATTTCAACAGCAATAGAATTACAACATGGAGGCTCAGTTAAAATAACTAGAACATCTTGGAAAAAAGTGAAGTAACAAAGATTCATCAAGTAAATGCAGCTTAACTAGAACTTAAAATTGAGTTAAAATAATTAAATTCACATTTAACTTTCCTCACAATCCCAATATATTATAATAACAAAGAACAAAAAATATAAATAGTAATAACACATTCAAAATAAGCAGCAAAAATAAGTCATGATTATATAAATGTAATGCAAATACATGTCAGCTACAGTATATACAAGAGGTCATCAGGAGAAACAGTACAGTAAGATTATTTGCATTGTTAATAGGGTATGACCTTGTTAATAGGGTAACACCAAAGCTACTACCATGACGTCAACAACAATTCAATAAAAACATGATTGAAAAAAACATGAAAAACATGTTCTTCATTCTGGTAAATATATGTCAAATTACATCTAGCTAGACTATCATGATGGCTAAACTGCAGGCACTATTTGCGATAACATCTCCGCTGATGCAACTCAAGGCAACCACATAATCATTTCCCTCAGATGATGTTTTCACACTGTCTTTTGTATGTAGCCTTGTATAAAATCAATCTTTCATGCTCACAATTGTCAGACTAGAGGAGATTGAAAGTCTTTTCTTTGTGTCAGTGGGGAAAGCTTTTTATTACTCAACTTTAATGGGCTATCAGTAATGACCCTTTAACAGACATTAATCATGCTCCAGTATTCATGCAGGCAAGACAGGTCAAGTGTCTTGCTCAAGGACATAAAAAACATGCAGTCTGGGGCATGTTTTAGCTACTACTACAAATATGCATCAGTAATACCTTATACTCCATTTCCACCACTGCTGGCGAACATTACTATTAGTCTCAGATACAGCTACATTCTCTTGTACAATCCAGACCACTCGGCAAATAATTTAAAGCTGTAATTTCCACCAAAACTGTTCATGAAGTGAAACTGAATGTATGAGTGTCTATTTCACAATTACTTGACTTAATAGCCCACTCTGATTAATAAACCTCCCATGTGTTTGAGTAAAATGTGTCCTGCCCCACTACAGACATTGTATATGCAGCTCTTGAGGTCAAAATAAGCATCTATATACAAAGTATTTTATTGCCAGTTAATCAGGAAGTGCCTGTTAGCATCCTAGTTGTTAGTTAGCTTTACTGTTATGGCAAAACTCTACACTGGTCTCTAAAAGATATGAAAAGAGTTTATAAAGTCATGCCAGTAAATAATTAGGATGCTAAGAATGCAAGGTCAGTGAAGAATAGCTTTGGAGCACTGCAAACCATCTCAAATTAGTTTTGCTTTTTCCATTTTTAAAGGTTCACATTTCATAAAATTAATTCTTGAGAGCTTTAAGACATGATATAATGTTATTCCCTCATCAAAAACATACGTGGAGTTGTGTTCTGTTTCATACACACATGTTTGAGTTACTGAGTTTGAGTTATTATTAGTCTGTCTCCATTGCCAAAACTCAAAATGGTCTGTTCCACCTTGTGATACAAAGGCAGTTTTCAAGTCCCACAGCTCCTTTTACCTTTGTCTTCAGCAGAGATTGGCAATTCCAGGTTTGAAATTTAGATCCAAATGATTCTAGTGGAGTTGTATGGAGATTAAAAACTTCACAAGGTGGAAGAGAGTGTTTTTCTGTTTGAGAAAATCCAAATATGCAGGGTTTGTGTGTTAAACATGTGCGAATGAAACAAAACACAACTCCAGGTATGTTTGTGATGAGGAACCAACATTATCATCATCATCATGAGGTGTCTTGTCTGGAACAGGCATTGACGGCCATGGCTTTCCATCTGTCTCTTTCATTCGAGGCATTCATGAATTGGTTGTTGTTTAGTGCCTTTGCTGTTGCCCAGTTGTTTAACCTGTCTAAATAGGTTTCTCGCTGTTGACCTCTACTTTTTCTCCCCTCGATCTTTCCTGTCATGCTGAGATGTTCCAATCCACCTTTTCTGTAGACATGGCCCATGAATTTCATCTGTCTTTTTCTTATCGTTTTAATTAAAGATTTTTCTTTCTTTGCCATTTCCAGCACCTCTTGATTAGATTTCTTTTCTGTCCATGATATCTTTAATAATCTCCTTAAAAACCACATTTCGGTTGCCTCCAGTTTCTTCCTTAACTTGTTGGTGATTGTCCAGCATTCACAGCCATATAAGAGAACTGACCATACGTATGTTTTCAATATTCTGTATTTGGTGTCTATCTTGATGTTTCTGTTGGTCATGATTGATGCTAATTTTTGAAAGGTGACTTTGGCTGTTGCTATGCGTTTGTATATTTCTTTAGTGCATTTCCCATCAGATGTTAACAAGTAACCCAAGTATTTGAATTGATTCACTTGTTTGACCTGTACACCATGACTGTGTATATTACATGTGGGGGCTTTCGGATTCTTAGATATTGTCATGCATTCTGTTTTTGTGAGGTTTAATGCTAGTCCTTTATTTGTGCTTATTTCTACTACAGTATCCAGCAACTTTTGGAGGGTCTGTTCTGAATCTGCTATCAACAAAAAGAAGAGGAGTCCGACAATGATGTGTTCTGTCACCAACATTATAACATAGGAAATATTAGGAAATGGCATTATATAGGTCCTATAAAACAGTAAAAATCAGATACAAGAGGATAGAAATTAAACTAGTGTGTCAGAGGAAGACGAGGTGTTGGCTGATGTAATTGAGATAGAATGAGATGCTATCAGTGCTGGGGTCGCCATGAATAATACGACAGAGGGCACAGAGGACAATGGACTGTGTGGAGGACAGAGAGGGCAGCCTATATTCCCCAATACGCCTTTGAGCTTACATGTGAAGCTAGCATGCGTCCTGTGTCCGCTTGTGTGCGTGAGAGGAGATGATCTTACCGGCTGGGGGATGGGTGAGCCTTGCAACGCTTAAAGCCAATGAAACGGCCTCCCTGACTGGTGCTTTCCCCCAACGGAGCTCTGTGCCTGTGTTTGTGCAGTGTGGAATAAAGACCTTGCTCTCCGGCAATGCCCTGGGGACCTTCACCTATACACAAAACAGCATCACGCTCAACGCACTCCTCTTGTCCCTTTGTTTCGCGGGCTGGCGTCTGTCTACATAATGCATTTACTCGAACTCTCAGCTCTCAGGCGTACTCTTACCACATGACCTGTCAACCGCGATGACAATTAAAGAGCTAGCATACAACCGGAGTGACATGGAAGGGATTGGACATAAGATGTAATATTGATTCTCATGCATTTGCACATTCAGACAGCAGGACTCTAAATAAATAGTGCCACAAATCTAAATGAATTGAATTTTAGATAATACATTTTACCTATGAGACCAAACAATAGAATTAGTGCATGCCATACTCTCCATACACTGTGGTTTAATGGCACAGCTGGTAGCTGTTACAGTAAATAGGTTAAGAGCCTCAAATGTTGCTTGCTTGTTTTGAATTCCCTATAAAGGGTGTATACTCAAATAAGGTGGATGTTGATATATGTTTTTAAATATTCTATTAACATGGCATTTAAACGACCTGTACCAGATTTTTTCCCATGAGTTTCAGCCAAATTTGTATTGCCCCAGAACAGATACCCAGGACACATTCATACCATACTCCACACAACTGTACAACTCACCCTTATGTAATAGATAACCTTCTGTCATGTGAATCACTATTTCATCATTTCACTTGCTTCTACTTAGCTGAGGGATTTTGACTTTATTTGTAATTGACATTAGCCTCTTATTTTGATTGAATTATTACAATTTATATTTTTGCGCTTTGTTATTCTAATATATTGAGATGTGTGAGCTACCGTGTCCAAATAATTTCCCTTGTGGATATAGTCAATATTGTATAAGCAGCTCTTGAGGTCAAAATATATTCAAAATATGCCCAACTAGAAAGCATTTTATTGTCCAGTGATTAGGAAGCACGTGTTTGCATGTTAGTTGTTGTTAGCTTTACCTCAACTTTGGACCAATTAAAACCATTTAAAATCAACTAGTTCTGTTTAAGATAGTAAAAATCAGGTACATCACCTTTAAGTTAACAAGATTTTTTTTAGGTCAACCATAAAATGCTAACACAATTGGATTTGACTGCTATCTTTTAGTTTGGGTAATGAACAAATCAATGGGTTTGCATTGTCTGATATAGGCTACTTAAGCACCTTAGTTATGGTACATTTTCAGCTCAATTAGGCACTTTAACTGGACTTTTGTTTGACATGTCTTACCCCATGTCATCTTGTGGTCATGTGGTCTTAGGCTAGTGATGAAGACTGGTGATAATAAATGAGTACAGATTACAGATTAGTGATAAGAAACAAAACATAGCAATAAGCAAAATTCCTCTTAACATTTGCATAGAACATAAGCAGATAAAACTGCCAAAAAAAAAAAGCCAGATGATATGGTAAGCATGCTACATTAACTTAACATTAAACAAACTTGCCTTCTCGACATGGTTAATCCAACAAGCAATCCAAATAACAGTCTGGTCAAAAGGCATAATATGTAACTTTTCTGGTGGAGGATATGCTACTTGTCTCCATGGAGATATGTTTGCTTTAAATAAATAAATAAATCTCCACCAAGTTACAGGTCAGATGTGTAGAGAGGCGACCCCATAGACAGTTAGAATTCTTGTTTGCGTAATAAAAGCCTTGAGAAATACATTAAATTACATGCTGTGGAAGATTTCAGGCAACACAATAGCATCTCCATGGAGATAGCAAAAGCCCACACCAGAAAAGTTGCATGGTGCACCTTTAAGTCTTAAATTTATGTTTTTATGACACAAAACTAAGCATATATTCAATTTTTGCATTTTTGTAATCAGACAACTGTGCCACTTCTGTCTACTAGCTCGACAATTTGCAATAGAAAAGCACAGTACACATTTCGCAATCCCCTTCCAAAGCTGCTGTTTTTATTACAAGGACAATTCTCATTTTAACAGTCCCCGTTTTGCACCATGGGGCTGTATGTCCTTGTACCCTTCTCTCTTTATAATTGGAGTATGGGGATCACACCGAATACTTAACATTTTAAAAGTATTCTTAACTTCTGCTTGCATTTAACACATTCTACACTTCCTGGTAATAAAGTTAAATGGAGCTTTCTCAGGACTGTGTTGTTGTGTAACTTCTACCAATTAAATGGTTGAGCTGAACATAATATAGACTTTGTATAGGCTGTGTTTTTGTTTATTTATAAAGTTATGCTATTTTGGGTAAATACCAACATGCTTCTAGCCACTTTTGGTTTGTTACGAGGGTCAGACATGCCTGTCTCAAGTGCCGAGCGTGTCCCGGCTTGCCTCATAGGAGAGCCACAGTTGTGAATGGGACCTTTTGAGTGGTGGTAATAGTGAGTAGTGGCCATTGTTAAGGACAGCTGGGCCTCCTGTCTTTGCCTTTCATTCACAGGGCAGTGGGCAACCAAAATGAAGAGATAGAGCTTTAACCATGGACTCCATCCCTGCCCCCCAAACCACTACACAGCAACATTGACTATGACTGGTCCGACATCTGGACCCTGTCAGCCATGAAAAGACTGGGGCTCATGTCAGCTGAGGAAGTCTTAACTGGCTTTGAAAGAAAAAAAAAACGTACTTATACCTTCTGTACTGGAAGGCCTCTTGTGTGTGTCTTAAGTTGGTATACCTTCACCTCCGATCATTTCGACACTTGACTTGCATCCAGTAGCCTTAGACAATTAGTTTGATTTTTGGCAACATTGAATTGGTTCATTGTAAACAGTTTGTTCTCCCATTTTTGTTGGCCTGATTCACAAACATGGAGCCACAAACTGTTGGTACAATGTGTGTGAGTCTGAAGAAATCTGTTAATCATGAACCAGGAATCAAACAGATTGGCTCAAAAACATGATTTTGTTGGAGTTCCATGTGCACCATTAGCTAAACATGACCCCTATTTGGGCAGGAAACATCAGTTCTGCACATAACTGGTGGCAGATGGAGAAAACACGTTTGTGATGTTCTAATATTGGTACTGATATCCTTAATGCCTAACCCTCAAACATTTGGATGGAAGTAGAAACAATAAGAAGTTACCTAAAAAGCCAGGATCATAGCACAAGATCTGAAGAAGAGTTTGCACCAGTGTTCCAGACAGGTTTTTCTATGAGTATAATGAAAAACTGAGATGTCCAGTGGGAGCTGACGTCGCCATAAACATCATCACAGCAAATACCTGTTGGCCCCATGTGGATAGCTGTAGATCAAGTTAGCAAGCCATGATTTAACTTTTTAAAATGTTTCATCTGTACCAAAATGACTATGATCCTACGCAGATTATCAATTAAGAAAATAAAATTGATGAATGGCGTAAGGACAGAGCAGTGGGAATATGGCGTTAGTGGTGAAAACAAAGATTGATCAGCAATATGGCATCTTGATAATTAAGATTAAAGATTGCTCAAACATGCACAAATCACTCTAAAAACACTTTGAGGGGGTAAATGAGAAAGGGAACAACGATAGCATGGTTAAAAGTCTGTTTTACATAATGGGTCTGCTTTAATAGGTTGACTTTTATCATGCTTAAAACTGGCTCTGTCCAATCTTACACATATTTGCTGTTTAGGTGAAAGTTTTTGGCATGAGGTTTGCTGCAATTCCATAAGTGACCTCATCGGAACAGAGATTTTATGAGCATTCCGACATGACCACCTCAACCAAAATTGCTCCTATTTAGAGACACACATTACACTGACATTGTGGTATTGTAGTGAGTTGTGTATCTTTTCTTAGTTTCCCAATAAACAGCCTCCTCCAGTCTAACCATTTTTGCCACCATCAACGTCCTTGTATCCATCCCCCATTCTTGCACCTCTCCTCGTTTTTCCCACACGCTCCCTCCTTCTGCCTGCCCGGAGTGGTGCTGTGATTGGGCAGAGGTAGGCAGATCTCAGGGGGAATGTGCTCAGTCTGTCACTATCCTTGTAGCAGGAGAGTAGAATGAAATAATGCCTCAAAAAACTGGGCTATTAAAGACTATTTCCATCCCTGCATGCCTACTTCTGCAGGCTTATGCTCCAAATATAGCCATGGCACCAATGACGTTAGTGAAACATGTCCCCCTTTCCACTGCTTTATGTAATCTGTGCCTCGCATCAACAAAACTTCACCATCTGGACTTCATATACTGCCATTATCCAAGACTGTCTCACAAAACACTAACCTGTGTTTTTACCTCAGCTGAAGATCCCTGAATTCAAGTAAGATAACTCAATAAATGAAGTGGATTTTCAAGAGATTTTCGAGCAGGGTCACTTAAAGGCTAAAGAAGCAATGGTTTGGAGAGGATTCTGAACTGCATATTGTCAAGCCATGAAAGGAATTGAAAGTGGAAGAGAGTCCTTAAAAATAGAGCCATATTGGATCACAGGTGTACTCTTTATGGTAGTGCCCAAAAGCAACAATTGCATGTAGTTGTGCTGTGAGCATCATCTGGCATAAAACTGTTGCTAAGATGGATGCAAGCTGGATGTGGCGTCAAAGAAAAGGAAAACCAAAGAATGAACTATGTAACTCAGAATGTTCCACAGTATGGCATTAAATTTATCTATCTCCTCAGCAGGGACGTGCACAGGAATTTCAAGGGGCAGTTGCTCTGACATGAAGAAAGGGCGCACCGCACCACCCTCCAAAATTGAATAAAATGCAATAAAACTTATTAGTTTTATTTTCCCTGCAATTCTGGCGTTTCCCAATAGATGGCACACTCTAGATACATTGAGACATAAAACCAAATTATACATATGGGCCCATGGTTCAGTGCCCAGGGGCAGAACTATATGTTGAAAACTATATGTTGAACACATCTTCCTCACTCATGGTCTGAAAACCTTCCCATAAAGCACTGCAGCCAAGTATATATCTAATGTGCCTCGTACATTGCACCTCCTCCTCCTGTACGGCGCGCGCCGCATCTCTGTATGGCGTGGACACTGCGCGTGGATCGTGTCTTGTCGCTTATGCTGTGTGGACCGCGCTTCCTCCTGTGCACCTCTAAACCAGAACTAACACCAGGACTAAGACAGGTCTAAAGCAGGTCTACACCAGGTGTAAACCGGATCTAAAATCGGGACTAAACAAGCATTAAATCAGGACTAAAACCAGGTCTAAAACCAGGTTTAAAACCAAACAAGAATTTGCAGGAGGTGGTTGCTACATTCATGTAGTTTTAAAAAGCACAACAATATCAAGTAATCCAAAGTATTCAGATTACATTACTCATTTAAGTAATTTAATGGATTATGTTACAAACTACATTTTGGAGTATGTAATCTGTAATCTGTAGGGAATACAGTTTAAAGTAACCTTCCCAACACTGTCAACAGAATTATCAAATGTGTCACAATGAAACGGAATTCAAAACTTCTGAAGCGGAAAATCATTGGCCCTAAATATGATGCACAAGTTGAATTGAGACGTTTGAATATGCCACATGTAAATCGTTGGGTCCTGCAAGTTATTTTTGGTTTAGGCCTATTTGCTGGGCTGATGTAGTCAGACCAGAACACTCCATACATCTGCTCCTGGTCCGATCTCTTTTTACTTTGCGTGCGCAGGCTCAGCTGCTGGTCGCGTGCAGCTCTGTGGCTCTGTAAACAGAACTGAGCTCCTCTCTCCAGACTCGCACTCGCGCGGTGCCCTAATGTAAGTGAATGAGACACTATAAGAATATATATATATATATATATATATATATATATATATATTCCCCTGGAAGGGCAACTTCAGCAACTTCAGTCCAGGAGGCCAGACGGGCAGTTGCCAGGGCAACCAAAGCAACCCCCCTCTGCACGTCCCTGCTCCTCAGAGACCCGACCAGGACAAGTTGTACACCAGACCTTTGGAGAACCTGCTCACATTAAGAAATGGTGAATTATCACATTTTAGATAGAGCTTTTCCACCTTCAAGGCACTCAAAGCGCTTAAATCAAGGAACCACTCGCCCATTCACACACACATACAACAGTGTATGCAGACACTGCGGGGCAAGGCAGGTTAAGTGTCTTGCCCAAGGACACAGCGCCAGCATTCTGGTAGCGCATCACCAAGTGGCTCTAACCCTTCTACCAATGATGAGATTGATTCAAACAGTCAACCTATCAGCTGTACCATATTGTGAAACATTCCAAGCAAAGCCATAACGTCTCCCTGGAAACAAGGAGATAATGGACTCTTCACCAGAAAAGTTACATAGTGCAGTTTAATGAATGTTTATCTCTGAACTGCGAGATTTACAGTATAACCCGGTGCCTTCTTTTGCATTGCGTGCTGACCCCACTGCCTTGGTTGAAACTTTTCCACGTAGTTTTTTCCTGTTGATTTCTTTGAGGTCAGGTGGCGGAACTGGCTATGGAGCTTGACGTTTTTATTTGCGCGTCTCGTCCAAGCCCAGGAAAAACACATAGGGTGTGACCTACAACTTCCTGCCTGTATCCTGTCATTCCTGCGCACAATGAAGGGAGGGAGGAGGAGGAGGGGTAGATGACAGTCCCCCAAGCCACAGACACAAACAGAGAAGGGCTCCGTGTGACAGATGCTACACAAACAGGAAAATCAATACCACTTCACCTGATATGGAACTCACAATAAATACTGTGTATGAGCCACTCTGATGAAAAAGAATCAGAATAACGTTTGTCACAGCCCAAAGGGTAAATGGAAGTTAGTTTGTGTGACCTGTTTTTCTAAAGAACGCAATATAGCAGTGACAAAGCATGACAACAGTAAGGCATGCAGCAATTAGTTCCACCTCGGGTCCCTGTCAGCTCATAATAAATAAAAGATGCTTGTTTCTTTGTGAGTTAGACTTCACCCTCGAGTTTACACATTTGTGGCGTTTTCAACAATGGAAGGTGATTTTGGTTTCTTTTTAATATCTTCAGCCTCACAAGAGGCATAGTTTAATTACAGATTCAGCTAATTCTGGATTTTTCTACACTGTCCATATTACAAGTGAAATGATCAGAAAAGAAATTCAGAAATATTTTGATGGTAATTAAATTATGCCACTTGGAGTCATATCGAGTTTATTCATTGTGTGACAAAAGCCATCTTGTATAAGAAAAAAAAACACTTTGAAACATAAAGAGAGCATAAAAATATACACATATGCAATACTGAATAAAAAAAACCAATATTACAAATATGATCCATTATTTGTGTTATTAGCCTGGCCTTCAAACATGCTTTTGAATACATTTGCTTTGGTATCTCATGTTTTAGAACTTAAAATAATGGCTTTGTAAAGACATTACTTTCCAGCTTGGGAGCTCCCTGTACTGAAATCTGGTGTAGGACCCCATTTATTGGCAATAGAAGGAATTAAGGATAAGCCCTTGATATGATGATGTAAGCACACAGTAGTAATAAATGCTATTTGATGGCAGAAAGGCAATGATTTATAGACTTAAAAACTGTGCATGGTTTCTATCTTTGACACAACAATCCAGGGAAAATTCAAATGGAGTGTTCTGTGATGTGGAGTGGACTTAATGCACAGATTCATCAAACAAGCTTGAATGAAGCAAAAAAAAAAAGGCACCTCTAGGTATGTTTTAGATCAGAACTATGTCCCCTGTCCTTCAAAATCTCCACTGGCTCCCCATCCCGCAACGCATCCACTTCAAAGTCCTCCTCATCACCTTCAAAGCCCTCCATAACCTGGCCCCCTCCTACCTTTCTGATCTTCTTCACCGACACACCCCATCCCGTTCCCTCCGTTCCTCTGATGCCAACCTCCTGTCCCTCCCCTGCAGGACCAAGCTCCGCACCTGGGGTGACCGAGCATATTCCATCACTGCCCCTACTCTCTGGAACTCACTCCCACAACCCATCCGTGACTGCTCCGACCTCCCCTCCTTCAAAAAACTGCTCAAGACCCACCTTTTAAAACTGCTTTTAATGTTTAATATTTAATGTTTGTTTGTTGTTGCTTTTTATCTTGTTACTGTACAGCATCTTTGAGTGTCATGAAAAGCGCTTTTATAAATAAAATTTATTATTATTATTATTATTATTATTATTATTATTATTATTATTATTATTATTATTATATTCTGTCATATCGAGTCTATCTCTCCACCCAGTTGCATATTCCGTATGTACAGGACCTGACCCATGGCAGGTCAGATCATGTGGGTAATTATTTAAGACACATCACCAGTCAGGTGGCTGAGCTGATGACGCTATAAAGGCACAATCGCACTCATTGATCATTTTGATTCCACAGCGAGCAGGTTGATGTCTGAGACAGACTTTGAGAAGACTGTGTTATTCTGTTGTCGAACAACAAACGAGGTGAGACTGGCCTTTGCGTCTTGCTGGGTTACGTCTCCCTGACCTTTGCGTCTGGTGAGGCAGCATCTCCCTGGTTCCATCTGGCTCCAGGTTGGTGACACGAGTACTTTACGTCTTGCTGGTATGAATGTCTTATACATAGTTCACAGGCACATGGGTGGTGGTGGCAACCTCTCATTCCACTTATACCCTGCTCGATCCCCTTGTGGTGTGTCTTACAGAGTCCCGTACACATGGAATATGGCATTGGGTGGAGAGATAGTCTTGATCCGATAGAGAAGGTTACGGTCACAGTATGTAACCATTGTTCTCTGAGTGAAGAGACTATCTCTCCAGCATGATTCTGCTCAGGGATCTGTTGCATCAAAAATGTAATCAATGAGCATGAGGCACGCAGGTGCCTTTATAGCATCATCAGCCACCTCAGCGGTGGTGAGTCTTAAATTATTATCCACATCACCTGACCTTCTGTGGGAGTACCGGATGTATGTAAAATGTAACTGGGTGTAGAAATAGTGTCTTCACTCAGAAAACAATGATTACATACGGTAACCATCACGTTATATCATGGCTAGACAATAAACAGCTTCTTTTTATGTACCAACACCAAATAATCACCCAACGGCTAGAAAAGATTGTCCAACTTTCTCTTACGGAAATATAAAAATCCTTTATTAGAAACAGGAGTACAGTATGTTCCGAGACTGTTCAATCTTTTTTAAGAACACATATTATGCAAAACTGGCTTCATAATATGAAAAAATCAAAAGTACACCTGGTTTTGACATAAAATCCTAGGCTAAGTCTCATATACAACAGCCTCAGCGGTCTGTCCCAATTACACAATAGATTCGAGATAATGGATGATTTATGGAGCAGCCTCTCCTCCCTGTGCTACTACACAAGTGCATGAGACAGCATTCTCTTCCCCCGGCTGGCCGCTCTGCTCTTCTCAAAAGGACGACTGTGGGTCAGTGGAGCAGCTGGTCACTGGGAGGAAGAACTTAACCAGGCTCTCCTTTGTGGATCAGCTGTTTCTGCCTCAGCTTTGTCATTCCAAATTGGGTCCCTTACATCCCCAGTCTGCGGAGGTTTTGACATGTAAATAGGCCACTGAGGGCTCCCCAAAGCACCACAATTATTCCAAAATGCTACAGGGGCTGGAAATGGTTCCCTGAGATGCTCTGTTTAGGGGCAAGTGACACAGAGAGAAACAGTGGTAGAGGGAGAGAGACAGAGAGGAGGAGGATATACAAACAGCACAGACTGAAGTGTGCCTCACAGTCTAGAATTATGGTAATGGTGTAGCTTCCGTCTGGACACCGACCAGTCCTCAGCCTAATAGATTTATTTACAGATGATGTGGGCCCTCACCACACAGGAGGGTCATTGAGGTCCTGCTAAAATAAACACTAAAAAACACTAACCAAGGTCATATATGTGAAATGGCAATGTTCTTCCAGAATTGCCTTTCCAAAGAGGGTCATCTTTTTGAGTACAATTGATATTTCTGGTTCCATACTAAAAGGCCTATATCAGGCTGTTCTTATGCTTTTCTGCACATGGCAACACCCGTAAAAAGCTAAATATATTTAATACTATACTGTGGAACATTCCAGGCAAAGCAATTACATCTACATGCAGGCAATCAAGTGGTGAAGATTTATGCGCTGCACCTCCTACATTGCACAAATTTGACTCTTGTGAGCTTTAAGTCCTGTAATAATGTTTCCTCATCACAATCATACCTGGAGGTGTGTTTTGTTTCATCCACACATGTTTAACACAGAAACCCTGCTTATTTAGCCTGTATATTAGACAGAAAACACTGTATGATGTCATGTGGTAATGCAGGAAGTGCTCCACTGTGTTTTTAAACTCCATACACCTTCACTAGAATCATTTGGATGATTTCAGCCCTGGAATAGCCAAACTTTACAGAACAAAAGGTAAAAGGTAATTATTAACGTGAAAACTACCACAACGTGACATCAGAAAGTGAAACAGAACATTTTGAGCTTTGGAGATGTAGACAGACTAATAATAAAGGGTTACTCAAACATGTGTGAAATGAAAACAAAATTCCAGGTATGTTTTTGATGAGGTTATTATTACATGACTTAAAGCTCACAAGAGTCAAATTTGTGCAACATAGGGGGCACAGTGCATAAAACGTCACCACCCATGTAGATGTAATTGCTTTGCTTTGAATGCACAATATGGCATTAAATATATATAGCTTTTTACGGGGGCTGTCATGTGCAGAAAAGCATTTGAAAACATTCTTACTATGAGCGAATGAGTCAGTTACTTTGCATAGCTCAAATATATTGTTTCGAATAAGATGGGCAATTCACTGTGCATTTAAAGTTCCAGGATTTTGTCATCATTGTATAAATAAAGGGACTAAACTAAGGTCCCGTCCACACTAGTACGTATTCGAGTTGTTTTCGTTGTGGATGCAGAGTTCATCCACACTAATCCGATGGAAAATGATTATGGAGACGGAACGATCTAGATACGCCAGCTCCCACGTATTCACCTGGATCTGATCCGGCACTGTGTGGACGCATGAGAATGCTGAAAACGCTGATACGCTGACGTCGGGGCTCTAGCAGCCGTTGTTATTGGATCACGTCACTGTGACTTGCGCCTTCTTGATTCGCTGGGTTCGTGACATCAGGTATGCAACGCTATTGTGGAAAAATTTAGACAAACCCAAGACAAACGCGAAACAGCATCGGTCCACAAAAATACTGTTTTCACACTTGCCATCTTCCTCGGTTCAAAATCGGCTGCTGCAACTTCCATAGAACTACGTCAACTTCAGATATGGTGCTCCGCTCCTTGTTTTTATCACCCACGTGGTGTGACGTCGTGACGACGTGACACCAGCCTAGTCATGTGACTAGCATTTCTGGTGGTCCAGACACGGCATGTGTGGACTCAAATCGTTTCCAACATGCTGATACGGTGATACGGTGATACGGTGATTCATATTTATCATAGTTTTACATCATGCAGCCAAGAGGCAGCTTGTGGAAAAAAGAACATTTGAGAAAGAAAAACACAGGAAGCAGCAGTGAGTTTTAATGTATGTCATCAACACCAAAAATTACATCCAAAATGCAATATGAAATGTTGAGCAAAGAACACATTTTCACACATTTTCTCAAACATTCAAAACAAAATAAATGTCACATTAACATGCAGCGAAATGTCAAAGAATTCCAGACATGTTTTGACATGATGGTTGCTAGGTAACAGTTAGGGAATTACCTATACATACGTCACATCTGCTACGTGTCCAACCTAGAAGTAAAATAATAATGTCCACCAAAATTAAAAACTAAAAAGATGAATTATTGTGAATTCTTCAAGATAATTAGGCTATGTTAACTATATTTTAGTGAAAGGAGTAGTCTAACTTGTCATATACACTCTAACTTTAATAGAATGTATAACGATGTAAAAAGGCAGGCTGAATGACCTTAAATGGAAAACTGAGCATTGTGGAACACGAACCCGCACAAATTCAACCTTTGATCATTCCAGTAGCTCCATAACTTCAGGCTTATAAACCCACAGCGGTGCCCTGGAGAGTTGGCGCTGGGTCCGTCTGTGTGCCACATGTCCACAAACCAGGCCCGTAAAAAATACACTCAACACTTCTGACTTCACCCATACCCCACTGCCTCCCACATCCAAGAGAGCCAGCAAATACGAGCTACCCTAACAGAGTGGGACAGACGCCAGGCCTGCAAACAACACTAAACAAACTGAATTCTTCATGGCCTAAATAATGCACATCTGCTTGACACTGGGGAGTGAACAGAAGCCTGGTTGTGTGGTACCAGCAGTAAGTGTGAGGAAGTGGAATTTACTCAATATATTGTAGCCTGAGGAGTTTTAAAAGATAATTGTCCACATTCTTCGTCTTAAGATGGCAGTTACATATGTCAGAGTATTGTTGCTTGAAAATACCATTTGTTATTCCTTGTGTTCTTGTATGGAAGATAAATTTATGGGGAAATAAAGGTTTCATTCATATTTTATTCAAGTCGAAAGGATCCATATTATACTACTTTCTGATCTATGTCATAATGTTGTTTCCTGGAGTTGTGTTTTGTTCCATTCACATATGTTTAACACACACATCCTGCATATTTATGTTGAGTTCTTCTCTCAAACAAAACAGAAAACACTTTGTGATGTCATGCTTCACTGTGTTTTTAAACTCCATACACCTTCACTAGAATCATTTGGATCATTTCAGCTCTGGAATTTCTAAACTTTGCTAAACTAAATGTAAAAGGAGCTGTTAACTACTGCCTGACAGCGCAAGGTAGAACAGAGCATTTTGAGCTTGAGATGTAGACAGACTGATAAACAAGGATTACTCAAACATGTGTGAATGAAACAAAACACAAGTCTGTTTATGTTTGTGATGAGGTAACAGTATTATAACATGGCGAAAAGCTCAGAAGAGTCAATTTTGTGTAATATAAGTAATATAAGTAACAGGTGTCATCCAAATAAATTCTTAATTTAAAGGGCATTTTTTGTCTTGTGTCTCTACATATATGTGGTATACGCAGCATTTGTCTGCTGTGTATTGTCTGCATCTAATAATAAATAACTTTATTTTCTGAGAATCTTATAGTTTGGTTAGCATACTTAATCGTAATCGGCTGCTGTACCTTTTTACTGTGATGATAAGCTCCACTTTTGCGTCTGAAAGTTGTGAAAAGCACTTATAATTTGTCTGTTGTTTGACTGCCGTTTGTCTATCATGGTTCAGCGTAATTGTGTGAAACTACAGGGGCTAAAAGTTCAAAACATGTTCTTCTCACATGGATGAAAATGAGCCACTAATTGTATCTGTTGTATGGAAATGCACATTATTTCTTTATTATTTTTTTAAATAATAGTGTTTGCCATTTGAGGGGACTCTAATAAATTTGATAGTTCACATGTGGCTTACAACATTACCTGATAGTAATGGAGCTGGTTATCACATGGTAAATGTTCATGGTCACACTTTTATATAGCGTTTTTCCACCTTTAAGGCTCTCAAACCGCTTTACATCAAGGAACCACTCATCCATTCACACGCATATTTTTACACTAGTGTACACAGACACTAGGAAAGGGGGGTTAAGTGCCTTGCCCAAGGACACAACGACAGGATTCATCCGTGAGACTTGAGGGTCACTGAATCTGACTGCTCAACCAACTATGTTTTTTTTTTATGTCGAGAGTGGGATTCGATCCTCCAGTCTTCTGATGTGCTCTACCAAGTGAACTACTATTGCCCCACATGGAGTAGTAGAAGTGGTAGAACTGACCATTTTGTTTTTTTGGGGTACATTGTTACTTTAAACCAATATTACTAAAGTACAGTACAATTAAGTTGTTATTAGTTTAGTTCTCTAAGTACATGGTACACACAGATAAAACATGCCACAGAATATCTAAACATGGTTTCTCACATGCTTTCCCCGTTCTGTGCCTTATTACAGAATGGGCCCAGGCAACATAATAAACCTGTAGCTGCCGCCTGCTGTGCCAAAGTGAGTGCTTCTCTCCGCTGCCCTACTTTCCTCCTGTAATTGTTGGTTTATTTGTTCTGAAGGGCCACTTATCACTGTGTTTTTCGTGCCTTTTGCCAGTTATGAGGAAATGAAGTTGTGGAAGTACAACTGGGGGCAAAAACAGACCAGACCTGCCGCTGTGCTCCCTCCAGTTTGTTCCACCTCTGTGCTGCTGCCATGGTTATTTTGACTGGCCTCTGTAAACAAGGGAAAATAGAAGAGCAAGGGACCTCTCTCAGCGCTTATCTCACAATGGTTGTGTACGAAGAATGGGTCAAACTCTACTGATTGTTTTTAATTGCAGCAAAAAAATAAGCTATATTTGTAAATGAAATCAAGTGGCTATTTCATTCATTGGGTTTGTCTCCTTCAAAATACCAGTGAAAACCTTTAAAATACCCAATAAGCCCAAAAAAGAAACAGAAAGAAATGAAAAATACTCTGTTCCACCGTGTGATGTCATGTGGTAATACAAGTGCTCCACTGTGTTTTTAAACTCCATACACCTTCACTAGAATCATTTGGATCTATTTCAGTGTTGGTTTTGTCCTCTTCAAAATGCCAGTCCAAAAAACATAAAAATGTAAAATATAAGCCACAATAAAGAAAGAAAAGTTGATGATGCTAAAACAGCAAAATAATGCCACTTAATGTCACTTATTAATTGTTGAATTTTCTGACCGTTTCAAGAAAGTTAAATAAAAAGAATCTACTAATAAGTAGTTCATTTTTTCAGTTAAAGATAGTATTTGGCGTTCTTGGAAGCCGGTGAACTATCTTTGTTCAGTTGCTAGGAATGTTTTATTAAAGCTGCTGTACCTTTTTACTGTCATAAAAAACGTGAAAAACAGAACTATTTTGAATGGGTTGCAGTGGTTATTCCACACTTATACAGTCTAACGACTAGCATGCAACCCCAGCACTTCTTGATTCTCAGAGAAAGATATAATTAATAATTCGATGCAGTACACCGGAGACTTATTTTGACCGCAAGAGCTCTTTATACAATATAACAGTACTGGGGCAAGACAAAATTTGCTCAAAAATACTGTCCCTTTAATGAGTTGCTTTTGTCTGTAATAAATTGTTTCACCTAATCTAATGTAAAATAAAAATTGAATTAAAATATTGCAGCCGTTGCATTTGCCTATTTTTTGGTCCATTTTTGTGGCTGTTGGCTCAGAATAACATTTAAAAATTCATGACATTCCAGCAAAAGTCAGCAATTTGTTTTTGGAGAGGATCCAGAGCTGCAGCTATGTCCCAATCTGGCAACCGTCCACGAATCAGGAAATGCCCATTACCATCTTGGCTTAGATAAACACGGCAAAATCAACACAGTGTAGATTCAAGTAATGGATTTAACTGCACACTAACAGTTGGCTAATATATTTGCAAAATGAAAACCTTTATGTGCTGGTCCTGTACAAACATTATACTGTACTTGCTCTGGCGATGAGGAGATGAACAGAGCAGCAGATAATGACCCGCACCTCCATCTGCTGGGCACCACAGGGCGGAGACACCTTCAACCTGCCACCAGTCGGTCGCCACGGCAATCTGCTGCGCCCCATCGCTATGGTGACATCTGCTTTTGGGTGACTGAGGGATGAATGCAGCACCGACCACACACACGTCACCACTCACAGGCACAGATGGCTGCGCACTATTAGCCCGCTGTGGGGCTATAAGACAGGCTTTCTCTGTCTATGCAAAGTAAGTACATGCTAGAGGGATTGGGGTGGGTTTGGGGGTATTTTGCAGCATATTTAAAGATGCACTATGTAACTTTTCTGGTGGACTGTTCACTCTTTGTCTCCATGGAGATGTTAAGCTTTGACAAGAATGTTCCACAGTATGGTGTTAAAGGGCCCATATTACACTATTTACTATCTATATTATGTTGTTTTCTCATCAGAAACTTACCTGGAGTTGTGTTTAATTTCATTCCTCTTTTCTGCCTTGTGGCGTCATGTGGAAGCACAGGAAGTGCTCCAATGTGTTTTTAAACTGCATACACTTTCAATAGAGTAATTTGGAACATTTCAGCCCTGGAATAGCACATTTCAACTGAAGAAAAAGATAAAAAGTAGCCGTTAACTTGAAAACTAACACTTCATGTCATCACGAGGTGGAACAGAGCATTTTGAGCCTTGTCGATGTGGACAGGCTAATGCTAAAGGATTACTCAAACGTGTGAATGAAACAAAACACAACTTCAGCGTAATACGCAAAGACAAGGTGGGTTACCCAAGGACTCAACACTAGTGTCCATCTGTGAGAGCTGGAATCGCACTGTGGGTCACTGGATCTGACTGCTCTCCTAATGATGTTTATGTCGAGGAATTTGACTTGCTAACCTTTGGATCAGAGGATGGGCACTCTACTTACAGGTCAGATCTGTGAAAAGGTGTTCTTGCTCACAGTAAGAATCTAATCTAATAAATGCAAGATAGGTAAATTTAATGCCAAACTAATAATGCAAGAGCATCTCCATGGAGACAAAAGAGTGATGGACATTCCAGAAAAGTGACAGTGGATAAAATGTAAATTTACCTATGCCTTTTCACAATGATAAAAAATCTAAGTTAATTAAATGCTATTTTGCAGTTGGTCCTGGTTTAGTCTTGGACAGCACAGATTTTTGTCACAAATGCAATCTATAGTGTTGTCTTAATGTAGATAAGATAAGTCATGGAGATAAATCAGAAAAATAGAATACGTGAAATTTCATAAGATGTAAGAAAACTTAAAATTTAGTATAATAATTGTATTGTGCTCATAATTTGAATATTTTGTGTTTTGTTATTTATTTAGTTTTAGAAAAGAGGAACAGTGCATATTAATAAACATTTACACAAATGTAAATATGCCAGATTAACACTTTGACTAATTTCTATATATAGTCCCAAACCACTCCTTACTGCATTGGCAAAGGCATTCCACAATGCATCAAATGAAGGATAAGCAATAGTCTTCCAGTGCTTCCAGGACTAGGATATTCCTAGAAAAGTAGGTTTGTAGATCACAGTACCTAAAGTATATCCACATTCTTTTGTATGTGTTTCTATCCTCAGTTTACTCACTTGACTGAAGCTTTACTGATGTGATATTTTACACCACTTGAATCTGGGGAATAAACACTGTTGTTTACTAGCACCCCTGTATCTATGGTAATCTGGTTGTGCTTGAGCAGAGTCCCCAGCCGCAGCTGCCACACTCATTTAGCGCCTCGCTCCCTCCGCCGTAGCCTTGGAAACGTGCACCCTGCATGCGAGTGTTTACTTAAAATGAGATCATGATAAACAGGTGAAGACAGGGGAATACACTGATTACACAGCACGAGCGCTGGAAGAGGCCGAGCAGGGTTTTGTGGAGGTTTGATTCGAAAAGCAGGCTGGGAAATGAAGAGGTGATGTGACAGTGCTGTAGAGCATTCACAACGCAAGGAAAACTGAGTGAACTGATTTTTCTTCTTAGATCTAGATAAAGGTGCAATTTTTCTGGTGGAGGGTCCGCTACCTGCTTGTCAGATCCTCCCAATCAGACACAGTTTACGTCTAGACTGAGAACTCACCCCTTCTCCCTGCCATTTAATACTAGTTAGACAGGATATCTTGGTGTTGTATTGTACTGTACTGTTCTGTGTCTGTTTCTTCTGTTTTTGTAGACTTTTATATGAAACACTTTGGTCAGATGAAGTGGTTTTAACCTGATGCCACCCACCTTGGACATACTTCATGCTAGGCATGTGTGACTCAATATACTCACTGTTCAAGTTGTTGGCAACAATTGTGTAGAATTTCAGATTTTGATGCTGTGAGCCTTTTTGTATACAAAATGACAATTGTGCCAAATATGTGCCAAATTGTCTTAGATGCATTTTAGCACTCCTCTGACCCTAAAAAACACATTTTGATATCTTGGTGGCTACAAATTCCCTTCCCAGATTATAATTTTTCAATTCTTCAGATATCCATATTTTAGCAGTGTAAGCATCCATTTCCATAAAACGCCACGGTCTTTAGAAATAAACTATGCAACAGGTCCAATTTGTAGGCTTAAGACATTTACCAATATACATAATCATTACTATGACATAAAGTTACACTATAACATAATGACTTCAATTCTACTACTATGAAATACATAGCCTGTTGTCCCAGAACAGCATTCATGCTCTTAGATAAATGCTGAGTTTACAGAACATTTACCAGTATAATAATACAGCAATTGCCCTGTAATGATCATCATTACTATTACATCAAATCCATTGTCTTTTGTCCTAAGAATATCCACTCTATGGTAGTTTGAAAAATATGAATAATAATAATTATTATTATACTAAATGTAATTATTACATCCTAAAATGTAATAAGTATGTTTACTTCTGAGCTTTAGGCATGTTTTCTTAAGATAAAAACCTAAAACAAGCCAAAAATGTCTTCCAAGATGCGTCTGATGCGCTACCTCAGTGTTTCTGTGCGTCACCGCTAGACTAGAGCCTCTCCAAACAGCCTTACACAGCTCAACACGGAGCAGCTCTCTCAACTCTGTCAGACGTCCCACCCATCGTTGGAAAGCTCTGATGATAGGCTAAAACAATGTCAATCACTTTCTGGAAGAACTGATGACTGAAGAGCTTTGCTGTAAACAACACAGCCCAGACATGCGCAAAAGAATCGCTAAGAATGTGCGCTCCTTTTATTCAATGGGCTGTGCCTGCTACATCGAACCACGTATCATCTTTGAGATGGTCTCATTTTGAAGACAACAGTGTGAGGAAAACAAGCATACCCAACAGCACCAACAGAAGTAGAAGCTAAGTTTGCAAAAGGAAAGGAAAGAGGACAAGATATGTTTTCATTCATCATTCATCCATTCATACAAACAAGGTCTTTCTGGAATATATCCCCACATGGAATTATTTTATGGAAAAAAACAACTGGATATTCTTTTTCTGTGGATTGCTACGGACTAATTGAGCACAGCTATTCCTGGACTGAACCCGTTTTGGACCGACAGAACCGGCTCAAAGTAAAGAAATGCGTAGTTGTCGGTTTGATTATTTTCGGGAATTATAAGTTATGGCTCTTTGAGCTCGCTGTGCAGCATAAAATGAATGATATGGTTGTTTTACTGAGGAATTAAGCTTTCAAGTGATGTATAGCCAATAGTGGAAAAATAATGAAGGTGAATATCCGGCATGACTTTTTAATGTTGTGTAATCGCCCCGCGGGCGGGTGGGTTGAATTGTCTCCAAACAAGGGAAAATAGAAGAGCAAAGGACCTCTGTCACAGCACTGTGCTTATCACAGCACTGTGCTTATCTCGCAATGGTTGTGCATGTAGAATGGGTCCAGTTCTACCAATTGCTTTTAATTGCAAGTAAAAATGAAGCTATATTTGTGAATGAAATCAACTGGCTATTTTAATGTTGGTTTTGTCTTCAAAATACCAGTCAAAAACTTTAAAATACCAAATAACCCCCACGAAAAGAGAGAAAAGTTCATGATGTGGTAAAGATATCGTTTTGAACAGCTAAATAATGCCACTTGTTGAACTGCCTGACAGTTCCAAAAGAAAGACAATTGGGCTACTGAGTACATATTTTACACAATAAAAGGAGAATGCATCAAATACAGTATGGAGATGTTATTGCTTATTTTTTATGGAGATGTTATTGCTTATTATTATCCTGTAATGTTCCATGGTATGACTTTAAACATTTCCATCTAGCATTTATTCATTACAGGAGTTTCTATTGCTCAAAAATACAATATTTCCTTCTGTGAATGGGGGCAACTCTCCACAGATCTGGATTGTAATGTAGCATAGTGCTGTAACCTGCTTGTCTCCCTCGTGATACATAGGTTTAATCTCTGCTGTGGAAAATTCTAGACAAAGCACTGACATTTTCATGGAGATAAGCAGGTGGCGGACTCTCCATTAGAAATGCTACACAGTGCACCTTTAAAAGGGGGATGTTAAAGGGGAACTCCGGCACATTTGAAGCTAAAGTCCATTGCTAGAGGTGGTTGAATTCTGTCAGAAGCCAAAAAACGGCACAGATCAGTGTTTTCTAGGCGACAGTTTGCACAGAAGAGGATTAATACCACTGTCTAACCCATTTTACAACATAGCCACGAGTCTAACAAACAAAACGCTTTGCCTGGCTCACTCATTAGTGTCTGGAAACCTTATAAAACAACTTTAGTAGTCTTAGCCTTACCTTGTTGATTTCCCACTGCGCATGCGAAAGCCCAAAAAACTCGATTGCCAATGTTATTAAACCTAATCTAATCTAATCCCATTTATTTACGAGTGAATTATATTTTTTGAAAACGCTAAAAAAAATACAGTCCTGAACATTTTCCTTTCAACAACTTTCAGTTTCTATTGTTCTTCACAGTCAGTAGTCGATCCTCACTTGTTGCTTCTGATGGAGAGCTGGAGCAGGGACCCCCTACTATATTTATGGCATACAATTGAGTCTAGTAAATTGGGCCTAGTGTTGTGTATAAACATAGCTACTCTGTTATTGTACATTCAGTACTGGGGTGTATTCCATCCAAGTTGTTTAACAAATCCAGGCTTATCCTGAAATCCTGAGTTGAAACTAGCTCCATCTCCAGTTTAAGCCTCAACTCATTCCATGATAGAAATAAGCCTCTGACCAAAGCTCACTCAGGCATGGAGTTTAAACTGCACTTTGTGCACTCACGGTGACTCAGGGAAGGCCAGATCACTGGAGCAACAACATCACGGAAAATGGGCTCAAAGTGTCACTCTTTTTACTCTCTCACTCTTCTTGGATTAAATGAGAGAGGAGCCACAGCGCACACGGACAAGAGTTTGATTTGGGACACTGAACTTTTCCAGTCATTCTGATCTGACGAGCGAAAGACACGACACCTCCTTCCTCTCCTGTTAGCTCCCTCTCCTCTCCTGTTCTCTCCCCTCCTCTCCTGTTCTGTCCCCTCTCCTGTTCTCTCCCCTCTCCTGTTCGCTCCCTCTCCTCTCCTGTTCTCTCCCCTCCTCTCCTGTTCTGTCCCCTCTCCTGTTCTCTCCCCTCTCCTGTTCTCTCCCTCTCCTCTCCTGTTCTCTCCCCTCCTCTCCTGTTCTCTCCCCCTCCTCTCCTCTTCTCTCCCCTCTCCTGTTCTCTCCCTCTCCTCTCCTGTTCTCTCCCTCTCCTGTTCTCTCCCCCTCCTCTCCTCTTCTCTTCCCTCTCCTGTTCTCTCCCTCTCCTCTCCTGTTCTCTCCCTCTCCTCTCCTGTTCTCTCCCTCTCCTCTCCTGTTCACTTCCCCTCCTCTCCTGTTCTCTCCCTCTCCTCTCCTGGTCGCTCCGTGGGCAGAGGGGAGGTGGGCTGCAGAGTGCAGAGCCTGGTTAATGTGGGGAATGAAGTTGCCTCACACATTCCCAATAGGTGGTAGTACGTAAAGTAAAGCTGGAACAGAACTCTTCACATGTAGCCTAGAAGAAACTATATGAAGAGAGAGACAGACGTGATCAATGAGTGCATAGCCAGAACCCACTGAAAACCAGTTCACCCTCATCCTTCACAAATGAAGAAATATATATATATATATATATATAAAAACCTGCAGCACCTCAGACGCCCTGTTGAAGACCTCCGATCTAATGCCTAAACTGGCGTATTGATTAGAGGCTCCTGAAAATGTGTTTAAATCCATGTTGTGTTTTTCTGTGTGCGTTGTGTCACTATGGTAACTGATTAACATTTCACCAATAGAGATACATGTTGAACTCCACAAGCGTGATGCCCTGCAAAGTCAATAAACTACTGGACAAGCCACACAATTTTATGTAAATACTGTATGTGTTTGGTTTCTTGTTTAACCCAGTAAGATTGACAGGTAGTATAACCAATCAGAAAATCCTTCACCAAAACAAATGTAAAAACATCTGAAACAGAACTGAGAATCACAAAAAGCACAGCGAAAACATTGTGAACTTCTACCAAATTATAGTCTGAACACTGTTAATCAGAGGTGAGAGAAATAGACTAGAAATTCACTCTGAATAATAAAGAATGCAATAGATGCGCTGCAGATAAAGGTCTGTAATTGGCTGTCCACACAGATTTCAGTGAGTGTAATCATCTGCACCAAACTGCATTTGCAAGTAAAGTTGTAAGAGTATATTTTCACAAGGCTAACCCACTCAGTCCTCTTTCAAACAAAGTAAGCTGCCATGTTTGTTCTGGTGAAAGATTTTCTCATTGTCTTGTTAGACTTTAAATAAGTCTCTCACACATAGTCTGTGTCCGAATGTCCACCATAGTCCTTAACCCCTCATTCACTACATAGACCACTCACTCTTTAGCATTCACTCTTTAGCACACTGTATAGTGCACTCTTTCACAGAGCTATTCGGACACATAGATCAAAATGAAAAAGTGTCTCCAAACTTTTGACTGATCGTGTATCTGTACTGGGTAAAACAAACTTCAGCTTTCATTCATGATAAAAATCTGACACAGTCCCCAGTAGTCATTGCCTTTGTGTGGCTAGATTTGAAGATACTGAAGGCCAGATTGCTTCAGAGTTTGACAAAATAGTCTGTCCAACAAAAACTTGATCCAAATATGCCGCAAATCCAGTCAATTTCTCTCCTCTCAAAAGGGCTCCATTTGATAATACCTAACATGAGAAAAGCAGCAACTCAAGAATATATGTGTCCTTAAATGGATTCCTCAGCATGTGTGTATGGGACAAGGACACTGGCCCAATTAAGACTCTTACTCGGGCTGTAACCATAGCTCAAAGAGACACGGATGTTAACATGGCAAATGAAGCAGGAAGTTCATGACCTTCAGCTTTGTGCTTAGAGCTGTGCCTTCTTTGGGCTCTCCATTTGATACTTATCGGTCAAATGGGCTGTTAGGCAATTTTTTTCTTTAATGTGTTTTTCTACATATGTTTCTATCCTCATCAGAATTTGGCATACCTGAAAAAGTGTTTTGTTCCAACCAGACCCCTATTTGTAAATATATCTTCTCTAATGGTAATTTTTCTGAGGCTACACGCTCCAGGAACACAAAACAATCACAAATATAAAGCCTTTAATGTTCAACTTCCTCTTAAAGGTCCTATATTATGCAAAATGTAATAATGTGAGCTTTAAATCATGTTAGAATGTTGTATCTCATCAAAAACATACAGTTGTGTTTTTTGAGTAGTTTAGCATTATTAGGCTGTCTACTTCTGCCATGTTGGTGTCATGAAGTGGTAGTTTTCAAGTTAACAGTTACCTTTTACCTTATAGATTAGTAGAGATCAGATCATCTGACCCACAGATGAATACTGTCGTTGTTTCCCTGGGGCAAGACACTTAACGCACCTCGCCCCCTGTGTCTGTGCACATTGGTGTATGAATGTGTGTGTGAATGGGTGAGAGGTTCTCGAATTTAATATCATTTCTGTTACCAATTACTTCCCACTTTTTTTGAGTAATAATAATTTGTAAAAAGTTGAAGGAAGTTCAGCGTATTTACAGTTCAAAAAAGCACCACAGAGCCACTAATCTGCAAATCGCATCATTTTATTTATAGCAATAGATTTCTTTCACTTCATTACTTGGAAAACGCAGCACCCAATAAGGAAAAATATGACATGCTGGAAAGAGCTGCCCAATATTTTTCTGTTGTGTTTGTTTAGATGACAAAGCTTAGTTTATATTATTAAACCAATATTTAAATTCCATGGAAACTTCTGGAACTTCTAAACTTCTGGTTAATCATGTTTGATTACAGTCCATGTGAGCCTTGTTTTGTAGGTTTGTGAAAAGAAAATATTTGATATTATATTCAAAGTGTGTCAGCGCTATACTTACTGGGTCACAGTGTATGTAGGTCAACCCGGGTGCACTTTTTAGTATTTGTCTGAATCAAGTCCCACATTAAACACAATACTGTCTGGTAAATGAGCAATCTCTCTGCAAGATTATGTGGTTTAGATTGTGTTTATATAACGTTAACATTCTTCATTTCATTGTGATGGAGGACAGGGGCCTGTGTAACTCTATTATCTGTTTTTGTTAAAGGGGAAAACTGAACATAATTTAACATTTTTGCCAGGGTTTAGCTCCACAAATTTATTGTATACATTTTGTTGTGATGCATTGTGTAATTTTTCTAGCGGAGGGGTCACCACCTGGTTTTCTCCATGGAGATGTTATTGTTTTGTCTGGAAAGTTTCACAGTATGGCATTAAACTGTTTTACCATCATAGAGACCAACCCAGAAGTTACAGATCAGATCTGTGGAGAGGCGACCCCGCTCACAGTCAGAATGCTTTTTTTTTAGGTATTTTAAAGCTATAAAACCACCTGTAATTGCATAATTGTAAGGAAGATCTGTTTAATATCATATTGTGGAACATTCCAAGCAGAGCAATGACATATCTATAGAAACAAGAAGGTGACAGACCCCTACCTGAAAAGTTACATAATGTACCTTTGATTTACAACAGTCATGCATGTAATATCACAGCTTTTTAGTAGTAGTAGTAGCAGTAATTTACAATAATTTTACCTTAATAAAATCTTGCTGACTGAGAGATAGGGCAACTTATTACAAATATATTAACAACTTAATCAAATTTCTGCAGTACTATGACTATAAATTATGCCTTCTATTTACATTTTTAACTATATTGGCAGTGTTCCATTTCATTGTGCCGAGTCACAGAAATGTTACTGTTTACTTATTTCGTGTGGATGGTACACTGGTGGTAACCTTTAGCTGTTTAAAATAGGCATTCTGTATACTGATGCGTTTAATATGAAGTGAAATTGGGCTACAGTGTACTTGTGTTTGTGCATGTTTATTTGCAGCTCAGATACCAGGCCAAATGTCACGCTGAGTGGAGACTGGGACACAGTTCATGGGGTCAGAGGTCTCATATGGACAGTAAGAAGCATTTACAAAAGCTCTGGACACAATGTTTTATTCAAGTTGTGTTAGGGGGAGTGATTTCACACACTCATCGAAGAGTACTGCAGAACAAACTGGAAAAAGGCATGCATTTTTTCTATTTGTACTTTTTTCTAGGTGTCCAAGTGAGTCATTTTCAGTTATTTTAGGTGAATGTGCAATGTATTTGAATGCAGGGTTAGGTTTTGCATTAATTCAAATACATTTCTCAATATTCTGGGGTATCATTCTGCCAACAATAAGAGGGGAATGTATTAAAATTATGTTTCAGCTGGGTGTGCCACAAAATGTGAAAAGATTGTGAAATAAAACAAAAAAGTAGAGAAACTCCAATACAGAAAGTACTGAATACTCCTTTGTTTTTTGAAAGATGCCAAGGCTCTGCCAAGTTTCTGTTCTGTTTTTTTTTCTGATATTTTTGACCGTGGATCTCATTGTAAGTGGGTCAGAGGGTAGGGAAGTATATAATAAATAGTATAGTAAATAATATTGAAATTAGGATATCAGTATATCATCTAGAATACAAATAGTGATTTTATTTACCATCAGTAGCAAACCTAGGATTGGGAACACTGAAGACAATGTAATAGTGTTGTCCAGTCCAGTTCAGTCTGGCTATGCCTCTGTTGTAGGGAGTATTATACCTCTGATGACGTAGTCCATATAGCAAGGACTGGGCTGGCAGTGAGCACCTTCAGTACAGGTGGAAAAAGTATAGAAATACAAAATAAAACAAACTTGCAGTGTAATCATTCAATGAGTGTATCAAGTGATATTGAATTTCACCATCAAGGTCATTTTCAACTGACTTTTCTCATTTAATTAGTATATAAAGCACATAAAAATGCAATTAACGTCCTTGAAATGCATCTAAATGAGCTCCAAACCTAAAAGTAATCTAATATAATCTCCCCAAGACAGGATGTTCTCAAAACTAAACCTTTTCCCTTTATGTAGTAACAACAAAATAACACTTAAACTTCACTGAACTATTGTTATATTACAGTTAACTGGATAATATGATTTTGTAGTGAAAGAAACAGCAACAAAAAGAACTGCTTTGGAGTTCAATTTTCTGTATCACTGCTATTATCAGATAAATAACCTTTGTTTGGAAGTAGCTTTTATCAAATGTTTATTTATTTGGCTTTGTCACAGCTGGGTTGTAAAAAAAAACAAAAAAAAAACAAACTTTGCAGCACATTTCTGGCTCAAAATTCAGTGCAAATTTTTAACTTCACACTCCAACAATTTCACTGTTACCCAGAGCCAAGTGTTAGCCCCCTCCCAAGGACCCCCCCTCCCCCAGTGTACCTATCCACCAGGCCCCACATCCCTGCAGCAGCTGTACAAATCAGCATGGTTTCCAAAAAAATCTACCCACACCTCCTACCCCATTTTTACACACACCCCCAACTGCACAACAATCAATGTGAAATCGCATCTATCTCATGTCCATGGCCCCTCCCGGATTCACATAGCTGAGGATTGCGTTCCTAACCCTTAGCCTCGCCTGATGTTGTTTTTACATGCCTTGTTGTGTGCAATACTTTGACTTATGTAAGAGCAAATTAGCCAACCCATGCGAGCGGGAGTTGTAGTTTGTGTATGTGTGTGTGTGTGTGTGTGTGTGTGTGTGTGTGTGTGTGTGTGTGTGGTGGTATGGGAGAGGGAGGGATGTGGGCACTGAGGTGAGATGAAGATAATCTGTTTTTAACGGTGATTCTGTGGCCGACATGATAAAAGTCAGATATGGTTGTGGACTGGCAAAGCTAATTGGATTTCTCCCAACTGTCTGGATTTTTGATGGTGTAAAAAAAGGGCCATTTGCTTGTCTGGGGTCCAAAATACATTGTGTCAATACTTTTCGAAGATGTGAGTCAGGTCAATGGTGAATCTCCCTGTTTTCAGATGGTGACAGTGATTGACAGGTGGATTTGTCAATCAAGGACACACATGGTCCATTGTATTGGGAAAAAATGAAAGGAAAAAAATATCTGGTAATTGAAAAACATGGTCAGTTTTTACAGAATTAATGAGTGAAGCGCTAACCTGTGTTCATCTGAGGTGAGATGAAGTAGTTTTTATTTGAAAATGATGTGTGACCAATGAGCTCCTACAGTTCACATGTTTCACTGAAAAAAGAGAAATCTGATCACACGACCACATTTGATTGGGCTTCAGGGGCAACAAAGGCCGTGGGGACCAGACAACATTTGCATGTTCTCCTTGTGTTTGGGTGGGTTTTCTCCGGGCTCCCCAGATCACCCCACCAACCCAAAAGATGCACAATAGATGCGATCCTTCATCTAAGTGGTCCTGACCAAGTCTAGTCAAATGTAGACATGGGTGGATGGATTAATAATGTAACCTTAATTTTGAGGCATTGATATGCTTGGCCTCTAGGTATGGACACTGCAAATTAGCTTTGGCTCTAACTGTTATTATTCCTAGCATAACTGTCAATGCTAGGAGGGTGTCATTTTAAGGGTTTTTGGGAAACCAGCCTTTATGGACTATAAAAATTTCAGATATCTGATATGATTGGCCAAGGAAGCAGCCAATGCATCTACAGATGAAGCAGAATCCCGGTCAGTAGAATGAGACTAAAAACTCTATTATCAAATAAATAAACCAGCAGGGGTTAGGGAGTGTTTTTGGAAACAGCTTGTGTTTTTTAGCTTGTGTTCTGTTAAAGATTCATGCCAAAAGCAAGGACTACTTTCTTTGTGTGGGAAAAACTCAACCATTTAAATGGTTAGTGGGATTGGCAAAAACCTGCACACTCTGTATGCAAATCTAAAGGTGTATCAGATGTGCAGAAGAAATACCCTGCATTAAGGGTATTTGTTTAATACAAGCCTATGCAACTGAGCAGCAAGCTCCAACCAGTGTGAGGTGTGTGTGCAGAAGTAAAAATCAACAATAATAATACCAAGGATTTGATCTCACATTGACTGCTATTGAACTCTTCTGGACCGTTTAAAGCTTTAATTAGGGAATGGAGTAAACCCATTGTGCTGTCTATGTCCACCACAGAGTCTTGGCGAGGAGATAAAGTGATCAAAACCGAATCATGATTTTATTTCATTGTTCATTTCATGTGATGTATTTGTCTTTTGGTGGTGAAATCGACATGATTCACTAATGAAACTCTATGTTCAAACAGAGACATGGTTTACCACCTACTCCTCCTGCAGGTCAACTTCAGCAATATAAAGGCGCTCTACCTGATTTCAACTGTCTTAAAAACAAGAAAAACAAAGCGAGTTCATTTTCAACAGACTGTAGTGGTCCAAAGACATTCCTCACTATCTTTATGCATTGCGAGCATCCTAATTATTCCCTGCGAGTTTGTAAGTGCTTTTCACAAGTTGTTGTTAGTTTTGCCATCACAGTGAAGCTAACAACAGCTAGCATGCTAACACACACTTCCTAGTTATCAGACAATAAAATGCTTTCTGATTAAATACAGACAGCATGCAGTGAACTATTTATGACCTCAAGAGAACTATATTTCTGTTCTGGGGCAAAACAAATGTAATGAAGTGTGAACTTTCAGAAGAAGCAGATGACTTCATTGAGAAAATATAAAGATTCTAAGTTTGAACCATGATCAAATTGATATTGATATTGATATTGTTATATTTTTGGCAGTTGGCCCACCCCTATACTGTCTATGGAAAAAAGACTGTTAGAGGAGTGAACCAAAGTGAAGGGCACCTGCTGGGCTGTAATAAAAGCAGAGTCCTCAGACTTAAGTGGATTACTGTGTGCAGCCTTAACCCGGGGCAGCTCAAGTACACAAGATTCTCTGATAAACACTGACCTGACAGAGAGACACTTTGTGCATGGGGAACTGTACAGTCTGTTTGGAGAACAACAGAGTATATGTTAAGGGCAGTCCAGTTTAGGGAAGTCACAATATTACATTATAGTGTCACACTAAATGTGCTTTTTCTAACCAAAAATTCTTTAAATTCTTCTTGATCAATTCAGTCTCTATGGCATTTGTACCAAGTCACACTAAAATAAATAAATACATAAACATAATGTAAAACAAAAGAACCATCTTGATGTCCCTAATCCAGTAATTTTATAAAATGTTGCTGTAACTGTAAGATGTAACTGAGCTGAAATCTTCAACTTTCACAAAACTTTAGACATACAAAAGCTAATAAATAAAATAGAACATCATAACTCACTGCCCGTTCTGCCATATAAACGCACTTTAGCTGTAAGCAACTCACAACTCATCTTTAATTAAACACATCTTACAAATCTGCTGTGTGGTATGGCTAAAGGGCATAAAATAAAACGTTGTTAGCTACATGTCGGCATATGTTATTTTGCATTACTATAGCCTATAAATACGTCACATCTTTTATTTATTTATTTTTAAACAATTGGATGCGCACGGTTATTTCGGTGGCTGTTATTCAAATATTGTTCAGCTTCATAAAAGAGGGGTCATGTGCTAATCATTTTGTTTGTTTTGTTTTGCTGAAGCTACGTGTTGTAATGAGAAAATAATTACAATTTAAAACAATTACAGCGCTATGTAACTTCTAAGGTGGCTGGTCCTCTACTTGCTTGTCTGCATGGAGATGTTATTTCTTTGCCTGGAATGTTCCACAGTAAAGCATTAAACTTATCTCCCTTGCATTTGTTCAAGTTTTTATAGCTCAAGAATACCTTAAAGGTGCATTGTGTAACTTTTCTGGTGGATGGTCCTTCAAATGGCTTTCTATCTCCATGGAGACAAAACCAGACCAAGTTACAGGTCAGATCTGTGGAGAGGCAACCCTGCTCACAGTCAGAATGCTTGTTTTTCTAGGTATTTTTGAGCTATAAAACCACCTGTAATTGAATAAATGTAAGGCAGAGCTGTTTAATGTCATGCTGTGGAATATTTCAGGCAGAGCAGTGACATATCCATAGAAACAAGCCCGCGACGGACCCCCAACCAAAAAGTTACATAGCGCACATTTAAATAACATTTATTCTTAATCCCAAAACATCTTCTTTAGTTTTTAGTCTTCTTTTATAGATTAACTTTATAGTTTTTTTTACAGGTGTTAGTGTCATTTATAACATAAAACATGAACTCTTACCATGTGCAGGCTCGCTTCTCCATAGATCTGACCATTAACCTGTCTTCACTGTGATTCCCAAGTTTATTTCCATACTGTGGAATAATCAAGGCAAGACAGTAACCCCATGGAGACAAGCAGGCCACGGATCCTCCACCAGAAAAGGTACACAGTGCACTTTTAACTGTGGTATTCGCCAAATGCAGTTTGACAGAAGATAAACAATAAAAAACAACACATTTTCCACCCACTGTTCTCAATACTCCATCTACCACAGTACCACAGTGGACCTTGGTGACCCTTGCTCCCTCTCTGTATAAGCCCATCGTACTTACAGGCTTGTTACCAAACAGCCCAGAGAGCACAAGGCCAAAACCACATCAGTTCTGGCTGGGTCATGTTGCTGCATTCTTCTGTACATGTGATCTGAAGTGAGAAGTGCTCCAATCAAGTCCACCATTGTGCTCCCCCCTCTCCTCCCTAAGCCTGTGCGCAGAAACAGACCGGCTCGCAGACACCGGCACACACATAGTTTTCAACGCATGAAGAGGTCAGAAAAAAAGGGAATAACTCACTTAGGGCATAAAAAGGCTCCTTGTTCGGCAGCGCTAACATCTGACGGAAAAATGACATGTGGTCTCCGGGAGCTCTGCACATGGTCACCAGGCATCAGACTCCGATCAGCTCCAGTCGGCTCCTAACAGCTTCTATCGGCTCCTGTCGGCTCCTATCAGCTCAGCCTCTATCTCTATCGGTCTCTTGTTAGTCTCTTACTTTTGCTACTTATTTTGAGTTTATATTATATTATAGTTATTATATTGTGATGTCTGAGCTACTGTGTCCAAATAATGTCCCTGTTGATCAGTAAAGTGTAAGTCAGCTCCTTTCAGCTCTTATCGGCTCTTATCAGTTCCTCTTGGCTCCTATCAGCCTCTGTCTCTATCAGTCTCTTGTTAGTCTCTTATTTTTGCTACTTGCTACTTATTTTGAATTTATTATTACCATTACCATTGTGATGTCTGAGCTACTGTGTCCAAATAATGTCTCTTGTGGGTCAATAAAGTGTAAGTCGGCTCCTAACAGCTCCTATGGGCCTGCCATCTGGATCATTCAAATCGGACACTGTTAAGGGAGCGGAGAAGGCACCATAAGAGCATCAGCATCTATTAAGGCTTTCCCTTTGTCAAATACAAGCTGTACTTGTTTGGCTGTACAAAACCAAACAAACATGACATTTGAAAACTACTTTTAAACACGACACTGTAAAAATATATACCTGTTTACAGATATTGTTAGTGATATGCATTTATTCATTTGTTTAGGGTCCCTAATAGAACAAATGTAAATATGCAGGAGTATAGCTACAAAGGCAGTTTCTAAAACATAATGTTTTATTCTCAATCTCCAGTGTGGTTGCCAGCCTGTGCCGATGCTTTCTCTGGTCTCCACTACTCCTCACACATAGGCTTCACAAAGCAAGGTTGATGTATTGCTCAAAGACATAAAGCTGAAATATGGGAGCAGAATATGAACCCCCAATCTTCCAGTAGAAATACTATAACAAGTGACTGGGCCTTAGAAAGGACTTTCTCATTTCTGTTCTGTCAGACAACTCTTCACATTTGTTTAATGTAGGTTTTTTTAAAGGTATACTGTGTAATTTTTCTGGTGTTGGGTTTGCCGCTTGTTTGTCTCTTTGGAGATATTATTGTATTACCTGGACTCTTCCATATATTCTCCATCCATCCATTTTTTTCCTCAAAATTACCATGAAAAACCAGAGTCTGAAGTGTAACCTGGCCTGGAAGAGACTGATTTCCATTTAAAAGCCACACTGTGGATCATCGTAGGTAAGGCAATAATATCACCATGGAGACAGATGGCTTCCCCTCCATCACAAAAGGTACATATTGGACCTTTAATATCTGTCATTTGATTGGATAATGCAATTTTCTGACAGTTGCAGTCCACATTTACCTACAAACTAAACCATGGGCCATCTGGTACCAGGGTCCAGAGGACAATATTTTTATTTACTTTTAATCACCACCATACATGATTTACTTTGAAAATATAGTGCCCAGATAAACAGCAAACATGAGTATTAGACAATTTCTTTCAATATACAGCATATTTAGTAGTATGCATTTTGCGCTGTTATTACCCTCCGCCCCCCTGTTCCTTAAGAGAAAAATGGTTGTGGCCACTAAACTAAACAGTTGCATTTCATCAATCCTGTGCTGAGCTTTCACCATGTCGTCCTGGGCAGCTCTCCTCTTTTGTTTGCTTGCACATTGACATATTGATCTCGTCACAATAAGGATAAAACACTTACTAGCTACAGCGGAGCAAAGGCCAGAGCAGCTCTCAGTATTCCACCAGCTCTTGTTTGCACATTACACACATTATTTATAAGGCAGCGTATGGCCTGATGAATGCATAGTCGTGATCCGCTTCTCTGTGTCTTTTGAGCGGCCTAGTCTTCTTAAAGAGGTTTGCTTAAAGAAAAAAAAAAAGGCAATGAGCGTGCCTCTGAAATTAATCAATCCTTCTTTCAACCAACCCCCCTCCCTCACCTCCTAGTGATGGGGGATGAGTGGCGGAGCAGGGGAGGAAAGAACAACAAACCAGTGTCATCTGTTTTGTCGGAGGTGGCTGCGGCCAGGCTCTTGCTGTGCGCTGGCGAGAAGGAAGGAGGGAGGGAGGGATGGAGGGATGGAGGGAGAGATGGAGGAGAGAAGTAAATAAGGACACAGTAGGAGGAGGGGGCAGGTCGAGGGGAACAGAAAGAGACTCATTTACAAATATAGAAATAAATGAGAATAATGCGTGCCAAATGTAAACAGCAGCTTAAGGGTTCTACATTATGCAAGATTCACACAGTTTAAAACTACCCATGGATGGTCTTGGGTCACACTATTAAATAAACAAAAACATTACTTTATATGGTTGTCTACAAAACAAGAGCAGAGTATGAGACTACAAAGCGATTGTTTCTAGGGGAAAAGTTGAATTGCTGTGTATAATGAAAGAAATGTGAGCATTGCAATGAGAATACTGGGTGAATTAACTTTAAAAACATAGAGAAGCTAGTCTAGATAATTCATCATGCAGTGGGACCAGTTGGTGCTTTGAGGTTATGAGACAGAAATGAACAAAACTCCACTTGCAATAGTATATTGCAAAAGGATCTATTTTTAACCATTGTTTAAAGTGATGATTTTGAGGATTTTTTGTTTTGTTTTGAAAGTAGTAGTTCAATTCTCACACAAGCCAGTTCATTCATTTACTTTACTATCTTGGAGCAAACCTACAAGCATATAAATCACTGGAGATTATAGTGCCAAGCCTGGATAAACACACACAAAACACACACGAAAAGCTTATTTTAAATGGTGCGCAGTGGTCCAAAGGTATTCCTCACTTACCTTATGTATTTTGATCATCCCAGTTATTCTCCACAATGGGTTTATAAGCACTTTTCACCACTTTTAGAGCGCAGTTTTGTCGTCACAGAAATGCAACGACTAGTATGCTAACCACACACGTATTTCAGACTATAACACACATACTAAGATTTTTTTTTACCTCATTTGACCTCAAGAGCTGCTTATACAACATATCCATAAAGGGGCAAGGGTAATTTACCTCAGATCCATCAGGACTTTTAAGGACAAAATCACAAAACAAGAAGTGATAGTGCTTCAAGTAGGGTCAGATGAAAACAGCTAAGGATTATGGATGATCACAGCAGCTCCCATGTAACAAAATTTCAACTCCAAAGTATACATTCCATCAATTCTCTCCCTCTTTCCCCCACTTACTCTTTCTCTGCTTTCTATAGTTACTGTTAGCCCTCTGTTATCCAATAAAAGTCTTTCCCCTCAATAGATTTCTCATAATAGAATTAGATGTGCTCCATATAACTGGAGGAAACGCAGACAGCAAACAGACAACGCCCTTCAACTGACATTTGTTTTTCTCAATAACTTGTGGCTGCTGAAGCAATGAGCTGAGAATACGAGATGTCACACTCCCACACCAGAATGCAGAGCACATGTAGCGCAGGGTAAATAGGAGGACAGCAAGCACGGTGACGGTTTAGGGGCTTTGGAGTGGTACTATATGGGATTCGTATAGAGGGTATTGTTTCCTTGTGTTGTTTACTCCCACAACAGGTTGTACTGGCCTGTTATGGGTCTTATGATTGTCAAGGAAGTCTAAAAATATATTGTTTGTGGGATCTGTCATTCTTTGTTTGTGTGCATAGTGAGTGTTTAAAAGCATTTGACTTGTTGATGGGGAAGTATATGAGGAAACCTAGATGTGAAATGCAGAGACTGTATGATTTGTATTTTTATTTTTTTATTATTTGACACTTAATTATTATTATTATTTATTTATCTAATTTGTTATTGCAAGACAGCAGTGAAAAATCAGAATGAGCTCCACACTTTGGGTTGCCTAACACAGTCTAACACAGACTGCATATACCGTATAAATGGACATAGCTAACATGCTAGCCGCCGTGCTCCAAATTAGAAGTGAACATGGGGCTGCTTCCGGCTCCATCGACTCTGGCTCCAATTGACTACATTAAAAAACGCCGCCCCTCTCTCTGTAACTGCTGCCGTGAGCCTTGTTATTTTGGTTTTAGTATTGTAGTAACCCGCTCTACTACTGGTGTTTTTGTTTCGTTAAATTCCTATTCGTGGGTGGACCTGGCTCTAAATTTTCTCCAATAACTGGAAGCATCATGAGCTTCATTTGACTGGAGCCGAACACTATTGCAGTCACACTCCCTTACTTCCTCACTTCTTTATACAGTCTATGGTTCCCAGATCCTGTGACTGAAACTAGTTGGTACTACCTATCCCTGTTTAATTTAGGACTGTCTTTTTTAAACCAGTGGGAGCACATCTTACAGCTATTACCTTTTATCATTACAACAAACCACACTTTTTATAATAGAAAGTACATTCTCATCTAATAGCTCAGTTGTGAATACTTTTGAACACCCTTTCAGAAAGAACACAGCAAAGTCAAACTATGTCTTCTATAACTCCCTCTCTATATCAGCTCCCATCAGATGACGATAGAGCTGATTTTGTGTTTTCTCGTTCCTGTGCTGGATACTGTTCTTTCAGCAAAATTTGTCCTGAAGGCAGCTTAAATGTGAACAGTCTGTGCGCGTGTGCGTTGTGGATATGCATGTACAAAATTATATGCATATCCACAACTGATTATACTGTGCAAACATATATTTTGCTTATGTAATATGTAACCTTTCTCTACCACCTGCTTATCTCATGATGTTATAGTTTTGCATCTAATGTTCCATAGTATATTTTTTATCTACCTGCATAGAAACAAGCAGGTGACCTCACTGGGACAAGCCAGATCTGTGGAGAAGTGACACTTACAGTAAAAATGCATATTTTTTCAAGGTACTTTTGAGCAATAAAACACTTGCAAATAAATAAATGCATTTGGAACAGTTAATGCAAACTAGTAACATCTCTGTCATGGAGGACCCCCCAACCAGAAGTTGCATAGTGCATCTTTAATATTATCGACCATTAGGCCTATTGCACCATACTATATGCCAGGGGTGGGCAATTGTATTTTCCATGGGGCCACATGAGAAACTGAAAATACTGTGGAGGGCTGGGCTAAAATACTTAACTCAATTCTGTATAATATGAATCGTATTTCTTTATTAAAAAAAAAAAAAACGTAAATAGCATTGTTTTGACAAGCTGGTAAGACTGGTAAGGGTATATGTTATGACTAAGCAATGAAAACATTAATGCCCCACCTGTCCCACCTTGTGATGTCAGCATAGTGGCTGAGTGGCTAGTACTCACATCTCACAGCAAGAAGGTCGGCCAGGCCTTTCTGTGTAGAGTTTGCATGTTCTCCCTGTGTCTGGATGGGCTTCCTCCCCCCATCAACCCAAAACATGCTACATAGGTCCCAGGTCGTCATTGTAAATGTGAAGCCGTTCTCAATTGACTTACTTGGTAAAATATCAAATAAATAAATAAAATAAAAAATTATGTCATGAAGCTGTAGTTTTCAAGTTAACAGCTCCCCTTTAGCTTTTGTTCAGTAGAGATGGGCAGTTCCAGGGCTGAAATTATCCAAATGATTCTAGTGAAGCTGAATGACGTTTAAAAACACAGTGGAGCACTTCCTGTATCACCACATGACATCACAAGGTGGAACAGACTGTTTTCTATTTGAGAGAAAAATTCAGCCTAAATATGCAGGGTTTGTGTGTTAAACATGCGCGACTGAAACAAAACACAACTCCAGGTATCAGATGAGGAAACAATATTATACTACAGTTCAGAAATGAGCATAATATGCGCCCTTTAAACATTATATACATCACTTTGCACTTTCACCTATCTCTTATTTTCAGTTGTTCACTCTTTTTAATTGTATGGAAAAACAGTGATGTCCCACATTAGAGCCACACCAATGTAACCTATAAGCATACAGTACATTAAGGCTATGAAATATACATGCACGCTCAGCAAAGCACCAATATTATACATTCTAGCCACATACTCACAAGGTCCGCTGCCAGGGTTAATGTTTCTCCAGCCCATTGCGCACATGAGCAGTTATAATGACACTAATTGCCAGAGATCTCTTTTCCTTTGAGTGGTTTGTAGCTGAGTCTTGCCTTAAGAGAGATCTGTGTTGCCATCCTTGGTCGATCAATAGTGCACAATCCAAAACTGCAACAAAAAGGACATTTATTAATAATAGTACATGAGACAGATACTAGGAGAGGTCAGTGGTGGAAGAAATACACATTTTTGTTACTTAAGTAAAAGTATGGATATCAGAGTAAAAAAAATACTCAAGTAAGAATATCACATGAAAAAATCTATTTGAGTAAAAGTATTAAAGTAATCGTTTAAAATGCACTTAAAGAGTAAAAAGTAAAAGTATATTGAGTAGATGTTGAGTTCTTATAAGGCATCGAATGTATTGATTTTGATACAGATGTGTGCTGAATTTTGTTCATCAGAAACCATTGAATTCATATTTTTGTCCTAACTGTTTTTATTTGCATATTTTTGTTATTGTTCCTAAATTATGAATGTGTTAAAAATAAACCCACAGCCTTTTCAGCGGGTAACAAATAGTAATAAAACATTTCTTCTTTTTTTTCCTTTTCAGTCCTGTCCACTCCAGAAATGTAGTGGAGTAGAAAGTACAGATACCTACTCTCAAATGTAGTAAAGCAAAATTTCCACTTAAAAATGTACTCAAGTAAAGTACAGATTCCTAAAATGTATACAGTAAATACAGTACTTTATTATTTTTATTTTATTACATTCCACCACTGGGAGAGGTTTGGTTTGATCTTTCGTCAGGTGAGTGGTGAGATCTGATCATTATCTGATTATTGGAGTAATGTCTAAACAGTTATCTGATTTGAGTAATCAGATTTCTTTGTGATTATTTGTACCTGTGCAGGTTTTGACAAGGAAATGTATGCAAGAACTGAACTGCTAATGAATGTGGCAAAGACAAAAATGACACCAAAAATGGTAAAGTTTAAAAGAGTTGTTTTAAGATTCACTGTGCTTTTTGTTAACTCGCATTTGTCCCCATGCTTTTGAAGAACACATTTATTTTGTGACACCAAAAATGAGAGCTAATTATTGGTTTAATGATAATTCTAGTCATATGATTTTTACTAGCCTGGTAAAACCCAGTGGTTTTGGTGCAAAATGGCATATTTATTTAAAGGAACTGTTATGTCCTACTTAACTTGCAGACAGAGGATACATACAAGTTTTTCTCATTCTCAGTTCATGGACAGGACATAATGCAGAAGCAGACTCATTGATGATTGGCTGCAGGCGTTTAGGTAGTAGATTCAGATTCAGAGAGTTTTAACTCACCTAGATTTCAGCAAATAAACTGACAACCCAAATGACAGACTCATGTGATGCTCATTCTGCTTTCTGATTGGATAATCATCTTGATAACCAAAACACCAAATCACAACATAAACAACTTGGTCAATATGTCCAATGTTTTTTGTAACTAAGAATAAACCATCATTATAATTATTACCAGTTAAAGCTACACATTTCTAGGGACGCAGTTTGGTCATGTTATAAACTATTTTACAGCTAAATTTTACATAACGGTCCTTTAAGCCTTTGCTGCATCAGAACTGAAGAAGCTACTTAGATGAGTGGTGAAACACATTCCCTGTAAAAACATTGTGTTTGCTATCAATCCGTCTATCCACACAGACATTACTTACAAATTATAAGGTCATTTGCATTAATTATGTATTTGCCACTGTCTATATTATTCTGTGAAGGATGCTTCATGGTGGTTCTTAATTTGATGCCATTTAAGTGGAATAGGCTCAATACTGAGATGCCATATGTGCAGTATTATTATGGGAAGGCTTTATCTGAGATCTACTGAAGAGATCCAATTGCTTTAGTATTATCTAACCGAGTAATGATACATTGTCTGCAATGTAATTAAATGGGAACGCATATACAATGAAGTGGCATGTTTAGTTAGATTATTTGAATGGATAGCTGTAGTCATAACACACTAGGCAGTAGACGGTTAAATAGACAGGTCTGTTTTCCCCATTTTTGTTCTAAGGATGTTCAGTTTTTAGTATCAAGCCTACTTTGTACTTGAGAATTAATTTTCCATGATAGCTTAACTGATCCTACACCCCCAGAGGAGTCACCGAGTTCATCACTTCTTATCCAGCACATACTAATAGCTCAATCTAGCCTAATTTAACTTTCAGATGGTGCAAACCAATCCACAACGTGACACTTGCGCCATCTGGTGGGGAAACTGTAAAATAAAAATTAAATTAATTGTAATAATTGCCTACATGTATTAATTTTTATAATTATTAAGGAATTATTAACATTAAGATTCATCTGTACAGATAATTAAAACAGGACGACACCTGTCCTCCTCGTTCCTCTTAGGTTAGTTAATGTCCCATTCTTTCTCTTTGGTGCTTGTTTGATTTGTATAAAAAGCGACATTTAAAATAATCATAATCATAATCATAATCATAACCATAATCATAATCATAATCATAATCATAATCATAATCATAATCATAATCATAATAAATAATAATACATTTGGTGTACTGATTTGTCATAGTTGGAAACGGATTTGTATTTATTACAAGATATTATTTCTCTATTTGTCCCATGTCCCTCCAGAATTTGTCCAACTTTTTTTCTTTTTTCTTTTTTTTTTTTTTTTTTTTTTTTACAATTTGAGGCGCTTACCCTACTTTTGTTGATAAAATTACTATAACATACTTAGTTTGTTAGGCTTCATTGTTATTATTCCTAATTTCTTTTTACATTCTGACCTTGAATGACTTGGGACCCCTGCAAACCATTGAGAAAAATGCATGGTATCTGGTTAAAAACATTAGGACGGTTGTATTATATTTTTCCCGGTTTCTTGTCTTAAGGGCGGACTACTTGCACTAATCCTTTCTGTTTATTGGTTGTTTCGGTAGGGGTGGGACTCTTTTCGCGCATGTGTGTCTCCTATCAGACAAAAATGTGGAAAAAATATATACTTTATGTCCACACAAACGGAAAGCCTCAGCTGTACGAACGAGATACATTACGGCACCAGTCAGCTTCCTGTACACGTGCTTTAGCAATAACAAGAACACATTAAGGATACAGTCTGTGTTTATTCTGCATGATTTAACGCCTAATCGGGAATAAATCGTCATTGTATGAAGGACCGAGGTGCCTATTTCACCCGTGTTGTGCGGTAAGATGTTTTATGGTTAAATAAGTGACTGCCAATTGTCAATCATTTATTATGTATTATTCTTCACTGGTCATTTGACGTGTGATTCTAACGCAGTCGTTTCCAAATTGATGGAGACTTTGCGTAAAGCAGCTTAATGTGCCATTTGGACTGATAAACTGCATTCCTAAACGTACATGACAGCGTTTGTTGAGCTGTATTGTAGGCTTCTGTTATAAAGCTGATATATGTCCACTTTTAATTTGATCCTAATAATATGAAAAGCCTTTAGAGTTAAGAGATAGGTTCGCTGAGGACACAAAAACACCCCAAAATTTACGTTATTACTTCCTGCTGCTTCCCGCCAATATGTCGGCTCTGCGTATTTTTGGCGTGGTTTTGGCACAGAAATGTGTTATGTGTATAACATAAGTTACAGTTACAGAAGCCTACGTTAACTGGCTGTGACCCTAGATCATTGTTACCCATAGACCGTATAGTGTTACCCTATCCCCTTCTGATATTACACTCGACCCTTTAGGTCGAACAAATTGGAAATAAGTGTTGTGTAACTTTGAAATTATTGTAATGATTGATCTATTTACAGAAGGCAGGGCACTATGTTCTTCTGAACCACAAGGGAATACCATACCGCGTGTCAAAGCCTGATCCCGTCAGGTTTCAGAAGGTAAGCAGGGCCGGGTCTGGTTAGTACTTGGATGGGAGACCACTGAGAATTCCAGGTGCTCAGTGGCAAAAACTGTCGTAGTGTTCTTAGGCAAAGTGAAAGTGCTTATTCGACGCCATTTTTTTATTTTTTGAAGATGAACTATGTAAGCTCTGTTGGAAGGATACACCACCTGCTTGTCCGCATGTTATTGCTTTATCAGAAATTTTTACAGTATGGCATTAAAAAAGCAGGACACAACTAGCAATTTCTTGTCATTTGTCTTCCCAGGTCACTATGAAATACATATTGGTTACTGGAGGTGTCATATCTGGCATTGGTAAGGGTATTATTGCCAGTAGTGTGGGGACCCTCCTTAAATTACGTGGACTTCATGTTACCTCCATCAAGATCGACCCATATATCAACATAGATGCTGGCACATTTTCACCATATGAACATGGTCAGTTAAGTTTTATTTTATTATACCAAGCAATGTCATTATTAGTCATTTATTAATCACTATTTTTATTTTTAGGGGAAGTGTTTGTCCTGGATGACGGCGGTGAAGTAGACTTGGATTTGGGGAATTATGAACGTTTTTTGGATATTCGCCTCACCAAAGACAACAATCTTACAACAGGGAAAATCTACCAGTCTGTTATCAATAAAGAAAGGAGGGGTGACTACCTGGGAAAAACAGTACAAGGTTGGTAATTCCTCCACTTACCTTTATAATTATCTTATTTCTTAACCTTTTTAATGTAAATAATTGTGTTGTGTTTTCAGTGGTTCCCCATATTACAGATGCTATCCAAGAATGGGTTATGAAACAGGCCAAGGTTTCTGTAGACGAAGATGGTGTGGAGCCTCAAGTTTGCGTCATAGAGGTAAATATGTGATCAATTCTGAATATCCAGTCTATATTTAGCTCTTCTTTATTTGCTATTGTGCCTAAACTGAAGCCTGTTAAATCTGTTAAGTACCTAATAAAGTAATAGGAGCACCTTTATGAACCTGTTTTTAAGTTTGGTACAATTGAAAAGCATTAATTAATCTAAGACATGTTTGTTTAACAATAAGAGCTGCAACAAATGGGGCACTAGTGGCCAGCTGACTTCACCGACATTACATTGTCTAGTATGAGTGCGGTGTGCGCATGAATGTTGGTCGGAGGGGCCAATGATGCAGATTTTGAGCCTCACTTCTATCAGTCTGCCCCAGGACAGCTGTGGCTACAATGCTTTCTTATCACCACAGACTATGGAATAAAGGAATGAATAATGTATGAAACTGTAACGCGACTTTTAGCATCTTTTTCCAGATGCACTATTTAAAACAAATGCATTAGTATTATTATTATGATTTACTTTTCAGGGAATTTGTTGTATTTAAAATCCTGATTATCAATGCCATTTTATAGGTTGAGTTTGCATAGATACAGATTATTTGTTGAACTTAGAATTAATGATTATTTTTGTCAGACAGAATGGTTTGTTTGAATGCTTTACAGTTTTAAGTTTTCGTTACTTTCTCTAGCAGCCAAAACATGTACAGGAAGCAGCTGAAACATGTAAAGAAGAAAAACAAACTCTTCTGTCTGACAAAAATAATCACTAATTCTAAATTCAAAACTGTAGACAGAATGAACCATTATCAAATACAGATTATGTTTTATTGGCTAGTTTGAATATAATTCTGTTATGAACTTGCACTTTTATAATCCCAGTGTTTTATGTGGACAGCTGGGAGGAACAGTGGGAGACATTGAGAGCATGCCTTTTATAGAAGCTTTCAGGCAGTTTCAGTTCAAGGTCAAGAGGGAGAACTTTTGTAACATCCACGTCAGTCTGGTCCCACAGGTATGACTCTGTTCCTTTTTTGTATTATTTTTACTCAACTTTGTATCTTACATTTATCAACATATATTTTAATATTTTAGTTAAACACGTATAAGTATATTCTTAAAAAGGTATTTATTTTATGGCAACATTGTAATTACCCAGTTGTGGGATAATTTATCTCACCTAATTTGACATCCATTATGAACAGCAGTTTGTCATTAAGATGACTTGTTTATTATTGAGAAATGTTTCAGTTTAGGATTTGCTACACCCAAATGCAGTGTACTAGAGTTTGAAACTAATGTAACACTGCGGTGGGGACTATTAGGAGTAGAGGAATGAAAATGGTCCAATTCATGTGTAATTGTCTGAAATGCTGGCGTGATGTGTATCACATGATGCCCTGCATCACTAACCTAATCATGTACTGCAGCCGAACACCACTGGAGAACAGAAAACCAAACCAACCCAAAACAGTGTACGGGAACTCCGGGGCCTGGGCTTATCTCCTGATTTGGTACGTCTTATTACAGGTTATATAGGTTATAATGACACATAAAGAGGCATATTAAGCTATTATGGCCTAAATGGCTTTTATGTACAGATCATGTGCAGATGTACCACACCCATTGAAACTGCTGTAAAAGAAAAGATTTCTATGTTTTGTCATGTGGAGCCTACACAGGTAAAGTGTTCTTGCTACAGTTTACACTATGGTCCTACTGCTTACATGGATGTGTTGGTGTTATGATTTAACATGGCATCCACACAAAGCCCATATAACCCAAGTAAACTGCCCCATGTCCCACAGGTCATTTGTGTGCAAGATGTGTCCTCTGTGTACCGTGTGCCTCTGCTGCTTGAGAAACAGGGTGTAGTCAGTTATTTCTGCGAGCGTCTGAACCTGCCCGTCCAAATGAGGCCCAGAGGAATTCTCTCAAAATGGAAGGAGATGGCTGACAGGTGACTCCCTGTTTGTGGTTTGGGATTTTATTGTTCTGTTTCAACATGTACTTAATACTTGATCATGTACTTCTGCTAAGATAATGACTGCTGACTCATCACATGTACACTTAGGTGGGTGCAGTGTGGTGCAATGTTTCATTAGGTTTGTAATTTTATCATAACTATCATCATGTTAGACTGTGAAGTGAATTTTGGTCACTCCTAATTAAATCCCAATTAATTTTTTGTGTCACTGACATCCTTCATTTTCTTTAATTTTGCGTTTAAATGCATTTTTTATCATGTTTTGTAGTAAATAAGAAAGACATTGGACACAATTAAAAAAATCATAATTGGGCAAAAAACAGCTGCACATTCAGACCAAAACAAAACAAAAGCAAAAACATTCATTTTCATAACTGGCATCCATAGTACTAGTGTATCTAGTGGCACATGAACAGTCTATTACAGCCAGTCAGATTCAAGGTTATTGAAGAAGTCATTGGTGTTTCAGAAGAAATTATTACATCATTATATAAATTAGTCTCCCTTTTTAGTCCCAGTATCCTGACTGATGAGTGCAGAGCACCATTTTCACCTTTTTTTCTGTTCTACCAATACTTTTATAATGCTATTTTTATAAATTATTATAAATCCTGTTTCAAGTGTATGATTAATGTTTAACTGAATAATCTATCCCATTGTAAAGAATTTTATAGACATGAATGTTATTGTTGTTGCTGTTATTTTTATTTATTTATTTTTCATATTTATAGTTAAATGTGGTGTCATTTATAATTCCAGCCACAATTGTTGAGTGTGTATTTGTGTGATTTGTGTGGGTGCCACAGATCATTCACACAACACAATGTCCTGTTACTACTGTATGAAGCCACCTGTGGAGAAAAATACTGATTTGATGTTTGTCACAGTCTGAATTTGATGCTGAAGTGATTTATTGAGTTCCTCAATTTTCAGGTCCGACCGCCTCCTGGAGCGCGTTTCCATAGCACTGGTGGGAAAGTACACAAAGCTGTCTGACTCCTACACCTCGGTCATCAAGGCCTTGGAACATTCTGCACTGGCCATTAATCATAAACTAGAGGTCAAGGTAAGGAAGCAATGTACAGTAGATGTACACTATACTTTTTCCTCTTCTTTTTCTTCTTTATTTCCATGATTATTTGCATTGTAGATTCTCACTGAAGGCATCAAAACTATGAATGGACACACTGATTGTAGCAAAAAATAAATAAATTCAAAACTGTACTGGATTAAAAAAGTTCAAAATAAATTCTAATTTACCCTGACATGACACCTGTGAAGTGAAAACCATTTCAGGAGACTTATTCAAGAAGGCCAAGGGTTTGCAGTGCTGTCAACAAAGCAAACAGTGGTTGTTTTGAAATTTAGCATCAGAAATATAAAAACTATTTAGGTATTTAATTTTTTTTTCTTTACTACATAATTCCATAGAACTTTCATCATATACTTGTTGTCTTCCGTATGTATATAAATATAAAATATAAAAAGTAGTAAACATAAAGGAACAAAAAACACTGAATGAAAAGGTGTTCAAACTTTTGACTGGTACTATATGTTTAAGTATAGTATTGTAATTATTAATAGAACTGCCACAAAAATGTAGTATAATGTAGTATGAGTATAGTATTAATCAACCTAAATAGTATTACTTATTATCTGCTTTGTCATTTTGCTGCATTAACAGTATATAGACTCTGCAGACCTGGAGCCAGGCACTCAACAGGAGGATCCAGTCAAGTATCATGAAGCATGGCAGCACCTCTGTGGTGCCGAGTAAGTACATTTATTTTGCTAGGCTGTTTATTTAAATTTACATTCTCAAACTTGGTGAAGTTACTTATTTGAAAAAATAAAATTGAACCAAACGTGTTGTGCTGCTGTTGTACATTCTCCCACATGGGGGCAGTACATACCTTTCCTGATGTCATAGAAGTGGATCAAGCTAATATGAAGATGCATGTTGAGGCGAGGAGCTTTTTATTAAATCAGGCCCAGGCATTTGTTTCCCTATTGCTCACTCTCTTTCTCCCTCACTGTGGTTTATGACACAAAACAATGATAGCCATAAGGTGTGCACTTCATCATAGTATTGATCTTTTACAATTCAATCAGTTACATTATAAATGAAAAGGTCTTAAAGAGCACAGCACTTAATCAACTTAACTTTGAAGATGTCAAACTGTACATGAAATCTAAAAGGACCCCACCATAACATGCATGCTGTTCTTGTTGTTTATCTGAATAGTATTGCATCAAGGAAACCTGAGCTGGAACCTTGCCAGTAAAAAAAATGTAAAACTTTTGAGCAGCGGTGAAGTCAGTAACCTTAAGATCAAATACAATTTCCAGAGTGTCTATCAGCTTTCCCAGGAAATCAAAACCCAGCATTTTGATTCGTCAAATGATGTGTCAGCAGCAGGATGCAACTGCAACAGGAGTGGAAGGGGAAAAATAAGATGCAATACCCAAGCCAAGCCATCGTGACAGGCAGACTCAGACAGGAGTAGGAGGGGTGTAGGTTTCAGTACGATCTAATAAAAACAATTGGAGAAGTAGCAGTGACAGGTGTCCAGTGAAGTTTTGACATCTACATTGCCTCAGGTGCTCAGCTTTCCCAAATCTCCACTCGTACATGTACATTCACAATGGTGAAACTTTCTGCAGGATGTCATGTTGTTTCCAGATCTCAATCCCAGCCAACAGCAAGTGCTATTGATTTGAATATGTGTACGTATATTGAGTTTTCTGAAGGTGAGGTGAAATCAGTTGTAGTAGTTTTGATGATATTTTTGTCTTTTGCAGTGGTGTGTTGGTACCTGGAGGGTTTGGCATCAGAGGGACAGAAGGCAAGATGCTGGCTATCAACTGGGCCAGAAAGCATAACAAGCCATTTTTGGGTATGTTTTTTATTTGATTTTTTTTACCTTTATCATTAAATTTGGTTATCTGTGTAAGTCCTCAGTTATCCTGTTTGGTTTCTTAGCTAAAGAAGGTAAGTTATGATAACTGGGCAATTCTTTCTTTAGTTAATACATTTTGCCTTATCCTAGTCAGAACTGAAGAAGATACTTGGGAGAAACTAAGTATTCACTGTATAAACTTTAACCACTTGAGTTGCTTGTCTCCATGGAGATGCTGTTGCTTTGCCTGGAATGTTCCACAGCATGACAGTAAACTTATATCTTGTATTTAATGAATTATTTGTGATTTAATTTTAATACTTTGAAAAACTTGCATTCTTCCTTTGAGCGGGTTCACTTTTCTACATATCTGACCTGTGTGACTTGGCCTTTTGGGGTTATTTGCTTGTCTCCATGGAGATAAATGCGTTTAATGTCATCTTGTGGAACATTTTATTGTGCAAAATGAAGACAAACAGGTAGCAAACCATGCACAGTGCACTTTTAAAATATAGGAGAAAATCTTGCTATCAATATCCGCTCTCAAACCTACAATTACTATCAACACTGGCACTTACAATAAAGCGTATGTTCAAAATTGCTACTTTCAAGTTGGGGTTGAATGTATCCAGGCAATTGACTTCTTTTATGTCTACTACTTAAGCTCCATTTGTTGAGATCTGTTTTCTCATCTATAACCACATTTCCTTTCATCTGACAAAAGCCTAATTGCTCCACTTACAGTTGCAAAATAATGAAAAAGCCTTACAAATATGAATTCCTGCTATAAAAGCATTTGCACAGCACTAGCCATGAAAGTGCCTTGCTCAGTGGGGGTGTTGTTCCATTCTCTTTTATTTATGAGACTTAACAATTACTGATGATTATGCATGTGCCCCGCTGCTCTTGTTTTCTCACAGGGGTCTGTCTGGGCATGCAGCTGGCCGTGTGCGAATTTGCCCGCAATGTCTTGGGATGGGAAGGTGAGCGATTGCCCAAGTCATCCAGCCACAGCGCTACGAGAGGGTTTAGCTCCCTTGGCGTGCAATTTAAAGAGGGGGTATTATGCTGACGTTTTGGAGCTTTCTACCATGTTATAACTAGGGATGCACTGATACAGATACAGGTATCAAATATTGACTCTGATACTGAAAACTGTTGACAGCAGATATCCTGGTTGGACATATAAATCATATAAATTGATGTAATAAGTTTTAACTTTAATTAACACAAAGTTGTTCGGTACATTGGTACATCCATACTTGACATTGTACCCTCTTGTTAGTGAGTAATCTTCTATCTCTCACTATTCGAACCCTAGTTACAATTAGCAGTATGAGCCCATGCTTATACAAGACTACACAACCCATGGTCCCTCACAGCCATTTTTCATGCGTAAACTAGAGCAGGACACAAACAATACCCTAGAATTTCACAAATCTGACGCAATGTGCAGTAATTTAGTTAGAATCTACGTTGATTGTGTTGTGATAGCACATTTTAACATGTTGTTTTCGGTGCATATAACAATTTCAAAACAATAAAAGGTAACATCGTGATTGAACTATGATTACTATTAACAATGACTACCCCATAGGAGTGCAATACCCCCTTTTTAATGATGAAATACTGTTTAATGTTTAATTTGATCTGTTTTTTTTTTCCCTTATCTTCTTTTCAGATGCCAACTCCACAGAATTTAATCCCGAATCCAAACACCCAGTGGTAGGTTATCTTCTCCTTGATACGCAGCTCATATCGCCGTGGTAGCTGCAGCCGTCTCCACCAGAATAGCATTAACTGTGGGCCTTTTGATGTTGACAGGTGATTGACATGCCTGAGCACAACTCCGGGCAGATGGGAGGGACCATGAGGTTAGGGAAGAGGCGTACCATTTTTACCTCTGCTAACAGTGTTATGAGTAAGTACGCGTGTATATGTGTGTGGAATTTTAACAGCTTTGAAGTTCCCAAGTTTTGCTAGCAGACGCTTCTTTGTTGCAGGAAAGCTATACGGAGACGTGGACTATGTCGATGAAAGACACAGACACAGATTTGAGGTGCAATTGCGAATCATATTTACTGATAATAATGAGTAGTTTTGTCTTTTATCACCTGAATTTCATTAAAATATGTCAAACTTTATTAATTTAAGAAAGCACAACATATCTCTCTCTATATACTTCATTCAAAACATGTAAATTTACCCAAAAGACAGAGGAATTTTTTTTTTTTTAATATTTACTGTTTAAAAAAGGAGTAGGAAGAAGCATATCTTTTTTTAAACATTCTCCTAATTTACAATATTTCATCTACATCATATTTTTTTTGTTTGTCATCTTTTGCAAAGTAATGTCAACCTTCACTACACAGTTAAGTACATCATAGTGTTTCTTTACAAACACTACGATACACATTACAAATACATACGGGTTTATAATACGGGTTTAAATAACAATCCATTAATACATGATTTCCTGGTTGTACACCTCTCAAAAGCTGCCTTTGTATTTTTTTTTAAGATTAATATTTGCACATGTCTTACACTTATCTCCAAGTCCATGTAATTGCGGTTGTGTTTAGGTGAACCGTGAGCTAAAGCACCACTTTGAGGAAAAGGGCTTCCAGTTTGTCGGCCAGGATGTGAACGGGGAAAGAATGGAGGTCATAGAGTTAAATGGTACGTGCAGTAGTAACCAGTGTTAAAGGTGCATTGTGTAACTTTTCTGGTGGAGTATCCGTCAAATGCTTTTCTCCATGTTATTTTTTTGTCAGGAATGTTCCACAGTATGGTATTAAACCTTTCTGTTGTCACTCAGACCAAACCAAACCAAGTTACTAGTCAGATCTGCGGAGAGGCAACCCTGCTCATAGTCAGAGTGCCTTTTTTTTGTAGTTATTTTTGTGCTTTAGAACCGCCTGTAGTTGCATAAATGTAAAGTAGAGCTGTTTAATGTCATAGTGTGGAACATTCCAGGCAGAGCAATGACATGCACAAACAACGACAGACGGACCCCCAACCAAAAAGTTACACAGTGCACCTTTAATGCGATGTCATGTTGCTTTTCTGTCTATATAGTCAGTGTAACTATGTATGTATTTTCAGATCATTGTTACTTTGTGGGGGTGCAGTACCATCCAGAGTTCACGTCCAGACCCATCAAACCCTCTCCTCCGTATTTCGGCCTCCTCCTGGCAGCTGCTGGGAAACTACCGGGGTACCTGGCCAAGGGCTGCCGTCTCTCCCCAAGGTGCAGTCTGACAGGGGTGTCCGTCAAACAGGAAGTGACAAGAGATTGTAGATTAGACTGGAGATTAAATCTGACTTGATTGCATTTCATGTTGGCTTTAGTCAACAACAAATACAGCAAAAATGGAGACAAAAATGGAGTTTTGTGATTTTTGCTTTTCATGAAACTCCAAATTCAATACATTTACATTACATTTAATTACAACTAACTGAACGAGCTTTGTGGCTGAATCAGTTTTGTCCCAATACTAAAATTTCAGACAGACTGATTCAGACTCTGACCAAGCGGTAGAGTCACTCGATACTGACTTTGATACCACAGTTAAAATGATAATTTTCTTTTTTTCCTTCAACACAAAATCAGTGCTTTCTTTATGTTATCATGAAGTCTTATACTAGTTCTGATAATGCTCAAGATTTAAAACTGTTATGAGCTCTTCCAGTATTTTTGGGACGATTTTGGTAATTTTCCCTAAAATATCTCATTTAAATTTAGTACAAACTCATCCATGAAAACAGCAGTGTTGTGGCATTTTTACAGACCTGCCTGGACGAAAGTGGTCAAATAAAGCTCTATGCATCTTTATTCATATTTACACGGCTAGTTGTGCCAAAATAAAATTGACCTCTGCTTTAGAATGAGTGACAAGACTAACTTCCCCTTTATCTTGTGTTACAGAGACACTTACAGTGACCGCAGTGGCAGCAGCTCTCCTGATGAGGACCTGCCTGAATTCAAGTTTTCCTCTTTGTCATCCACTCCTGTAAAACCAGTAACATGAATGAAATGAACAATGCAAAAAACATTAGACACACTGATAAGCAGAATGTACCACTCCTTAACTTATTACTTTTTTTAACCTTCTGATACAAATGCAGTTTTTCAGATAGGCGTGTTTTTATTTTGTCATTCAAGCTACTGCAATAAGAATAAGGGTATTTCAAAAATGTTATGTTTTAGGATTTGAGCACTGTGTGCTGAATGTACACAAATTACTGTTACCTTTCTGTTCTCATTGTTTAACTGGAATTTTTCGAATCAGGGATATTTATGTTGTTACTCTGTGCCTGTAGTTATGACCTTTGTGTTTGAAGCCATTTCCTGCTTATATCAACACATTTTGTTTACATACAGGTGGCATAGCTGTGAAGAAACATGCATTATTCAGGTCACTAAGCAAATTTGTTTAAATCCAAAGTTAAAATACCTTATAATACAATAAAAAAGACGGATGATGATGTTGTGAGGTATGGACCTCAACATCAAGTGCTGGGATTCTTTTGGTATTTTAAATATTATAATAAGTGCTATATTTAAATTGTACTTTCTTGGATGCATGCAAAATATATAAAGCTATTTTTGTTTTAATAGGTTTCCTGTGTTTATTAATGTCTTTAGCTTTTAGCTGTCAGTCAGAGCTCGGTTTAAAAAAACGTAAAAACAATGAATGATAAATAAAATAAAATTGCAATAGATATTTATTTTTAAAGGTGACCTATGTAGCTTTTTGGTGGAGATTTGACTGTGTGCTTGTCTCCAATGGAGGGATTATTGTTTTGCCTGGAATCTTTCACAGTTTGGCATTAATTTATTCTTTCTATGATCAGGGTAGTCTCCACAGATCTGACTGGTAATTTGGCCTGGCCTTGGTATCTCCTTTTCTCCATGGAGATAGATTTAATGTCATACTGCGGAGCATACCATGAAACGTAATAATGTTTCCATGGAGATAAGCAGGTGGAAGACCCTTTACCAGAAAAGTTCCATGATGTACCTTTAAGTACATGGTTTTGGACAGTCTCACAATAGCATAATATTATATGCAGTTATTAAGTTTTCTAAAGACATCACTTAGTCCTTGGTGGGGCTAAATATTATTTCAGTTAAAAATAGACACTGGTTACACCTTAACTTTTCAGACATCACTTTGTAATGATGTCACATATTTACACAACACATATGTGTGTATCCAGGAGACTGATGCTGTATTGTTACCAACTTCCTCTTTTACACTGCAGTATTTGCTCCATAGTACAACCTAGACTTTCATATTGTGTGCACAGCAGTACCAGGAAGCCTCCATGTTTGCGTTGTACCATTATTAGTTGTTGCCATCACTTCCTTAAACTCCAGCTGCCTTTCTCCTCCTCCTGTTTTATATGGCCCTGTGCTTTGTGTCCTTGTGATCAAACCACGCCTTCTGTCAAGTAATGGCATGCAAACTTTGGGAGTCCACACCCCTGTGCAGCAATATGCTCCCGGTAGCCATTCAGATCAGCAGATTTGAGCTATACAGTAAAAATGGGACTTGCATTTCTTTAAATTGATTTGGTTTGGTTGGTTTATTTATAGGTAGAATTGTGTGAGAGAATTAGGGACCCTAAACAGATGAATTACAGTATGTTTGCCCTGGATTACAAGAATGTTTGTTTTGGATAACGAGAGGTTACAACTGATTGCAAGACTGATACAGAGGGAGGCTGCATGGTGGCTTGTCAACAGTGTGGAGTCTCTTTGGACGTTGGTAAGTTGTTTTTCCCTTAACTCTTTTTTCTAAATCGTTATTAGTTTTTAAAATATATATATTTTCCGATCTCCAGGGCCCTAAGAGGTAGCAGCTGTGATGGATCTGACTCTGTGGCAGTACCAGTTTCGGATCATCATGCTGGGGGACTCCACAGTGGGGAAGTCTTCTCTGTTAAAGCGATACACTGAAGATCTGTTCCTAGACACCATCAACCAAACGGTGGGCGTAGACTTCTACGTGCACTTCCTGGAAGTGGAGCCAGGCGTGAGAGTCAAGCTGCAGTTCTGGGACACAGCCGGGCAGGAGAGGTTCAGGTGAGGATCAACAGCATCATTTAGTGTAGCTCTGTACCCCACACCAAAGTTTCAGAAGCAGTAATACACAGAGCCCTGTACCCACTTTCGTATTTCTGTGACAAAAAAGAAAATATGCACTTATGACAATAATCATATCATATTTTTGTTTACATTCTGGTTTATTTCAGTTATTCAAAGGTTGTTCAAATGATTTAACACATCTAACAATTTTAGGTGTATTATGAAGTAAGTTTTTGTACATTTTGTAGTTTTAGTTTGGTAAATATTTCACAACTGATCCATAATATTGATTATGCTATCTTCTGATAGTGTTCAGTCAAAGCCTCTAAACTTGTGCACACAGACACACAGCAGCACAAACCTTCCTACTGAAGATGCAAATCTGGAGTTCAACATAAACTAGCATTTGTTTTTCCATGTACCTGCAGGTGTGGTATTCAAGCAGAGCTGTATAGTAGTATTACTACACAGTACTTGTATTCTGCTAGTTATTGATGTTTCACTTATAAATACATATACATAACAGTTACTACAAGTTAATGTCTCCCAATCCCAGCCAAAAGTGTGATGTGCATTCATTCAGAGGTAGCCAACCGCTTTTAAATGTTTTCTCTGATTTGTATGTTTATGGTCTCTTTAATGTCACAGGTTAGTTTGATTTTGGAAATCTTTTCAATGAATGACGACATACAGTACTTGAATATGATTGCATGCCCAGGGTGTACATGAGACAAGATGTTTAGCAAGTACTGAGCTTAAGCACCAGGACTGGCTGCATTACTGAGGAAACCAGTTGCTCAATTTGGTTACAATAGAAATCCACGCCCTTTGACTTTTACACCAGGATAAAGGACTGCTCATTATTACTCATCATTTTATACACAACTGAGCAGAACAGTGACTGAGCACAACAGTCTAAACGTAACTTTTAACCTTCCACAGATGTTTAACTTGGTATTTCATTAAAATCTCTGTAATTACTGGGTGTAACAACATGGGAAAAAACTGGCGTGGAATTTTATCTCTTTTCTGTCACAACAAATTAAGATCGGTGAACCATTACTTTCACTACTGTAGAAAACATGGTGTCAGTTGAAATTCAAACACAGGCAAGCTTCTTTGTGCTGACAGAGGAGACACTGAACTTTGTATCATTTTGATTTATGTGAACAGACCCAGTAACATGAGAAGAACGAAAATAAAGGAACAAAAATAAAGGAAGTAGGAATAAGTTCAGGAACAGAATACCTCTGCCTACACTGATTTAACAAAACAAATGTTCTCATATATTTTTATTAGTCCAGTCATCACTATTGTGAAATTTAGAGGTCTGGGCTCTTGTTGCTAGGTAAGTTAGGGATCTGCTACCCATGTCCAACCAGGAAATAAAATGATAAACTTCACTGAAATGCTCAAAATAGAGACAACTTGGTAAAATATGCATCAAAACCTTAAATATTCTATATGTACTACATTTTACTGTGTAGTCCAACCTGTCACAAAAACTATGTGGCTCAAGAAATATGTTGGCCCCATAGACTGTGTACATAAATGGACATAGCTAACCTGCTAACTGCCATGTTCCAAATAGGAGGTGAGTATGAGGGCACTTCCGGCTCCATCGATTCTGTTTCCAATTGACTTTACAATTGACTCCCCATGTAACTGCTGCAGTGAGTCTTGCCATTTTGGTCTTAAAATGTTTGTATTACCCTGCTCTACATGATTCTGGTGTTTTTATTTTGCTTCTCAGTCAATAAATTCCTATTTCTAATATTGACCTTGCTCCAAATTTGCTCTTATAAATGCTAGCATCTAGAGCAGGGGTTCCCAGCGTTTTTTGTCCAGTGGTGGGGTCATACTCATTAGTCCACATCTTTATACAGTCTTAGCTTCATATATATTTTATAAGCAGCTCTTAAAGTCAAAATAAGTTGTATAACATTTGCACCTAATAATAAAGCGTTATCAGAGAATCAGGAAGTGTGTGATTAGTTGTTGTTCACATTACCATGGGTGATGTCACACTTAGTCCACTTCTTTGTACAGTCTATTGTTTGCCCCAGTCCTCCTACACAACCAATCTTCTAACCAGGCCCATCAACAGAAATCTGCGGGCCCGGGACAAGGAGGCTTACACGGGCCCCACTCTAATATAAATTAATAGGCAGAGGGTCCAATTCTGTGGCCCTTGGATCCTGGGGCCTGGGACAGCAGACTCCTTTGTCCCCTTGTTGACTCCCTTACTTTTAACCAACGTTTTCTGTTGTATTTGCCATAGGTCAGTGACTCGCTCTTATTACCGCAATTCCGTGGGAGGACTTCTGGTGTTTGACATGAACAATCGAGCCTCCTTCGACCACATAAAAGAATGGCACGCAGAGGTCTGTGAGAGAGTCCAACCTCAAAAGGTGGTCTTCGTCCTGGTCGGCCATAAGTCTGACCTGGAGGAGAAAGGGGACCGTGCAGTGAGCCGGGAGGAGGCGGAGAAACTGGCCGGACACTTGGGAATGCCATACGTGGAAACTTCAGCTAAAAATGGGCACAATGTGAGGTTGGCGTTTGAGATGGTGGCGAGAAGAGTGTACCAGGGGCTGTTGAGTGGAGAGGTGCAGCTACAGGAGGGCTGGGATGGGATCAAATGTGCTGCTCCTCAGGCTCTACAGATGAGGAGGGAAAGTATGGCTCAAGCTAACGCTGCTGCCAAAGAGAAGAAATGTTGTGGTTGACAATGATGGTGATGGTAATGATAATGAGAGTAGTTATTTGAACTAGGGCTAGAACTCTAACCATATCCCTAATACTAACCCAGTGATCTGGGCAATCTGACAATATGACGATGATCCATAATTCATGATGATCTTAATCTCTAACATTTGCTTTTTAAATTCAGTTGCACAGTCCAAATTTGAAGTACAAGCGAGAAGTTATATGTAGTCTACAAATTGAACAAGCTGTGCATGTCCCTGATTAGCTAATCCACCTGTCAATCACACCTATCTGAAAAAAGGGAGATTCACCGGTGATCAGGCTCTCATCTTTAAAAAGTACTGACAAAGTGTGTATCCTGGATCCCAGACATAATAATTCTCCAAAATACTGGGATAGTCATTCTTGATCAAAATCCCCCACATCTAGTTCAAAGAATCTGGGTCATCTCAACACATTCATTTGTATTTTGTAACTAAAAAATCTCAGATGAAACACATTTTTTTTATTTATTTTACTGTTGCAGATGCCCTATAGTTCTATATGAGAGACTAAATATGAAGAAATGACAGTTGAACTGTTAATGCTGTGTTGACTGTAGAATTGTTCAAGATTTTGATTTTTTTGGTTTATAATATTATTTAAATTGTTTGGAGGTAAATGCCATTTTCTCATATGTTTGCAAATGGACAATCTATGTTAAACCATGGGGTAACGGTCATTAAAAGTAGAGAGAAAGGAAAGCATCACTAAAGTATTTCAGATCAGGTAAAGTTTTGGGACTACAGCCACCTAAGGGCCTTAATCTGTTACTATCAGAGGAATCATGGTAATCTTTCTTTACCAAACAATCGAGCACACCTATTACTCTTACCAATCCTAGTCTTTATACACAAAAAGTCTATAAGCCATTACCAGCCTGGAGTTGACTTGAGATATGGGGTTGGTTTAGTTTTGGGACATGTAATTTAACTCACACCCACTAAAAAGATTCAGATTGTCATGTGGTAATACAGGAAGTGTTCCACTGTTTTTAATCTCCATACACCTTCACTAATATCATTTGGATGATTTCAGTCCTGGAATTGCCCATCTTTACTGAACTGAAGGTAAAAGCTGTTCACTTGAAAACTACCAATACATGACATCACAAGGTGGAACAGAGCATCTTGCCTCACAGCAAGAAGGTTGCGGGTTCGATCCCCGGGTCACCCGGGCCTTTCTGTGTGGAGTTTGCATGTTCTCCCCGTGTCTGGATGGGTTTCCTCCGGGTACTCCGGTTTCCCCCATCAACCCAAAACATGCCCGCACCCCTATGAACTAACATCAAGGACCATGTTGTCCACCCTCCTGTGGGCTCACCACCTGCAGAGGGGTTCATAGGGGGGGTCAGGTGCTATGAGTATTGGGCAGCACGCTGCCCCCGTGACCCAGCTGGATTAAGCGGGAGAGGATGGATGGATGGATGGATGTGTGAATGAGACAAAATACAAATCCAGGTATGTTTTTGAGGCGGTGCCAACATTCTAACATGGCTTAAAGATCACAAGATGACTCTTGCGTAGTACAGGACCTTTAATCTAAGTTATCCCATGCTCTAACAAATGTTGTCTTTACGTTTGAAGGGGTCTGTGTATGTATGGACTGACATAACTCATAACTAAAACTGCATTTTATATTAATGGTTGTTGCCTTTGAATAGAAAAAGTAAGAAAAAATATAGTGTGATCAAATGTGACAAATAAACAGTAAAAATCAACTGTACTTCTCTTTGTTTTTCCTGTTTGGGTCAAGTTGTAACATGCAAATAGACACCACCCTTTATCCACTTGCAAGGACATGACTCTTCTAACAGTATTGCAATGTATCCTGCATTTATACCGAGCAAGGCTTCACAACTGCTGAAGACTGCAATTTGTATGTATACTTATTTTTCTGTACTGTCTTTACTTTTTGTTGATCTATGTGTTGCATGTTGGTATGATCTTTTCATTTCTACTCAGAGGCCTTGATGGACGGAACACAGAAGGAAGAATACACGTTTCAAATCATTGTGCTGGGCGACTCTAATGTGGGAAAGTCCTGTTTGCTTCATCGTTACATCGAAAATGAATATAAGTGTCCAGGCCTGACGTTATGTGTAGAGTTTTTTGCCCATTCTTTGGATATTGAGCCAGGTGTACATGTAAAACTGAGTATATGGGACACAGGTGGATTGGAGATGTTCAGGTGAGCATAAAACAGTTTATTACAGCAATAATGCCAAGTTAAATGTAATAACAACTGCACATATGCTTAGGGAATGTGGAGTTATCAGCAGAATATAAGACTGAAAGGTTTGTCTGTATAGAGTTACTTAAAGGTCCTGCTGTATCACTTGTGGCTATACTTCGTCTCTTATTTATTTATGTTCTGTGGTGGATGTTTATATGGGCTTATGTTGCAGTGTTGTCTTTGTGTTAAAGCATGTGACACCCTGTCCCAAGATACATTTCTCAAGACAATAAAGGACCATCTTATCTTATATTGATCTTGATTATAATATTGGATACAAATGATACAAAACAACCCATAGTTTGCAGTGCATCATGTTAAAATGTTTGGCTCTAAATTTCAAGGGCAAAACAATAAATTATGTCCAAAATCTGATATTTTTCAAGGTTGGACAGAAAATTAGATAAACTAAATCATATCTGAACGAGCAAGAATTTTTGTAGAATTATTGTTGAACATTCAAGTCAAATCTATATCATCTCCATAGAGGCGTGCAGGGGGCAGATCACCACCAGAAAAGTTACAAAATATTGACCAAAATCTGATTTCTACACTCTTAATGTTTAGGCCACTGATTCGCTGCCATTACCAAGATTCAATGGGAGGACTGCTGGTGTTTGATATAACGGACAGAGCCACATTTGAGCACATAAAAGTGTGGCACGCTGAGCTGTGTGAAGCTGAGAGCAAAGTCGTATTAATACTGGTGGGCCAAAAGTGTGACGAAGAGGAGCTCAGAGGAGTGAGTCGAGAGGAAGCTGAAAGGCTGGCTGAAGAGCTGGGCATGCCCTACGTGGAGACCTCTGCCAAAACAGGGCAAAATGTCAGTGAGGTATTTGAGAACTTATCTCAGCGCATTTATCAGAAGCTGCACGGTAATGATATTCTAAACAAGCTGAAGAGCCTGGATTGCATAATGTGTTGATATGTTATAATGTTGTTTCCTCATTACAAACATACCTGGAGTTGTGTTTTGTTTTATTCACACATTTAATTCACAAGCCCTACGTATATAGGCTGTTTTTCTTTCAAACTGAAAACACTGTTTCAACTTATGATGTCATTGAGTGGTGATACAGGAAGTGTTATTCTGTTTTTAACCTCCATACAAACTCAACTATATAAAGAGAGAATTTATAGGTATTATAGTGTGTTGAAGAGTTGTATGGTTAATTCAAGGCTAAAAGTAGATGTTAATTTTAAAACTACCAATGACATGAGAAGGTAGAAAAGAGCATTTGTCACTTCGGAGATATAGACAGACTAAAAATACATTACTCAAACTTGTGAATGAAACAAAACACAACTCTGGGTATACTGATGAGGTAACAACAGTATACCATGACTTAAAGCTCACATTAGTACATTTTGCATAATATAGGACCTTAAAGAATAGATCAGGCCACTACAACTTTACAGTGTTAAATGCATACATTTTTCACTATTTTAATTATACTGAATTACATCAAGTACTATTGTGGATTGAAATTGTCAGTTCTACACCTACCCTTTTTATCATGTACAATATATAACAGTATCAGTAAACAGTATTTGAAAAAAAAAAAACATGTTACTTTCTTGTTGTTACTTTATTCTAGGGCTAAACTAACATTTTATTGTTTGCATTTGTGATGTTATATAATTTTAACATTAGCACTAACAGTCACCAAACATTCTCAGCTGTACATTTTTATCTAGGAAATGCAGCTGGAAATTGAAAAAAAGAGGTCCATTTTAAATGTGTATATCAAAACCAAATCACACATCATCGCATCTTATCTCTGTTAAATGCACAATTGTAGAACTGTATGTATATCAATAATTGTAAATAAGGCACATGTTGACAGACACAATGGGTTTGTTGATTTATTGGCAAAAAAATGCAGTCACGGTGTTGTGTTTGTCAGGTACAATGAAAATGAAATTAAAATGTGTAGTAGACAAGACTTGTGTAAAGATGGTCTCAAAACAAGAAATGAATGTAATAAAAATCTAATGACAAAAACAAAATCCTACCCAAACCAGACTTGTCCTCATAAAAAAAAGTAAACCATAAGAAATACACGATAAGTACAACAGGTCAATGTACAGTCTTGCTACTTTTTGGTTGTCTTGCGGATCAGTGCCATCCTCTGAAAGAAAAATAAAATAATTTAGTTCATATAAACATGTTTCACATTTCATCTTTGACAAATTAGGCAAGTTTCCTATTAATAAAACTCAAGAGCTATTACAGTTTACCTGTTTATGTGCCTCTGTGGTGCAAGCTTTCTTAAATGGCCGAATCTCGTCTGAGCCATAACCAGGAATCCACATGTTCCACTGGCGCTCTAGAAAAGCCAATTAAAATACAACACTTAACATATGACAAAACTGACTAACTTTAGAATCTATCTGTATTTCAAAATATCTGTCAATTTTACTAAATAAAAAATATTATTACAGCCAGTAGCTATGGATAAAAAAAATAAACAGCGTTGATGTACAGTGTTACTGGAAATAAATTGTACATCTACTTGCTAAATACTCAAGCACACTTATAACAAATATTATTGAAGTCAAACTGCACTGGTATACACGCATTCTCAATTCCAGTATTCCAGTGTGTAATAATGACCATTGCACATTCATTATTTTGATAATAATACACAATACTGTTTCTAGGTATTGAAAATCTACCATGAACTCACCTAGATGTAGCTGAACATCTTTCACCTCCAAAGTGTTGGATTTGCGATGGCGTGCCAGTTGACAAGCAGCAGTCACTACACTTTCAATAAAGTCATCAGCAATTTGCAGCAGCATCTGAAGAATGGAAAATAGGTAACATTAACTATTATTGGGGAATGGATAAAATAATATTTATATCACATTATATGGTTTAATCACAATATAAACCACACACTTACAGTAGCAGTATGTTTGTTCAGTGTGACATTGTGATACGAGTCAAAGTAGTAAGAAATACATTCTCTGAAAAGTCCACATGTATTTAATTAATACTAAAAATAAATGGAGCTCGAAATTTGCACTAGTTCCGGATGTGATTTGAAGTGAAATTGAAGTCCAAAAAGGCCGCTTAAAACACAAGATCCTGTGACGTGTTTTAATGACTACACACTTTACAGAGTTTTTACTTATTTTAATTTTAACATATTTTTTTCCCCCGGAAAGTCTTGGTGGTCACTGTTGCTCTCCATGAGTGTGCGATGTGTATACATGTCCCAGCAGCAATCCAAAACATATACACTTTTACAATGATTTACAATTGAATCAAATCCATATAATTGTAATTATATCATTATTACCATTACAAAAAGACACAAACCTCCTCCACATCTTCATCCAGCTGCTCATTTGGATCAATCTCTCTGACCAGGTCTTGTAATTTCTTTTTGGAGAGAACCTGACAAGAAATCAGATGACATGAGAGAAAATACTTTTATTACTTTTATAGCAAGTATTTTAGACCCACTCACTTGTGACCCCTCTGGGCTACTTCTACCAGCAGGACCAGCGGCTGTCAAAACCTTCAGAGCTGGAGTCGTGCTATTCGCCATGCTGCAGCAACAACGAGTTTATACTCCTCTGGAAGTTTGGAGGCGCGGATATGTCGAATCGGGGTGTCTCGGTTTCTGTTCGAGTCGACCAGAAATCCAGATGTTGTCTTTTACAGATGCAGATGTCCGTAAACCTGAACAGAGTTGTTGTGTTGGTTAGCATTAGCGTTAGCTCCATGGCAATTACATAGGCTATCTGTACTAAGAGAGGAGATGGCATCCACATATAATACAACTGTATTGCAACATTACAACACTCTCAACATCATGCAAGAAATATAACAGATGAGTAAATAAAACTGAAAAACGAAGGTGGCACAGGTGCTAAAAACAATAGCATTAGCCGCGAGTGCTAACACATACGGGAAAACCAACGCTGTAATCCGCAGCATGTGTGTGCATCAGTCATTGACATCTTACCATAAAATAAACACTATCTGTCCATTGTTTGTTGTAGTTACTAGAACTGTATCAGGATGTCACCAAAAATCCAAAATCTGATGCCAGGAAAAAAGAAACAGCATTGATGCTGTTTTTTTTTTTTTTTTGCACTTCCGCCCACTTTCCTTCTATTTCCGGTGGCAGTTTCTCTCTTTTCTTGTCTGCTCCCTGCTGGCCCATTTGTAAACTGGCTTGCTAACCATAATATTGTGCTTAGTAGCCTCTACAAATAACAGAACATTTGTATAGGTCATCATTTGACCACTATATTGCCTATTATCATCATCATATGACCTGTCAAAAATCCCGCTGGCATTCTATGTTTCATAACTCGTGTTTTGTATTGTCATTTGCTATTTGATTTATGAGGGCAATAAGGCCCACTACTATGTTATCATTATAAGACAACAATTTGTTAATGCGTCAGCCTCTTCTTCCCCTAAACTAGATCAGGTTAAAAGAAAATCAATCATAGGCCTAATGAAGCGTGCAGCTGTATGGGATCTCAACGGGAAATGGACCGAAAAGGACACGCGTTCATGCAAACTTAAGCATTGTGTTTGTCACTTTTTATTTTCTCATTTGTGAGATGTCATTACCGCTTAGAAACAGACGTCACACCGAGCGCGTTTTTAATTTTGGAGCCTCTTTTTCCTGTTTATCTTACGCTCTATCCTACTAGAAATACGTACACTTTCCCATGGATTGTCAGTGGGATGTATGTATGTACTTTAACTCTATGGTTTAGCTAATATTGTATTTTTTGAAGCTTTGTCTTCATGAAAGATCTGAACTCTCTTCTCAAATGTTCTGCTGCTGAAAGCGAGAACAACTCACATTCTCTGCTTCTTTGAGCTTTGACACATTAAAGCTTTGTAGTGTCTTTAAGTTCTGTTGCTGCAATCTGATTGGTGGAATTCCGATTCTAGAATTCTATATACAATAATTCAAAGTACGGGCGTATTTTGCCCCGCTGGCGGAGCTCTTGTTTTTTTTTTGGTTTGTTTGTTTGTTTTTGAGCGCTTCAACTTCCTGAACAGGTGAAAATGAAAGCCACGCCTCCTCTTGTATAAGATATAAGGAAGGACTTTAGTCTCAGTTTGTGCGCACTTCTTAACTGTTGTGTTTTTACCTCTACAGACATGAAAACTCTCTTAGCAGCTTTGGTGATCGCCCTGATTCACGGTAGCTGGGGTAAGTATAACATTTATGTAAACTATTTCTCTATAAAAACGTTAACTCGAACCGTTTACTAGACATCGTTTCGTTGGTTTCTTCTTTCTTTCTCATGTGGTTCTAGGCTGGCCTGTCAAAGAATTTCTTCTGCGTATTATTATTATTATTATTTCTATTTATTTTAGTTTAGGTTATTTCTTTATTTTGTAACCAAGTAGAGTAGTTCCTCTATTGTATTGGTATGGTGTATTCTTAAATCATTTTTCCCCACGTAATCTAAAAGTCTCGTTATAACTAAATTGATAATGCACAAAAGAAAATTCAAAACACATAACATCTTGTCATTTCTGATACTAAATTGAAAAACCTGTTAGTCTACTGAACTTTTACTGTGGGGTATTTCCATGTTCTGTGTTAGTCCTCATTCCCTAGTAATGGGGAGGGTGTGTTTTACGTCTGCATTTTTTGTTTTTGTTTCATTTCCCCTTTGTGTTTTTTTATGTTGTGATCTAAATGACCTGCTCTCTGTTTACACACAGCTACTCTGCTCATCAGAGGGAATCCTGAGGTCGCACTGGCTGGAAAACCTTACAGTCTGGAATGCCTTCTGGAAGACTCTGAATACTCCATGGACAATGTCCATATGGAGCAATATGTAAGTCAGATGATACATTTTAAGTCACTTATATTTATGCTTTGCATAAGTGATGATTTCTCTGTCTCCTCAGGTGAGAAATGAATGGAGGTCCATAAGCAGATGGGGCTCCATGTGCTTTTCGCGGACGGTGCGGACAGAGGACAAACTCATGCTGAGTTTTTACTTTATGACTCCAAGACAACTCGGACCTTACCGTTGTGTGTTGGACGGCCCCAATGTGACTGCTACAGAGTACAGCGAACCGCTGAACATCACCGTCCACTGTAAGTTCACATTACATTTTACAAAACATTTCACAGGAGATGTGCTCCTATAAAATTTAACGTTGGTTGCAGCTTTTTTTTCAGTCAGAGCTACTTCCATTATTGAGTATTGTGACTTCTGTGTCAGGCCATAATAAAGACATTACAGAAACATTTACAGTATATGATGGCAATGAAGAGACAGGGATTATCACTTCTGCAGTTCAACACAAACTCAATTGACCTGTTCATATTAATAAGCCTTTTTAGATCAATAGTGCAGTTCATAAACAATGGTCTATGCATATCATAATGACATAATGTATTACCAAGTACTAAAAACTGTTGTAGATATGTTTTTGCAGTGAAGGATGCCTTAAATATTCTTCTTGGCATATTTTAGATTATCTGCATCCTCTATCTTCTCAGTGACAATCAAATGGAGCATAATGCCGTTTGATGGGTCCTCGGACTCATGGGGGGGGGATCAATACAAGGCAAAGATTAGACTGGACTAAAGGCTTGCGGAGATGGGGAGGCAGCCGGACTTTTGATGGACATGGACCATCTCCTCACTATGGAGGACAAAATGAGCCATTATTCACAACACTGGTTTTCTAAAGACTTCCACAAGATGAAGACTTTTATAATGCTTATTGATTGCTCTGTGGATTTGCCACAACTGGGAAGCATTCACCCGAAAATCTTTAAATGTACTTTGTGTTTATTGCTGGAAAGTCAGTTTAACCTTTCCTATATGATAGAATATAAAAATATGGTTAGTATTTAGAGTTAAATTACTAAACAATTCTTGTCTCACATAGAACCCAGCTGCAGTAACAATTTAAAAATATTCCACAAATTTATTACATATTGCATCTATTTTGATATTGTACTTTCATATGTACAGTGCCAAATTCATTGAATCTGCATGTTTGCATCAAATATGGCTATTGCATTTAGAGTATTTATTTTTTTATTTTTACACCGTTCTTTGTAACTGTTCCCTCAAGTGACATTCTTTAAAGATAACAGTCACAACCACAGTCATTGTATGTAGATCATATGCCTTTATTCCTGTTTTTTTTCTTGTGTTTCAGACTTGTATGGCCCGTGGCTGTCCCGGGAGGGCGACCGTGGTACAGTCAATGACATACTCACAGTGAGAGAATCAGACAGTGTTGTGTTGAACTGCAAAGCTGAATCGTCCGAAGAGTTGGAATTCTTCTGGTACAAGCAGGTGAGGAGGCCAAAGGGGACTTATCATCTTTATCTATCTGTATAATCTTGTTTTTCTCTTATAAATTCTGCCTTAGTCCATTTTCCTTATCCAGGTAGATAATTTATATAATAATGTATATAATAAAAATTACATGGATTTCAGTTATACGTTTGGTTTAGAAATATTTTCCTTTTTTCTGTCACAAAAATGACAGTAACATAACATCTTACACCTCTTTCAGACCCTTCACACTAAAGTTGTCCTGTAGTTGTGAAGTATACATGTTCTTTTCACAGACCTGTAAGAGCTCAGTGTAGCAGCTTGTTCCCTGTGTGGCTCCTCCACACAAGTGCTGTGCTGTTTAAGTGACCGGTTGGCTCCGGCCCACAAGTCGCCGGGGATTGCAGCTTTCCCACTTACACAGGATTAATAGTTTAATGAGGTCTAGACAAGAGCCAGTCAACCTGAAAACAATTATGTGGATAGATTCCTAATGATTTTTGTAGTGTTTGGTTAACCACCATTGAATTATTCAACTGGCCTACTCTGAAAGCTGAGGAGCCCACGCCCCTGGGAAATTAAGATGTCTCTGAGTGAAATGCCACAGTGACAACAGACATGTCGGACAAGAAGAAGCTAATGAGTCAGAGGAGACGGCGTGCCCTTGTGGACGCGAGCTGCCACTACACTTTGAGCTGTCACTTAATGACTATTGTCGCTCGGAGCGACAGGTGAGATGGCATTATGAAAGAGGAAGCCGTTTTGGGAATAGCCAGACATAATTGGAGACTTTCTCCTTTTGTTATTCTTAAGATAAGTACTTCTGGGTTAATGTGCTTATTTAAGGGTCATTACTAATCTGTATTTCAAAGGGCTTACAACCACAAATCCTATTCAGTTCACGCTATACTGTTCATATAGTTAATTACCATAGCTTCATGCACATCATTCAAGTCACTAAAACAGTTGAAGTAACAATAAGCACAGTTGAAGTTGTCTGGCATGTGTCCAGGCACTGGTTTAAAGTGTGCATAAAGTCAGCTGATGTTTACACAGGAGTAGATGAGATGGACTGTTCTAGTGTGATCCTAGTGAGGTGTGGACTGTAGTGTGACTGTAGTGTGACTGCAGTGGTGTGAGGCCTCTGACAGACAGAGGCTGCAGGCATGAGGCCCTCACACTGACAGCAGGACATGGGCAGGAGCAGGCCTGCGCTCTGGGAGCCAGTAGATTTGCATAGAGAATGCTGCTTTGGCCAGACCTGGCCTTTATGGGAAATCCTCTTAATTCAGATCCATTCAAATTGAAATGGACTTTGTTGGCAGGGACTGCAGCTCCCAGGAGCCAAATCATTTGCATGGTGTAATGTCTTTTTTTTTTTTGTACCCTCCTCTCCATTCATTTGTTTTCCAGTCCTTGTGTTTGGCCTGGTATTTGTTCCCCTCATGTCAGGTTCTGTCTCATAATGGTACTGCTATTTTTGTGTCAACAATTCCTGCTCCCCTGCCATCTCATTAAGCTGTGTGTTAACAGTGTATAGTTCCACTCTTCAGTGCTGCTCTAACTGGGTTATCGACTTGTGTTGATGTGTGCTATTACTGCCATTGTAGCTCAGGTAAATATGACACTTTTGGAGAATTGGGACAAATTTGTCCAGGTCTTTAGATGGCAGTTTTGTTTATATCATAACTTTTGGGCTAGATTCTTAACATTCTGCATAAAATAATAATCCACAATTACATTTAAAGGCGGTGTCACCTTCTTGCCACTACTGTTTCCAGAACAGAACAGCCAATGCACAGATATTCAAAAGAAATAAATAAATGAAAGAATGGGACTGTGTTTCAGTATGAAGACTGGATTCTGCCATCCTCTGTGCTCACGCTGAACAATGTGAGTTTTCTGGATGAGGGCAGCTACACCTGCACCGCCCAGCACCCCACCATCTCCTCCCTGACCAGGAATAAGACCATCGAACTCTCTGTGCTGACAGGTGAGCACACAACATGATCTCCTACTTTCTTTTATGACTAAACGTAGAAGCAATTGTTATGAAATAACAGTTATACAGGGAATATACAGGGAAATTCAGAAGCACCTAGATGTCATAATGAAACTGAAAGAGTTCACATTTTATGAGCTGTGAATGGATAACCATACAACAATAACTCTAGGGCCTTAGGTTCTGTTGTATGTAGTTAGATTATGAATTAGACATATTTCACTATTCAAATGAATAATGATCAAATTAAAGGTACGCAATACATTTGGATCAGTTTTGTCTCAGTTTACTTAGACTGTTATTTCTCTCTCCCAAATTTTCATAAATAAAAGTTCAAATAGTAAATACATATTATATCAACATCATCACATTTGGAAGCCGAAATCTGAGCCAGCAAATTTTTCAATATCAGCCCCAATACGAGTATTGGATCAATGTATCCCTACATTACACATTCGATTAGCACATCTACAGCTAATCTCTTTACAAACTGACCTGTGAGACATCTGCCCTCCCACAATGCACTGCTCCATGAGGATTCTATTTCACTGCTTTAAATTATGCAGCTTCTAAAAATGCAATTTCGCAAATGCATGGTATGTATTATGGTTGAGTTACCTTATTACTGCTGCAACTGACTCATTGGTCACTGTGCTGGTATAATATCAGAGGCGCATGTACTAATTAAAAAGGTAGTAATTTGTGAAACGGGGATAGTGTTGGCTCATCCTTAACGCCACTTTGAGCAAATGTAGCATGTCACTTGAGCTATGTTGTATTACCTACCACCACTGTAAAATGTGCTGCTAAATATTGCAGCCTAATTCCCATCTCAGCAAAAATGTTATCTACTTCTCTAGGGCTGTAAGATGAATCACAATCATATCAGAATCGCAATCTGCAATTAGCAAATCGCAAAGAATGCAGTTTTTGAAGTACCATAATTTCCTCCACAAATAGCTAAATATGCTGCTCTGTTTTGCATAAAACACTGCTAACTCTGTGCTTTAGATCTGCACAAACATTTTCTATAATATGATGCTAGTATAAGTTGTTAGTTCATATTTCAGTTTTTGTCAATTCTTCTGCACACGTTTAAAATGTGAATTTATTATTCAATTTATTATTAATTTATTATTAAATTACACTATTATTAAAATATAAATATAAACACACAACAATGCAAACCTAACTGCAATCGCAATGTTTGTTAGAAAAATCACAATTATATATTTTTTACAATATCATTCAGCCCTGTACTTTGCCATATTCGCTACCGTACTCTAATTGTTTGGGATTCAGATTTTTTTTTTTTTACCTTTGTTTTGCTCTTTTCTTTCACATTGCATATGTTAGCTGTTGTGTCCAAGTAATTACCCTTGTGGATCAATAAAGTTTGTCAAAGTTTAAAGGCACACTTAGAAGAAGCATGTAATCTAGAATTCATTGTTTTTTGCAGTTTTTCTTTATGATTTGCCCTTACTTTTTATTACCCCTGATTAGGGATGCATCCATACCAATACTGGAAACGTATACTGGCACCAGTATTGAAAAATGAGCCTTACTGAGTATTGGGACTAATCATTTCACTAAAATGCAGATAAGGTCATTATATTAATGTTTTACAAAAAAGTAAAAATCTTGTTTAGGTTTCAAATTTTACTTCCTTGTTGGAAATCATGACACCACGTTGGGGAATTCCATAACTGTTACCTAGCAACGCTGTAGTACACTGGGCCAAAACTCCTCCAGTGTACTCAGTAATTAATATTTGATGAATAAAAAATTAAGAAAATACCTTTATTTTGTTGAAATAATGTTTAAAGTATCTGAAAAATGTGTTTTTACATGTCATTTGTGCTGAAGTTTCGGACAAAATTTCTCCCTAGGGAGATGTCGTCAATAAGGAACTCTCTAAAACAGAACTCCTCTTCCTCTAACCTTCTACTGTACATAACTTTTCAACTTTTTTCACAATACATACAATTTAAGCCTGGTTGGGTCTTTAATTAGATGTAATAAGACTATTTACTCACTGATTTTGTCATAGAATTTCTCATAATGTTTGAGCTTTTATTCATATGAAGCAGCTCTTTAGTTTTAAACAGCTGCATAACGTAATCAGATCTCTTGTATCGGTTTATACTTAAAATCAAATGATCGATATCGGAGCTGAAAAAGCTGGATTGGTGCATCCCCGCCTATTTCAATACCACTAAAAATATTTTTAAAGAATCAACATTTGTCTTTCAGAGCTACAGTGGAACATGTGGAAGCTGGAGAAGACTAGAATCTATAGGCTGGAGCCAAGAGGTAGATATAACTTCATGTTTCTGCTGTTTGTGTCTGTGGAAATCGTTTGGTTACTACTACCACATATATATATATATATGCACATACTCACACATCACCCACCCAGCCACACATCCACTCACACCGAGACATACTTGAGGAGAGAGGTGCTTACCTAACAGAACCCCTTTTTCTACTACTACCATAACTACTACGACTATTACAGCAGACTATAGCACCACTCTCTTACGACTAATGTTAGTAATCTGCCGTCTGCCAACAACAGAAGAAGAGAGGGGGAGACGGGATATGACCTGGTACCTGGACGCCTACACACCGACCATTCTGTTAGCAGTAGCAGGCGTGGTGGCCTGCCTGGTAGTCATTGTCTCTTTGACCGCCTTCTTCTGCTCCTGTGCCAAGAAGGTCAAGACCAGGAAGGGGCCCATGTAAGATATTTTATTGTTTTTATTTTTTTATTTTAAGTTACATTAAAGGTGCATCATTTGGGGTTGTTATTGCTTTACCTGTAATGAAATGAAAGCTAGATAGATGCATTTAAATCCATACTGTGAAAAAGTTCAGGTAAAACCTTTCACAGTATGGATTTAAATGCATCTATCTAGCATTAATTTTATACAGGGGTGTTTATTGCTGAAAAAAACTTTTTAAAAAGTTGCTTTCTTTCTATGAGTGGGGTCTCCTTTCCTCAGATTTGACCTGTAACTTGGTTTTTGGTTTGGTACTGTCAACTTTTTGTCTCCATGGAAATTGATAGGTTTAATACTATACTGTGGAGCATTTCAGGAAATGTCCACCGAGACAAGCAGGTGATGGGTTCCATCAGAAAAGCTACATGGTGCACATTTATCTTTAGCTCTAGGTAATGCCCCCAACCAGCACCTTGGTGACTTGGGCCTTTTTAAACTTGAAGAAAACCTTCCTATTCTAAAAATCATACAGATAAAAGGACTTGTAATTGTCCCTGAAACACATTTTTGGTTTAAGTAAAAACACACAGCAGCATTGTTAGTTGTATTTGTTTAGCAAAGGGTAGTCCTGGGCGATATAATGAAAATTGCTCGCTTTTTTCCCCTAATATTGACCAATTTTGATGTCTTTTAAGTATTGATTTCATGGACTTAAACAATGCACACTGTAAATTATTACCATTTAACACAAAAAGACCAGTTTATTCTCCAATGCCCAAACTCTGCTCCAAACCACATGCTTTTACTGACAGGGGTCTGGTGGCATCTCCTCCTTGTTTACATGGAGATAGGTAAGTTTAAAACGGAAAAGTTACATAGTGCACTTTTAAACTTGTGTGAAGTGAATGAAACAAAACACAACTCCAGGTATGTGTGTGATGAGGAAACATTATAACACAGATCAGAGAATAGCATAATATGGGCCCTTTAAACATTTTAGCTCAAAAATGAAACATACCCGGCCATGACCCCACATAACTTCCCTCTGTATTTCGTACTGTCACCCTAAATCCTGTTCAAATGGATTATGTGTCTTGATGGTGTTTTGCTGAGGTCTACGCACTCTTGCTGATATTTTCCCTAAGTCAGCCACATTCCACCTCCTGCAGCTTGACTTTCTATTACAAATATGGCTATAGCTGCAATATTTCATCCTGTCTCATGCGATCTGAGTGAGGCCATTGGGGTGTGCGTGTGCCAGGGTACACCTTGGCGTCGTTTTCGCTGTGGTTTTGTTATGATGCCAAGCTCATACTCTAGAACAGCTTTCGCCACGCCATACCGAGCGGTGCACGTCTGGCTTTGTGCATTTCAAATAGACTGTGTTTTAAATTTCAAAGTGAGACAGGTTTCACCCACTTGACCTTATCTTTGATCTCCCTTTGCCTCGCTAAAAAGTTCCTATGCTTAGATATACTTGACTTGAAGTTATTCCTTATTAAAACTCCAGTTCGATACTCAATACCGATTGCGATACCACAATCAGGATAAAAAAAAACTCTTTCATTAGACAATAGAATGTGATTGTCAACATTATATAATAGTATTTTCTTTTATATTACGGTACCCTGTGGTCTTATATCTGTGTAATTCCTCAATCGTCAAGGAAGGTTCCATAGTGGTCCATGGGCGTATACTAGTTTATGTTCTCTTATACTTGTTCTGATACAGCTCAAGGTCATTCTAAAGATACTCAGGAAAGGTTCATTTCTGTCCTGTGAATGTGGCTTTTTTAGTATCGATTCTTCCTCAAAAGAGTATCTTTTTTACTAGTCTTAGTATGTGATTTTCAACACTCGTATGTTAGAATGGGGCTGCAAGATTAATCACACTCAAATCAAAATTTGAATGGAGGCTATTAACAAAGGTCGCAATTTTAGAAGTGCCCAAATTTCCTCCACAAACAACATAATATTCTGTTTTATTGTGCATAAAAACTGCTAGCCCTGCCGATTACATCTGTACAAATGTGATTCTTGTATTAGTTTGTCACTTCATATTTCAGTCAATTCTTCTAGATGAAAATGTGAATTTTCCTATTATTAACAGAAAGTGCAAATCGAATCATAATCGCAACACTTGTCTGTTAAATCACAATTATATATTATTCCCAAATCTTTGGTCTTGCGCCTTAATGAGATGTGATGTTAAATGAGCAATAAGATGTAAACTAGATTGCCACTGACTGACGGACTGGTAATGAGGAATGTTCTGTCCTTTTGTGTGAGACTAATATAACTGAACAATGGTCCTAATGTACTGTATAAGCAAAAGGAATATTTATTTGCTCTGAATAAGACAATGATTGAATGAAATAAATGTTTTAATCAATATGAAATACATCAAAATTTTGCCTTTTTGCCATATCAAACCTACCGTCTCACTGATGATTTGAATGTTTAAAGGTACACTATGTAACTTTACTGATGGAGGGTGTGCTACCTCCTTATCTACATGGATATGGCATTGCTTTGCCAGGAATGTTCCACAGATTGGCATTACACTTCTCCATGGAAACAAGCTGCTCAATGTAAGATTGTATATTTTTCAAGATACTTTTGAAGCAATATAAACACCTGTCTATGTTTAATGCCACAGTATGTAACTTTCTCTCCATGGGGTATCTTCCAAAGTATGGTTTTAACTTACTACAGTATATCCATGGAAATATGTAGATGTGCCACCTCCAGAAAGCTGCATACTATACCTTTAATGCCATACTATATAACATTCCTGAAAAACCTATACCATTGCCATGGAGACAACCAGGTGACACCCTAATTTTTGTTCTAAACATGGCCCAAAATGGACAGAAACATATTTAGCGTTTCATATAAAAAGCCCAAACTAGCCCAAAATTAAAGAACAAATACTGTTATGAGGAAATAGGGCTACACTTTGTTGAGCTAGTTAGGAGCACACTGTCTACAGTAAGCCATTTATTAACGGCTTTAAAAAGCACACCTTAATGCAGGATGTAACAGTCCCCTAATGCACAATGTAACCTCACCTGCCTCTAGTCATTAGCTGCCTCTCTGTACCTGCTGAAAAACAGTGTATTTTAAAACTCCACTATATCTGCCTGCGTGTTGAGCAAAAGCTCAAAGAAAATGGCCTTTTTAATATCCAAGGCTAAGTGCGGTTCCATTTCTTTGTGGAGTTCATAATTTCTTCACTTATACCTTTTCTGGCGCCTACTGGGAGGTCGATATACAGATAATCACCCTCTTCTGTCTTCTCCTTTTCTCCTCCTCAGCGATGACCACTCTGCGAAGAAGCCCATCTACAAATCCAGCCTGGAGTCTGTCCCCAGCACCTGCACCGACAAACAGCCTCTCGTGTGACGGCGTGTGGACAGCTCGGAGGAGGATGACGAGGAAGACGGAGGGAGATGGAGGGAGATGGGAGCGTGATGGAGTGGGTGGGCTGTGAATGAGAGATGGGGTTAGAATGGTACTTAAAAAGGTGAGATAGGGCCAGTATGAGTGGTTGCTGCTCCGAGGGGAAGGATGGATGAGATGCAGAGAGCTGAAAGAAAGAGAACAAAATCGAAATCAGTAACAATTCGGGTGTAGGAAAAAAGCTGAAGGGCAAATGATTGCTTTAGAGGCCCTTTTTTCCGCTTTTGGGTGTGGGTTGCCGTAGTTAAGCATTGATGGACAAAAGGAGGGGCAATTTTCTTTTCATTTATTCATCGGCTTCAGAAAATGGCAAAGCTTCTTGTGGAGTGTACGAGGTAAAGACTCCTAGCAATTCTCGGCACACATAATTGCTCCGCTGTGATTATGAATGAGCCATTTATGTAATAGGACCGGGGTTGTTTAGCTGATTTTGTTCCCTCTCAAACTACCCCCTTTATTTTTTCACAACCACAACCTGCTTTGAAACATCTGCATCTCTGTATTGTTTGAAGTGTTGGGTTTTAATGGCGCATTGCACTTTTTATATTCGCTGTTGCACTTATTAAATGGATTTGAAAACCATTTGCTGTCCTCCTGTGTGTCATTGATTTTGCTTTATTTCGCAGATACAAAAGACTTTTGTAAAAGTATTGCAAGAGTCTTGACAATATGCGGAAAGTCAAAAACAGGTGTGTATCTTCTCATTTTGGTGCCATCTTAGGTCCACAGCAGATTGTTTACAAACTTGTGACTCCAGGCTGCAATCTGCAACTCTGACCTTTTCTCAAAGTGAACTCCTGGCCCACTGGTAAGCACAAAAGAGCCTCACAGTTCACTCCAGCTTCCATGTGTTTTAAAACTATCTGACAATTGTTACTAGTGCTACAAATAGAAAAAAAAATCTCCTGTATGGGTATTCTTCTTTTATACAGTCTATGATTACAGCCCTGAAATACGTCCTGGTGCAGAGTGTGGGGGCAAACTCAAATCAATTATCACAAACTTCTGACCTATGAGGATTAAGCTGCTCTGTCCCGCCTCACCCCAACAGGCTAATGCTAGTGCTACAGGCTAATGAATGGAGGAACCAGGGTCAGCCCTATGTTCCCACGGCCCAATGGTTCCACGGCCCATTGGTCCCACGGCGTTAGGGTTGGGTTAGGGTTAGTTGTGGAGCATAGGGCCTAAATTTGATTTTTTTTTTTCTTAGAAATGTGGGAACATGGAACATTGGGGATATGCTGTGGGACCAATGGGCCTAAAAATTTTTTTTAAAGTCTTAATGATGTGGGACCAATGGGCTGTGGGACCAATGGGCCGTGGGACTATTGGGCTGTGGGACCATTGGGCCGTGGGAACATAGGTACGCTCCCCGAGAACCAGAGCTGTGTGCTATGCAGTTATGGCGAGTTCAACTTCAGTCAACGTGCGTCCGAAAAACAGTTTTCAGGGAGTAACATGGCTTCTCTTCAGTGGGACCCTTCTGCCAAGCAAAAAAAACTTCATTGAGCTGAAATGAGTGCATTGGCTGCAGTGACATCCTACAGCTCTTGATTCACACATGGCTAATGACAGCTAGCTACTTTAGCCCATGACCTGGGCGTAGCGCGCAGAGGGTTTAGCCCGCCCGGTGCCCTGGTGCTAATATGGACTGGTGTAACTTTCAGATTGAAGTGGGAAGTGGGATTAAGACAAGTTTTACAAACAGCTGGTGCACTTGGCTCCAGGACCTTGTGACACAGACCTGACTGGACCGGGACATATCGGAGACAAGACAGGACAGCGGATAGAGGACACACTCTGCATCAGTCTCCTGGAGAAGGTAATAGGCTTGTTTTCGTTAATTTTGAGCAAATCTGAGGAGAGAGCCTCACAGTAAACAGTGTTACAGTGTTAATAGGTAAATGCGTAAATGAATGAGCTATGGAGCCGCTCCGGTGTTCTGCCTTGTGCTGTAGGAGCGGTGCTGATGCCGGGATGTGACCGGAGCCTCTTATTTTTGCTGCATTTTCCTGACGTTGTTGGGGCTGGTTGTCGGGGCTGGTTGTGAGCGCTGTGTTAAGTTGTGTTGTTGGGGTTGGGTGTGAGCAGGTGCATCAGGTTGTGCTGCTGCATAAAATTCACGCTTGGCTGTGCATTGTGCTCGACAGTAGATAAAGTTCAGCCAATAGTGACTAAAATGACTGTCTGTTTCTGGAATTTGTTATAATATTATATAGCCTATACATAATATATATATTTATAATTTTGCCCTATGTGCCTCCCCAAAAAATTATATGACCCCCTGTATCACAGCTAATATGGCTGCGTACAAGGGGGAAAAAATCACATGGGACTGAAAATATTGCAGATTTCTGCAGAATCAATGAGTGAAGCACTAAGCTGTTTTAGTTCCTTAATTTCACATGTCACTGCAAAAAAACTGTTCTGGCTCGTGATAAAGGAATGGGGATCAGACTGATATCTGTCTATGAAAAATACAGTGACATTATTCTGGTAACAAGTGAGCACAAGATCTAAAACTAAAAACTAAAATCTAGCCAATTTCAGATAACTTAAATTAAGAAAGTTTTATCATGACTTGAGCAAATTTCACTTGAGATGTAAAATAATCTACCAAAGAAACATGACTTTTGTACTTAAAATATGAAAATACATCTTGTTACACTAAGAAAAACAACTCTTTACACTTAAAATAAGAAACAAAACTAATGTTGCTTGAATTAAGCAAAACACAGTTATTCCATTGGTAGATCATTTTACATGTCAAGTTGAATCTACTCAAATAAAATTACTTAAATTAAGAACTTTAACTTGCAACTTAATATAAGGTGAAAAGGCAATTTGCATTGCTGAATCACACATTTCACCTAAAAGTACAATCCCCCAGTACATTCATTGAAACAAAACACATAAATTCTTCTTTTGTATTATTATTATGCTGTCTTCAGGTCTTAATTTCCCCAAATCCTCTTAACAACTCTACTTTATTACAAATCCCTAATTAAAAGAACAGACCCTGCACATTTGACCTTGAAACTTCACCCGCCTCAACACGAGTAAGCAGATTTAGCTCCCTATAGCCTGCAGCTAGATGAGATCTCTCTAAAACAGCCATCACAGTCTACAACTTCATCTTTTTAATTTTCTCCTCTGCTGCCTTGTAACCCCCAACACCAGGCTCAACGCTACTTATTACCATAACTGTGTTCATAATGGCCAGGATTTCATTACGCTTGTCTAGCAAAGTTATGTAGGGCTTTATGTGGTTTTTATTACTGTTGCGTGGTTGACCGTAGGCTGCTGTTAATAATGGGCAAAGCTGCAGTTTAACAATGGCACTGTATTAAGGAATGCACACACCATAGAGCACAGCCAGGGAGATATTGGACTGATTCTGCAAGGCATCCTGGTACAAGATGCTCCCCTCTACTACAAATACAAGTAAAAGTACATTGATAACAATGTGATCATTGGAGCTCAACAGTGACACTAAAAAGTTATATCTAGGTAAATTCAGATAACTCAAATTGAGAACATTTGACTAGATTTGAGTAGATTCAACTAAACAAGTAAAATGATCTCCTAATGGAAGGAGTGTAGCACGATGTGATTTCCTGTTTTAAGTACAAAAAAGTCTTGTTCCATTGGTAGATATTATGACTCGTGAAGTGAAAGTTACTCAAATCAAGATAATATTTTCTTAATTTAAGTCATTTTAATTTAGCTAAATTTTACCTTTTTCACTGTGACTGCCCCTAGCACCGGAAATAAATTTACCATTAATTTTCCTTGTAGACCAAAATAATTAATATTAAAAGTTTGAAAGCTTGCTCAGGGCTAATTAGCTAAGTGATAACTAATGATTTATAATTTTATGTAATTTCTGTTTCTGTAACTTTATAAATTGCTAAGTTTTTATTTAAACATTTGAAATGTGCTTTTTATACTTAAAACAACCACATTATGGGTATCAGTGAGCACAAAGCTGGTTAGGGTCTACAATGTCTTTGTCACAAAATCTATTTTGAAAAATGAATGGAAAATTTACTCCAGAACCAGTCTTTGAAGTGGGCGGGACTGTTGCCAAATTTGTACTTAAGTACAAAGTATAAAGTAAGCATGAAAAATACTGCTGCATTCACACATGCACCATGTACAACTTTAGAACTAAATCCATACAGGGCTCATCCTCTGAGGGTTGGAGGTTTGAATCCTGCTCCACCTGACCCACTGGTTGAAGGTGTGATTCCAGTTCCCACAGATGAATACTATTGATGTGTCATTGTTGTCATTGGGCAAGACATTTAACCCACTTAGCTAGTAATGTTTGCATGCATTGGTGTATAAACGTGTGTGTGAATGGGTGAGTGGTTCTTTGATGTGAAGTTCTTTGAGTGCTTTAGAAAAGTGCTATATACCGTATTTTCTGGACTATAAGCCACTACTTTTTTCCCAGGCTTTGAACCATGCGGCTTTTACAAAGGTGCGGCTATTCTGTGGATTTTTCTTCCACCGCTAGGGGCGCTCTAACCGGAATTACAAAAACAAGATAGACGGAAAATTAATGCAAAGAAGAATACGCTACTTTTTATTTAGCAGATATAACACACACGACAAATTACTAACTGGTCATTATTTTCAAATCCTCACTCCATCATGAAAAGCACACGAAGGAGTTTGTATGATGCAAGTTTTAAGTTGAAAGCATCGATCTTGCTCCAGGAAGGAAACCGCTGTAGAGCCCTGCACCCGCGGGATCCACGGGACCAACACAAAACAGTGCGGCGCGGGACACATCCTCAAAACGTATTGCGGGCGTGGGCAGGAGTGCGACCGCACGAGGCGGGAGCGGGACTGAAGAATGGGGGAGCGGGCGGGAGCCGAAGAATGTGGGAGCGGTACTGAAAATTCAGTCCCGCGCAGACCTCTACCCTGCTGCTGCACGTAAGCTCGGCGTCAGTGGAGATGATTAAAATGACTTGTGGTTTCACTGCACAGGAGAAATGAAGTTAATCAATTACCGGTTCTTTTCTGTTTTTGACCTCGTTTTAATCAGCACAGTTGCTGCCGTGTTAAAAGGCACTGTTCGGAAAGAATCTGTTCAGGTACATAAATGTACATTTACAGTACAAAATCGTTCTGTATATGCAGTAAATATCTCATTTTTCAACATGGATATCAGCGGCTTATAGCCCGGTTGCGGCTTGTATATCTTTTTTTTTTTTTTTAATAGAGTGGATGCATCTTATATGCAGGTGCGCTCTATAGTCCAGAAAATAGGTAAATGTCACTGTTTACCATTTAAACCTGGACTAGAGCAGAACTTAACCCTTAAAACCTCCATTTGGACTCAAACAGGCTTAGACCCTTACAATAATAACAACAGCAAAATAAAAATGCTGTTTTAGATCAGACTAGTATACATCATAGGATTAATTCAGCTATTCAAAACGTGTGTGTTGTTTTAAAGTGCAACCTGCGTCTGATCTCTGGCCACTCAAAAGTGACCACTGGGACTTGTTCCCTACTCAGTAACTCCTTTTATTTTAAATGAAGCTTGTTACAATCACATGCTTTTACTTCTAATTAATTGCAAGTACAGGTTTAAAAATATACTCAATAAAGTTACCCCAAAGATACACTCCTTTACAGTAGCATGAGTATCTGTTACTTGGATTCAACACAGTACACAGGTCAAACCTGAAAAAAAAATAATAATAACGTAAACACACCTATTTTCTGAACAAACTAAAAACAACAGGAACAAAACACTCAACACTGCAAGATGTTGAATTTAAACCTGAAATGTCAGCATGCAGTGAGTCAGTTCTGCCCTTTGAGCCAACCATGAGTGAAAAGAGGCACAGCATCTATTGAGCTCAAGGGTCTCTGGAAAAAAGGAAAGATAAATTATTAGAAAATCTGTCCCAGGGGTTGAGAGGATGCACACAATGAAGTCAAGTTTACAATGATGTTTTGACCTTGATCGAGCCTCATGGACAAGGCTGAGGATTTCCTACAGAGATGAATGCACAAGCAGACAAAGGAAATGTGCGATGTGCAAGGAAAATATTAAGTCAGTCATTAAAGGGCCCGTATTATGCAGCAATTTTCTGATCTATGTTATAATGTGGTTTCCTCATCACAAACATACCCGCAGTTGTGTTTTGTTTCATTTACACATGTTTAACACGCAAACCCTGCATATTTAAGATGAGTTCTTCTCTCCAATGAAAAACACTTTGTGATGTTATGTGGTACTACAGGAAGTACTTTTAAACTCCATACACCTTCATTAGAATCATTTGGATAATTTCTGCCCTGGAATTGCCCAACTCTACTGAACAAAAGGTAAACGGGAAATGTAAACTTGAAAACTCCCACTACATGACATCACAAGGTGGAACGGAGCATTCTGAGTAACGATAAAGGATTAAATAAACATGTGTGAATGAAACAAACACAACTCCAGGTATGTCTTAACTCACAAGAGCCCATTTTCTATAATATAGGACTTCTAAAATGAAGGGTGTATCACTTTGGAAAAATAATGTGAGAATTTAAAAGTACACGGCATTACTTTTTTCTAGTAGGGAGTCCAAAATCTGCTTGTCCATACAATAGTGTTGTCACAATACTAAAATTTCAAACTCAATTTTGATACTGAGGGATAAACTTCATATTTAATATGGATTCCGATACCACAGTGATGCTAAAAGACACTCTATTTTTACAATAGTCATTTTCCACCTTAATATCGTTTCTTTCATATAACCATGTGGCCTTATATCTGTGTAATCCCTCAGTGGTACATCAGCGTATGCTAGTCTCTGTGCTCTTATACTTGGCCTTGCATATATTCAGTTACAGGTGTAATAAACATGCACAAAGTCTTCACAGATCTGACCTATTGCATCACCTTGTCTCCATGGTGACTTAGAAGTCCCAGGTTAAATAGAGAGTATTCAATACATAATGTTGCAGAGTTTAGAAAAAGAGAGGAGAGTTTGGAGTTGATAATGATGTGAAAATGTGAAAAGAGGTCGGTGCAAAAGCAATTCATTACAAAGAAATATTATTTTTCTAAATTTGGTTCAAAATTTTACTTGTAAAAGTTGCAGTGTGGACCAGTTTTACACCCCACAGCTTTTAAATTGACACATGAAAATTATTTTCTGAACTTGGAATTTTCAGACATTTTCTTTGACTGCCTCATTTGAAAGAGACAATTTTAAGCTTTGACACTCTTCAACAAAGCAGTTCTTGTCCATAAAAAACTTTGAGTTTCTGTTTCTTGTAATAGTGCAAAGTAAAACAAAAACTCACTTCTGTAGTGGTAACAGGGTATTTAGGTGGTCAAATATGTCCAGTGTTTAAGTGACAGTGACCATTTTGGTCACTGCCACGGTGCATTGTGTAACTTTTCTGGTGAAGGGTCTGTCACCTGTTTTTTTCTATGGATATGCCATTTCTCTGCCTGCAATGTTCCATGGTGTGGCATTAAGCAGCTCCACCTCACATTTACTCAATTACAGGTGGTTTTATAGCTCAAAAATATCTATAAAAACAGACATTCTGACTGTGTGCGGGGTTGCCTTTCCACAGATGTGACCAGTAACTTGCTCTGGTTTGGTCTCCATGCTGATAGAAAGGTTTAAAACTATACCATACTTATTTAATCCTACCTGCACCTTTGTATATTATATTTTATTACATTTTTCTTATATCTGTATTTGTATTTTATCATATTTTATTATTTTTTTACTATATTGTTTACTTATTTTCCCTTGTATTTGCAAACACTTTTTAACAGTACTATTTATTGCAGCTATTAGTACTTCTTGAATATCTTAGCGAGTCAACGGTTCTTCTCATCCTAAGCGTTTCATTGCACTGTAGACCTTGTGTTGAACCTGCATATGACAAATAAACAATCTTGAAATATTCCAGAAAAAGCAATAACAAACTTTTGACGGCCCCTCCACCAGAAAAGTTACACAATGCACCTTTAAGTAACTTTTTTTTTGCTTAATGGATTCAACACTTGCTCAGCAGTAGAAGTTCTGTTCTTGCATATTTTAGCCTTTAGCATTTACAAACCACTTTCTTCAATAGAGCTAAAATGAATGAAAAAGAAATGCTGAAAGTGAGTGATTGGTATGCGCGCTGCTATCAACTTGAAATCTGTAGAAAGACCAGAATAAACAAACATTCATCTAGCTCTTTTGATACAAATTTGTAATAAATTTTAAGGTTAATAAAGTGCCAATTTTCACCACTGGTTTGTTTATACATCTGTATGTCAATGGATTTATAAGTCAATGAAAGTTAGGGTTGCTCTTTGAATATTTTTGGCATTAGGAAATGGGTGATATTAAGTGACTATAATTTTACACGATCTCAGACAAAACGATTTTGGGATCGTCAAAGCTGCATGAATCCTCCGCACACCCTCGCTTCTCACTTTTTCACCACGGTAACTCCACAGCAGGTTTACTCCTGTGTAGTCCTGGTTTAGACCTGAATGAGTCCTGGTTCAGTCCTGGTTCTCTTCTGATTTAGTCCTGGTTTAGTCCTGTTTTAGTCCTGACTTCTGGTGCAAGTCTTTGTTTAAAAAAGACATTCACTGTTTTTGCTATAATTTATTTATAATGCGATATTTATTTTTACAGAAGTGTAATATTTTGGTGCTGCTGAGCCATTGATGACTGACCTTCCTATTTTAATGTCTGACATAATTTGTAGATGGGGAAAAGTTTCAGTTTACTGTTAAGACATAGATGCTATTTTAGTTCTTCAGTTATAATAACTGCTGTAGCTCAAGCACTCATGTAGCCTTTGTACAGCAAGTTCTTGTTAATAAATAGGACAACATTTGAAAGAAACTCTTGACTTTAGTCTTCATTCTTGCATTAGAGTTATGGAATTCGGTGTTTGAATGGTACGATGTAAGGTTCTGTGATGTTTGCAAATGTTCATGTGCACTGAAACTTGATTTGAAAAAAGAAAATCGTAGATGAAATCGAAATCTGCCAGAAAAATTGCAATTCAATTTTTCCTTCAAATCGTTCAGTCTTACTGTGAAGCATTCTAGACAAAGCAATAACATCTCCATGGAGAAAAGTATCTGACGGACCCTCCACCAGAAAAGTTACACAATGCATTTTTAAGTTACTCTTACTTGAGTAGTAGTTTTCCCAAATGCTTTTTTACTCTTAGTCATTTCTTGGACCACTACTTTGTACTTCTACTTGAGTAATATTACTCTGAAGTAACTTTACTTTTCCTTGTGTATAATTTTTTGGCTACCCACCTCTGCACTGAACGCTGTGCCCTAATGCATGCTTCTTGTCTAACTCATCTCCTGTCATGGTGTAAACAAAGCCAGTCCCTGTGGATTTGGAACATTCCTCTGAACATGTTTGTAATGAGTGTGACGGCGCCGCTGTTGCCTTCACGGTCACTTGGTTCCGTGTGCCCGCCCTGCATATGTTGGGTGTAGCAGTCCTGAGAATGGAGGAGTGAAGATCTCTAGAGAGGCAGGTGTGCTCCCCTCATTACTTTCTGACAATGCCCCAGCTGGTGAAAGAGAAGCTGCTGCCACCACTGCGACAACTCTGCCAGCCCAGGGACAAACTCTCAAAAGGGAGGATGATGGGAAAGAAAGAAAAAGAGCTGGATGTAGGGAGCGAGATGGTGGGAGGTCATGCTCAACATAAAAATAGAGAATGATATGGTTTCATTGGTTTTTAGTAGGGTCAGTTAATACATTTGAGAGTCCAAAATAGTCCTATAATAAACATAGATGTGGCAACTCACTCATCATTTAGTTGTGGTCAGAGTATACAAAATGCTAGCCCAAAATGCTTCCATCATATCCATAGCAGTAACTTGAATAATTGTATGAGCATTTAGGAAACACACATCATCTAAATCTGCACCAGATACAACCACTAGGACTAGCGAGGATATGACCAGGTCTTGTCTTAAAAATAGTGATAACTCAAATAATATTTTGAGTCATTGTTACATTACTTACATTTCTGGACATGGTCCCTTATACATAGTCTCGTGAATGTTTGAAATCAAGCCCTGTCAGATTTGACAGTCAAAGCAGGCAGCTGTTCCCATAATCACCTGAGAGAGGCGCCAAAGACACAGTTGTCCAGTGCTGCCCTTAAGGCTGTATAACGCCAGATTAGAGAGCAGAAAAAGACATGTGAAAAGAGAAACAATTTTCATAATGGAGCTCTGCGCTCTGACTGGAAAACACAATTATGTGCAAACTGTGGCCACAGCATGAGTCTGAAGTTAAAGAGGGCTTTAGCGGGACCTAATCGGGCCTGACTGCAGAGAGGGCTGGCACACGCTGGACCGACCAACACAAGTTTGTGTAATGGGCCATTAGCTTCAGTGAGAGCCAGGTCTGCCCTCTGCTGATGAACACTCTGCAGATGAACTAACGGTGTCCCCACAACTCCACGTGTAAACACATCCCCTCTATAGGCTGCTCTGCATTGTCTTCATGCTTACAGGGGTACAACCTGAAGGCCTCAAAGGCAAGCATTATGTTTTAAGACACTGTAAGGTCTGTGTCTGAGTATGAACTTTTGTGTAAGTCTTTTTATGTTGTACAAGTATTCACTAGGCCTATAAATATTTCTGACAATGGAAAGCGCTTTCTGTCAGCTCATATGCTACACAAATATTCACAGGACAGCAGAGACGATGTTCAGAATCAGCATCAGATTTAAAAAGTGATAAAACAAATAAGAAAATAGGTCTAAAGAAGATGATACTTCAAGGTAAACAGTGCAATGTGAGCTGGTGGGAGAATTGTGTAGGAGGGGAAACACTGGAAAAATAATTAAGGCTTTGTCTGGACTATACTACAAACTTAACTAAGACAATCTACCCTGAGTTCACAGTGAGTATATTAGCAGTATACAAGTATGAGTACAAGTATATTAGGTTATATTGAAAAAATATGTTGTACCAAATCATTATAAAACCAAATATGATTTCAACAGGCACTTAAAGGTCCTATATTATGTTAAATTGAATCTTTTTAACTTTTAGCTATGTTATAATGTTCTTACCTCCTCAAGAAACATATTCAGAGTTATGTTTATATTCATTCACAGGTTTTAGTAATAATTTCTAAGCTCAAAATGCTCTGTTCCAACTTATGATGTCATGTAGTGGTACTTTTAAAGTTAGCAGCTCCCTTTTACCTTTAGTTCAGTAAAGATTGGCAGTTCCAGGGCTGAAATTATCCAAATGATTCTAGTGAAAGTGTATGGAGTTTAAAAACACAATGGAGCACTTCCTGTATTACCCCATGATATCACAAGTTGGAACAGAGTGTTTGAGAGAGGAACTTAAGGATTCATGTGTTAAAGATTGTGAATAAAACAAAAACACAACTCCAGGTATGTTTTTGATGAGGAAACCAACATTGTAACATAGATCAGAAAATAGAAAATAAAGTAATATGGGCTCTTTAAACATTTAAAAAGTATGAACAGAATTAAGTCCGTCTCTAAAGTTAGCCTGTCCCATATGGGTCTATGGCCAGGGGATATTAGGGACAGGTGCAGGCAGAAAAACTAGGCCTCTGTGTTTTTTTTTCTTCTCCCAAACCAACATTATGCAAACTAATGACCAATGATCCGTGCCTCTAGAACCGAACCATTCATATTTTATCTGATTTGTGGCAGATGCGCATCATAACACTTCATAACGCCGCCTTTTCGCTGGTACAATTGCACATCCCTCACCTTCTCTTGGCATAAATCAGCACAGTTCTGTCTCTCCAACAAAAAACATCTGCTTCCTTTTCATCATCCTAATCATGGTGTCACTCATTCTCCCCGCTTCGTAAATGTGACTTTTAAAATGCATTACTTATTTGCATCAGAGAAATTACCCGGTTCCATCGATCATATTTATAGTACAATTATTTAACTTAAATTAACAGCGCGTCCACGGTGCCCTGCCTGCTTTCCATCTCTCCCTTATCCTCATTTTAAGCTACGCCCATCATTACATCGGCACAACCCTCCACCTGCTCTCCTCGCGATCTCATTGGCCATTACGCGCACATGGTCCACCCCACTGACGGCATTTTTAAATATATTTACATTGTCAAAAGTCAACTAGATTCCAAGTCCTTTTTTCCACATACCCACATTCCGAGGCAGGAGAGAGAAAGTGGGTGTGCGTGCCGTGGAGCGTTTTTTGGAGAGCTTGTCATTACGCACGCAGCGATTTGACAGTTCATACACCGCTGGTGTACCCGCTTCTCCTGCGTTGTACACACACTCGCTGAAGGCACAGGCGGCGAGTGGACCTGCGGGTTCATGTCACTCTGATTTACTCCGAGGAAGAGGAATTTACCAAGGGAGAGATCGACACAAAGCGGAGGGAATACGCTTCTACGACGATGGCTTTCTCAAACGCGTGGAACTACTGTGTCCCGTTGATCATCTTGACCGTTGCCTGTCTGATGCGCACCGGTAAGCAACCCCAAACCACTCTTTGTAACGCTACAGAAGTGTGTCGAATCTGTTTGGCTGCAAGTTTCTAAGTTTGAAACGCTGATGTGCAAAATGTTTGGTAGGAAATCAGTGTTTTGCTTGCTGTTTGTTTAACACGTGCACCTATGATAGTTTCAAAAGCGAACTGCGGGGTTGTGCCACAGCTAGCGGTCAGTATTCATCTTTGTGTCCCCTTTGCGCAAAGCTGGACTACATCCATAACGCTACTTAGTGTGACTCATTCATTGTATGCTTACGGAAGTGGAGCGCTGGACAGACCCCAAAACAGTAGGCTGCTGCGTGTCAAAACAAAAGTGAATGGCCCAGGGGGGCTGACAGTTCTGAGTGGTTCAATGACAGCATCACTTTGGTTGATTCTGTGAAGCGTTTCCCCTGGTGGTTTTGGCATCCACACGCGCGCTCATAACAAATGCCCGCAGTGGAGCAGACGAGGGTCACACTATTGCCACTATAGGCTCTGCACTGAAAGCTTTCACGTTACGCAGCGTTTGTGTGCAAGTCTAATGCGTTACCAGGTTTATTCTGTAACTATTTCTTCGCGTTTTATTATTTCCTCTAGTGTGCGCGCGGGAAGACCTTTAATACTTCGCCTTATCAAACACAATCGCACTGTCTGTTGTAAAGCCCTTTAATGGCACCTGTGCTCACTGTATCCGTCCCTCGCTATAGTGCACTAAGCTTGGCACTGGTCCCTTATAGGTACAATATAATCGCGCTCTCCACCTACAGCTATAACAAGTGCATCTGCTGCTAAGGGACGACTATTCGGATCAATCAAGCAACTTTTAAGCTTCGTGGTATCTCGTGCCATCTGTTTAGAGTATATGAATTTCAAAGTCATAATGAAGGCTGTTATATTCCAGAGGAGAGCTCCGGCGCGTAGAGGGAATGACAACGAGGGGAGCGCACAGTGATTCGCTTGTATGTAACGCTGGGGAGGATTTGATAGAAGGCGTCCCAGGGCAAGGATGGGGTTAAGTGTTGAGGTCGGCTATTGTCACAGTCAGGGTCTGCTGTGCTGTGATGTTGTATATAGCCTGCTCCACACACGGTTCTCCTCTCATCCAACCCCCATCGCACCAAGTATTGATTCTTTCCCCCTCGTGCGTCTTAGGGCGCGCGTCTATGTGTGTGCGTGTACGCGTGTGTGTGTGTGCATGTGTCGTCTAACAACAGTGGCCCATGCTGATTTATATGCAAGAGCACATGTAGGCGTTTTGTATCTTGGTCTTAGCAGTTGAAGTGTCCGGGTGGCTGTTTAAGAATGTGTGGTGGCTGGAAGAATAGAAGGAGGAGGAGAGGAGAGAGCGCGCGGCGTAGGCTACAGTACTGGGTTTTTGCACCGAGCTGCAGGCTGCCTCTGCTGGGGGCTGCTCACTGATCACCGTCATTAATCTAGGCACTGACAGGGGCCGGGAGAGACGGGGGCAGGCGGCGGAGGGAGGGTGGAGGCAGGGGGTAGAGATGAGGAAATGTAAGCTTTGTTTTCTGCAAATCTACATTTATAAGATTAGGTGTGTTCAAACCTATGCGGATTCACTGTTTGGTGGATAGAAGTGGTACCAGAAGGTATTCTTTTGTGTAATTCCACAGTTTTAACTTTTTATTTTCATTATATTAACACATTGCATAATTCTACACACATGAAAACTTAAATCCTTGGGGAATGATAGTAGGGCTGCCAAATTTGAAAGAAAAAAACTTAATTGCATTTGTGATTTGCAATATGTTTGAAAGTAGGTTTCAGTGCAGAGTTAATATTTGAGAAAAAAACTTAAATATGATCTTAAAAATATAAACACAAAAACGCATTTTAGAACATGTGGTTATGCAGCCCTAACTCATGGTCACCTATAACCCAATCAATTTAAGGTTGAAAGGTCAGTTATTGGCAGTTGACTTCACAACACTGCACATCTATTTCCCCATATCTTATAAATTGAACATACAAATATATATAAACATTAATGTGTGAAAATAATACCATTTGCTTTAGAATATAAAACACAGTAATGAGCATAAATCTCAACAAATCCCAGGTGAAACTCAAAGGTGGCAGCACAGTGGCTGAGAGCAACACTCAGGCCTCACAGCAAGAAGGTTGTGGGTTCGATCCCCGGGTCGCCCGGGCCTTTCTGTGTGGAGTTTACATGTTTTCCCCGTGTCTGGATGGGTTTCCTCCGGGTACTCCGGTTTCCCCCATCAACTCAAAACATGCCCGCACCGCTATGAACTAACATCAAGGACCATGTTGTCCACCCTCCTGTGGGCTCACCACCTGCAGATGGGTTCATAGGGGGGGTCAGGTGCTATGAGTATTGGGCAGCAAGCTGCCCCCTCGACCCAGCCGGATTAAGCGGGAGAAGATGGATGGATGGATGGATGGATGAAACTCAAAGGTGCACTATATCATGTTTTCGTTGGGGGTCTCACCTGCTTGTTTCTATGGATATGTCATTGCGCTGCCTGGAGTGTTCCACAGTATGACATTAAACAACTCTATTTTACATTTATTAAATTGCAGGTGGTTTTATAGCTCAAAAATACCTAGAAAAACAGGCATTCTGACTGTGAGTAGGGGTCGCCTGTCCACAGACCTGACCTGTAACTTGTTCTGCTTTGGTCTCATGAAGATGGAAAGGTTCAATACCATACTGTGAAACATTCCAGACAAAGCAATAACGTCTTCATGAAGAAAAGCATTTGACGGGCCTTCCATCAAAAAAGTTACACATTGCACTTTAAACTCAAACTTCACAGCTGCGCTCATGGTCATGCATTATTCCTGTACTGCTCTGCAAAGTTGATCCATGTCTTGCTGTGTGATACAGTTTAGAAATTAGACACTTTCATGAAGGTCTTGGCATTATGAATGAAACAACATGTATTTTTGAAAACACTAATGCAGAAAAATTGTGCATAATGAAGCTTCCAATGCACTACAGATAGCCTGTTCATTTGTAAATGAGAAAGAGTAATAAACATAAGGTCTGAATGACGTACGGAAATGTGTGAAGGGTACTTCTAGCTCCATTTCTAAACAGCTCAGTATATATTATGTACCCGTTATGTGTTTATACTGAAGATAGCTCTAGCACTGTTAACCTTTTGAATAAACAGGATCATAGCTATTACCTATCTTACTCTATGCCAAAACATTTTTCTCTGTGGAGTTCCCCTTAGATAAGCTTAAGTGTCTCCTATGTGATTAATCAGTTTCCTTGTCATTAGCACAGTGTTCTATGTAAAAAAGGCAGTGGGGAATGCCAGCTGTTTTTGCTTTTATTTAGGAATATACTGATCCAGCTTTTTCAGTTCTGATACCAATTCCGATACAGTCTTAAATATCTTCCAAGCATCTGCCCATACCTGATATCAACAGATACCAGAGCAGACTGTAAACAGAAAATAAAATATGACAGCTCTCAAAAAACAATACTTAGACTTAGTGCAGGGACTAGTCTACAGGGTCGGACTGGGAACAAAATTCGGCTCTGGCATTTTTCCTCTGGACCGGCCCACCATTGGACCGACGACCCAGTGCAATTTGGGACGGTTTAAATTGAGAACTGGAGGGGGAGCTCTCAACAGGAATGATTGAAATTAGCATTTTTAGTGATGTTATAGACTCTCAGTTTACTTCAACATCACCGAGTTTTGCTAATAATACTTTTTCTTCTGTGAAACAAAAACACCACAAAACTTAGATTTAGGTATTTAAATTTCTAAGCAAAATAGTAATTTGTTAGTTGTGAAAATTAATACATTGTACATTAAAGGTGCATTGTGTAACTTTTCTGATGGAAAGTCCATCACCTGCTTGTTTCTATGGATATGTCATAGCTCTGCTTCACATGTTCCACAGTTTGACATTAAACAGCTCTACCTTACATTTATTCAGTTACAGGTGCTTTTATAGTGCAAACATACCTAGAAAAACATGCATTCTGACTGTGAGCGGGGTCGCCTCTCCACAGATCTGACCAGGAACTTGGTTTGGTTTGATCTCCACGAAGATAGAAAGGTTTAATGCCATACTGCGAAACATTTCAGACAAAGCAACAACATCTGTACAGAGAAAAGCACTTGATGGACCTTCCACCAGAAAAGTTACACAATGCACATTTAAAATATTCAAATTGTAAAAAAAAACAAAACCCAAATACTCGATTCTCATTTCACCTACAGCAGCTGCGACACAAATAAAGGCATCAGCAGCATCAGCCGCCATACAGAGCCGGACATTATCACTCAGTGCCAACAAGGCCTAAAGTGCTTTGTTTTGGAACACCCTTGAACACAACCAGAGTCTATTTCTGAAACCAGCTTTTCATGGTCCGTGTGCACACAGGCTTAGCTAATCTAGAGGAGAGAAATAAGGAGACAAAAGCAGGGGAGGGGATGGGGGCTGGTGCCTTGTTATCATGCATGGACTGTGTTGGGCAGAATTGATTGGGAGGATAGACGGACATCGTGGATCGTGAGGCCGCTGTGAAGATGGCACAGCTGGGGGACAAGGTCTTTGTACACACACCAAAGATGGACAGATGCAAGGAGCAAGGATGGAGGAAGAGAAGTGTGAAATTTTGTGTTAGGGTTTGCAAAAAGGTCGTCTGTTATGTGTTTTGTTTGATTTAGCATTTTAATATTGTTATAATATATTTTGAGTTTGCTTCAACACAGTTTTGATAATAATATTTTACTTTCATGGAATTTTTAAGCATTTTTTAAAAGTATTTTTGTCATGTTATAATAGATTCACAGTTTACTTTGACATCACCCAGTTCTGAAAATAATGTTTTACTTTTGTGGAATTTTGAAGCTGAACAAAAACATACAGCAACCAAACAGCAGATATTTCAGCTTGTAGGATTGATTTTGGTTTGAGATTTTTAAGAATAATCTTGCTGAAGGTTTTGTTAGATGGGAAAATAAATAAATTTACAAAGCTGACGGGAGTGTCTTGCCCAGTGTCGCAATGATGGTATTTGATGCCCATTGTGCCAAGATAGATGAATGTCTCTACCTCAGAAAACCATATCTACAACTTTTTAGAGTGGGAAATATTGACCATTTTTTATTATGCTGATGACAACACTCAGATACTCAATATCTTTTCAATTATCTGTATTTTCAGCATGTTTTTGCATATCTCAGAAGCAGCAACTCATAATAAACGGTATCTCCCTCCTCTTCAACCATTACATTAAAATATATTACCTCGGCCTTATTAATATTTCCCCAAAACAAAATAAAGCCCAAAACAAATTCTTTTCATATCACAAGGATGAATCCACTCCCACATCTTCACAGACACTTGAGGACAAAAAAGATGCAAGGATGCTGATGATGCGGAGTGAGGGGGTTGGAAACAACAGAAGAAGAAGAAAGCCATCTCGACTTCACAGTGTGTCTGAGGGCCTGGCCTGGGGGACCTGCACATATGTGGGATTACCTCTCTGTGGGTTAGCTTGCTCCAAGCGCGACTTAGCGGGGGTGGGATGATGCGCCGAACATGCACCCTATATTAGGGTGCATCAGTTGCCCCGATATCAGAACTTTACAACGGCCCTATACTTTTCGTGTTCCATTCGCTGAGAAAAAAATTTTGAAAAAAAATTATGAAATTCCGAGTTGATCTACCGGGTCCACATCGAGGTCAAAGTTTGGCCAATGTCCCAATGCATTGCCCATTGCCCAAACTTCATAATAGGCAGGTTCAGTAGACTTTAGAAAGCATGGTAGAACCACATATTTGCTTTATGTTTTTCAGAATTGGAGTGTTACAGTGTAGTTATTAAAAGAAGAAATGTCAGAACATAGCTGTAAGAAGGCTCGCATGGAGCAGCCTAAACCAATAACCCGCCAAGACTGTGCAGTATTTGGGTTAGGAGTGAAAATTACCACTGTTTCTGTTGATCTCTCATTTTTAACGATTTTTTTAGAAATTTCCAGAATTTTACAAGGGATGTGGACCCGGTAGATGACATTCGAATTACAAAAAAATTTACCAGGAATTTTTTCTAGTTGAATGGAACACTAAAACATTAGGGCCGTTTGCAAGTTCTCGATTTTTAAAAAAAAGGGGGCAACTGATGCACCCTACCCTATATACAGTTACTAATGCTTCTATCTCCACCTCTTTCTCCTGATCTCAGCCATCCATATTTCTTTGACCCGCCAGTCCCTTCAAAATTCAGTTTATATCGAAAAGGGTCTGGAATCTGACCATAGAGCATGAAAATCCGCTGTCCAAACTTGAGACGGTTCAACCACAGCTGCTTATTTGTACCACATGAAAAAATTCTTCGCTGTTACTCAGTCTTTTATGTTTTTCTCCTTTTTTACATGTAAGCATCCATGTTAGTTTTTGACGCCAATGGAGTTTACGTCTCTGGTTGGTTAATCCGCCTGTCAATCATGCCCTCTGAAATCACTGATACAAGATACAACTCCAGATCCACTCATCTTTGTAAAGTTTTGTCAAGGTTTGCAGTTTTGGCTGGTCAGGTAACTATATTCCATCAGTTCTCTCTCCTTTTTTTATCGTTTCCTATACACCACCACACACCTGCTTTATCACCGCAGGGCATTAAATAAGCGCCATTTGTTTATTCCTACGTTTGTGAGATGAGAGCCATCCATTCTGGAGCTTGTTCGCCAACATGTTGTTTTGGACCTTGGCCGATGTTCTGGTGTGGTGAGAAACGGCAGCAGTGGTGGACTTGGACTTGTGGGAGGAGATATGAATACCAATTATAAGCTTGTTGTGTATGTGTATGTGCCAAAAATACACACGCACCACACACAAAGCAGTTCTGGAATAAATCTGTCACAGTGATTCACAGGAGGTAAGTCTGGCGTGTAAATATCACAGTTGAAGCAAAATGTACTCGCGGTGAGATGGTCAAAGATGAGCATATACTTATTCCTCCCACACAGCTTTAATTGTTTTTAAAGGTGCATTATGTTAACTTTCCACCTACTTGTCTTTATAGAAGTATTGCTTTGTATATTCCACAGTAAGGGAAGCACATTATCTATCCTGATCTGGTGTTTATGTGTTTATATTGAAAAGAGGGAACAACCTTGGAAAAACATGCATGATTGTACGTGGGTCACCTTTTTTCAGATCTAACCTGTAATTAGAGATAGATCAATATATTGGGCAGGGCAGATATATCAGAGCGATATTTGCACTTTTTATCAGCCTTTAATCTCTACAGATCTCTTGAAGGCTCCCGGTAAAAACTGACTGTAGTAGGTGAGTTTGTCATGAATAAAAATGACATAATTTTGGCAGAAATTAATGAAATGAATGAAAATCTGGCCTACATAACAGCCCAGAAATATTGGCAGATCTTATCAGCCATCAGTGGCTCTGGATTCTGAACAACTGGTATCAGTATTGGCCATGGCCATACCTGTAACTTGTGTCACCTGTTTTACTCCATGGAGGCAGATAAGCTACAACTGTCCTGAGGTAGACTGACCAGACTAACACTGTCAACCTGTGCCACCAGCCCCGACAGTCACTCACACGCTTTAATGTGGCTGCAGTACTGTATCTTGTCTAAGAACACAACAGCAGAATGCACCAGACTCACTGTGGCACCTAATATTCATACAAGTCATAACCAGACTCAACCCTGCTTAATGAGATTTTCCAATTTCAGAACAAAACTTATAAAAAAAATAAAAAAAATACTGTAGTACTGTGAGAAGGGTTGCCTCTCAATATATCTAACTTGTAACTTGCATCACTTGTTTAAGTCAATGAGCTAGTGTATAAGGATAGAAGCAAGGCTGCCAATCTGCACCATTGCTCTGTCCAACTCCAATCACTCACATATCACATTCATTGTGATGAAGGTGGTGAAGTGTCTTACCTAAGAACGCTGCAGCAGTATGCACAGAGCCTCTGTGTCACCTGATATTACCAGAGGTCAAGCATCCTATCAATAACCAGACCCAACCCTGAATTAGAATTAACATCTGCAATGAAACTAGCAGGTGACAGACCCGCCACCAGAAAAGTTACGTAGTGCACCTTTAAGATTGTCGATTGCCTATGCATAGTTCCTTTTACCGATCCAGCCTCAGTGTTTTGAGATGTCAGATCCAGTTTGCATCTTGGAATTCATTGTACAAACACGCTATGCTATTTCAGCATCTTTCTTTGTTCTCTAACACACTGCACCAAGTCTTCACCACCAGCCAAGCTCTATTCTTTGATCCAAGCCTGCGAGGATTTTCACCCCCTATTTAAAATAAACTTGTCAAAGAATGATTAAGTAGAGCCAAACTTCTTCTTTCCTTTACTTTCGCTTTTTGGTCGTTTGCCATCTACTGGTCGAAAGTGCAAAGTTGATTTCTGATGGGATTTTAATAACACAGGATTTCTGCTGGTTTCCTGGCATCTTTTGCAGTTGGGACGATATAGAAGTATATTATCTGACTGGACCTACGGCATTTCGTTTTCAGAGGATGTGAGACTGCAAACTGTGAGACTGCAAAAAAATTGAAATGCAACTTTTAGCCAATCCCAGTCTTAAAATAATTGATTATTTTCACATATTTTTCAGGTTAAGTATTGCCATATTGAGTTTGTCTCACATATCTTTAGCCACATAGAGTCTTCACATCAGATACTGCACATGCATTGAAATAGCGGGTTCAAACCAGCTCTTATGCAGCCTTCTTCCACGGTGTCCCATTATCTCCACTAACCAGCTGCCTGTGCATAAACAAACCAAAGCGTCTTTTTTCTTGGCTCGCTCATATCTTTTAAGAGTTACACACCTTCATAGACTAAGTTCTATCCTCCCCTGGGCTTCTGGTGCTCTATTATTCACAAGCCGAACTTTTCCTGGACCCCAACGTTTAGTCTAGGTGATGTATTTTACCGTAATTATGTGCTAATCTGCCCCACGGTCTTCAAAGCGATCCATAGCTCCTTCTTTTTTTCTTCTTCTTCTGAATTGTTCTCATTCATGATTGCATCTCAATAAGGCCCCACAGCATCGCAGACTTCGTCCAGGGAGAGTTGTATTTTTACATTCTATTATTATGCTGCTATAGGGTTGGATGTCTCTTTCAAGGATACTGACCTGTATATACTATATGCCTGCTTGAAATTCATAGCGTGCACTTTTTTTGCCAGTTCTTAAAAAGGTTAATGCCCAAACAAGATCCTGCAGGCATAATGATTAAGCAGGGGCTAACGCTAAGAAAAATTGGTACTCTAAACCCTATATCTCATTTGACCATTTGTTTAATTGTCCATTAGCGAAACTTCTGTCAATCCAATCAGGCCAGCGCTAATGTCGAAACAGTCTTTATAGCTGCCACCTCATCTCCTTCCCATTACTATTCCCCAGACAGTGCAGCTTGTGATTATCATAATGGTGATCTATGTCGTCCTTATGTGTCGCTCGCTCTGAGAACAACTGGCATTTCACCAACTTTGCCCGTTCAAGTTTTTTCCTCTCTCTCTTGCTCTCTTTTCGATGCTGAGTGGGATGCCAAGGACGTGTCTTCCATTAGCTGGCACATGAGCCCTGCCAATCATTCCAGCTGGCCAAACTCTGCGTGACAGGACTGGCATGGTGTGGATATGGAGCTTTTTATGCTATGCCCTTTCGACCACTGAGCGGACAGTTTTTTCAAAGCCAGCCTCCTGTTGATATGTCTTTTGTTTTGGCACGAGCTCAGTAAACAGTCAGCATTGTGGTTTAAAACAGGCCATGTCAGTTACAGGTCAGTTTCATAAGTAAAAGATACAAGTGATACACGTCCGCCTCCTGCTTGTCTTCATGGAAATGTTATTGCTTTGTCTAGAATGTTCCGCAGTATAGATTAAACCTATCTATCATAAGGGAGACAAGCAGGTTGCAGCACTGCACTACCTTACAGTTCAGATCTGTGGAGAGGCATCCCTATTCACCGAAGGAATGAATGTATATTTGAGCAACAGAAACACCTGTATAAATGCCAGATGGAAATATCTAAAGTCATACCATGGAACATTCCAGGGGAAGCCAATAACAAAAAAACACATTCTTACATGTGCATGTTTATTTTCATAATGTGGAATAATGAAAGCAAAACTGTAACATCTCCAGGTGGCAGTCCTTTTACCAGAAATGTTACACAATGCACCTTTACCCTTTGATGTTTATAGAGAAATGTTATTGTTATCTTCTCTCAAGTGCAACTAAAATACTTCTTGTGGAGTTACACACACCAAACTCTGAACTCGCATGACCCCAGCTCCACTCATTGGATGTTTATATTGCCTGACACAGTGTGGCCTGATACATTCTTCACTCAAAGCTGATGGTACTTACGTGAAGCCGGTCAAAGCTCCCACAGCAGTGTGGACAGTGAAGTGGAGTGACACACAAAGGGCATCCCCAGTGAGAAAACACATTAAAGCACAAAAGCCACTGGGAGAACATTCTTGGCTATTTGCGCTAGAGTCTCCATGACCAAAAAAGTAAACGATTGTGCCTCCTGCTCGGCCCAGGGCTTGTTTAACACCCTCCCTCGCTGCTGTGACACCTGCTTTAGCAGCTCCCGCAGGGTCCAGCGCTAACGTGGCCAGACAGCGGTCTCTGCTAACGCCGGTTACCAAGGTGATTATCCGCACCCTGGCACCGGAATGAAGCCCCTCACTGGCTAGCACTGGATGAGAGAGGCAGCCTGATTGAGCCGAAAAGGGCAAGTGGCTAAAATTGAAGACTGTGTACTCTGCCTGCCTGAAGAATAATACACAATCCATCTGGAAAAGCCTGGGAGTGACTAGACAAGAGCGAAGGACTGTTGTGTGCTTAAGGTGCACATTCGAAAGTGCAAAAGTTACTTAAACTGAAGTCAGAAGAGGAAGAGAAACTGTGAAAAGTTAGAGTTTGTTTACCCGAGGGAAGTCATGTGTCCAGTGGAGGTAAACTGACCAAGAGTGACCGGTCTTAACTGAGGTGCTGTGGGACAGAGGTGAACAAAGAGTTGCTTTACCAACTTTACCCAAACAATTGAGCTAAATACCAAAAGGTGATTTCATTGCCTTTTCCTGGTGTAATGGGCAATTGCAGCTTCTTTAACCCCTCATTTTATCTGCATTTATTCTAAATTTTCTACCATATTGAGAAAGTAAGGAGAATAAATGTATAAACTGTAAAAGAATCTGATCATTTATAATCTCGACAAGAAATCGTAAGTCACTCGTATTAAAAGAAAGTTTAGTTTGATTTTACAAAGTTGCCTCCATATTCAGATCAGTTGGACATTGTGGATGAAAGGGAATTAAGGATTTTTTCCTCAGACTACTACCTTTTCAGACTGGGCTAAAGACAGATCTGTACAAGTAATCCTCATCTGACATGACATCTTATTTTTGGTAATGCTTCACATTTTGATTAGACTGCCATGGCTCAACATTTGAAAACTCTACTTGTACAATGTCTATACATGTAGATCTGTCACGATAAATACTATATCGACTTATCATTCAGTACATGATTTATGGGGGTAAGTATATATTGTGGGTTCTTCTTTGTGTAACTTCTAAGGTGGAGGGCTCACTGCTTGCTTATTTCTTTGCCTGAAATGTTCCACATTAGGGCATTAAACACATCTCCCTTGCAGTTGTTCAGTTACAGGTGTTTTATAGTTAAAACATATAAATTCTTACCATGTGCAGGCTTGCTTCTACATAGATCTGATTGATTAACTTGTCTCCCTTATGATTACCAAGTTTATTTCCACTAGGGCTGCAGCTATGCATTATTACAGTAATCAATTATTCTGTCGATTATTTTGTTTGAATAATCGAGTAATCGTTTGTTAATGTCGCGTCTACTTTGCACACGTTAAATACACACCACGTGCATTGATAGATACACGTGTGACATGAAAAACGTAATTATCGCTAGGCTAAGGTTGACTTACCTCGCGGTTTCTTTTCCACTTGATGTAATGTATGGGTGCTTTCTGTTTAGATGTTGTAGCATCAGTGTTGAGAAGGTGACTTTTAAAATGTTCCCCTACAGATTACAGATTACATACCCCAAAATGTAGTTTGTAACGTAATCCATTAAATTACTTAAAGTGAGTAATGTAATCTGAATACTTTGGATTACTTGATGGAAACTTTACCTTTACCGCAGAAGGTTTCGGCCGGCTATCGCCAAGCGTATGAAAATAAAACGAAGCATCAAGGCAAAAACATAATAATCGCTGCATTTTTGATTGATTGATTGATTTACTCGATGAATCGTTTCAGCCGTAATTTCCATACTGTGGAATAATCGAGGCAAAACAGTAACTTTTTAAGGATAATGCTGCTTTATGGTTTGGTTTCAATACTATTGTTTATCATCTATAAATACTTCAGCAATATATCGCAGCGTGTGTCAAATTTGTTATTGTGGCAAGCCTATTTACACACTTCATCCAGATATAGCCTGAGACCAGATAGCGAGAACATCGGTGCAGCAGTGGTAATGAGCTGTTCATCCTGGGGAGCAAAAGGATCAGGAAGGACTTAAACTGGAGCAGGGCGGTCAGTGGTGTGGCATGGACCCTGCCAACAAGATACAGCTTCCCCTTTACCCCCAGGAGGTCTGTGTGACCAGCGGAGGCGACCTGATGAAGAGTGACCAGGCTTAACAGTGGCTACGCAGGACTGATGGGGTCATGGGGAAGCGCCAAGGAGAGCAGAGCGGAGGGGTGGAGGACGGCTGGCTGCACAGTGTATAAAAGAGCAGAGAAGAAGGTGGAGGGGGGAGTGGGGAGGCGCCTTGGGTAGCGTCACAGATCAGTGGAGCAGTGTGCTAGAAAATGGGAGGAGAAAGTCGCCAGAGAGGGAGTCCAAATAACGACAGAATGATTGTAGGATTCTTTGCTCTGAAAATGGAAGGGGCGAAAAGACAAGAGAGTTGTGCCGTGCCAAGCCTCCCTCAGCGCCAATGAAGGATTTAGAAGGGTGGAAAAAAGGATGAGGGGAAGGAAGTATAAGATTAAAGAGGTGGGGTCTGGAGCTAAAAGTACAATTTAAGGGCCTGGAGGATATGGAGAGATGGATGGTGAGAGAGTATGATAAAGATGAAGAAGAGGACGAGAGCGGTGGAGGTGACCACACTGTACGGCGGAGGTGTTGTGATGGATGGGGTCATGCTGCTTAGGTTTGCCTCGCTCTCACAGCTAGCAGCAGCAACAAGTATGGCTCACTCAGTCAAGGAACTATAGAGACTTTAACTGTAGCAACCTAGAAAGTACAAAAGTCCATGTAAGTTCAAGTACATTTCTGTTGCAGTAAGAATAAAGCGTTTAAGTTGTTTAGTCAGTGATACAGACTTGGTAACCATGGTACCTCCCAACTGAAGAAGCCAACTGTCAGTTGTAACATTTTGTAATACTGATTTCTCTCACATCTTTGTTTATAGGTTCAGAGAGTAAGAAATGCATCTGTGAGAATTTAACCTTAGTAATGGTGGCAGGAAGCAAATTATTAAGGTGAAGATCTGTTGTAGAGATAGACCAATATATCAGTTGATTGGTATTTGCACTTTTTAAACGAATGGCTATTGACCTTAAATCTCTAGCAGAAGCCGATATTTTGTTTGGCCCAACCAGCTCCCTAAAAATAAGTAGAAAGTTTTATTTTGGCACTTTTGTGTGAAAACCACATTGCAGAATATGTGACTACACTACACAAACAGTTTGTAGTAAAACAAGGTTGCAGATGAGCTTCTGCAAAATTCTAAAAAATAATTTTGGAAAAATAATAAATATCGGCCCAATATTTTGGCACTTTATTGCCCATCAGATTCTAAACAAACGCTATTGGCATTAGCAAATGAAAAAAATAGCCAATCTCTAATCTCTTGCAACCTTTAAATGGTGGACACTGCATCCTCAATCATGAAATACGAAAATACATATTACTATTCTGCTTGTGCTATGAGGATTGGGCAGCAAACTGCCCCCGAGACCCAGCCGGATTAAGCAGGAGAAGATGGATAGATGGATGGATGGATGGACTATTCTGTTTGTGAAAAATGTGAAGAGGGAACCATTTTGTACATATGTGGACTTTTCTTTCAACTAAATTCAACAAAAGTTAAATTTTTTGTCTTTTTTCAACAAATTACTACTAACACGAATTTGTTAGTACACTTGGAAACTTTTGGCCTATTAAAACTACCATCTTCTGCATTTTGTTTTATCTTGAATAATTATCTGTTAATACCATCATCGAGTGCAAACAAAGCAAGGTTGTGGATAAAGTTGTTTCATTCTCAGCTCTGAGAAATCTTTAACTAAGACATTGATTGTGTTCCAACTGAACTCGTGTACATTTTTTTTCCCCTTGACTGTGAGATGGAGAGTTTACCTCCCACTCAGAACGTAGCCATTTTCTGCCTGCCATTTCGAATGCTTCTTGATTCTGATCTCAGTTAATAACTTTGCTTTGATGAGATTGTCGGATACTGAAAAATTGCCAGTCAAAGCAGCATGTGCTATCTTCAGGGAAATCAGATGGAGATTTTCAGAAGGCGGACAACAATGCGAGGGGTCTCCAATGAGTCTCTATCTCCGAAAACTATGAAAATGCATCTCTTATAAGTGGCTGTGTCTGGCATAGATAAAGCCCCTGTGTGCAATAATTCGTCCATAAACTAAGTGTCTTATCTTATTACATTTTTTATTTAGTAAGCTTTAGATTATCGTATGACCACATGCTTCTTTCTTCTTCTTTCTGTTTACCTTTTGCACAAGCACTATGAGTCACGAGATAACAGCAGCTGCCAATACATCAAATAGAAATTGGCCAGTCTCTGTGTTGGATTGGGGCCAAAAGATGGTTTAAACAAGTTTCAAAAAGCTGTTTTCCTATATTTGGACGGCTATAAACTGTGTGAATCCCATATCAGCGCTCTGTGATTTGTAAGACAAGCGCTCTTTGCAGGATTAAGCTTGAATCCACTTAATTTAAAAAGTGTAAACAACCATTAATTAGGAGTAATTCATTTGTAGAACATGAAAACAGTTTTTCTCACAAACAGAAAACATTCTCTTCCACTTCGTGATGTCATGTGGTAATCCAAAAAGTGCTTTTTGGGTGGGTGTCCGTCTCCTGCTTGTTTCTATGGAGATGTCATTGCTCTGCCCAGAATGTTCCACAGTATGACATGAAACAGGTCTACCTTACAGTTTTTTAAATTACAGATGGCTTTATATCTCAAAAAACTGGCATTCTGACTGAGCAGGGTTGCCTTTCCACAGATCTGACCCCTACCTTGGTCTGATTTGGTCTCCATGAAGATAAAAAGGTTTAATACCAAACTGCAAAACATTCCAATCACAGCAATAACATCTCCATGGAGAAAGCATTTGGCGGACTCTCCACCAGAAAAGTTACACCATGCACCTTTCATTTAAATAATGCAAACAACTATTAATTGGGAGTAAATCAGCATCAAAACCGTTTTTTGTGATGTTGGACACTCTGAAAGACACCCAAGTATAAAGTAGGAAGAAAGAAGAGGGGGAAAGAGAGGAGAGATATGAAAAAGTAAAAGGGAAAAGTCTGACAGAAAGAGCCTGCGGACATGTTTAATGCGCTGGGGTGAGATTTACCGCAATGATTCGCTGGACTCTTTTGAGATTCATAAGGTCATCAATTCAGGCTCTTCCTTCAACGGAGCAAAACAAAAAAGTCAAGCAGCTCGGTGAGTTTGCTCTGAGAGAGAAAGGGTGAGGAGTGGGGCCAAATCCACTCTGCTGAGACTGGTGCATTTGTACAGAAAACAAGCGCTCGTGACCTTGACTTTAACTGGATCGAACCAAGGACTAAGAGTGAATTTGTCCGGCACAAAACCATGAATAAATGCATAAACTAGGACTAAACCAGGTTCAAAACAAGATAAGCATATTTCAAGCATGCGTAAAGCTTTTCTAAGTGTAGGGATGAACTAGATCTATGCTAGGAATACATTTGGATTAAATTAAGTTAAAAGAAGTAGGAAAAAAAAACAAAACTAAAACACATTAACCAAGGCTAAACCAGGCATTGACTCAAACTAAGTCAGGTCTTTTTGTCTTGACAGAACTTGAGCTTGTGATTTTGCATATATACAATACTTTATGTATGTATTTATTTAAATTTAAAGGTGCACAATGTCGGCGGCACGGTGGCTGAGTGGCAACACTCAGGCCTCACAGCAAGAAGGTTGCGGGTTCGATCCCCGGGTCGCCCGGGCCTTTCTGTGTGGAGTTTGCATGTTCCTCCCCGTGTCTGGATGGGTTTCCTCCGGGTACTCCGGTTTCCCCCATCAACCCAAAACATGCCCGCACCCCTATGAACTAACATCAAGGACCATGTTGTCCACCCTCCTGTGGGCTCACCACCTGCAGAGGGGTTCATAGGGGGGGTCAGGTGCTATGAGTATTGGGCAGCACGCTGCCCCCGCGACCCAGCCGGATTAAGCGGGAGAAGATGGATGGATGGATGGATGGATGGATGGTGCACAATGTCACCAGGTCTGATCTGTGGATCATTCCTAACTTTACGAATGCATGTTTTTCATGTGATATTGAGCAATAAAAAACAACTGTAATGAAAAAATACATTTTTAGCTGAAACTGATATTCGATATTTGGCCTGTGATCGAGAAATGAGGAACTGTTATATTGTGCAAACGAAAATGCTCTGCACTGCAGTTCTTCGGAGCTCCCAGATTTTTATTTTAATGATACCACAATGTGACGCTTCAGGGTCAAGCCCTCCTTCAGACTTATCTGAAACTTGACCCTCAAACATCTTTGGCCCCAGCACACAATTTTTATTGGATGTGCATGTCTCTATCTACCAGAACCGATATACTGCCCATCCCTAAAGATTAATGTAATACTGTGGAACCACTTGGAACTTGGCTGGAAACCATTTTGTGTACTGTGGTCCAAAGCAAAATAAATGATCTAACAAAGACTTTTTGCAGAAATATGCATATTTTATTTCATTTTTAAAATTTTAGATATTGGCCAAAAAGTGCAAAGATTTTTTCATATTTAAGTTCCTCCTCCTTGTATCTTCATCGTTATAAGATCTAAGGTGTGCGTTTTGTGTTTTCTGCTTCACTTGAGGCAACATGACACAATAACATTTCAATTTAATAGCAGAACCCCCACCAAAAAATATACATAATGCGACTTTACAACCCTACAATACACCCAAAGCACCCATGACCTTGACTTCCCCCATAGTCAATCCCCTCCACTTTTCCCCTCTGGCATCTCAGGGCATTTAAGTGCACGACTGCTGAATCACCTATAGGCAGCTCTGAGCTCGCATCCACCATTCTCCAGCCATATATGCAACCATGACAAGGCCTGACACATGTCCTCTATCAGGGTGTCCATCTGGTAGTGAATAATGTTATCACGAACTGCAGATGGAGCTGAAGTGAAGGAGGAGAGAACACACTGTGATGCTGAACATGTCTTAAATAGGCCTTAGGGAATGGACACAGTTATGGGTAAACCGTGGTTCAATCAATTCAACCACCAGCTCGGATATACTGGGGGATTGCGATGCTTGAGAAGGTCTAGAAGGGTATCTGCTTTCATTTTTAGCTTTAGTCAGTTTTTGAGATAGAGAGTAGCGTAAAGAGTTTGACATCAGATCAAATTGAGGGCTTGATATAAAGTAAGTGTCTTTTGCAGAAAATACAATACCCCATCATCGCTTTATGTTATACTACAAAAACTATCCTCTGGTCATACCTACTATTCAATTTTAAAGTCCTATATTACACAAAATTGACTCTTGTGAGCGTTAAGCCATGTTATAATATTGTTACCTCATCAAAAACATACCTGGAGTTGTGTTTTGTTTCATTCACACATGTTTGAGCAATCCTGCATTATTAGTCTCTCTACGTATCCATCTCAAAATTCTCTGTTCCACCTTGTGATGTCACGACGCTGTGGTTTTCAAGTTAACAGCTACCTTTTACTACCTTTTGTTCAGTAGAGAGGCAATTCCAGGGCTGAAGGTATCCAAATGATTTGAGTGAAGATACATGGAGTTTAGAAACACAGTGGAGCAACCTGTATTACCACATGGCATCACCAAGTGGAACAGTGTTTTCTGTTTGAGAGAAGAGGGATCCTAAATATGCAGGGTTTGTGTCTTATAATGTGTGAAAAAAGGTTTTTGATGAGGAATCATTATAATATACACAAGAAAATCCCCTAATATGGGCCTTTAAAGTCCTTTTTAGGTGGTCTCTCGGCTCCTGGTGTATAGGTTAGCAACACTCTTAGTGGTTTTCAGTTGTCCATTCAATAAACACTGACATTATTTCACATAGATGTTCTTACCGTTTATGTTATTTTTTCTTAGTGTTATTTTGGTAAATCTTAATGTGTGTGTGTGTGTATGTGTGTGTGTGTGTGTGTTGGAATATGTCCGCGATATTGATGGTCTAATCTGGAGGAGGTCTCGTGGTGTTCACAGAAAGGCCCAGTCGCCTCCACAGTGCTACATAGTGTAACATGCTTTATTGCAGAAGAAACTAATAAAAGAAAGCTGTAGGGGAATGCGCTCTCATTCTTGATTATTTCTTCACTTCCCAAGGGCCAAGATGGATGCCATCTGTCTTCCCCATAATCACAGCAATTCTGTCCATGCTTTTGGTCAGCAAGTTAGTTTTATTGTCATCTTATCAACAATTCCAGCCTGTGATATTGACAGCAACTTCTGTTAGTAAAACCTAAAACTCATTCAAATTAAACTGTGTTTAAAACACAACTTTTTCATTCAGCAGTTCAGAAATTTGCTGTTGTATTAATATTATTTAATTTTATTCCTGGCGAAACTAAATATATATCCTGGCTGGGGACCGCCATTATAACATTACACATCTTTTTAGCCAATATAGTTTGTCGCTTGCGGTATCTCATTCCCTTTCCATTCCAAAATTTAAAATTTGATTTTAATAGAAAATGTGCATTGCTTTGTCAGGAATGTTTCACAGAATAGCATTAAACCTGTCTATCTTCATGGAGATCAAACCAAACCAAGTTACAGATCAGATCTATAGAGAGGTGACCCCCACTCAGTCAGAATGCCTGTTTTTCTAGGTATTTTTAAGCTAGGTAGGCAGAGCTGTTTTAATGTCATACTGTGGAACATTCCAGGCAGAGCAATGCCATCCACAGAAATATGCCAAAAAGTTACATAGTGCACCTTTAAAGAATCGACTCGATACTCAATACTGATTCCAATACCATAGTGATATTAAGAAACACTTTAAGTATTTAGACAATAGACTGAGAAAGGAAAGGTGCATTTCTGTCCTGTGAATATGACCTTTTTAGTATCGATACCTGCTCAAATGAGTATCTTGTTTGGTATGATGGTAGTTTTAGCATTGATTTTCAATACTTTTGACAACCCTCCTATACATGTGTCATAATTTTTATACAATCACAAACCAGTGACAGTATTTCTGACATTTAAACTCCAGTCTCCTGCCAATTGGGATTAAATACTGAGTCAGATCTTTTTCACGTGCCTTTTGCACGGGGAAGCATGGCCGCGTCCAGCTCTAGGCTCGTCCACGCTGCTCTTCCAAAGCTCTTCCCCTTGCGGCACACCTTTATTTGGTTCAAACAATTTATCATGTCAGTACAAAGGCAACCTGATCAACGTATACATAATCTCGTTAAGCTTACCACAGATAACATAGTGAAGTATATCATGACTTTGTTTTACATTTGAACAAATTTACGATGGGAACCTAGCTCAGTGCGAAGCAAGAGGTCACAAGAGGTCACACATCTGGTTTTAGCAGAGATAGTGTTAACACAGGCTCTTCATCCTCTGAGCCTGCCTTGTACCATGAGATTGTTTGATGTACATTTTTTAAATAACTTCATTATAAGCATTTTATTCTAACATTTTCCCCCTGTTTATAAAAATTACATCATATAAGATCAGAACATGTCATTTCACTTTATATTAGCACATGTCATCACAAAAATGTGTAAAATCATACACTGAGGATAATGTTGGCTCTTAGTCATTTTAACTTGTGTTTACATTTGCTTATTTGTGTTCAAAGTCCTGGTTGTCTTCGTCAGGGTCAATTCTGTCTTGTCCTCTTTTGTCAGTGCAGTTGTAGGCTGTGTCACAGTCTCAAAGACAGTTGTTACATTTGTGTTGTGTGAATTGTGCACTCACTACCAAGTCAGGGTGTGTATGTTTGATATGTATCACAACCAATATTGCTATGTGCACCATGAATAGAATCATTACAAATAACACCTTATTTAACTATCTTAACTGGGTGTCATGTGGTTGTCTGACGTCTTCTTCTCTCAGACAGTTGTTTTTCCCTCGGGATGGATGGAGCTGTCATCTTTTTTCAGTGCCCGAGGGTAACTTCCTCGTAAGAACACCGTTGGAGTGAACAGTTGTTTACCTACTGCTCACTCTTGAAGTGGAGTCCTGGTCTAGGAGTAATCTAGGAGGTCTCTGAAGGCCTGAGTCAGAGATGTCCTGAGTCTAGGAGGTCCAGTAGTAGTCTAGGCGTTCTGCGTTTGCGAGTTCTCGGAGGCTGGGTCTGGATCTGTCAGGTCCAACTGGTTCCTTCACTTACAGTGCGACTGATGTGGCTCCAGGTTGACCTTTCCTTGACCTTTACTGCAGTAGATGTAGCCAGGACGACTTGATGAGTCCCACCTTGGACTGGTCCTGTTCTGCCTTAGAGTCTTTATGAACACGTGGTCTCCTGGTTTTGCCGTGTTGCCCTGTGGAGAAATAGTTCTTTCTGGCAGTTTATTGTTGTTTACAACGTTTCTTGTTAACAGGGTTTTTCTCAAATAGTCAATAAGATCTTGATCAGAGTCTGGTTGTTCTTTTATCTTCATGAGTCCATGTGTAGCATGTGAAAAGGATGCTCTGGAGTAGGGAAAGCTCCTCTAGGTCTCTGTTGTCTTTGTGCATTATTTTTAATACAGATTAGGCATTGTTTACAAAAAATTTTTTTAGTATTTATTAAAACCTATTGTATTAACCTTATTTCCCCCTGTTTGACACATTTGGCAAAGCCTATGTGTCAATTTTCTTTTATTTTCCTGACACTTATATTTGTATTTCTTATTTAGTCATGTTTATGGAATTTGTGTTTCTGTCTTTCTCACTGTCACTATCTCCCCTTTGTTTTCTCTCACTTTCAATTTCTTTCTGTCTTTCTGTCTCTTACTTTTTCCTCTCTTTTTATCTCCCCCCCCCCCCCCCCTCTATCTCTTCTCTTGGCACAGTTGACTAGGCCTCGCGCCTCTGTCTTTCTGTCACCTTTTGACCTAGGAGATGGGAAACGCAGGGGGGTGGAGTTTTCTTATCATATGCGGGTGGAGGGCTCTGCTGGGCCTCTGGAGCAGTGGGAAGTGCCCAAACTAGATTTTGGTTGGCTTGTGTTTTTCGTACTTCTAATTCTGGAAGTTTTGGATAAAGCCCCATGGTCCTAAACTCCTCCTTTCCTTTTCTTTTTCACCCAATTTGTCATTTTCGCCTTGTTCCTCACCACCCTCTGCCTGTTTTGCCTATAGAGGGCTTTTTTGCACCACTGTGCTATCATCGCCCTTCGGACGAGACACTTTAACACTTTTTTAACGCTTTTACGCTTTTTACTTATCATGAATTGATAGGTTCATCATTAGCTCACTTAACTTTATTTCATCTAATTTTTCACCAAAATTATATTTTACTTTTCATTTTCGTAGGAATTTGCAACTCTCTGGATAAATTCACTTCATACACTCCGAGTCTGTTTCTATTTTTACTGTTTTTTTTTCCCTTTTTCTCTGCCATGATACTTTGTGTCTAAGTTTTGCCTACTGTTGATCAACGAAACTTCTCTGTGTTTTATGACAAGCTTCTACCACGATGGGCGGTCATAAACTGGGTGTTAATTCACACACCGAGAAGGACGCTAGATCAATTTTCAACAAAACATCGACCTGTGTTCTGAATGAGATTCAACCTTGATACATCTTAACAATGATCAATTTGAATTTCCATACATTCAACAATTCATTCACACACTACAATAACTACAAATCTCTATGTAGTTCTATATAACTTCACTCTCTAGAAGTTAAATTTCTGACCTCAGGTGATATAACTGGATCTGGTTGACCGGGTCCTTCCACGAAGAGGATGCCCCACAGGGGTTGCCGTCGAGAAAAGACGGATTTTTCAGCTCAAGCTGGGTGCGCGCTTTCCAATCTCTGTCGTTCATCCTCCAGGCAGAATCCGGCTCCAAGGACCATTATGTCATAATTTTTATACAATCACAAACCAGTGACAGTATTTCTGACATTTAAACTCCAGTCTCCTGCCAATTGGGATTAAATACTGAGTCAGATCTTTTTCACGTGCCTTTTGCACGGGGAAGCATGGCCGCGTCCAGCTCTAGGCTCGTCCACGCTGCTCTTCCAAAGCTCTTCCCCTTGCGGCACACCTTTATTTGGTTCAAACAATTTATCATGTCAGTACAAAGGCAACCTGATCAACGTATACATAATCTCGTTAAGCTTACCACAGATAACATAGTGAAGTATATCATGACTTTGTTTTACATTTGAACAAATTTACGATGGGAACCTAGCTCAGTGCGAAGCAAGAGGTCACAAGAGGTCACACATCTGGTTTTAGCAGAGATAGTGTTAACACAGGCTCTTCATCCTCTGAGCCTGCCTTGTACCATGAGATTGTTTGATGTACATTTTTTAAATAACTTCATTATAAGCATTTTATTCTAACAACATGTTAATGTAATTTCTCTCCACCCAGTTAATTTTTTCCCTCTAATATTAAAATAACTGCAGTGCGTAGTAGTAACCTGGCCATATGCTTAAATCAATAATTCACAGGCCACTGGAGGTAATTTTACGCATGTGATTCAAGAGAAAATCCAATTAGATAAGTGCACAGGAATAATAATTAAAATAATAACATTGGTGCCATTACCTATTCATATATTTGCTTATCATCCCCTAAAACCATCACAAGTAATTTCAGGGAATTCAGTTTTGTCAGTGGCCTGGCCGGCATGAACAATTAAAACAGATGCTTATTTACCAAAGAGACGGAAGGGAAGGGAGTGTTGCTGAAGGGGCAAAGCGATTTATGGGCTTATGGGGGGAAATTAAAAACAAACATAAAACACTAGTAATTAAAAAGCAGGTTGATCCCATATGATGACTGATGTTGAAATCTCTGGCCGTATTTCAGAAAGTGTCCACAAATCAGCAGTTTGCAGACGTCCTTTTTGGCTACAACTGCTGGTTCTCAAAGTTTTCAATCCCAAGTACCTCCCCAGAAAGTATTTGTCAGCGCCATCTGTGATTGCAAAAGTAAACAGGGTATAAACTGGAGCTGGACCAAGACTAAGGTAACAAAGTGCACCAGATGAAACTAAAGTAAAATATGACAGTGGCTGTCAAAGCTTTCATATTAAGTACCACCATAAAGAAAAAGAAAAAAGACTCTCCAAGTACCTTCAGATCTAAACCAAGTCTAAAATACGGCTGCCATGACTTCAAGTACCTTTTGGACAAGTGCAAATTGAAATATGGGCTTAAAGTTAAATTATTTTGTTTCTAAATGAAACTTGAGCAGAATTTGTCTACCTCCAGTGGTACTTGTGCCAATTTGAGAAACATTAACTTAGATTAGACCAGGAACAAGCATAACAATATAGCATCAAATCACATTCAGGTTTATTATACAGTATAAGGCAGAAACTAAACCAATTGCCAAAACTAGAGATAGACCCAATCAATATTTGCCCTTTTTAGTGTATGGGCTGTCAGCCTTAAATCTTCAACAGTGGCCGATATTTATTAGGCCCAACCAGCTGCCTAAATACGCATACATAATATATGAAGAAAGCTTAATTTGAACACTTTAGTCCACAGATGGTACTGCAAAACAGCTCTCTTATCCAGTTTGTAGTAAAACAAGGTTGTGGGTGAGTTTATACTTAATTCAAATTAGATCATTTGGAGGACAAGATAAAAATCTGCCCCATATATCGGCCTAAAAATATCGGCCATTGGTTTCACGGATTCTAAATCACCACCATCTGCCATGAAAAATCCCATATCGGTCAAACTAAAACGTGACTAAGGCAGTGTTCACAGCTGCACGAACCCCACGAAAAACTGGGACTAAACTTGAAACTAAAACTAGACTAGAACAGGATGAAAACCAAGTCTATATCAGGACTAAATTGGGCTGGATGTATGAATGCACTCTAAATCTGATCATTTAGAAGGTAAGGACTAGGCCTTGATCGGCTTTGTTAAAAAGTAAAAAAAAAAAATCTAAACTAGAACTAAAAGAGAATCCAACTAGTGACATGACGTTCGTGAATGAGATCAACATCATAATCACAGTTAGTTTTTAAATGATCGTTATTGTATTGTATTGTACATTTTTTAGATTTTGCATAATTTGAAAGGGTAAACACGCTCCTGCTCCATTTGTTTCTGTCACATAAATAAATAGTCTGTTGAATGACTCTTTGAACTGAATGGATCCAAAAGATTCAGATCCCATAAAAGAGGAAATCACATCCCTCAAACCAACCGAACCTAACCAAGACGCAAGTATAATTAAAACAGGACTACACTACAAGACAATGCCCTTATACTTAATCCTTATATTACCACAAGTCTCTATGCCAATATGTACCCATTTCATTGAGTAAAGACGCAGTGCGGACCTGAGATTGCAAAGACCTTTACAGTTTTGCAACGATATTTACTGCAGCGCCAGACTCTGACGCTGCCGTGTGCTGTTTTAAATGCCATGTTTCCTCTCTGGTAAATCTTAAAAAGCTTCCATGCCGTATGTAGCTGCAGGTGAATGCTATAGGACACACCTGCTGTTGTTATGACTGCGCATGTGGCAACAGTAGCATTTTTCCTTTTGTTCTGTCTGTAACTTCAGTGGTTTTGTCTGGTTCAACTTTTTCCCTCCCAAAGCTCAATACAATACAGCCTCTATCTGTCTCACTGAATCCTCCATGTCAACCCAGTTCACGGCCCCCAGACTGTGACGAAGGCGATGCTGTTTTCACGTTAGAAATCTGATGTTATTGGGAAAACAGATCTTAATGAATGTCTAATTAGTGTGGCATTCTACACAACTGATCAGAGAGCATACATGGAATTCATACTAATAATCTCCAGTCATAATTAACATTTTAGCGTGTATTTATAGTGATGTTTTGTACAAGGAAATCAGAGATGAAGTCCCAGCCGCAGAGGTGAGACCGCAGAGGATGGAGAAATGAATCTGTTGTGAGGACTATTTAAATACGCTCATGTGCCTGATTTTTAATGTCCGAAAACATGGAAAACAGAGCTAGTTCATTTTAAATTGTTGACAGCAGTTCTGACTTAACACTTGCCTAATTATTCATAGTGATTCAGAGTTTTGGAGGCCAGAGTTTTGCTATAGTACTGTTTTTCCCCCCGCATTTTTCACCCCAAGAACTGCTTTAACAATAGTTGATTGACAGTTGAAGAAAGGAATCCAGGAGATGAGGAGGTGAACTGTAATAGTAGTAGTATTTGCTGTAATACAAGTAGTGGTTGAAGTAGCAGTGATTGTAGTAGTAGTAGTAGTGTGGTAGTAGTAGCAGTAGTAGTAGTAGTAGTAGTAGCAGTAGTAGTAGTAGTACCAGTAGTAGTAGCAGTAGCAGCAGTAGCAGTAGCAACGGTTATAGCAGTAGCAGCGATTGTAGTAGCAGTAGTAATATTTGTGGTAGTAGTGGTGGTATCTGTAGTAGTATTAGTAGTGGTGGTATTTGTAGTAGTAGTGGTGGTATATGTAGTAGTAGTGGTGGTATCTGTAGTAGTAGTGGTGGTATTTGTAGTGGTAGTAGTAGTAGTAGTAGTAGTAGTATTAGTAGTGGTGGTATTTGTAGTAGCATTGGTAGTGGTGGTATTTGTAGTTGTGGTGGTATATGTAGTAGTAGTGGTGGTATATGTAGTAGTAGTAGTAGTAGTGGTATTTGTAGTAGTATTAGTAGTGGTGGTATATGTAGTAGTATTAGTAGTGGTGGTATATGTAGTAGTGGTGGTGGTATATGTAGTAGTAGTAGTGGTGGTATATGTAGTAGTAGTGGTGGTATATGTAGTAGTAGTAGTAGTAGTAGTAGCGGTATTAGTAGTGGTGGTATATGTAGTAGTGGTGGTGGTATATGTAGTAGTAGTGGTGGTATATGTAGTAGTAGTAGTAGTAGGAGTAGTGGTATTTGTAGTAGTATTAGTAGTGGTGGTATATGTAGTAGTATTAGTAGTGGTATTATATGTAGTAGTGGTGGTATTTGTATTAGTAATAGAGTTTGATGTAGCAGTGGTTCAAGTAGAGTACTAATATACAGATATGATGTAAGCCTGAAAGCATTAAAATCCTGATCACAATATCTTTATCTTTACAGACTGGGCTTGCCTCTGTTCAAAGACTCTTGTTATAGCGTCTCCCATTTGCATTAAACCTACGTTACTATATGTAAACACGTCTACCGGTACTCTCGTATGTCGGCATGAATAATGAATGAGTTCCTATGGTATCATCATGTCTAAATGGGTTAGCCTCATGTGTGTACTGTATGTTTAGACAAATACGCACTTGTCAACATATGGAAAGCGAAAGGGGTCAATAAATACTTCTAAGATTTCATTTTAAAGGGCTCATGTTATTATTATAATTTTCTGATCTATGTTATAATGCTGTCACACATGTTTAACACACAAACCCTGCGTATTTAGGCTGACTTCTTCTCTCAAACACTCTGTTCCACCTTGTGATGTCATGTGGCAATACAGTAAGGGCTCCATTGTATTTTAACTCCGACTATTTCTAAAATTGCAGAAAAATGGGTATCGGAGCAGATTATTCAATATTTGGATAGTAGCTCTCCCTCTCTTCATCCCATGCAATTTGGGTTTAGAACTAAACACTCAACTGAGATGGGCCACTTGCCTCTTCATAGAGAAAATAAAATCTTTCCTGGATTTAGGCGGTGTGGTAGCGGCAGTATTTCTGGACCTCAAGAAAACATTTGATACAGTAAATCATGTTATTCTCTGTTCAAAGCTTTCACATTTCAATTTTGATGCATCTGTCATTAACTGGATTGAATCATATTTGAATGCCCGCACTCAAATTGTGTCATTTGATAATTGGAGATCGGACTCGTGTACAATAGCCACTGGTGTCCCTCAGGGATCATCCCCTTTTGTTTAGCCTTTATATAAATGATCTGCCTGCAGTTTGCCCGGAAGTAGAATGCATAATGTATGCAGACGATACTGTTCTATTTTCACACGGTAGTTCCAAAGACGCTGCTGTAGCCAAACTCACCAAATCAATGAATCATGTTACATCTTGGCTAAAGGAGTGCTGCTTGCAGCTGAACATCTCTAAAACAATGGGTATGTTTTTTAGTAAAACCAACAGGGTTTCCCGTGATCCTGAAATATATGTTGCAGGGGAAAAGCTTCAGATTGTAACTCAGTACAAATATCTCAGACTGATGATCAATTCTCATTTCTCCTTTACATCTCATTCTGAAAAGCTGTGCAAAACAATTAAGTTGAATCTTGCAACTTTTCGTTCAATTAGAAATTAAATGTCATCTGAGGCAGCAAAAACATTTTTACATTCCATGGTTTTTAGTCATTTTAATTATTGCTTAACGAGCTGGTCTCAAGCGAATCAGAGCACTTTAAGATCATTGGAAACATTATATAAAAAAGCTGTCAAAGTCTTAAAAAAAACTAAATATTACCACCATTGTACAATCTTGAAAAAGTATGGTTTAAATTGGTCAGATTTTCATAAATTTGCTAACTTATGTTTAATGTACAAAGTTCTGCATGATTTGGCTCCTGCTCCACTGGCAAGTTTCATCAGCCAAAAAAACAGTAGTGGCCGTGTGACTAGAGGCTCAGTGAGAGGAGACTGTGTGATTCCTCTGAGGAAGAGCAGCTTTAGTCAGTCGGCCTGGTCTGTGAGAGGAGCCAGAGAGTGGAACTCTTTACCTGAAGTTATTAAAAAACAAACCTCATATAAGACATTCACAAAACATTTAAGAGAATGGATGGTAAATACATACAGCTGCCAGCATTAAAAACTAGAACTTTGTGTCCATGATATGTTTTTGTAAATATTTGTTGTAACAGTAATCTTGAAAATTACCACTTCATGACATCACCAGATGGAATAGAGCATTTTGAGCTTTGGTAATGTACACAGACTAATAAAAAAGGATTACGTAAACATGCATGAATGAAACAAAACACAACTCCAGGTATGTTTTTGAGGAGGTAACATTCCAACATCGCAATTTTGTGTAATATAGGACCTTTCAGCATAACATTACAGCGTTTTTTGTACTGTGCTATAAACCTGTGTCCATTTGTTTAAATTGACGAGTTGAACACGAATAACACTGTCAGTCTAAAAGGCCTATTTGGACTGTTTCTCTTTCGCATTAAATCTAATTTTCTCTACCTATCACACGCTGCTATCTTGTCTTTTTACATCTAATCCAGTCACCATTTAAATGCTACATCCAGAACTAACTCACGGATCTCATTTGTACTCTGCAGGTGTACCATCTCTGCTCAACGCACTTCCAACTGTTACTGCAAGCATCACCTAAACTCGAAACAATTGGACTTTCTAGTTGGCAGTAGATAGCATCCAATTTCTGAATCTAGTGGCTAACAGTTGTTCTTGGCTCCCCTGCTGCGGAGTCCCTCGCTTCCTTCTCCCAGCTCCATGGATTGTAGCCCGGGGCGGCAGGGACAGTCGGCAGAGCAGGTGAGGACGGAGACAGGAGATTGACAGGGCCCAGGTGGCCAGTGGTGAGAGTTTTTGTCTGTGCTGCATTTGCATCTACATAAATGGTTGTCCTGCCTGAGTTTTGCCTTGATCTGCTCCTTTTTGATGATTGTTAACATGGTCTTCTTAGTTTGCTTGTACTTAGTTGTGTCTGTCGTTGCTGTAAAGTAGATTTGAGGATTATCATGTTTTGGATTACGGATTTGCATTTACTTGTACTTGGGTACATTTAAAAAGTTAACTTCTGACTGTTCAGTATTAGTATAGTCTATATTTTAGCCTAGTAGAATGATTTGAGTCAATCCACTAACACTTAAGGCCGCTACACACTACAGGATTTTTCTGTTTTAAACGTGCAACAAAATGCATACACCACAGACAGGAGGAAATTTATGAGACTTAAAATCTCTGATCGCGAAGACTGCAGTGGGATATGTCTGCATAAAACAGGCTGCAAAGTTGTGAGCGCGATCGTGTCAGCTGTTTCCTGTCTACAGTAAAACTACTCGCATTGAGTCTTACGTGTTCAAAGATCAGAGCTCTGCACTTCAAGTTTAGATACAAGTCAAAACTGTTATTATTATTTGTGAAATATGGGGCAATACTTCAGATACACGATTTTTAAAGCATAAAAGACTGGCGATAAAGTCCACAGGAAGTAGAGCCTCGATCGCTAATCTGCAGCTTTACGCTCTGTGAACGTAAACAAAACAACTTTCGCCTTTTTACTTTCAAAGAACGCTTCAAACTGGATTAATAGCGCAGTTTTGTGGACTGGATGTGATTATTTGCAGAGGACAATTTCTATAGATAATGTAGACAAAAAGTCGGGTCATGCCTCCCTGAATTCGGGAAGAAGAAATCGCAGCCAAAACCGGACAAATTCTCCTGTAGTGTGTGGCAGCCTTTAGAGTATTTAAAATATGCACGGTCCAGGTTGGAGAATGGGTTACTTCATTCAACATCATTAACTACGCTATTTGTACTCGTGAGCAGTTTTACTTACTGCACATTTCAAACACATAAAACTCCCTCATCCCACTTGCAAGACTCTTCCTGTCCCTGTAACCAATAAGTTCCGCTATCACTTAATCTTTTCCTTTTATAGTCAATTTGCGTTTTTCTCTCTCTTCTTTCCTCCAGTTTTGCCCTCTTCTCTCCATCTGTCTTGCTCTGGGCTTGCTGAACTGTGCATTTTACTTATATGCTGCTCTGCAATATTCCAAAGGTGCACAAGGCTTATTTTCAACCATGTACGTGCACTTACTTCAGAGACTGTCCGTGCTCTCCCCTACCCCCCTAACCATTTTCCATTCATCTCCCAGTCTCCTGGTCCTTCCACTGTTTTTTAACCATATTTCACATCCCCCCCTCCATCCCTCACTCATTTTATTTGACCTGGAGCCTATGCATAGCTTCCCCATTCCTTGCAAAGAGATATTAGCTCCTCCATATTTAATTCCATCACACACTTCCTTGCAATTTCGTAGGTTCAGGCAGGCTGCTTCGCTCACACACTCACGGTCCATCACTCTTTTTTGCGCCAGTTTTTCATCCGTCTACCCCGACCTCCGTGGCACTTAATCTCACTTATCTATCTTAAATCATGATTTCTCTCATCCGCTCCATTTGACAGCAGCGCTCTTGGCATATTGGTTGGTGACGGTGATGTGTGTTGGTTTTCTTTTTTTCTTTTTTTTTGCTATTGCATCTTACTATCATGATAATTATTATTTTGAAATGGTAGAAGGAGCAATATCTTTTTGGGGTCAGTATTTATTGTGTAGGGGTGTGCAAAAATATTGAATCATCACCAATTTAGTATCATGATGTACTGAATCGTATCAGTACACCATGATACTAAATTTGGTGATACCATGTTGTTATTGTGAGCTGCTGTATTGATATATCACCAAGATTGGCATTTTTATTCGTTTTTTTGTGATCACATTATAATTTTGTTGCTTGTTTGCCACTGCTGGTAAATGTTTGGTTGTTTTTTGGCTATATGATACGATTTAAACTGTAGAAGTTTGAATTACTTCTATAACTCATTAAAGATGCAGACTAAGTACTAAAGTGTTTCATTCTGCTGTTTATTTATTGCAACACACAGTTTTGAACCATATTGTAGATTTTGACTATTGTTTATTATATAAATCTGCCCTTGGGTTTTGCGTCAGTGGCATTTTTATATTTACTTAATGGTGCATTGTGTAACTTTTCTGCTGGAGGGTCTGTCAAATGCTTTTTGCCATGGAGATGTTATTGCTTTGTTTGGAATGTTTCACAGTATGCCATTAAACCTTTCTATCTTCATGGAGATCAAACCAGGCCAAGTTACAGGTCAGATCTGTGGAAAGGCGACACCCACTCACAATTAGGTCCAGGTATTTTTGTGCTATAAAACCACCTGTGATGTAATAAATGTAAGGTGTAGCCAGGGCTCTACAGTGCGCCCATTTCACTCGCATTTGCGAGTAAATATTTCGTCGTGCGAACGAGGAAAATAAAACAGTCGCACCAGTGCGAGTGCTTCTGCAGCCACAGTAAGGAGAACTGCGCACAGACGTAACGTGACAAGTTAAACGTTCTAAATGTATCAAACATTAGGGGCAAACTCACACTAGGACTTCAGAATCGTGCCCAAGCCTGGATCACCCCTAAAGCGCCGCACGCTTTCCCAGCGCGAGCGCTGACCCCAGCGTACGAGCTCCGCATGTGGCCGATATCACTCATACGAACAAACTCCGCTTCAAAACACATCCACGCCCAGCTTCAACGAGGAGCGCCCCGCAGCAGAACCCACACGTCCCACCACTCAGTAAACACCCCCGGGCCGCTGGACTTCCTTCTCTGCTAAAGCGAGAGCTTTGTCTTGGTCTTGTCTCGGACTCGAGCGCATTTGGACTCGGTCTTATCACGGACTCAAGGTCTGAATACTGAGTGTGATCATATTTCATTACGGCCGCTGCAATAAACTTGCACCGGTGTGCGTGACCACGCGGGACGTCTCTCTGCGGCCTGTGCACTGGAGCCCGCAGACACTGTGCGGCCCGTCAGCACAGGTTCCGCAGCGCGCGGCTTGTCCACAGCGCCACCCTCGTGTACCAACGTGCGTCACAGGGCAGGTATCCCACCTATCCTTCCGCCTCACGTCAAATACGCCAATACTAATTTTCTGTCAGTGTCCGCACAGAGCAGACCCACAGCACACATGTAGGCTGAAGTTTGCCTAAGAAAATGCCAAATAACTCTGTCACAATGTGCGTTTAGTTTGGTAAATGTGCAGAGGCTAAAAACCACTGTAAAACCAGTAAGAGAATGTAACTTCACCTAGGAATTTGAAAATACAGGTTTAAAAATCTTACCTATGTTTTTCACTTTGAAGCAGTTTTGTGTAAAGTGCAGTGGAAGTTCTCTTAAAGAAGAGGTTCTTAAACTGTGGGTGAAGGTCCAAAAAGGGCCACAGAGTGTTTCAGTGCAGTACAGTTTGTTTGGCTTATTTTAAGTCTAAATATTAATCAGATAAAAGATATATTTAGAAAAACAGTGCGGTCATGCAGGAAAAGTACAGTCATAATAATTCTTTTGTTTTTTGTATTAAATTAATTCAAATAAGTTGGTGTGCGCAAGTTCTGCACTGCAATAATTGTTCGAAATGAAAAACTACTTGTGCCCCCATTTTTTTTTCTGTGCTCCTAAAATTTTTAACTTAGGGGCACATGTGCTCCTGAAAAAAAAAGTTAGCGTAGAGCCCTGGGTGTAGCTGTTGAACATCATATTGTTGAACATTCCAGGCAGAGCAAGCAGGTGACACCCCCCCAGTTGCATAGTGCACCTTTAAGTAATATATCAAACTTTCACATTTGTTATTGTGACTAGTTACTATTCACTTGTGTTGTGTCCAGGCGACATTGTTTTGCCAAAGACATTAACGATGGGTTTGGACACATGATGAACTCGCAGAAAGGAGAAGGGACATTTATTTGCGGTGGCCATTTTAAATCTTGTCTGCTTGCTTAAGTGAAATAAATAGCCAAGTATGTGCACTATGAGAAGACAGAGCTGCCAAGGCATGAGTAATAAATAATATGAAAAACGGCTAACATTGGCATAAAAGCATATATTTTAGTTCACATATTTGCTGTGTTTGCACTGTAAATGAACATTATTATTAACATACTGATTTTTGCACAGAAACCACTGCATACATGACATAAAATGAGAAGTTGATCTGTATTAGCATGTTTAAGTGCTTAAAGAATATTGTGCTTGAGCCTGCTAGTTATAATCTACAACACCCATGGCTCATTATGTTACAATTTGCACATTTTAAATCACAATTTTCATCTAAAACAACTTAAAAGAAACAAGTCTGCTGACTTTTGTGTTAGAAAACTGCAATGCCCAATGGGAGCTGACGTCGCTGTAAACATAATCACCACAAAGAGTCGGCAACTCCGATAGCTGCACATTATCCTAGTGAGCAATGGATTTTATTTTACCAAAATGACTAAGCGACGCAGCCGAATCCTACATGCATCACCAGTTAATGAAGTCGAATACAGTGATTGGCAATATGACGTCTTGAAGATAATTGCTTAAAGGCTGCTCAGACATACTCTAATCACTCCAAATACTTTAAGAGGGTAAATGAGAACAGGCTCTGAAAAGTCCATTTTGCTCAATAAGTCTGCTTTAACTATGACTGAGGTTTTATAACAATTTGTTAGACTATATTTTCTTTTTTAACCATCTATACACAATAGCCAGATGTGAATCTAACATCACTATGAGCCCATAAGGTTAATCCGATTTAATTCCATAAAAGTCTGTATAAAATGGATACAAATCGGCTACGCATTGAAAAATTAATCTTTTGCAGAAGGGTCAAGTGTTTTTGATTTTACTATTACAGTTTATCAATGAACCACCACTCCACTAGCTATTCATGCCACTATCAAGTACCTACCATTATTAGCTACCTAGCACGATCCCATTTTCAAGTCATTTTAAAACCTCTCTGAACCTGACTCCAACATCAACTTCACACCGCCAGGGTAACCTTTTTCATTTATTTGTCACAGCAATCCATGTTTGAAGAAAAGTGTTCTTCTATTACAAGCAACCACCATTAACCAACACCTGTGCAGCTAAGTGCTTCATGTAAAATCATGAGCCTGTGCACTAGGCCATCAAAACACCTCAGTCCAATCAGCTAGCGTGCGTGTATTGTTGATAATTGAACATAAATTACCACTTTCTAAATTACTGCAATCTATGTAGTCTATGTACTTCATATTGTATAGATGGTACACATTTGCTGTTGCTTACAGTGGTGGAATGTAACACAGTAAAGTAGTAATGTACTGTAATTAAGTGTATGTTTAAGGTATCTAAGGTCTACTAAGTGCATTTTAAAGTGGATACTTTTTACTTTTACTTCTCTACATTTGACAGTAAGTATCTGTACTTTCTACTCCACTACCTTTTTGAGCAGGACTAAACGGTAAAAGTATTTTTTTAGGGATGTAACAATAAATGAAATATAGTTGATTTCGTATCGTCAAAGGTCTCACAATATTATCATGGACCATCACAATACATATCTTTGCTCAAATAAATAATTATAATGCAGAAATAGCTAAAAAATCAGAGGGAACTACATAGACCATGATCCTTTGCTCCGTTTCAGTGCAGATGACATGAAGAAATAACTGTTCTAAGCACTTTGAAATCTTTATTCTTTGGATTAAGTCTTGTGAAGGCATTTTTAGAGGAAAAAGTAGCATATTCACAGTTTTGTGAGCCTTCACAAAATATTGCAATAAATATCGTACTGTGAGATGTATATAGTGAAAATATCATAAAGAGAGATTTGGATATCATTCCATCCCTAATGACAATAAATGTTCTACCAAAGACAAAGCATTTTAGAATGTCAGTCTTGTTATTATGTATAATGTTGTAATATTGGGAGCCTCCCCACCATATCGTGAGCTTTCCCAAGATATCGCAATAAATATCGTACCATGAGGTTCATACCATGAGGATGTCGTATTGCGAGACTTGGATATTGTTACACCCCTAGTATTTTTAGGGTGAGGGTTTAACATATTTATAGTTTGAGAAAACAAAAATATACAGATAAAAACAGGTAGGACAATAACTGTCAATGACACTGTTTCTGTAGAACAAAATTCGGCACACATCTTTATTAAAATCACTACATTGGAAGCTTTAGTAGACCTCAAAATCTCTGCAAAATACGTTTTCTCTTTAAGTGCATTTTCACTTTTACTTCTGTCAGTCTGCCCCAGGGCAGCTGTGGCTACAATAGTAGTTTACCACCACCGGGTCTGGAGTGAATGAATAATGCTCTGTAAAGCGTCTTTGAGTGTCCTGAAAAGCACTATATAAAACTGATGCATTATTATTATTATTATTATTATTATTATTATTATTATTATTATTTACTTGAGTACTTATTTATGTTATGTTATGATTTATGTTTATGTTATGCTATTATTTATGCAATTTTGCTATAAAAAGATGCATTCTTACTATGAACATGGTCGCCACTCCACAGATTTTCCTTGTACCTTGGTTTGGTGATGCTACTTGCTTGTGTTCATTGAGATAGATAAGCTTAATGCCATACTGTGGAACTTCCCAATAAAGCAATAACATCTCACAAATCTTCACTAGAAAATGTTTCACAGTGCACCTTGAAGTAACAAAACTGAGCACTTCTTCCACCACTGATTGTTTGTCAAAGCTTCCCCACAACTTTGCGCATCAGCACCTCCACGCACATTAAGCCACAGGGCCCTCCTCACAATAGCTGAATTGAGTTATGTACCCTGTCACTCAAGGTGCTAGCGCTACCCGTCGCGCACCTGTCAGTTTGTGTTGCACGCACGCTCCCGATCGGCCAGTCTGACGATGCATATTTCGAACCGAGGAAAGGGACTCAATTATGGCGAAGGTGAAAAAAGCCATAAACACAGATACGGCGGGGGTGTAGTCAATCAGAAGAGGCCAGGTAGCTGTACCCTGACGCGTTGCTCATCAGGATGTGAAGTGAGAGGCTGCCAAGGGGGTTGGGTATGATGAACAGAAATGCATTGGAAAATACTGCTTGTAATGATGATGTGGCAGTAACTGACTTTCCGCGGACTCGCTATTGAGACGATGGACGAGCTGGGATTGGTAGAATGAGTAGGAGGCGAAGAGGAAAAGATAAGCGGACACTCATTTGGGCCCATTCTCAGGCTGGGATGTATAGGACTTTAGCTCACACATTTGAAGTCCCTTGCCGACTGCATAATTTTACAAAGTAGAACATCATTTTCCCAAGATGCATCTGTTGTCCCAGTGCTCTTTGTAGCGGCGCGAGTACACAAGCTAGTTTCTTAAAATGGGCTGTTCTTCACCGCACAGATACGTACCTCCAAATATACCCGTCCTAACCTGAACCCTTTAATGGAATCCCCAATGGAAGCAATTTAGAATTATTTTTGTGTTGCATCTCGTCATGCAAAGCGCTCTGTTTATTCTATTTTCTAGCCTGTTATAATGTTATTTCCTCATCAAAAACATACTTGGAGTTGTTTTTTCTTTTTTTTTTCACTCACAGGTTTATCACACGCATATTTAAACTGAGTTCAGAGTTCCTGAAAACACTTTTCACCTTGTAATGTCATGTGGTAATAAAGGAAGTGCTGCACTATGTTTTTAAACCCCACCTTCACTAGAATCATTTGGATAAATTCAGCCCTAGAACTGCCAATCTCTACTGAACAAAAGGTAAAAGGTACCTGTTAACGAGAAAACTATTGCTTCATGACATCACAAGGTGGAACAGAACTTTTTGAGCTTTGGAGATGATGACAGACTAATAATAAAGGATTACACAAACTTGTGTAAATGCAACACATGAATTCCAAGTATGTTTTTGAGGAGGTAACAACATTATATGTAGTTAATATGATTAACTTGGGTTCAGGAGCAGGACCACGTCTCAACCGCCCTTGCCTTCTCTCCAGCGAATCACAGCTCACTTCTACCACACCTCAATTTCCCAGAAGCCGATTTGTAGCAGCGTATCCCAGCAACCTAGTTTGTCCCGAATAACTTGACCCCATCCTCCCAACCCCTATCTGTTCGCTTCCAGACATAAGATGCCTATGAGGAGGGTCCCGTTCCAGCTGGGCCATGTGAAGATTGAGATTGAACCCCCACCCTGAGTCTCAACCCAGCCGACCCACCTCATCTCCATATAATAAACTTGTGAATACATGACTAAAAGCACACGAGTCAATTTAGCATAATATAGGACTTTAAATGTACTTAACAACTTTGACTGTATAACATTTGAACCGGCAGTTTTATATGGTTCTTTAATGACAATCAGTAGTCAAATTCTTCCAGCTAAAAGTGAATACTGAATTTTCTAGCTCAGAACAAACCCAGTGTGTCAAAACAATGCCATAAACAGCATCTGCTCTTCAAAGCAAGTGCCTTAAATCACCTGCTATCTCAAACTGGTGAATGAATCAAATAAAACCACCCTGTTCATAATCCCTTGAAAGTCCCTGAGACTTCTTGTCTGCTATAAAGTCTTATTAATTAAAACTGGGAACAATCATGCAAACCTTCCGAGACAGGAAAAAGAAGGGCCACTTCATTGTCGCTTATTTTCATTTTTTTCTTGACAATAGTATTCTCATGAGGTTTGCTAATTAATAACACATCATATTGTGCTACTGCAGAACATAATTTGCAACTTGAAATACTTTTTAGACAAAATAACACAAACAACCAAGACACTGTTAGACTTATGTGTTTTGTTAAGAATTAGCAGGATGTTAAAATTGTCTATGGCCTGTTGAAAAGAAATATAGCTGCATTGCAGAGTTAATTTTTAGTTTTCTAGAAATACTCCATAAGTTCTTTCAAAGTGGCACTAACCTTCATTTCCAGGTCAAAACAATGTACAAATCTCCACTATTATAATATCAAAAGAATTCAGTTCAGTTTTCCTGCTTGTCTCCCTGCTTTGTCTAGAATATTCCGCAGCATAGATTAAACCTCCTTATCACAAGGGAAATAAGCAGGTTTCAGCACTACGCTACATTACACTTCAGATCTGTGGAGAGTCGCCCCTATTCACAGAAGGAATGATTGTGTTTTTGAATGATAAAAACACCCGTAATGAGTAAATGGTAGATGGAAATGTTTTAAGTCATACTATGGAACATTCCCGGCAAAGCAATAGCATCTCCATGAAGACAAGCAGGTTGCGGACCCTCCACCAAAAAAGTTGTGAAGTGCACCTTTAACAATGCGCATATCTCCACCATTATAATATTAAAAGAATTCAGTTGAACTCTTAAATATGAATTCTAACCTTTTACCTACATAGTCCATACAATCTCACATTTTGATTTTTTCCCGTTTTCTTCCAATATTCTGCACTTAATTGTCAATTTTCAGTATAATAAAGGTTGAATGTACAAGAAGCTTACAGGATAATCTCTTTGCTCGCCTCCTCATTGTGAAGTTGGCATCTCCTTCCGTTCTTTTGTTACAGAAGATTGAGACGCAGGTGTGGAGAGAATTGGTGACTTTTAAATTGTCCGCAGGGAGAAAAAGGAAAAAGAAAAAGACAGTTGGTTGTCTGTCAGTGTATGCCTCAATGCAATTCAATTAACAAGAGATTATCCAAGGTGTCCCGGCATCAGCCACTAAGCAGCTGGAATTGGCTCTAGCCCTGTGTAACCCCAGAAGGATAAGTGCTAAAATGTGGAATAAAATAATGACTGAACGCAAGGATGGTTATGCAGAACAGTTTGGGACTTCTATAAAAATGTAGTTGTAAAACTTGTGTCTTGCGCAGTTGGACTATTTGCATTGGTCTTTCCTTGGTCCAACCTTAAAGGGCAACTCCGACACGTTAAAGTCCATTGCTAGAGGTGGTCGAATACAGTCAATAAGCCAAAAAAAATGACACAGATCAGTGTTTTCTAGGTGGAGATCTCGCTGTGGTAGTGAGTCTGTCAAGGCAACAAACTAGCATAGTGAATTGGGCAAGTTCTTAACTTCCACGTAAAATGCCAACTCGATTGCCGATGTTGTTTCTAATCCCATTTATTTACAAGTGAATTATATTTTTTTGAAAAACACTAAAAAATACATTCCCGAACCATTTTCTTTCAACAACTTTCAGTTTCTATTGTTTTTCACTCTCAGTCAATGTAATGCTAAGGCTTCTTATAAAGTTGTTTTATAACATTTCCAGACCAGCAATGAGTGAGCCAGGCATAGCATTTTGTTTGTTAGACTCGTGGCTATGTTGTAAGAAGGGTTAGAAAGTGGTAAGCCTCTTCTGTGCAAATTGGCGTTTTACGTGGAAGTTAAGAACTTGCCCAGTTCACTACACTAGCTTGTTGTCTTGACAGACTCACTACCACAACGAGATCTCCGCCTAGAAAAGACTAATCTGTGCCGTTTTTTGGCTTCTGACAGTATTCGTCCACCTCTAGCAATGGACTTTAGCTTCAAACATGCTGGAGTTCCCCTTTAACCCTTTTGAGTTGTATACAAACTATAGACTGTGTACATAAATTGCGGGACTTCCGGGCTCTGTCGACTCTGGCTCCAATTGACTTTACATTGGAAAATTCTCACCCCTCTCTCTAACTGCTGCAGAACTTTTTTTTTTGTCTGAAAATGTTCGTATTAACCCACTCTAACTGATCCTGGTGTTTTTATTTAGCTATTTTATATGTAAGTTCATAAAATATTGCCTCCAAATTTGCTCCTTTAACTGCTACCATTGTGAGGTTCATTTGACTGGAGTTGAATGCTATGGTCACACGCCCTTAGTCCACGTCTTTATACAGTCTATACACACAAATTGATTTTTATAAAGATTTATAAAGATTACAAATGTTGCTATCATTTAGGGATCAGTCCCATTGTTGTTAATGCTGCTGGGTAATGAGCTTGACATTAGCACTGGCCCACAAGCCAAATGCCATGTTAGATAATATTGTTGTAATACATCTTGATCAATGGGGGAATTGTCCAGACCAAAAAAACAAAACAAAAAAATATAAAGATGCAATCAGACTCTGGTAAAATACTAGTAAATTACAAAATTGGCAGTTTCTTTCTTTCTTTCTTTTTTCTTTTAAATGGACTAACATTAGCAGCCATTGTGCAAAAAAGTTCACACCATTCCACTTGGACAATCAATGAACATTTCACCACTATTTTTAATCCACCTCTCAATGTGAACCACCAATTTCCATTAAATTTTCCCCACTAATGAAAATCGACTTTTCTCGCCAGCTTTCCCCACGCTCTCTTCTTACCATTGACTGACTCCCCAATCTAAACCTCACAATAACTCATCAAAGCATGTCTGTATGAACGCGATAACTCCCAGCATGCCCTTGTCAGTGCTTACATCTGCGATCCCCCGGCCCCATCGCGCAGCTGCACATGGCTCCGACTCCAAGCTAACCCCGCTCTCTAACTCTCTAACGCCTCACGTCCAAATCAATGTGGGAGGTGTAATCTGGTGCACGGCGTGCTCTGTACAGTGCAAACAGATGCGGAGCCGTGAATGAGCACTTAGCGGCGTCGCCCTACTGTCACACTGCGAGTGATTATTAGCCGTATTAGCGTTAGCGTCACATGCCACCTGATAACGCGCCACACTTGCACTCCGACGCCACCGACGCTTCCCACTGAGGGGCTAATAGCTCCAGCAGCTTCCTGTCTCACCCCCGCCACCTCTTCCTCCTATCTGTCTGCTCCCATCTTTCATTCATTTTCGAACCCTGTGGCACGTCGTAGTCTGCATCTGTGTTCTACTCCAGTCGCCTCTGCTTTATCAAAAACAAATCTAGACAACTACAGTTTAGGGCTGCCAACAGTATCGGCAATCAGATACGAATCGATACAACTGGTATTGAAACTGGATACTCATTTGCGCAGGTATTTATGCTAAAAAAGTCACGTTCACGGGTCAGAAATGAACATTTCCTGAATACTTTTAGAATGATCTGTATCAGAATAAGTATAAGACCACATAGACTACTAGTATACACCCATGGACCACTGTGGAACATACCTGGATGACTGATGGACTACAGAAATGGTCACATGGTAATATAAAAGAAATATCGTTGAAAATCACATTCTGTTGTCTAAAGAAAGAGCGTTTTTAATTATCATCGTGGTATCGTAATCAGTATTGAGTAGTAAGAAGCAGTGTCCATTGTACTTTACAAGGAAAAATCTAAAAAGGACATTTCTAAAACTTGCTCTATGTCATGTATTATTAGCCTATAGAATATTAGACGAAACCCAGCCATTGTGAACATGGCAACAGCCTGTTCAAGTGGAATATAAGAAACCTTGAATGTACCACATGGACCCACTTGAGAGCTGCACATACATCTGCTTCCCTCACTTTTTTCTTGTAATAAAATACCAGTTGGATTCCACAGATTTCCTTTTAAAAGTAATCAAAAGGACATTTGTTATTAAGTTACAAGGCCGACATAAGACAGCCATTCACTTGCAGTCTTTTTTATAGTGGACAATTACATTAATTTTCATCTTTCTCTTCTCCGCAATGCTAGCTTTTGCCTTGTACGTAGTTATCTGACTGAAAACTCCTTGGTGGGAGGAGGTGCACTAGTCATTTAATAGCCTATAATAACACACATACTTACAGTTCACTCTGTTTATTCATAGGCATTCATGGTTGAAACATTGTCATATTTGCGTCAGATTGCTTTAAGTTAACACGCAAATGAAATTACTGCAATTAATTCATCCGTTGCAGTGACATCCCGCTGGGGGTTCTGCATGTATGTCTAGGGCGGAATGTTCAGCCATGGTGACACGATCCACGCAGCATGTTTTTAGACTATTTAAAAGCTCAAGAATAAATACAAAATTGATTTAAACAACACATTTTCAGGAACCTGTGATCAATACAAGCATGAATTGAAACTGCAAAACTGTTGCCTAATGCTAGCTATCATGTGACTCTAATTTTATGTGTTGTTTAACAGCACAAATCAGCTCACCTATTATAGTTCCAACTAAGTCAGTACGTTCTGCTCAGATGATGTTATATTAAAGCTCTTATTAAAGCCTAACTTGAGTAACAACGCCTCAGAGACAGAACAGTGCCTACAGTTAGCATTACATCCCATAGAATGTTGATGACATCAGCTGCAAAGTATCAATAGACATGCTTCTGAATGTGCAGTTTTTTTGTGAATACCTTAAGTAAGTAAACTTTTTTGTCTGTGAGAAAATGGCAGTCTTCCGTGCATTTACAAAAAAACGTACCGGTAATATTCATAGAAAGAAAGTTTGTAATTATCCCAAGTTAGTCTTTTTTTCTCAACGCCTGACAGTGATCTATTTTCATTTTAGTTTCCCTGTAGCATGCCCTGCTCCACTCCTGTCTGCACCCTGTCCTCTGCTGAATTTACAACCCAGTCTGCCTGCTGGCATTTCTCCCTCCATTACTCCCCATCCCACTTCCCCTTTTGTGTCTTCTTCCTGTTCTGTTCCTCTTGGTTTCCCTTTTCTTTTTGTCATAGTCTCTTTTGCTCAAGCTCTGTATCAAATCCTGCTATTTTGTACTTGCACCCCAAACCTGCGGCTTCACTTCCTACAGCTGTAATAGGCACCTTCTTTTTAGACGTTTAATGGAGCAACGGAACAAAATACCTGCTAGGATTCTGAACGAGTCCCCAATTATGGTTCCCCTGAAGGTGAAGAGATCTTCCGCCTGGGCCCGCTGCAGGGGAGATTACAAAAACACAGGAAAAAATGTAAATAATTAAAATACTTAGCGGGGCATGTGAAGTCAATACTGAATCGATATAACAAGACATAGAACATTTCACTTCAATTACGGTTAACCCTGGTGCTGCTAGAAGTTGTTAGTGTGAATATGATACTTCCAATGACTGTCTTAAAGAGGCACTATGTAACGTTCTGGTTGGGGGTCCGTCACCTGCTTGTTGCTATGGATATGTCATTGCTCTGCCTGGAATGTTCCATAGTATGACATTAAACAGCTCTAACTTACATTTATTCAATTACAGGTAATTTTTATAGCTCAAAAATACCTAGAAAAACACACATTCTGACCGTGAGTGGGATTGCCTCTCCACAGATCTGACCTGTGACTTAATGTCCATGAAGATATAATGGTTTAATACTGTACTGTGAAACATTTCAGACAAAAAGATAACATCTCCATTTCCAAAAGCATTTGGTGGGCCAGAAAATTTATACTATACATCTTTAAATACTAGTTTTAATATGAAAAAGTGCATGGAATGTTTTGTGGTTGGATGTCAACAAAAGTGCATCGCAATGTTGACTCTAATTTTTTTTAAATGTAAAATTAAAAAGGATTATGAGTTATGTTTTACGCACACATGTTTGAATAATCCTTTATTATTAGTCTGTTGACATCTCCCAAGCTCTAAATGCTCTGTTCCACCTTGTGATGTCATGTAGTCATAGTTTTTGAGTTAATAGTTACCTGTTACCTTTATTTCATTAGAGATCGGCAGTTCCAGGACTGAAATCATTCAGCTGATTGTAGTGAAGGTGTATGGAGTTTAGAAACACAGTGGTGCTCTTCCTGTATATTTCCAAATGACATCATAAGGTGGAAGAGAGTGTTTTCTGTTTGAGAAAAGAACTATGATATGCAGATTTTGTGTTAAACTTGTGTGAATGAAACCAAACACAATTCCAGGTATATTTCTTGATGAGGAAACAACATACACCAGAAAATAGCATAATATGGGTCCATTAACAAGTTAAGTATGTTTTTAGTCCCCCACACTACTTTTAGTACAACCTATGAACGCTTTGACTCCTATGGTGCTAACCACTCTGCCATCTTGTACTTCTCTGTCAACCTTGGCCTATTTTTCTCTATTGATTGCATATTTTGATGACTAATACATTTCCCAGACCTACATTCAAAATGATTTCCCAAAAGTCAATTCAGTCTCTCTCATCGATCGGCTGCATGCTCCATATATTCTGTATCCAATAATGGTTATTTACCTTTCCTGTATTTCACTTGAGACTTTTACTTCCCTTCACCAAAATGTAATAAACATGATAAAAACTGATATATCGATTAACGTTTCTCAAATTACAGTATAGTACACACTTGCACAATGGCCGACTTATACCTATAACATGGTAGTGCGCTGATAATACAAGACCACATCATTGAATATAACCTGGCTTAAAGCTCACAAGAGTCATTTTAGTAGTATTGTATTTTATATTACCACGTGGCCTTGTATCTGCGTAATCTCTCAGTCGATATATCGATACCTTCTCAAATGAGTATCTATAGTTCCCATACTAGTTTTAGTATTGATTAGCATGCGATTTTCAATACTTTTGACAACTCTACAACATACACATGCATCCATCCAGTGACCTATTTCCACCTTTGGATCAAGCCTAGAAAGCGCTTGTACAAAACTGGAGGTTGTGACACGCTTGTTATTGCCCTGTGTTATTAATAAAAAGGAGTTGCATAATGGGGGTGGAATCAATAAGGCAGCTAAGAGGGAAATTAAACAAGCAGGGACGGGGCAAAGCAAATGACATGGTGTGGTGCCGACAGCATTATAAGTTGGCCTTTAATGATGGTTATTCTGCTGGGCTAACGGCGAGCAGGAGTAAGCAGAATCCAGAGGAAAAAATCAAAAGACCAGATCAGGCTTGAAACAAAGAACAAAAAAGACTGACCACATTCCTTTTATCTGCAACAATAGATGAAATATGAATGTGCAGAACAAGAAAGGGAGTGTACAGAAACCTCCCACCTTCTACTCTTGGATATTTGTCGTCAGCTCCGCTTTGATCCTCATTATGTCTCTGCACTTCCTGGTCTTGCTGGGTTGGGTTCCTATTGTTTCCCATGGCAACTGTAGGAGGTACATTTGCAGTAATGAAAGGGCAAGGGGGCATTTTACAGGATAGAAGTGTTTTTAATTCCAGACTATGAAACAGTGTGAGCAGTGGTAGATGAAGTACTCAATTTTGTTACTAAATACAGGGGCAAAAGATTACTGAAGTAAAAGTCAAAGTTTCACATGTACCTGTTTAAAAATGTACTTTAAGAGTACAAAGGGATTTTTAGAACAATTAAAGCATCACACTTAGTGAGTTTTGATCATGAATTTAGGGGATTTTATGTGATTCAACTGATTTCTTAATTTCTGTAGCTGTTTTTGTCAGTTTGTGTATTTGGTTTGCTCAAAGTTGGGGTTTTAACTGCTAAACATAAGTTTCAGTCATTTCAGCAGGTCTCAAACCATAAAGAAAATTTCTTTTTACTTTTCAGTCCAGATCTAAAACGTAGTCGAGTAGAAAGTACAGATACCTGCTCTCAAATGTAGTGAAGTAAAAGTAAAAAGTATCCACTGTAAAACTCACTTAGGTAAAGTACAGATACCTAAAAATTGTACTCAAGTATTGTATTTTTACTTTTTTAAATATAGAGAACATGTAGTGACGGCCCATCAAAAGGTTTTACACCCAGGGGCCCAGAATTTCACACTACCCCGCCTGCATTAAGTGTAAATTTAGTGTAAATTTCAGTGTATTTTGTCAAATTTGTGTGGACTTGAATATTCTCAGGAAAAAGTCTTGTAGTTGTTCCTTTGTGGATGTCCAGTTGAGGTGAACTTTGTGGCTTAAAGTCTGTATAAGGATGGTGTGTACAGACAATGCAAAGGACAAAGTTACTCCGGGGATAATGAATGGCCTTTATTTTAACCTCAAACTATTTTTGGGCCAGAAAACACTGTGTGTAAATGTACTTACAGCTGAACTATAGAATTAAGCCTGGGTTTAGACAAGGTCCTGATAATCTAATGTTAAATGGATATTACCTTCAGATGTGAACTCTTTGTTCTTTCCGAGTACTGCCAGGTCTACATCAGGAATATAACAGAACTATTTCAGGTCTAATCGAGGGTTAAACCAGGTCAAGACTACATCATTTCTACTGCAGTTCTAAACAAGACATTAAAGGAAGACAGAAAAGTGGATGAAATGGTCTTTACATTTGTCAAAGACAAGCTTTATTGATCTACAAGGGAAATTGGCTCACACATCACGATATATCATAATAACAAAAGAACAAAAGAGTAATGGTAATAACAAATAAAAAAATAAGTGTCAAAAATAGCAAGAGACTGGTGTCAAATAAGGCGTTTTTTTATATAAATGTATGTGTACAAGTAAAAATAAAATATATAAATAAAGTAATAAAGATGTATCCATATACAAGAGGTTGTAAATCCACCTGAAGGAGCTGTCATACACCAGCAGTACGCATAGCAGTTTGTACTTCAACTTAAATCAAATGAACAAATCAAACTTGTTTATGAAGGCCCTTTCACACTCTGCACGTAGCCCAACGATGTTTAAGTAAATCATCTAAATCATTACCTCACACCCAGCCTCCCACGACCACCTTTTACTTTACAAAGACGATTAAAAGCACACGCCCAGCCACACCTGACCCCACATTCAACAGTCACGCATCCCTTCATACAAGCTTTCACACTTCACAGATACACAGTGCAATAATGAACCGTTGAACCAGCCGAGGTAGTCTTCACTTCACTTAAAGGTCTTACATTAAAAGGTCCTACATTAGGCAAAGTGGACTCTTGTCAGCTTTAAGCCATGTTAGAACCTTGTAACCTCATCAGAAATGTACCTGGAGTTGTGTTTTGTTCAGTTCCACCTTGTGATGTCATGTTGTAGTAGTTGTAGTTGTAGTTTTCATGTTTTGGTATCGTGAGTGGGAAGTCCGTGGCTGAAATCATCCAACGATTACGCTGAAGGTATACGGAGTTTAAAAACACAGTGGAGCACATGCTGTATCTTTTTATTTTAAACAAACCAATAATTTTCTAACTTTGTTGTATTTTTATACTGATAAGATTTCAAGATTGTTTATTTGTCATATGCAGGTTCAACACAAGGTCGACAATGCAATGAAACGCTTAGGATGAGAAGAACCGTTGACTCGCTAATATTCAAGAAGTACTAATAGCTGCAATAAATAGTACTGTTAAAAAGTGTTTGCAAATACAAGGGAAATAGTAAACAATATAGTGAAAAATATAATAAAATGTAAAAAAAAAAATACACATAATAAAAATGTAAACACAAAGATGCAGGTAGGATTAAATAAGGTGTAGGTAGAGGGATTAACACTGCACTACACAAGAATGACTGCTTCTGTGCTCATTAATATTTTTATTTGTTGTTGTAATGCACCTTTTTATTTAGATTATGCATAATTTCAAAGGGTAGAAACAGTTTGAAACATTTTTAACAGATCTGAGCCTTGGCCACTTCTCTAGCTCGTTTGTAGTGAGTTCTCACATTGGCATGTGTTAAATAAATAATAGCGCAAGAGTCATTTGAATGGCTCTTTGAAATGAATGGATCTAAAAGATTCGGATCCCATAAAAAAACCCGAAGGTCCCATCACTACTAACAAGTACAAACTTACTATTTACCTAACTAAGTCTAATTGCTCTGTAAATAGTGTCTTAGTGTTTTTATCTACCCTTGTCTTCTTCACTTGTCCTTTCTTTATGTCCTCATCTCTCTTTCCTGTCCTCCATAGCTGCTACAAAATGCATTCATCGCAAAAAAGAGACAAGTGAATGGTACAATAGTGTGTCGCAGAGCATTTCAAAGTGTCTCACAGGCTTCGGGAGTGGCCTTACACACACCTAATGTCTCTATTCAAAGGAGGAGGCTTCATATTGTTTGCATCAGCGCCCAGCCCTCCGCAGCACAACAGGGCGCTGCTGATGGAACATGCGTTTTCATTGTCCCAAGAAAACTACTCCCTCCTGCAGCGCAAATGCATTCACTACAAAATACAGGACGGCAAACTGGCATTTTAGGCACGTTTATATTCAAGAATACATGTTATTATTGTGGCTTTGATTCCCTTTTAAACATGCTTTTGGGCACATTAGGTTAAGTATTTCAAGGTGTCTAAGTTACTATTTTCTTATCTATGTTATAATATTGTTTCCTCATCACAAACATACCTGGAGTTGTGTTTCCCTGCATACTTATTCAAGGTTCTTCTCTCAAACAGAAAACACTCTGTTCCACCTTGTGATGTCATGGGGTGATATAGGGAGTGGTCCATGCTAATGAAGCCATGCGTTTGTGGTCAGTTTCACCGAATGAGTCTGGTAATGATTTATGGGCTTAAAAACTGTTAGTTTGTATCTATGAGTAATAGAAGCTCCCAATTAAACCTACAGCTCAAATCTCATTGTAGAACAGAAAAATAACCACAAAATTTCCACTAGTGCAGAAAGAAAAAGTGCCCTTGATAAATACTGACAACCAAAAAGTATTGTCCCATCTCTCTTTTTACTGAACAATAACGAGTGTTTGGGCCTAGAGAGGCAACTGTATAACATGATTAAATGTGCACTACGTAACTTTTTGGTTGAGGGTCCATCACCTGCTTGTTTCTATGGAGATTGCTCTGTCTGGAATGTTCCAGAGTATGACATTGCACAGTTCTACCTTACATGTATTCAACTGCAGCTCGTTTTATCGCTCAAAATATAGAAAAACAGGCATTCTGACTGTGAGCGGGGTCGCCTCTCCACAGATCTGACCTGTAACTCGGACTGGTTTGGAAGATAGAAAAGACAAAACAATAACATCTCTATGGAGAAAACCATTTGACGGACCCTCCACCGGAAAAGTGCATTTTTTAAAGCTCATGTTACACTCAAAAAAGTCAATTCAGTACATTGTGTGTTCTTTTAGCAGTTGTCTGGATGGGAGTACTAGTTGTTCAGTTATGAGCAGTGGCTTGCTTGCGTAAATACAGGCTGTGCGGGCTGGTGTGATGTAATAAATATGTCTGGAGGTTGGTGAAAGAGATGGATAGCGCAGAGCAGGCAGTCACTCGGCTTCATCTGCATGGTGTTAGTACAACGCAGGTTATCTCCCACCTCATATTTCCACTATGTATCTTCTCCTTCCCTTCAGCCAGGCAATAAATCAATGCGAAGGTTGCTAGTACAGCTATAGGGACATTGTCTTAAAGGTAAAAGTTTATAGCCGTTATCTGTTAGAGTGATATAATGTCAACGTTATGTCAGTAATAAGTGGCTTGAATCCACTCACAATGGCATTTCGTGCTTGCTTTGTCAGACTTATTGAGCTCCTGTTCATTATTGTGGATGTAAGCAGAAGTTGTTAATTGGCTTGCATTGTTTACCAAATACCTTGTTGCAATCTAAGCATAAATACCCCACTGTGAATTCTAACCATCCTGGAAAAAAGATGGGATATTTAAAGGTCCAATGTTATGCAAAATTTACTCCTGAGCTTTAAGTCATGTTATAATTATCACAAACATACCTGAAGATGTGTTTTCTTTCATTCATGTTTGAGGAAATCTTTATTATTAGTCTGTCTTCATCCCCAAAGCTCAAAATGTTCCACCTTATGATGTCAGGAAGTGGTAGTTTTCAAGTTAATAGCTACTTTTTGCCTTTAGTTCAGTAGAGATGGGCAATTCTAGAGCTGTTTGTGTGTTAAATGTGTGAATGACACAAAACACAACTCCAGGTATGTTTGTGATGAGGAAACAGCATTATAACATAGAGATCAGAAAAAGATCCATCCATCCATCCATCCATCTTCTTCCGCTTATCCGGGGCCGGGTCGCGGGGGCAGCAGTCTAAGCAGGGGCTCCCAAGCTTCCTTCTCCCCAGCCACTTCCTCCAGCTCCTCCGGATGGACCCCGAGGCGTTCCCAGGCCAGCCGAGAGACATAGTCCCTCCAGCGTGTCCTGGGTCTTCCCCGGGGCCTCCTACCGGTGGGACATGCCCGGAACACCTCCCGAGGGAGGCGTCCAGGAGGCATCCGACCAGATGCCCGAACCACCTCAGCTGGCTCCTCTCGACGTGGAGGAGCAGCGACTTACTCCGAAGCCCTCCCGTGTGACCGAGCTCTCACCCTATCTCTAAGGAGCGCCCGCCACTCTGGGCGAGGAAACTCATTTCGCCGCTTGTATCCGCTGATCTCGTTCTTTTCGGTCATTACCCAGAGCTCATGACCATAGGTGAGGGTAGGAACGTAGATTGACCGGTAAATCGAGAGCTTCGCTTTCGGCTCAGCTCCCTCTTCACCACAACGGTCCGATACAGCGACTGCATCACTGCCGACGCCGCGACCGATCCGCCTGTCAATCTCGCGCTCCATCCTCCCCTCACTGCGTGAACAAGACCCCGAGATACTTGAACTCCTCCACTTGAGGCAGAGACTCACCCACCCGGAGAGGGCAATCCACCTTTTTCCGGTCGAGAACCATGGCCTCGGATTTGGAACAGCTGATTCTCATCCCAGCCGCTTCACACTGGCTGCAAACCGCCCCAGTGCACGCTGCAGGTCCTGGTTCGATGGAGCCAACAGGACAACATCATCCGCAGCAGCGATGAAATCCTGTGGTCCCCGAACTGGACCCCTCCGGCCCCTGGCTGCGCCTAGAAATTCTGTCCATAAATACAATGAACAGAACCGTGACAAAGGGCAGCCCTGGCGGAGTCCAACATGCACCGGGAACAGGTCTGACTTACTGCCGGGTAATGCGAACACAGCTCCTGTTCGTCATACAGGGACCGACAGCCCTTAGCAAAGGGCCCGGACCCCATATCTTCGAGCACCCCCACAGGGCACCACGAGGGACACGGTCGAATGCCTTCTCCAAGTCCACAAAACACATGTGGACTGGTTGGGCAAACTCCCATGAACCCTCGAGCACCGATGGAGGGTGTAGAGCTGGTCCAGTGTTCCACGACCAGGCCGAAACCACACTGCTCCTCTTGAATCCGAGGTTTGACTATCGGCCGAACTCTCCTCTCCAGCACCCTGGCATAGACTTTACCGGGAGGCTGAGGAGTGTGATTCCCTGTAGTTGGAACACACCCTCCGGTCCCCTTTATACAGAGGGACCACCACCTCGGTCTGCCAGTCCAGAGGTACTGTTCTCGACCGCCACGCGATGCTGTAGAGACGGTCAGCCAAGACAGCCCCACAACACCCAGAGACTTAAGGTACTGAGGACGGTTCTCATCCACCCTCGAGCCTTGCCACCGAGGAGCTTTCCGACCACCTCAGTGACTTGGGCCAGGGTGATGGATGAGTCCGCCTCTGGGTCCCTCAGCCTCGGCCTCCTCTTCGGAGGACGGACGGTGGGATTGAGGAGATCCCCAAAGTATTCCTTCCACCGCCCGACAACATCCTCAGTCGAGGTCAGCAGCTCTCCCTCCGCACTGTAAACAGTGTTGGTGAAGGACCGCTTCTCTCCTGAGGCGCCGGACGGTTTGCCAGAATTTCCTTGGGGCCGTCCGATAGTCCTCCTCCATGGCCTCCCCAAACTCCTCCCAGACCCGAAGTTTTGCTCTCTGCAACCGCCCCGGCTGCAGCACGCTTGGCCCGACGGTATCTTGGCCAGTTGCCTCAGGAGTCCACCGGGCCAGTAAGGCCCGGTAGGACTCTTCTTCAGCTTGACGGCATCCCTTACTTCCGTGTCCACCACCGGTTCGGGATTGCCGCGCGACAGGCAATCGCAGACCTTCACGGCCACAGCTACGAACGGGTCGAGATCGGACAATGGAGGCCGAGAACGGCCCACTGGCTCCATGTCCCCAGCCTCCCGGGATCTGGGAGAAGCTCTCCCGGAGGTGTGAGTTGAAGGCCACACTGACAGAAGGTTCCGCCAGACGCTCCCAGCAGACCCTCACGACACGCTTGGGCCTGCCAGGTCTTCCGGCTTCCTCCTCCGCCAGCGGACTCCAACTCACCACCAGGTGGTGATCAGTTGACAGCTCTGCCCCTCTCTTCACCCGAAAGTGTCCAAGACACACGGCCGAAGGTCAGATGACACGACAACCAAGTCGATCATCGACCTTCCGGCCTAGGAGTCCTGGTGCCACGTGCACCGATGGACCCCCTTGTGCTCGAACATGGTGTTCGTTATGGACAAACTGTGACTAGCACAGAAGTCCAATAACAGAACACCGCTCGGGTTCAGATCAGGGAGGCCGTTCCTCCCAATCACCCCTCTCCAAGTGTCACTGTCGTTGCCCACATGGGCGTTGAAGTCCCCCAGTAGAACAACGGAGTCCCCGGTCGGTGCACTATCCAGTACCCCTCCCAGAGACTCCAAGAAGGCCGGGTACTCTGCACTGCTGTTCGGCCCATAGGCCGACACCACAGTGAGAGACCTGTCCCTGACCCGAAGGCGCAGGGACGCGACCCTCTCGTTCACCGGGGTAAACTCCAACACGCAGCGGCTGAGCTGTGAGGCTATAAGCAAGCCCACGCCAGCTCGCCGCCGCTCCCAGAAAAAAGATCAGAAAAAGATGCAAACTCAAAATAGATCACATTTCATTTCTCAAGGATTGATCACACGTTTTAATGCATTTTAATATTTTCCTGATTAGATGAGGATTGGTTGATTAAAAAGCCCCACGCTGATCATTGCTATTTGCCATATTTGATGATGGTTTGATTAAAATTACATTCATTACACAGCTCTAGTTCAACATCAACTCCCACAAGATTAACTTTTGAGTGGTATGTCGATTTTTTATTTATTTTTTGGTTATTATTCTGTTCTCTGATCAAATTTGAGAGGGTTGTAGCTGTAGAGGGTTGAATTGAACTTCCATAACTCATTATAGATACACACTAACTATAAGTGTTGCATTCTGTCATTTATTTATAGCAGCTTATGTTTTTAATAATATTGCACATTTAGAATCATTTTTGGGGGAGTAATTCTTCTTGTTTTGAATGAATTCATTTCTATTTTAAACATGCAAACTATAAAACAGAAGTCATGTCACAAATAATGACACACAATCAAAAAAATGATAGACATACAGTACAAAAGCCACAGAGCTACATGCCCAAAAAAGAGTGGGAAGAAGTAGAATTTATTTTATCTAACTCCCTTTCCTAATTTAAAACTTCAAACTTTCATTTTCTTGTTACAGGTTAGTTTACATGGATTATTAAGAGTGTTAGAATGAGCACTTTTCACTATTTTCATAATTCATCTTTGTCATTTCTTTGGATTTCTTCTTAAAGGTTATGCAACATTAACCCCTGTGAGCTTTTAGCCATGTTCTAATGCTGTTACCTCCTCAAAAACATACCTGGAGTGTTTTATTTCATTCACACATGTTTGAGTAACCCTTTAGTTCAGTATTACCACATGACATCATAAGGTGGAACAGAGGGTTTTCTGTTTGAGCGAAGAACTCAGCCTAAATATTTGAGATTTGATTCCAATATTATCATTTATATTTACTTCAGCAATATATATCAAAATGTGTTATCTTGACATGCCTAGAGTTCACTTTGCTCAGCTCGATTCCAGCAGTACTTGCCTACCTAAGGATTCCTCATTTAAAAACAATGTGATGAAAAACAGAAGCCGACCAACTCTATTATCTTCTGAAGGAGATTAATGAATGTGTATGTGACAGCTCATTTATGCCAACGGCCTCAGAACACGGCTCGGACATATGAGTGACAATGATGTATAGCTTCTGCTTTCTGACGTACAAAATGATAAAATATTTTTCATTTGCAAACAGCCACATATGTCTTGTGTAGGGATGCACCAATCCAGCTTCTTCAGTTCAGATACCGATTCTGATACTATAGCTTTAAAGTGCAGTGTGTAACTTTTAGGGTGGGGGGTCCAGCACCTGCTTGTCTCCATGGAGATGTTATTACTTACAAAATGTTTCATAGTGTGGCATTAAATTCCTTCTATCAATCATTTAATTATGGTTGTTTTTTATTCCTCAAAGAACATGCACATCTACAGTGAGCGGGTCATCCTTTACACAGATCTGATCCAGATCTTGGTCTGGTTTAAGTTTAAAGTTTAAAACCATAATGTGACACATTCCGAGAAAAGCAATTACATCGTCATGGAGACAAAAATGTAGGCAGACCCTCCACCAGTTACGTAGTGCACCTTTTAAGAATCCGCTGATACCTGATATCAACCGATACCAGTGGAAAGACTAAAAATACACTTTATTTTCCTAAAAAACCCCCCCAAAAAACTGCACAATGTGTTATGTCTTTGTTATTTATCTCTCAAGTAACTACAGAACAACTTTGTATTCAAGGTTCAATCATTATGAGACTTTCTGGGCCGACTATGATCCGTAAATATTCTTATTAGATCAATTTAAAGGCCCAACCATGATGTCGACAAAAACAATATTTGGAGCTGATACTTGATCCATATATTGTATCCAGTATTGTACTAGCATCTCTAGTCTTGTCCAGGAATTTAAGATTTTGCATGTAGTGAGGCCTTTTTATCCCCAAAAGTGTTGCAGAACCCATTTTAAGCTTTGTCCACTCTGCAAATTTTGTAACTTGAGGAGAAAGTGAAACCACAAGCCAGCAACACTGCTACAATAGTTACCTCATAACCCCCAGGTCTTTCCCATTGTGTATCTTCCTGGACTCCGTGCAAATTTACTTACACTTTTGCTTTTACTTTTTAACATTTTTGTCTAACTTCCAACCAAATATGCCATTTCCTTTGCGAAACAATGAGCGGAAACCTCTCTGCAAACAGCCTGCGAATTGAATATAGTGTTGTTTTAATACCCTTTTCTTCTTATGCGCCGCCTGTTCCGAACGTTGTCAGATTTTATTGTTCAGTTTCCCATTCTGAAAGCATATAGCTAACTCTAAATTGGCTGTTGGATGGAAAGCCACACTTACTTGAACTCAAAGGCGAAAGCAAAGATACTCTGGTAGAAGTATGGTCGAATATGAACAAGTTGAACTATGGGCAGCCACCCCGAGCCACCAATAATGACTGTAGATACTTTTATTACACTGTAGTGCTGTGGGACTTGGTGTGTTTTGATTGGATAAGTGTTCAGAGAGTGTAACAATAGAAACAGGGCGAATTGCTGTATTAGAGGGAAAGAAAACAGCTAGGAGCAAAAGTTAGTCATGAAAGAATAGTCTGGTGATGGATAGAGTTGAGAGTGGTGGTTAGAATGTGTGAAGTTGTGGTAGTGCCCGAAAAACTATCTCTGTGATATCATTTTAAAAGCGAGTCGAAATCTGTCGCTCTCCAGCTTCGTCTAACCAGTTTTACATATTTAAAAAAGAAATATTAGTAGTAGCATCTGGCACAAAGCCAATATTTAAAGATCTAATATTATGCTAATTGAATTCTGAGCGGGAATATGAGCTTTAAACCATGTTCTAATGGTGTACCTTGGCAAAAACATACCTGGAGCTATATTTTGTTTCATTCCAACATGTTTAAGTTATCCTGCATTATTAGATTTCTGGTAGTTTTCAAGTTCACCTCCTTTTACCTTTAGTTCACTTGAGATGGCAAATGGCAATACTTATATACTGAAATTATCCACATCATTCTATGGAGTTTAAAAACACAGTGGCGCACTTCCTGTATTACCACGTGACGTCACAAGCTGGAACAGTGTTTTCTGTTTGAGGGAAGAACTAAACTAAAACTAAATCTGCAGGGTTTGTGTGTTAAATGTGTGTGAATGAAACAAAACACAACTCCAGGTCTGTTTGTGATGAGGAAACTACGTTACAGCATAGATCAGAAAATAGTGTAATATGTTCCTTTTAAAAAGACACAATAAATGTCAACTTTGCTGCTCCATTTGTTTCAACATTAATTTCTTGTGCAGAATTTAATTTGAACGCATTTCTGTATCAGTGAGTCTCACACTCAACTGGGCTCAGGGTCAAAAGTGCTCTTGTTTCTTATATAGTTTGAGTGAAACTTGTTTGAGTGGAACTGAACACTATATTCATTTTAATGTATTTCATTTGCTCACTCAGTTATTAAGGAGACAGTAGTATTTATACTACTGTCTCCTTAATAACTACTTCAATATGTATTTATACATATGCAAAGAAATAATATAGTATAGAGTGTATACTGTAGTAGTGTAGTCACAATACAAAGATTTCATTTCAAACTTGATGTCAATACTAAGGAATAGAAACATTTTATACTATTCATAATAATAATAATAATAATAATAATAATGATACATTTTATTTATTAGGTGCCTTTTCTGGACGCCCAAGGTCGTCTTACAACAGCATAAACAAATTAAGTAGGATTAAAACAAACAGTTAAAAGCCGACAGTTAAAGTGGGACAGTATTTAATTCATTGATTGAACTTTTGTATTGCATTTAATGTTGTATTTTTTTTAGTATTTAGTCATGTATTTGACAGTATTTGAATTGACTGATTGTATTTAATTATCTTATCTAATCTTATATCTATGTAATTCCTCAGTCGTCCAGGTATTTTCCATACTGGTCCATGAGTGTATACTAATCCATACACAAAATTCACATTTTTGCCTCTAAAGTCTGTATATGGTGTTTTAATAGCAGTATCTGCTTTGCCTAGTCAAAATCTGGCTGCCGGAAAGGCGGAGTTTGAAGTGTAGATACCTGTTAGACCAATCACACTATTCCTTATACCTCTAGACCTCTAGACCTCCTCCCCTCTATCTGTCTTTTCTTTAGTCCATTGTAAATGCCCAGTTTCCCAGTTTAACAGCTCTATTTGAAATGTGTTTGTGAAAGGAGTGTAGGTGTTTAGTCTCTTTAACCCATTGAGCATGCTGCTGCTACTGTAAACAATTCAAGTTATAGATGTTTTCCAAGGTCGTCATCTGTACTGTTTTTTCCCCCTCTTTAATGAATGGGGGATTGCATTGACTAGTTTCAAAGAAGTAGACCTCAACCTTATCTTACATCACCATAATACATCTGTGGATTCATAGACTGTTTTGAATCTGCACTATATTTTATGCATAACTCCACTGTCATAGTTTCTGAGCATGTATATAATCATTATTCCCAGACGAGCTTATTTCCATATATTCGGAAAAGTTTGCTGACTCGTGTCTGCTTTCTATTACAGCACATACAATAGACACTCGTCAAACAAGCCCCAATTTAACTTTTCTCTTCTTAAAATGTCCCCCCCCCCAGCCTCCATAGAGTGTGTTGTGGGTTTCTAAATAGCTGTCATGAAGACGATTCTGACCCCGGGCTTAATGAGCATATTCGCCAGACCCACTGGAGAGCTTGTTTACTCAGAATATGCTGTTTTACCCATCTCCTGCTCCCTAAGTACTCATGTCCATTTACACTAGTCTTCTCTGTCAGCACTGATGAATCCCGCCTGCAGGTGTCTTCAGGTATGCAAGAACTGTGTGTATGTGTGTGTGTGTGTCTAAGGGGGTAAATTATGCCGATATATAAAAAGCCGTGGAGAGCGTGGGAATCTGTATAGACAAGCTGACAGGATTATTAACCTGCGTGTACAAAATGTTATGGGAAATGTAACTCAAGGACGAAACTGCCTTGAGACAATTATCGACAAAATGGATGTCAACAAATTCCTGTTTGACCTTGTTTGGGCACTAACCAGGCGCTTTAATCTCACCTGGCAGCCCTGTTCTGTTGTTAACGCAACATTATTTTTAAATTCATCCATGCCACCTACATATTCACATATTCACGCCGTTTGAATTGATTTATGCGCGTGATCCCCTGTCAGCATAAATCACTTAAGACTATCTTAATGTGCCAACATTGACCTATAGATGTACAGTATGTTGTGTGACATGTGAGAAAATAGAAGACAGTGGATAAAAGGTTTCCCAAAGCACAAGTTTATAGCTCTGATCTGGTTCTTTATTCAGAACCTTTTGGAAAACACGGCATAAAAGCATGTTTTCACGTTAGTGTATTTCATTTACTCGCTCGGTTGTAAAGGAGGAACAGGTATTTCTTCACTGAAGGCCATGTAAATAAATGGTATTATTATTATTACTATTGAAAGGGTATAGAAAAGTGTATAGTCACAATAGAAACATTTCAATACTAAGCAATGGACTCGGATTCCCTGATGATTAAAAACATTTTTATATCACCCAGTGGTCTTATACCTGTGTAATGTAGGTTTCCATAGTGGTCCACGGCGGTATACTACTCTATGTGCTCTTATTACAGCTCAAGATTATTCTAAAGCTATTCAGCAAAGGTTCACTTCTGTAATGTCAATGCTACTTTTTCTAGTACAGATATTTGCTCAGATTAGAATCTAATTTTGTTATTAGTTTTAGTATTGGTTATTACCTGATTTTCTATACTTTTGACTCCCCCAGTGTAGGCTCAGGCCAACCCTAGTTTGTATATTGAGTAATTTTTTTTCATTTTTATCATCTTCCCACTACCTCCTCCTCTCTGTCCTGTTTACACATTCCAGAGACAACTACAGGATGTGTTAGGGGAACTGATAAACTGGAATTACCTGTGAATGTGAAAGTGAAAGTAGAGTTTTCAAATGCAAGTTCTGACTGGCCCCTGTTTATCTTAAGTGTGTTTAACAGTGGTGGGTGAAGTACTCGGTTCTCTTAAGTAAAAGATACAAAAGGTAAACAGTATCACATGAAACACTCGACTTACATTTTACATTTACAGGTACTTTAAGAATTAAAAAGTAAAAGTATTTTCAGATTTTTAGAACAATTAAAGGATGAAATGTAGTGATTTTGAAAAATAATTTAGCAGATTTTAAGTTCAGTTGATTCCTTAATTTTTCTAGTCGCTTTTGTGTATTTTGGTTTGCTCAATGTTGTGATGTTAAATTAAATGTGCTAAAACATCAAGTCTCAGCTATTTTAGCAGCTCTCACACTGTAAAGAAAAGTATGGAGTAGGAAGTACAGATACCTGCTCTCAAGTAGTGAAGTAAAAGTAAAAAGTATCCACTGTAGAAATTACTTATGTAGATATGTAAAATTTGTACTTAATCTTGTACTCTGTTACCTTCCATCACTAGTGTTCAACTTTGACATAGCTCCATGTTACGGTCAAAGTCGAACTTATAGGAGATCGAATATGGCTTTTAAGGTACACCCATGCCCTATATATACTAAATATTTTAACATTTACCTGTTTTGTCTGTAGTCAAAAGTTGTATTTTGTTCAATTCCTGCATGTTTCAGTATTCCTGCATTTTTGATTGTCTCCCCCTCGGACTTGCCGTGCTTTGAAAAGCCTGGATAATGCATAAAATATGACCTTATTTTAAAGTGAAAGCAGGTCAGACTGCTCTTTTTCTAAAATGCAGTTTACAGATTTGGCTAAAATCTTTCCTGGTTTTTCCCAAGTTGGACAACAGCGAGGTTTTATCATTTTACTTGGTAGCTGGACATGGACGGTAAATGTGACACAAGTAGACGTCTTTCTGTATCCCAACAACCACATTATACACAAATGCCAAATCTGGTCACAATTAATACTTTGCAGTTGATTTAACGTTATTTATAGTACTGTACAAACTGTAGCCACTGTATTCAGATAGCAATTTATTGTATATAGAATTTTATTTTATTTTACAATCCTTATCTTTATAGATCTTTATAGAGTTTGTCTATTTCTAAGTAATTCTGTACTTCTATGCTGCTACTGTTTTCTTACTGTTCTCTTAACTGTGTGTTGCAACACTGAAATTTCCCCACTGTGGGACAAATAAAGGATATCTTATCTTATCTATGTCGTCCACATTCCCTGGAGGTGTGAAGCACTACTCTGTTAGAAGCTCCGTTACTCAAGTTAGACTTCAGTTTGTGCTTTATTTAACACAGTCTGACCAGAAAGAGCTGCTTCAGTTAGAACTACAATAGATGAGCAGATTTTTACTCTCAACCGTAAAATTAGTCACAAACTAGAGAGCATTAGCCAACAGTGTTTCAGTTATTCGCTCTCACGTTTTTGTTGAAAATCAAACTCATAAACGGGACCATGAACACTTGCAGGCTCACAGGCTCCTGAAAATGTGTTTAAATCTATTTTGTGTTTTTTATTGAGTTTTCAGACTAACTTTTTTTGTCTGTGCTAGCTAATGCGTGCGTTGTGTCACCATAACTCCTACACATATCTCTAGTATGAATAGTTATAACTTGAAGGTTAAACTCAATGACTGAACGTGTTTTTACAGATAAATTCCATGTGATGTGAATGCAAGGAATTCTGTTGTTCATGGTTGGAATCGGTCTAGTTATGCCATCGGTGTTTTATTCACAAACTCCCACATGTTTGGTTTAAAAAAGATTCAAATCTATTATTGTAGTTTTCAGATTCGAAAATGCGATAAAGTCATAATCCCGGATGGGGGTTGAGAGACTGTTTTTACTATTTATTACATTGGACTTGGTCATGAAATATCTATGGTAAATTCACTAATGTTGAATGGTAATTTCTATAATTGATATGACCCCAGAACTCACCATATCACAACAACCTGCATTTGAACAATATTAATTTTAGCTGCCCTCCATTTGAATTAAAGGGCCCATATTATGCTTCTTTTTAAATATGTGTTATAATTAATATAGTAATAGTAATATTAATAGTAATATTATTTGTTTGTCGAAAATATTCCTTGTTTCATTCAGATATGTTTAACAACCTGCATTTTTAGGCTGAGTTATTTTCTCAAACAGGAAACACACATGTGAATGAAGGAAAACACAACTTTTGGTATGTTTTTGAGACATTAACAACATTATAACATGGCTTAAAGCTCACAAGAACCCTTTAGAAGACAAGAACAAGGACCCTTTAGGACCTTTAAATAATGCACTTAAACAACTGACATTTCCAGATTACTTTATTTCCTAAACACATCCACTTCCACATTCACTCACTTCCAATGTCTTTAAGCCTTTAACTGTCCCATATCTCAACTCCACCTTATACTGCCTCATTCAAAACTGCACACTGCTTGTTTACGTGTTTTCAGACACAATCACCCGGCTTCCCAATTATCACAGATCAGCGGGGAACAGCACCCGCGGGCCCTGGCTGGGAGGAGGTGACCCACTTTATCTGATGCCAACACCTCGGTTAGCATCCCAAATTGTGAATACTTTAGCTTTGTGCACCTCAGACGTCAAAACCAAGATTAGAAGATTTATTTTTGTCGTTTCAAGAAATATAGTGAATCTGTACCTGTGTTGCATTCACTGCCCTGGCCTTGTTGTTGTTATTTCCAGCGTCGCAAAGGTGGGTGTTGAACTTTATGTGCTTATCCGCTACGGGTGTCTCTGATGAAATGATTAGCGTGGAGAAATAAAGATGGTTAATTAAACGCGTTGAGAAGGAGGTGTGGGAAATTTCGAGATAAGGCGCCGAGTTGGAAAGGCATATTTACTACCTCACGCATAGACACAAACACGCCGAAAGTAAGAAAGGATTTGAACTTAGGGAAGATGGGGATGGAGGTGTAAATTGAGCGAGTTAGTGGTGTGGAACGAAGAGAAGGAGGAGGCAAAGGGAATAAGGGATTAATTGAATGCCTTTTTAATCCGTTGCTGAATCTTGTGTTGTGTGTACGTATATGTTTAATGCACATAAGAGTGGATAGAGCCTGGAGACTGAGGAGCTTATGGAGAAGGTCAAGCAAGGGCAAAAAGTTAAGGAAAGTTTTAGAAAGAAATAAGAGGTGTATTATATATAGGAGTATAAGAGATCAGATGAAGGAGTCAGGGATATACAGACCTAATGCACTATATGTTAATTTTCTTGTAGAAAGTAAGGCGCTAGGGTTGAGTGGTATCCAAATTTTGATACCCTTAGACCTTCTCAGCATTTTTCCGGGGTATACAGTATTACCATGACTAATTAAGGATTATTTTGTAGCTTGCACCTAAACCATTCAGAAACAGAATAGCAGCATTATATTTTAAGATGAGGCACAAGTTCTGATCAAACCAATCTTCCCCAGCGCGCTCGATCACATCAACATCAGCGCACATGCTGTTTTTATCAGCACTTACACTGTATGCAAATCAGCCATGCGGTTTTAAATTTTGTTTCTGTAAAACATAAACAACTGTGCGCAAAGCTGCATTAAACACATTATTACTCAAAGTCTATATTGAGCGGAGTACTGGAAATGTATGTAGAGCGGTGGTTGAGAGGACCAATCACAGCCCCTATGTTGCTTCCTCTTGTTGTCTGCATCGTTTTGACACATAGTTAGAAAATTTCAAAGGTGCACATCGGTCAACGAAGACTCTCCTCCGTGAAAGTCTGACTCCGCCCTCAAGCGGGGAACTTTCTCCTCTTCAGCGCGTCCCCTCTTGACTCTCGATGTTTAATAAAACATCTCCATCCCAAACTTTTTGGCTCAGCATCACATACGAAGTCTCTGTCACATTTTCTTCTTCCTCGCTGCGTGTGGATGGAGAAAGTCCGTGCTGTGGTTTTAGGTCCTTATGCAGATTTTTTAAAATAACGGTAATGAAACTGATACCGTTGCTACTTTTTGATACCGCGGGTAACCTGCTTGACTCCTTGGTGATAGATAGATTTAATTTATACTCTGGAGCATTCTAGACAAAACAATAACCTTTCCATGGAGACAAGCAGGTGGCTGATCCTCTACTAGAAATGTTACAGAGTGCGCCTTTAAATGAATCTATATTCATGACGATAAGCAGGGGATTGTTACTCTATAAATATTTTTAAAAAGACTTGCATTTGTTTAAAGCAATAGTTGTATGTAATGTAATAAACATATTATTGTTATACACAACCAATGACAAGTCTGGTCTCACCCTGTATGTATACTAATTTTTACATTTAATATATACAGAAGTCAGAAGTAAGTTTATGTCGCAAAGAAAAAAGTTAAATAAATCTACAAAATATTTTTTGACAAAGCAAAAGGTGGGACATTTGAGGATTTGAACATATATATTTTTTAATTCTTAGGAAAAAAATGGTGAATGAGCGGATGAGTCCAAACGTTTGACTGGCAGTGTATATGTTTAATAGTTTTGTGAGGACATTAAAAAAAAAAACATTACATACATGGCAAGGTTTTCTTAAATTGTCTCAAATATTTTCAGATAAAAACTCCAGTTGACAGAGCTCTCTTAGATTTAACTTTACGCCAGTTGTGAAAGTTTGGACATGTATTTCTACAAATTGCTGTTTTGGGCCCTTTTTTATTCCGACTCGTCAAAGTATAATAGGTGTCAATAGTTCAGTGGAGTTCTTTGTCTATGTTTATGCTTATGGCAGGACTAGGCATTTTGTATAGAACAGATATGGACAAATTGTACTTTTTGTAAACTGCATTTCTTGAGTCCAAGTGTCCCTTTCACTTTCATAAAGATATTTGCCTATAGATTTAGCAACTAGAATTGAGCGTCACAATGGCAGATGGTCTAGCTGTTGACAATTATTAGCTTTTGAAAATATAGCCATTTCTGAGTCAAAGCATGCCTCTCACTATATTTTATCATCTCTCATAATTTTGTGACTTTATTATGTTGCACAATGAAATTTACTGTCTCACTGGGGAAATATCCGAGTTATGCCCAAATCAGTTTTCACTTCAATATCGTAATAAGAAAATATACCTGTTATGAGTAGTTGTAACGGAAATTTGTTTTTAAATTACGATGCCACTTTGAACAGTGAAAGTTTTATTAAAGGCCCTGGGCCTGATTTTTCCTGTCTGGCAAACGCGATAAACAAAACTGGTTCATTTTAGGTTTCAGTGGTTAATTCCTCACTTATCTTATCCATTCTGAGCTTTATAATTATTCACCACGATGAGTTTATGAACATTTTTCTCAACTTTCAGAGGCACCGTAGCAACTAGCATGCTAGCATTGCACTTCCTGATTATCGGACAATAAAATGCTTCATAATTAGATGTCGACAGAACGCAGCAGTCTTATTTTTACCCCATGAGCTGCGTACACACACATATCTGGGGTACTGGGGCAAGATAGATTTTTCTCAAATACTGTGCAGTGGTCCCCCGTTTATCGCGGGGGTTACGTTGTAAAATTAACCCGCAATAGGTGAAATTCACAAAGTAGTCAGCTTTATTTTTTACAATTATTATATATGTTTTAAGGCTGTAAAACCCCTCACCACACACTTCATATGCAAATGGATGGCGATCTTTATGTGTGGGAAGGGTGAAGGCCTTAGTTATTGGTAGTTGTTGGCGCTGCTTTTTCTTCTGGGCGAGGTGATTCTTATAAAGAGACACACCACCTTCAATTATGCAGAACAGCCAATCAGGGCGTAGAACACAATGCACATCGATACACTGTTTACAAAAGCATGCAAAAGTGCACCAAAAAAATTGGCGAAACAGCGATACAGCGAAAGGTGAACCTTGTTTTAGTGAGGGACAAATGTACATAGAAAGAAAGTGGGTACAGGTTCTTACTCTGAATTAAAATGTTACTTTGAACAATGAAAGTGTGAAAGATTCATTGCCTGACCAGCCAGTCCCTCCTATATTCTGTTCTATATGACTTAAATGACATCTCTTGAAAATTCTTGTATCATTCAGAACAAAATAAACGACTTTACCTGAGATAAGTAATAGTTTGGTGCTTCAGTTGTTTATTCGGAGAAAATCCTCACTGTTTCTCAGTCCTTTTTGTTACTTTTTTCCTTTTTTTAGATGTAAGTAGCCATGTTTGTTTTTGATGCAAACCGAGCATTTATCTCTCTGATTGGTTAATCCGCCTGTCAGTAATGCTGTCTGAAATCAAAGGATATGGCTCCAGATCCACTCGTCTTCGTAAAGTTTTGGTTCAGGCTTGTAAGGTAAAAAGATTCATATAGCTTTGACAAGCCATACCGGCTTGTCAAAGCCTGATCCCGTCAGATCTCAGAAGCTAAGCAGGGCCGGTCCTGGTTAGTACTTGGATGGGAGACCACTGGGAATTCCAGGTGCCACAGTGGGGCGCCAGTGACAAAAACTGTCGTAGTGTCCTTAGGCAAGACACATCACCCACATTGCCTAGTATGAAAGTGGTGTGTGCGTGAATGGTGGTGGTGGTCGGAGGGGCCGATGGCGCAGATTGGCAGCCTCGCTTCCGTCAGTCTGCCCCAGGGCAGCTGTGGCTACAATAGTAGTTTACCACCACCAGATCTGGAGTGAATGAATAATGCTCTGTAAAGCGTCTTTGAGTGTCCTGAAAAGCTGATGCATTATTATTATTATTATTATTGTTCTTAATGTAAAGACTGAGTGGAATGAACCTTTTGCAAACAGGCAGGCGGATATAAGCACAGAGAAAAGACATGCATGACTCGGACACATAATAAAGTTTGAACAGGCCTTAAATTGGGATGTAGAGGATCATGGGTAAAACTGCTGAGGTGGAAAGGCCAGAGGAGAAGGAGAATAAGGAAGCAAGCTGGAGGGATTAATGGGAAGAGATTTGAATCCCGCCGGTCATATTAGGCTGAGTTATATTTGGGGTGCCGTGGGGGTGGGACAGAGGCACAGAGGTGAGGGAGACTCTGGGCGTATGAGGAAGAGGGAGGGGATTACATCTGTAAATCATTTTAATGACGTCTCCGCTCTGCATTAGGGCGCAGCCAGCAGGCCAAACAAACAGTGTGTAATTAGAGAGGGCGACTGGGAAATAGGGCCGGGCCTGGGCAAAGTCATTCAGCGCGAGGTTGGAGCAGGAGACTTTAGGGGAGTCTAATGGTTATGGGCCTCATTATGAAACATGGCAGAATCCAGGAGACCACGCAGGGCGCAGAGCAGGGGAGAGGTGTTCGGAGTCGCCATTACAAATGAAATATGGCAAAATTGGAGAACAAAATGGAAACACACTGCTTATGTCATTAAATCCTCACTTTGGATTATTTTATTTTTCCTCAAATATATAGTCAAGTACTTAAGTAAGATTTCCGGTGTGGCTTTTACTATTCTGCTGTCTGGGATGTTAGTCTTTTTCTAGATCAAAAAATCATCTAAAAAAACAAAAAATCAGTGTAACATTTCATTAGTGCAGTTTTCAGATCTGTTATAATGTTGTTTCTTCATCACACATATATAACACATGAACCCGGCATATTTCGGTGGAGTTTTTCTCTCAAATTGAAAACGCTGTTTCAGCGCTGTTTTTATTTTGTTTTTGTTTAAACTATTGCAAAAAATACTTCTACTGATATTCACTATTTGTATGTGAATCTAATCAACTGAAATGGTTACTCAAATATATCTTTGAATGAATGTAGCCCATGACTACCCATTCATAGCACGTTAGCACGTTAGCAGTGTTGAACGGAGCTGGATGAACCCAGGATAAATGATGAGAACACTGGTCTGAGTCGGCCTGATTGTGATCACAGTAATGGAGATGATGATGGATGAGTCGACACTGTTGTGGCTGTCAATTCTGCTAATTCTTAATCAATCCCTTTGCTTATTGACTGTAAGGTCACAGTGGGGACACGCCACTAATGCAGTCCAGGCACGGGCCATATGTGTACAGAGGAACTGAAATCTACGTCTTATAGGTGCCTAGCAACCACACCGTTAGTGTCGCTACTTCCTGTCCGAGTGTGTGTCTGTGGGGTTTTGCTGAGTCATGCTAAAATGAATGTGTTTTTAAAGATTGGACATTGGACAGCAAGTTGCAGGTGGATATGACATGTTAACAAGTCAACATGTTAAAAAGTACACAAATACAATGAATATTTCAGCGGAGGACACTTGATCTTTATGTCTCAATTATATTTAGAAAATTTATTTTGTCTTCCTTTTGTGGCCTATAGAAACTTGTGTTTTCTTCTAATAATTGTAGAAAGCTAAATAGCTTATTTACCTGACATGTTTCGGCAGTGGCACTTGTAGATGACCTTTACAATTTGTCTTATTAGAACACAACACAAAGTTTAACTTGTGTGTCAATGCTAATGCTAATAAATGGTCATAATAAAAATTACAACAACGCCACAAACGTAAGTATTCAACACATAAAACAATTAGGCAGTTTTTATTTTAATTAATAAAAATTAATAGGTTGTTTATTTTATATTTTAGGAGTTTAATAAAAGTGATTGTTAGCTTTGAGACACAGTGAGCTAACTAGCATGCTGTAGTGGACAGAGCCAATTACATGGCTGTTGTTCCCATTTTATTTGAATTCTTCTAGTATCTACTTCTTAGTCAAAACTGGGTGCTGTTTACGCTCCACATGTGAGGCAATAAAAAACAAATGTTCATTTGCATAACACCATAAACTTCCACACTATATTTTCTATGCACATTTACTGCCATGTACATCCCATAATAGATCTGAAGCTATCAAAGTGTGCCAGTGCTTTATGTTGCCTTCACTCTGCCTTCTGTTGCCTAATTTAAATATTAAACAGTGAGGCCAATTAAGGCTAAAATATGTTGCATGTTAAAATAGTAGGTCAACTACTATGATTAGCAAGCAGCAAATCGCCTTGATATGCTAATGTCAAGTAGCTTTTCCACACTTGAAGTCGGCCATTAGCTCAGTTCTATAGAACGGCCATTTACTTTGATAATGAATACAACCAGCTTTAAAATTCTGTATTTTTAGTATATGGGTAACACTTCATGATAATGGTACATGAGTGAACGAATTGTATTAAAAACTAGATAAAAAAATTCAAATGGATTTGGAATACTGCTGTCAATAGAAAAAAATAATAATAATAATAATCACGATTAATCTCATGAATGTCATAGTTAACTCGTGATTAATCGCACATTTTTGTCCCTCGAATAATCATTTTTATACTCTTATTGACTATTGGATAGGCCTGATTTGTGCAAATGTTGTTTTTTTTTATTCTAACTGTGTTTGTGATCGTGCTTGCCGCCCCAACGCTGCAGTACTGAAGGCAACGACGTCATCACACGGCTTTACATGTCGCACAGCAGAGCTAACGCTTTTAGTGGAGAAAATAAGTCCAGCAGCAGAAATATCTATTAATAGTGAAATAAATATGAGTCCTGCTGCGATGCAGTCCTCCGAGTTTATGGATTTAACAACAGCTCGGAGCAGTTAGGAGCAGAGGAGAGAGCCAGCAAAGCCTGTCTCTGTCACAGCCCTTATCGAAGGTAAGCGTCCCGTGTGTTTTTGAGCCCCTCGGACCTTATTTCGTGTTTTCCTTGTATGAATAACATCAGCACACCTGACAGGGCATCTCAGTTTTGTAAAAATGATTTTGCTCCCTGTTTACAGTCAGATCCTGTAGTTTTTCTAACGTTACAGCAGTGGAAACAGCTTATGAAATAATCAGTTTGCAATAAAAAAAAACTAATGGCATTTTTAAAATTAACACTGTTAAAATTGTTTTGCATTAACTTATTAAAAGCGCTATATTTTTGACCAGACTAATTGGACATGTATTTGGAAACATTCCCTAATTGCTTTATTCCACAAACTGCATGTTTAAAGGGCTCTAAAGGGTATTTTCAGGACTACTCAAAGATGCATGAATGAAACAAAACACAATTCCGAGTATGTTTTTCCAGAGGTAACAACATTATAAGATGACTTAAAGCTCACATGAGTCAATTTTGTGTAATCTGTGTTTTAACAGCAGATTATTTGTAAGAATTTGAAACCAAACCAAATTTGGAGCAACAGTGGCACAGATGGTCACCACATTTGTCCACCAATCTGAAGGATGAATCAATTCCCACTCTGACCAGTGCAAACTGCCTCTGTGTCCTTGGGCCAGACACTTTACCCACCTTTATGTTTAGGTGGTGTGTGCGTGAGGAAGTCATTGGTGGTTGATGGGTCGATGGTGCAGATTGGCAGCCTCGCTTTTGCCATTCTCCCAGGGCAGTAACAGCTGGCACTTTTGACTAGACTTTGCATCTAGTAGCTCTCCACTACCATGTGTGAAATGAATGAGTGAGGCAAAATAAAGCATCATTTAGTGTGTACAAAGTGCTCAAACGCATTATTATGACAGTAATACAGTTAGTTCTGGGACATCTAATGGGTCAGTAGTTTGATCTAGGCCTGTCAAAACAAATGTTGCACATGTTGCTGAAATAATAAAAGATAATATTGAAACTAATTTATGCCTCTGATACAATAACCCAACAGCAGATTTACACCACAAAACTATTCTAAATCTAAAATATTGTTAGAAATAAATAAATGAAACACTTCAATGACTCAAACAGATGCAAATTAAGTACTGAAGTAATTTAACCTTTTACAGCTCAGATAAACAAAAAATAACCTAAAATTTCCCAGTGTTGTAAAGATAAAGAACAGAGGATAAATACTGACCCCAAAAATATTATTCTAGCTTTTATGTATTGAATGATAAGTTGATATAGTAATTATCGTGACAGGCCTAGTTTCATCATATTACTTTGCCTTAAAATCAATATTATCAATAAATATTTGTATGTTCAAATATTTCTGTTCAGGACTTGTCAAAAGCAAAACTTTACAAACTAAATCACTCAATATTTCATGGATAAAGCCAACAACCATATAATCTTAAAGTACAAGTTAGCGTTCAACGTTGGACCACTATAATCCATGTAAATGTATTGTCCTGAAGACCAGACCAAGTTTATGTGTAGCATAAAAATGAATTAGAGATGCTGGTCCGGCTAGACAGCAGCCTGTGAGTCAGCAGTATGAGACCAGCTCAAACCAAATCTTATTAGTGAACAAGAGAAATGATCATCTTTTATAGACTTGATAATTTACACTTTATAGCCTAATCTTTAACTTTATTTGGTCTGACTTAGAGTTGGACGCTGCGTGATCCTCCTGGAGACTCATAATGCAGCAGTACTTTTAATAAATTCAAAGTAGAAGTAGAAGTTGCTGTTGAAAATTCTAATGTATGTCACACTAGATTTCGGTACTAAAGACTAGGCGTGATCCTCAAAACCGATTCCGCAACTGTAATTAATACTTAAACTGCACTATGACACTTTTCTGGTGAAGGGTTTGTCACCTGCTTTTATAATAAATTAGATAAATAAATTAGAGGTGGTTTTACGGTTCAATAATACTTAAAACATGCATTTTGTCTGTGAGCGGGGTCGCCTCTCCACAGAACTGACCTGTAACTTGGTCTCCATGAAGATAGAAAGGTTTAATACCATGAAACATTTCAAGCAGAGTAATAACATCTTCATGGAGAAAAGTATTTGATGGACCCTCCACCCGAAAATTTACACAGTTGTTAAAATTAAAACAACATTCTGTATTTAGACAATAAAGTGTTATTTTCAACATTAAATTATAGTACTTTCGTTTATATTACCATCTGGTCTAATATCTGTGTAATCCCTCAGTCGTCCAGGGATGTTCCACAGTGGTCCATGAGCGTATACTTGTCTACGTGATCTACTGTACTTGTTCTAATACATTCTGGTCCATTTTTATTCTGACTTTTTTAGTATCCATACCTGCTCCAGTGAGTATCTAGTTTCGATACTAGCCTTATTATCATATCTGATTTGGGATACTTTTGACAACCCTAGCAGAAGTCCCAGAAGTCCTTTGCGCTGTGTACTTGTACTCCAGTGATATTTGCAGTAGTACACACAAGCTCTTGATGTTTCTCTCTCTGCCTGTGAGCTGAGGTTGCACTTTTCACTTCACTTCTAGAAACTTTTGGGGTTGGTTCTGGCTGATAACTTCTGTGCTGAACTTAAACTCCTTGGCATTTTCTCCTTAGTAGAAGCAGGATTCACAAATGCTGCTGTCAGTCACTTTGGCTGTCAAATCACTGTAAGAGTCAAAGGATTCTTATAGGGAACAGGGGCTTTAACTCACTCTAAGTCCTGCCATTTTGAGATTAGTTTTCTGACACCAGACCAGTGCCATTTCTTTTTTCCTTTTTATATTCTAATAAAGTTGCACTCTCTGATTTCTTATTCATCAGGGTTACGCAGAAGTAACAATGCTACATGTGCATCTAACAGAAAATAAATTCAGCTGCAAGGTCAGATGGTTTTTTGAAAATTCTTAAGTTATGTGTTGTGAAATCCAGCCTACAGGCACTGAAAAATACCAATGCTTTTCTTGATAAAGAATGGACTACAATGCTCTCAACCATCCATGGGTTTTACCACATTACATCACAGGGTGGGACAGAGTGCCTAAATAAGCTTGTTTGAGTGTTAAACATGTGTGAATGAAACAAAACTCTAGCGTTAAGAAAATGTTTTAGTTAACATGTTAGCACAGTCCTTCTCAAATAGTGGGGTGTGTGACCTCGGGGAACTTGCTTTTTTTCCATACTAGAATAAAGTGTAATTGCACATCCACTACAATAGTTGGCAGTGACGCTCTCATTATCAGAGTGTGCGCAGTATTAGCGCTGTAGTCTGGGGGTTTTGCAGTGAGCATAAACACAGCACAGAACAGGAGATAAGAAGTGCAGAGAACAAACTGTATGTAAAGCGTATGCAGCGCTCGGATTCACTGTGACTACAGCGGGAAATGAGGCAAGACCGCTGTGTTTACTGTGTCTAAAAATTTTGACAGTGGACAGCGTGAAGCCAAATAAATCACTGCATTGCTTAAATACATTATACTCCAATCACGCTGATGAGCCGCTTGAGTTTTTTCAGCAAAAACGTGCCGAATATCACCAGCAATCCTGACGCTTTGTGAATACTCCTTCAGTAAACCAGTGAGCACTGTTAGCATCATATAAGGAGGAGGAGGAGCTGATGCTGCTGCATCATTAGACATGGTTTCTGTCACACTAGATGAAATGCCCCAAACTATAAGACGGACAATCATCTTCAAAGATGAGGAGGACACAGGAGTGGACCACAGGAGTATTTAAAAAATATAACCTTTAAGGCCTGTCCATAGCTACATCACCGTGGCAATTATTCAGACATTTTCTCAGAAATCTCAGAAAACTCCTCTGAGAATACTCTTCAGAGTTGTCACACATATAGATTCTTGGAGCACATTGTTATTTTTTGAACAAGACTTATTACATCTAGAGGCCTTTTATTGACACTGATACCTCTCCACTGTGCTGACCACTATGCACTGCTAACTAAAAATACTATTACGTTTCCAACTCCATATCAAGTCCAACTGTCAACAGTAACTTTCTGTGAAAACGTGTAAGTTTGCTAATTAATGCAGGATTTGTGGATCTTAGTGAAATCAAATAAATTGTAATTGTCAAGGTGTTTTGTTCAGCTATTTTTAGTGCATTGTGATCCAGCATTAAATGTTCTGTAATATATAAAATTGATTCTTGCAAGCTTGTATTATAATGCTGCTACCTGCTCAAAAACATGCATGGAGTTATGTTTTATTTTATGTTTGAGTATTTCTAGTTTATTAGTCTGTCTACATCCAAAACTCAAAATCCTCTGTTCCACCTTATGATGTCATGAACCGGTAGCTTTCACGACTTTTACCTTTCAGTTCAGAGGTGGGTAATTCCAGGGCTGAAATCATCCAAATGGCTCTAGTGACGTGTATGAAGTTTAAAATACATCATAGTGTTTTCTGTTTGAGAAAATAACTCCTAACACCTAAATATGAAGGATGTGAATTAAACAAAACTCCAGGTCTGTTTTTGATAAAGAAACATAACACAGATGAGAAAATAGCATAATATGGGCCCTTTACATAAAAAAAGAATGTCGCAAACATGCTAACGTTAATCATCATAGTTTTTTTTTTTTTGAATAATACACTTTAAAGGTACGATATCTAACTTTTCTGATGGATGGTCCGTCAAATGTTCTTCATGGAGATGTCATTTGCCTGGAATATTTCACAGTATGGCATTAAACTTTTCTATCTTCATGGAGACCAATACCAGACCAAGTTACAGGTCAGATCTGTGGAGAGGCGACCCCACTCACATTCAGAATACCTGTTTTTCTAGGTATTTTTAAGATATAACCCCACCTGTAATTTAACAATTGTAAGGTAGAGCTGTTTAATGTCATACTGTGGAACATTCAAGGTCGAGCAACGACATCACCATAGAAACAAGCAGGTGACGGACCCCCAACATTACATTGCATTACATAGTTTACCTAACATGCATCGATTTTTCAAGCACACTGTTATTGTTTGAACAAGCCTAATTACACTTGTTATTGACACTGATTCCTTCCACTGTGCTGATGACTATGCACCGCTAACTAAAAATACAGTTCCATTTCATGAGTTGAAAGGTTGGCCTCGCTCCGCCTCACCTGCGAGCTATGGGGGTTCTCATTACCGCCGAGCTAACAATGGTAATGATGAAAATGAGCGGTTACAGTGCATGACGTCAGCTCCGTCGCCCCCTGTGGCAGCCATTGGTCATCGCGGTGTGACCTCCCCCCCGCGAGTACATCATCCATAATTCATGCTCAGAGCGGAGGCTGCTCCATGCTGATACTGAGATGCTATCAGCTTTACAGTGTTGTTTGTGGAGCTGGGGAGATGCATAGAAATGAACAGCGAGGGAAGCGGGCAGGGGGGCTTATCTGAGGTACACTGGCCGCTGGTTTAGAATGGGTTGATGGGTTGAGGGATGAGGTGGAGCAGGTGATGGAGGAGCCTCGCGTTCTAACCTAATGGACTGTTCTGTGTGGCCTCATGTTGTGCTGTTGATGTGTTAGTTTATGGACCAGTGGCTCTTTTCACATCAACAAACCAAGCAACAAATAAAAGATATTGTTTTCAGAGTGTCACCAGATCTAAATCAGGGATTCAAGTCTACTCCAGGTCTATGGTTAAGACAGATCTAGAATACACATAGATAGTATATATAAATGGGCATACTTAGGGAGTGAGCAGGATGGTGCTTCCAACTCCATCGACTCTTTACATAAAAAAATGTGTCATCCATAAAAATGTGTTATGTGTCACCCGCTCTACATGATTATTTTGCTATTTTGTCTGTAAATAAATCCCTAATCCTAATGTGGAACTCGGCTCCAAAATCGCTCCTATAACTTCCAGCCTTGATGAGCTTCATTTGACTGGAGCCGAGCACTAAAGATGACATCAAACCCTCTTAGTCCACTTTTTATACAGTCTATGGGTATTCATCATTCCCACTATTTACACTACATAACAAGAAAATATCCAAACAAGGACAAAAAAGTGGATAAAATGGACTAAATGTTTCAACCCCACAGACTGAGGAGCTGTCCAAGTACTACCTCAAAGAGCTACACACACCACAGTTTGAGAAACCCCAGTTGCCTATAGACTCTTCCCAGAAATTACATGTTTTGAATAGTTGCGCACACGGCCTGGTACTGATACTAACGTTATATCTCATTAATTTTAATGAGGCAGCAAAATAAAAGACAGTTTGAAGTTTGTAGACAGCGCAGACAAACGGCTGCTGTTCGTAAGTTACATTTGGCAACGAGTCAACAATGATTTCCAGTGACAATGTGTAAGTTTAGTAATGTATGCAGGGTTTGTGGTGCTTGATTAAATAAAACAAATTGTAATTGTCCAGCTGTTTTGGCCTGCTATTTTTGATGTATTATTGTCTAGCTTAACGTTAAATTAAAAACAATGTTCATTTCATAGTTGTTAGCATGTATGCTCATGATCTATCTGTCATTATTGTCCAATTTAAATTTCGGTGTCCTCAATTTTCTCTGTAGTTTTTTTTAAGATCTAAATGACCTATAGACTTTATTTTTAGAACCATTGAAATATGGGAGGAAGCAGGGAGAGACATTCAACTAATTATCAAAGCTGGGACCGCTTCCATATTTGTTCCAGGCTCCAATTTTCTTTTCACAAAATCACAGTTTGTATTGATTTTATAATTACTGACGTCTAATGACAAAATCAATGCAAACTGTGACTTTGTGAAAACAGTTGAAAGCTTCTCCAACTTGTTTTCAGCAATTAAAGTGTGTTTGACAGTTTGGACTACTACTTTACTAAAACACTGTTAGAATAATTACAACTAACTATTTTGGAAAAACATTCACACTCTCTTCCCCAATTTGGCCATGTTTTTTGGTTTGAAATTTTGCACTAGGGATTTCCACTGTTCAACTGTTACCTAGAAAACCTCATATAAGAAAACACCTTTATTTTGCTGACATAATGTACCAAAACAATTATTTTCTTATGCATAAATTGGGCCTAATTTTTTGATAAAATTCCCCCCCGAGTGTGATGCCATCAATATAGAAAATAACTCTCTACTTTCAACATATTTTTTCATTTTTTCTTCACATATTCCTTCTTGATTGCTGTAAAACTATCATTTATCTTTACTATAATTATAACCCCACACACTTTAACTGTCTAGATCTGTTTCTACAATTTCCTCCCTTGTGGCATAAACATGACATCATAAAAAGTAGTGATTTTCTCCTAGTCCTTGAACACCAGGTCTGTTTAAGTGGCCTGCTGAGTGCACAGAGCAATTGGAAAATAAATGAACATAGCGACGCTTATTACAAGTTACTGTCTATCTCATGACCAAAGGCATGTCCTCGTGTGATTTCTCTCTGACCTGTCGCCACCGGCAACCTGCCCAAATAGACCTGCTCATTTGCACCACACAAACACACACGCTTTGAAAATTTTGTTTGTGAATCAAGCCAGCTCTCCTTCTTTTTAAAGTGTAAAATTGTTAAAGTGTAAAATGTGTCACATGCTTTTCTTCATGGACATATTATTGCTTTGCCTGGAATGTTTCACAGTATTGTATTAAACCTTTCTATTTTTTATGGAGAGACAACGCCACTGACAGTCAGAATGTTTGTTTTTCGGGTATTTTTGAGCTATAAAACCAGCTGTAATTGAATAAATGTATGGTAGAGCTGTTTAATGTTTTACTGTGTTTCACCGTATCGAATTAAACCGTTCTATCTTCATGGAGACCAAACCAGAACAAATTACAGGTCAGGAGAGGCAACAGTCAGAATGTCTGCTTTTCTAGGTAGGTTCTACCTATAAAACCACCTGTAATTGCATAAATGTAAGTTAGAACTGTTTAATTTTATCCTGTGAAACATTTCATTATGGAAAGATGCAGGTAACTGACCCCCAACAGAAAAATTAGACAGTGCACCTTTTAAAGTGTGTTCCCCTTCGGTCCGAATCTTCATATTCATACCTAGATGAAGGACTCTTAAAGGAAGCCACAGCTATCTGAAATGACTTGCCAGCATCGTTTTGTCTGTGGGCTTCCAAATGGAGAAAAGCTATTTCCTGGGCCTGTCAAGCATGGAGGTACACTACTAGATGTTTTTTTTTATTTTTTTTGTACGCAGCGTTGAAGTGTTGGCCAATGTCACGAGGTTTTGGAGTCTTACGGGTTGAGAGTTGCCGTAGCGATAGAGTTAAGTTTGGTGCTCACAATCACACTTCTCATAAAAGCATTTGGAGTGAGGCAGGTCTTAGTTCAGGGGTGAAAGTACAGTGGAAAAGTGGGATCACGAGCACAATCAGAACAGCTAGAGAAGGAAGCAGAGCGGAGAGGGGAGGAGAGCTTTGCTAATCCTTGCTTTTTCCACTCCCATCCATATGAATGATGGTGTTAATGTAAAAGTTTGAAATTGTGAAAGTTCCAGGGTGGAGAGAGTGAGTGGCAGAGCTGTTCACTGATGCAGTATGTGGAGAGGCTGTTGTTAAAGGGTAAAGGCTACTCTCTATCCGCTGTTTCGCTATAATTGGTTGAAATGACAGCACCGCCTTGGTTTTGGTCTGAATTAAGCAGTCAAACTTCTCAGGGTGGGTTGTAGGTGCTCTATTGCAGTAGCCAGTGCTCCAGTAAGACTTATGTTACTTCAAAATAATATTACGCTAAAGTAGTGGGCCAAGAAATGACTCACGCGAGAGTGAAAAAGCATTTGGGAAAACTCAATTTAGAGTAACTTAAACTGTAAAGTAACTGTTGGGACATAACATCTGATTTATAATGTAAAATAAATGTCATTGAGAGGACAATCTGCTCGTTTCAAAGGAAAATAAGAAAAACTAAATCATATCTGAAGGAGTGGTGCAAGAAAATCAATAAAGGTTTTGTCACTTTTAGACTTACACAGTAGGAAGAGTAACACTTAACATTCAAGTAAGTTAAAAGTAGGTTAAGTAGAAGTAAGTTCAAGAGTTAAATTTTTTCTCAGAAGTATGCTGCTAGAAAAGTACTATTTCTTTTAAAAGTTACTCAACTAAATGTACTACGCACCTCTGGCTTACAAAGAACACTTGGTTGAAACGAAACGAAATCTCAATTTGAATAAACGCAATTAGCAAATCATTAAGGCTGCAAATTTTGAAGTACCATAATTTTCGTGTTCTCCGTGAGCCTGCACCAACCTGCACTTTAGATTCAAAGATCTTCTGAAATGTGATTCTTGTACAAGTTGTCAGTTCATATTTCAGTCTTTTATTTAATTCTACTTGACACTTTTAAAATGTGAACTTCGCAAAGACAATCCCTTATCCTCGCAAAACTATTCTGTTCTACAATATAGTTAAAAAACACAAACTGCAATAAATAAATGGTAGAATGAAACACTTTAGTAGTTACTTATTCAACTGTTTACAGCTCAAAGCTTATTGGAGGACAGAAAAAAAACTAAATGTTCCCAGTAGTACAAAGAAAAAGTCCCCCAAACATTCTTTTAACATGGATTGAACGATAACTCAATATAGTAATTATTGTCTAGGTCTAGTTCAGTCACTCAGAACAGGAGCATCCGTGGTTCAGTCTAGTGGTGCTGTGGCAGAGTGGTTAGCCCTGAAGACAGGTGCGGTCCTTCCTTGTAGAGTCTGCGTGTTCTGTGTGGGTTTTCCCCTGGCACTGCGGTTTTCCTCATTAACCTTACATGCACAGTAGACTAATGATCTGTATAGATATTTCTGACCACAAACCTAACTCAAGATCATGGAGACGGGTCCCTGGGCGCTTCACTGTAATCACCCACTCTTCCTGAAAGGTTATGGGGTTGAAGCTTGGGTCAAATGCAGATACAGATGCATTTGCAAGTCTTCCTTAACTTAACTACACTTTACATTTATGAAATTACAGGTGGTTTTAAATAGCGTGAGACATTCCAGACAAAGCAACAACATCTTCGTGGAGAAAAGCTTTTGACGGACCTGCCACCACAAAAGTTACACATTGCACCTTTTAGTCTGCCTTAAAGTAACTATTATCTGTGCTTTCCCCAGAGGACACGGCCATTGTGTCCTTGGGCAAGACAAGTTCCCTGTCTTGGTGAATTATTTTGATTTAGGAATTTGATGTAATGTAGTCTCTTGTTGTCACAATATGAACATTTCAAGACTTAGACTCGATCCTCAATACAGACGCCGATACCACAATGACAATATAAACATTCTTTATTTAGACAATATAATGTGATTTTCAACACTGAATTATAGTACCTTCTTTTATATTAACATGTGGCTTTATATCTGTGTAATCCATCAGTCGTTGAGGTAGGTTCCACAGTGGTCCATGAGCATTTACTAGTCTGTGTGCTCTTATACTGTGTACTTTTAGTATCTGATTTTTTGTACTTTTGTTGTCAGAGAAGCAGCAAGCAGTTTTGGTTACAGAATAATTTGACTTTTTTTCTACCTATAACAATTGGAGCTATACAAATTTCATTTAGACCATTCAATTCAATATTTTTTTCTTAAGTACAGCTCTACTATTCACCACTGCCAGTTACTTGTAATGACTATTATTAATCTTCTCTCTACTTCCTTTAAAGTTGTTGCCACCTTGGGCTCACTTTTTAATATACTCACTTTAGAGCAGCTTGCATCTAATTAAGTTTTATTTACTGACCCTATGTACAGCAGTGTATTTGTTTTGGTGGAGCACTAGCCCCGGAGTACAAAGGAGTCATTTTATACAAAGCTCCTCATCCAAACAGTGACGGTGTGTATTATCATTAGGGCCGTCAGCAATAACGCGCTAATCGTGACTAGATTAATGCAATCCATAACGTGATAATTTTATAAAATCACAATTAGAGTTCGCCAGCCCTTTGTCCCTTCTACACATCTGTAGGCAGCTCCTCTGGTTGTTTCGCTTCGAACTTCAGAGCGCCGTGTTTCAGTAAACTTACAGTCGTGATGGAGAAACAGACGCTTCTGGTCTTTTGAACTATTTGACTTTAAAAAACTTCCAGACGCTATAATTTACAAGTCAAGAGTTAAATGCAGCCTGTGTCAAGCAGAGTTTCAGTACCAGCGAAGTACGTCTAGTCTAAGTTACCACCTCCAAGCTAAACCCCCGGGTGCAGCGACCGGAGCATCTCGGCCTAGAGCCTCAGATCAGACAAACTACCGTTTAGCAGAGTCACCACAGACCTGTGGATAATCACACGGCAAAGAAAATAACTACAGCATTTGCTAAATGGGTACGAATTGTTTTACATTATGGCTTTAAAACTGTCTTGAAATGCAAAATAACACAATTTTAAACATGCAATTCAATATGCGATTAATCGCGATTAACTATGGAATTTCTGATCTTAATCGAGATTTTAAAAATGAATGGTTTGACAGCCCTTATTATTATTATTATTATTATTATTATTATTATTATTATTATTATTATTATTATTATTATTATTTTCTACAATATACTAATGAACTGTAACCTGCAAAGATTGAGCAGTGTCTTTTTGTGAATAATTTGACATCAGAATATTTTATTGCATAACTTAATTATTGCAGACTATGGGGATATAAGTACTGCAATAAAAATAAATTAATAAATATCAGCAGACAGATGCTAATTACATCCAGTTTTGTACTAATTGGATAAAGCGTTGTGAAAACTCCTGAAATGCATCACTTGTGCTTTTAATAGTTAACCAATCACCATTTTATCCTCAAAATAGATACAAGATATAGATATAGATGTAAACTCAGTCGTCCAGGCAGAATCCATGGCAAAGGAAAAATTCAATTTGTCGACTGGACAAAAGTTTATTTTGGTCGAATATGTTTTGTAGCTCATCCAAGTTGATTCTTAAGTTTTGGTGAGAATGCTGCTGGACACCGCCTTATATCTGCCTGCAGGGAAGAGCTAACTACACTGAAACTACTCTGAAACTAACACACCTACTTGTTTACAGTTTCAGTTTATTAGCTATGCCTAACAAACTGCACTGAATGTGGGGTCCTATTAGCATAATCATTCAGGCCCCTGATGGGTGCTTACACTATCCCTATTGATTTCTTTGTCTTAGGTCTGAGGATGGAGTTATAAATGGGAGATAAATGGTGTCTGAGGCCTCCATTTCTGTTCAAGGATGGATTGTTTTTCCTAACAAAAATAACCTCTTTAACTCCCTTCTCAAACCAACTCTTTTTTCTTACTAAGATTTGTACCTCTCTATCCTCAAAGGAGTGGCCTGCGGCTTTTAGGTGGAGGTGTACGGCAGACTGAGGTCCACTGTTGCTCTCTCGTCTGTGTTGGTACATCCTCTTATAAGATATTGAATAAACGGACAAGAGAAGAGTTAAAGCAATTGGAACATGACATTTTAGAGGTTTTAGACGTCATCCATGCATGTTTCAATAAGTTACCAATAATTCCTGGGCCTTACGGTGGCTGTAAGATTCTGTCCAATGCTCAACCCACAGGCCTATGGTCCCACACGACGGCCACGGCTTTGGTCATGGACTGTATGAAGAAGTGGACTAAGGGAGTGTGATGTCACCCATAGCATTCAACCCTAGTCAAATGAAGCAGTTATAGGGGTCAGTTGGAAGCCAGGAATTTATTTAGGGACAAAATTGCAAAGTAAAAACACCATGATCATATAGAGCGGGTTAATATGAACATTTTAAGACCAAAATGAGGCTCACTGCAGCAGAGTCGAGCCTGAAGCGCCCCCATGTTCACTTCTTATTTGGAACATGGCGGCAAACGGGTTAGCTATGTCGATTTATACTCTGTGCCTTTGGTGCACAATGCTATAACCACCATAATAGACTTTGTGGGAATACATCCAATCCTTAAACCATTTTCAAGCCTTTATTGACTACACCACGAAGTAATGGGACAACCTGATATGAACCAAAACTCAGAATAACACTTTTTTCAATTAGAGCTGTTTGAACTAGCCCAGACTGTGATACAACAGCAAGCAGGCTACATAATGCCATAATGCTTACGTTGCATAGTAACGCAATCCTCTCACCTTCCCTCCCTCCTGGGTTTTATTCTCATCTTTGAATTACCCATGATGCAATTCAAGGCAACGGCTATATTACTTGGATGTTTATTGAATCATCATAAGAGAAAAAAACGGGTGATTATGGGAGGTGGCGGTGTTCCTTCTTGTTTTCCCTCCTCACCTAGACCTTTTGACAGACTGATCTCAACATTCGAAGATCAAAAAGGATCTCTTGCATTTTTAACACACCACATTGCTGTAATATTGTGTCAAACCAGCCCAGAAAAGCAGTTGCATGTGGGGTTAGGGGAGGGAAATGCTTCAGGGAGTCAAATGTTCTGAGCTTTTGTCTCTTAAGTTGAAAATCTCCCAAAGCTTTAAACGCAATATGTTTTTTGCCCAGGGCTCAGATGGGGCTACATACAGCGCACTAGCTGGAGCTACTTGACTGTATTCTTTTGCCCTTAATCCCAAACAAATCATTCAAATTAAGGTTCTCAACTACAGTGTTTATGTAAGGTGGTTTAGATAAGGTAAATATAGAAGAAGAGATGGAGTTTACTATAGTTTGATCTGGTTTTCTCATCCTTAAAATTTTGAGTTTAGTACAATTCATGTTACTAGACTAGTCATATTCTTCTCCTCATTGTGATTGGTTAAAGGTCATATATTACACTAAACTGTCTCTTGTGAGCTGTAAATTATGTTAGAATGTTGGTACATCATCAAAAACATACCTAGAGTTATGTTTTATTTTATTCACACATGTTTGAGGAATCCTGTATTATTAGTCTGTTTACATCTCCAACACTCTGCTCCACCTTGTGATGTCATGAAACAGTGACCTTCAATTTAATAGCCACCTTTTACCTTTTGTGTAGTAGAGATTGGCAATTAGACTTAGGCTTAGACCAACTTTATTGTTCCACAAGGAAAATGACTTTGACACAGTAGGCCACAACATAATATTATTATAATATGATTTAATATATACTATAAAATGGTAATAATAATAAAAAAAATAAACAAACAATGGCAAGAAACTGGTGAAAATGGTCAAACAAGATAAAAGGTATATGCAAATTTTTTTATAACTCTCACATAACACATAAAACCCATTCACAATATAAAAAATTAATCCAATTAAAAAAAATCATGTGATCAAAACTGTGAATTGATTTAGTTTAGTTTAAAATCTGGTCTTGTTCTCACCAACTTCACCTGTAGTAACAACATTATAACAGGTCTAAAGGCTCATAAGAGTTAATTTAGTGTAATGTAGCACCTCTAACCAAAGTGGTTTTATAGCCATGTTGATGAGTACTACTTTGTAACTGAATGAACACTCAAGAAAATACACAGTCTTGTTTTATGTTTTTGAAATGTTAAGCACAGAAGTAATTGTTTTGTTTTCTAAAATGTCAATGTAACCACTCAGACATGCAAATTGTTTCCAAGCACTTAGCGTATAACGTTAAGCGCTACTGTCTATAGAATCTTCCAGGTGCAGGAAAAGCTTCTACCGTTTTATGAGTCCAGTATTTTTAGCTGAACAAGCAGTGAGCAAATATTTAGACAATGCTCTGTAGAAGATGACCTTTTGCGGGTCAAATGTCAACAGATAGTTAAGCCAAGTCATTTAAAACCTTACGAGGATACGGTATTGACCTGTCTGAACTAATCCTGTGTGCAGCAAAAAAGTAACACTGACTAGTTTTGGTGGGAGGACAAAATAGTATCAGAAATGAAAGAAAAATCTGTATTTAGAATGTAAAGATGCAATATGTAACCTTTTTGATGGAGATGCATCTAGTAACAGGTCAGATCTATGGAAAGGTTTGATACTGTAACTTTTTTGGTGGAGGTTCTGCCACCTGCTTGTCTCCACGGAGATGTTTTTGCTTTGCCTGGAATGTTTCACAGTATAGCATTAAACGTATCTACTTTCATAGATACAAGCTGGAGATGCATCAAGTAACAGGTCAGGTTATATTTTGTTATATTCTTGTAAATTTGTAATTTTTTCTTCTTGTAAATTTGCAAATTTTGGTGTTATATTATAGTTTATTGTTTTGCATTTTATTTATTGCATGTTTAGTGTTTGTCTACGTTTCGCTCCAAGTACTGCAGCAATTTCCTAATGTTGTGAACCTAAAATTATCCAACTGATTCTAGTGAAGGTTTACGTAGTTTAAAAACACAGTGGAACACTTCCTGTATTGCCACATGAGACTGTTCACTGTCTGAGAGAAGAACTCATCTTAAAAATGCAGGATTTGTGCGTTAAACAAGTGTGAATGAAACAAAACACAACCCCAGGTCTGTTTTTGATGAGGAAACAATATTGCATAGATCATCATCATTAGAGAAAATAGTGTAATATGGGCTCTTTGTGACTGACCATTCTAATTTACTTTGTTGTAAATCATCTCATTTAACACCGACAGAATATTGCTGGAAGTAGCTTTCATCTGCGTTTTAGCTTTTTGGTTAGTCACCATGAATAACTTTCATTTCAGATTCCAAACTTTTAAAATACCCAATCTTCTTCCACCTCATTTCTGTTTAATGGTCAGCCTGGATGATTGCGAGATAACTGCTTCTCTTGATTCGATAGCGTCCAGTTTTAGAGCAAAATACCACATGCGGAATTTCACTGGAAATTCCTTGTGGCGTTTCTGGACAACATAATGAGGGAGTTATCATCAGTATTTCTCCCGCCCAAACTGCCCTGATACACTGTGCTTTTGAGTGACTGGCAAACACAAAGCAGTAATGACATATGTGCCACTCTCGTTGCCGTTACCATGGCCGAACCCCGCTGTCGTTGCTAGCTAGCGGCAGGTGGACTTTGAAAGGGCCTCTGACGATTGTGGCTGTGATTATAAGCTTTTGTATTTGACTCTTGAAGAAATGGTGCGGCTTAGCGAGCCAGTGGAACCTGCTATATCTGGGATTAAAGAGACACTCCTCTTTGACGAGTGCTTAGAGTAAAATTTATTCACGAAGTTTCCGATGTATCCGTGGCAAGTTGTAATGCGGGTAAGGTGGTGTTGTCAGAAGTATTAGAAATCAGATGCTGTGCTAGTATTGAAAATAGACACTCCTTTGAAAAAGTATTGATACTAAAAATGTCACAGAAATGATACCTTTAGAATGATCTTGAGCTGTAAAACCACATATGAGGGATTATGCCAAATGAGAGAATCACAAAAATCTGTGATATATATCCACTTTAAAGGTTCATTGTGTAACTTTTTGTCTGCTTTTGGTTGGGATTTCTATGGGTATCATTGCTCATTGCTGGAATGTTCCACAGGATGATGTTAAACAGCTCTACTTCACATTCATTCAATTACAGGTGGTTTTATAGCTAAAAAAAAAACAAAAAACACACTTTCAGACTGTGAGCGGGGTCGCCTCTCCACAGATCTGACCCGGAACTTGGTCTGGTTTGGCCTCCATGAAGATAGAAAGGTGTAATTCCAGACAAAGCAATGAAATGAAACCAAATTTTTAGGAGTCATGATTGTTGAAGGTCTAAACTGGAAGTCTCATATAAATTACATTAAAGGCAAAGTTTCCAAAGCATTTGCTGTGCTGCATAAAGTAAAGTTCTCACTAAATAGTGCACCTTATTAACCTTGTATAACTCTATAATTGCACCATATCTGACGTACTGTGTGGAAATTTGGGGGTCAACATGTAAGACTTGCCTACATTCATTATTTATTTTACAGAAAAGGGCCTTGAGAATTGCCACCAACATTCATTATAGGGAGCCATCCAATCCATTATTCGTTAAACGTAAAGTGTTGAAAATGTGTGATATTGTTGACCTCAAAATCATGTACAAAGCAAAGTGCAGAGTGTTACCTGTAAATATTCAAAGACTGCTTGAGTTGAGAGCAAACCACTACAATTTAAAAGGAACCTACATGTTTAAAAAAAACTCAGATTCAGAACCAAAGTTATGGCGCAAAGCATTACTGTGAAAGGAGTTCAGTTATGGAACAGTCTTGAAAAAGAAATCAAGTACAATGATGGCATTTAAAAAACACATAAAATCCAGTGCAATGTGTATGCATGAAAAAGAAAACTAAGGGAAGATTCTGTTTGCAATTGATCCATAATTGTGACTGAAATGAAACGTACTTATTTGAAAGGTTTCACAGCGATTATCGGTGTTAATGTCTCTAGAAAAGGGAAAAGGGGGCAGATAACATAAGATGACTCTTCTTTCTGCTCCTTTTCATTCATCTCTTGTATGTTTTGATATTGTGATCCTGTCAATGTCATTTTATACTTTATGAATGAAATTAAAAATAACAACAACAACAACAACAACAACAACAACAACAACAACAACAACAACAAGAACAACAACAAGAACAACAACAAGAACAAGAACAAGAACAAGAACAACAACAAGAACAACAACAAGAACAACAACAACAACAAGAACAACAACAAGAACAACAACAAGAACAACAACAAGAACAACAACAAGAACAAGAACAAGAACAAGAACAAGAACAACATCTCTATGGAGAAAAGCATTTGACAGCTACACAATGCACCTTTAAGCAGGAAAGTTGGCCAGCTGGAGTCTGCTAGTCTTCCTCTGGTTCACAGTCCAGGTTGCATGTTTTCAAGTTATTTTTGAGCAGTAAATACACTGTAATTGAATAGTTACAAGATAGACACGTTTAATACCATGCTGGGGAACCTTCGGGCGAAAGCAATTACAGCTCCAAAAGACCAGAGCCTCTACCAGAAAAATTACATAATGCATCCTTTTGTGAATTATAAATGCTGTCAACAAAGCAGATATTACACTGTGCTAATCTCAGGACAGGATACAAATGACGCCTTGACTCTCATCCACAGCGGGGGACGTACTATTGCCCTAACTCTGGTATACAACACCTTGGGAGATGTCCAAAAGTGCCCTACAGCTCCACAGACACAGCTCCTTTCTCTCTCTTTCCTCTCCTCTCCGTTCATTCATCCTCATTTAGTGTGTGTGTGGCGTGTTCACTAATCCCTCTGTTCTCTCCTCTGTTCTCTCCTCTGTTCTCCCCGGACCCATTCCTCACCCCATCCATCCTCGCTCCCCCCTTCTCTTGTACCCCTGTTCTTTTCATTTTTCACTCTGCTCTTGTTTATTTCCCTCTGCCCGCTTGGCTTTTCTCACCCATCCCTTCTCTATCATGGTCCCGCCTGTTCTCTCTGTCACACACTCGCACACACAGGCTCTCCATCTCTTTCTCTCCCTCTTCTGTCTTGTGTTTCTCTTTTCCTCGCCCCTCCTATTCCCTCTGTCTCTCCCTCTCACTCCTAGTGTGCTTTTGTTCGTGTCTCTCTCCGTTCTTCTCCTTTCCTTCCCCTCTCCCTCCCCTCTCTGAGAGTATCGCGGCTCTTCTCTCTCACGCCGTCCCTCTCTCCTTCTCTCTTTCCCTCCCCCTCGCCTCTCCTAGTGTATTGTGACTGGTCTCTCCCTCCCTCTTTCTTTCTTTCTTTCTTTCTTTCTCCCACCCTCATTCTCTCTCTCCCCCTCTCCTCTTCTGTATGGCATCTCTTGTCTCCCTCTCTCCCTCTCTCTTCTCTGCCTCCTTTCTGTCTCTCCCCCTCTCCTCTCCTCTTCTGTATGACGTCTCCTCTCCCCTCTCCTCTCCTCTTCTGTATGGCGTCTCTTCTCTCCCCTGCTCTCTCCCCCTCTCCTCTCCTCTCCTCTTGTGTATGGCATCTCTTCTCTCCCTCCTCTCCCCCCCTCTCCTTTCCTCTCCTCTCCTCTCCTCTTGTGTATGGCATCTCTTCTCTCCCTCCTCTCTCCCCCTCTCCTCTCCTCTCCTCTTGTGTATGGCATCTCTTCTCTCCCTCCTCTCTCCCCCTCTCCTTTCCTCTCCTCTCCTCTCCTCTCCTCTTGTGTATGACGTCTCTTCTCTCCCTCCTCTCTCCCCCTCTCCTCTCCTCTTGTGTATGGCGTCTCTTCTCTCCCTCCTCTCTCCCCCTCTCCTCTCCTCTTGTGTATGGCGTCTCTTCTCTCCCTCCTCTCTCCCCCTCTCCTCTCCTCTTGTCTATGGCGTCTCTTGTAGTCAATTATCCCCTGTGTTAATGAGCAGATAAATCTAATTGCGCGCTCCTCCAGTGCCTGATGGCGTCTCCCTTCGCTGCCTTCTCCTCCGAGCCCCCGGGACGAACACAGTTTTGCGCCGTTCACTCATTTCTCAAACCTTCTTACTCTAGGCGGGTTCCTTGTACTTTTTTTCAAACTGATGAATCCAGTCGTAGTTTTTGATTTGGAGGAGAACAAGACCTCTTTTTGCTCTGCTAAACCACGTGTCCATTTCTGTAAAGTTGTCCGTTAAATGGCCTGTACTTATTTTTTGCTATGTATTTGAGCAAAGCGTCTTAGCCCAGTACATACACATTGTATAAGCAGCTGAGGTCAAAATAAATCATCTGTGTACTGTCTCGATCTAATTAGAAAGTGTTTTTTTTATTTTTATTAAGATAATCAGGAAGTGTGCATTTGCATGCCATTTGTTGTTTGCTTTACAAGTCACGTCAGAACTCCGCTCTGGTCTCTGAGGCATGTAAAAAGTGGTGAATATTTAGGATGCTCACATAAGTGTGGAATAACTTTGGACCACTGCAAAGCACTTAAAATGAACTAGTTCTGTTCTGTCCACATTTTTTTAAAGACTCACTGTGTAATTTTTCTTGTGGAGGATCTGCCATCTGCTTGTCTTCACTGAGATGTTGCTGCTTTGTCTGATATGTCCCAGAATGACATGAAATATATCCATCCTGCATTTACTCATTAACAGGGTTTTTTTTGGCTTAAAAACTTTCTTAATGTGAGTGGGCTTGCCTCTCCACAGATCTGACATGTAACATGGCTTTATGGCGCCACCTGCCGGCATGATGCCATACTGTGGAACATTCTAATCAATATCTCCATGGAGAGAAGCAGGTGAAGGACCTGTTGTGGATTTTTAAATCTGAGAAAAATAAAACTGGAGAAAAGTTGTCTTCAATCAAAGAGTCTGGATTTATTAAAGCGATTGTGCACAATTACAGAGAAAATGAAAAAGAAATCTATCTGTCCCTCACGCAAGGTCCGTCTCTTCCTAATCTGTGCATGTCAAAACAAAAACAGGTTCTTATACAGTTTACAGACGTCATCAATCAACATGAGATAAAACATATGATAATATTAGTCTAAACACCCTTCGGAAGGAGACAGTGGTATCTGGATTAAACTGGGGCATTGATTAGCTGAACTCACTTGTACCAATAATTCTAAATGGAAATGAACAGAACAACTGATAGATAGGGACTGAACATAAGGTCTTGTCTTAGGAAGCCCAGATACAGCAGATCACACCACTGCCTGTGACCATGAGTAGAGTAGCACTTTGTGAGTCACTAGTTATCTAAACCCAAACAATACATTCTTTAGCTTGACAAGTAAGAAATTTCCATCACAGGACCCACTATGAGAAAAGTTACACAATGCACCTTTAAGACAGTAAAAATCAGATACAGAGCCCACAAGGTTGAATAGCTGGTTTTGAGCTCAAAACGGCACATTTTTATTTTCAACTGGAGGTGCTAAACAAGTCACCCAATGTTTTTTATTTATATTTTTTTGTTATACATTTTATATGTTTCACATTTTGCCATAAGAAATGTTTAATAATCAAAATAATAATACCTTTTATTTATTAGGCACCTTTCTGGACACTCAAGGCTGCCTTACAACAACATAAGGGGTGGGCAATATCTTTTGACATTTTTACATATCTTATATATCCATTTAATACTTTATTATTATTATATATTATTTATTTCTGATTTCGCCACTTCGCTTGTTTGGCTTCTTTGTGCTCACCTCCCCTCCCCTCGCATGTCTCATACAACACTGCAGCGCCACGACCATCCCGTGAATGTTCCCAAAGTTCCAACCAAATCTTTTCCACCATTTACCTCCTCACCATCAGCTGCACATCCTCTGTCACAGAGAGAACACTCATATTCCACTGAGAAGTGTCCTTTAGTCTGACAGAAGCTGACCGCAACAGGGCACGAGAGCTTTTCAGTGTTTATAGTTTATGCAAATTAGCTATGCTGTTTTTTAAGTTTTGTTTCTGTAAAACACAAATGTGCAAAGCTGAAATAAATACGTCACTATTTCAAACGGGCTCATGTGGCTCTATCATAGTTATGGTTTGTATGTTGTAAAGTTTATAAATGTAAAGTTTATTTCTGCAGAAGATTCTAATGAATAATCTGCTGTAGTGTTGAACTTGTACAATAGTGTTTGGAAACGTTCAGTTTGATCTGCTCAGTGGATTGTGGGATACCTCAGAGCTCCTGACCGCTGGGTAGGAACATGGATCTGTGAAAATAAGGAACCTCCTGAGCTTCCTCAGCTAAAGGAGCTCAGGGTTCTGGTTATCGTACTGTTAACAGAGTTAATGCAAACATGAGCTTGAGTTGAGTGAAAATATGAAATTGTTCCTACATGAACTGCCTCTTTGCACTTCAATAAAAAAGACCTTGTGGAATTTAGCATATTTGTTTTAGGAGTAGTTTTTGGGGGATTATTTTTCCTGTACAGATATCAAAATATATATCCTATTTCAAAATATAGCAAAATATATTGAGATATATGTTTTGCTCCATATCGCCCAGCCCTAGTATTACAAATATACCAAAAGTAAAATCCTGCTCTTTGAAACCACTGCAATCTTTCCTCTTCATACATTTCATTCAGAGTTCCTCTTCACACCATTTCACGCAGACTCCACACCACATACCACACACACACTGCTCCTATTCCAGTTGCATTACAAAACCCATGTCCATATATTTATTCATTTCCTGCTCTGCGACCTTTAGCGTCACCTTCGCTCCCTCCTCATTTTCACTTCACTCCCCTCTTCGTCTCCTCCTCCTCCTGTTTCCTACCCACCGTGCATCTCTCCGTCTGGCCGCTGCACCGTGGGGCCAGTAGTTTAAGCAGAAAAATGATAGGCTTAGAGGGGCTGCTGTGGCCTTAAAGAATTGATGGAGACCAAGGCCACGCGTGCTTTGTCTTCCATGCTTAGGTGACTGGATCTTTTGCTCATAATCTTCCCACTATCCACAGATTTTTATAGCCTTTCTTCACCAAAGCCCACACAGAAGTCGCGGTCAAAACTAAAACTGTAAGGGGAGATATGATGCCAGTGCAAAGGAATGGTGAAGTATTGATTGTGAGGAGGATTTATATATGCAGTATGTAACCTTTTAACACAGCGCTAAAAGCAAATGTGGCATTATTGACAGCAGTAGAAAGCACATTTATTTAACTCATAAACATGTTAATACTAAATAAGGCTTAATGCTTGGAGCGTTAAGACCTCTGCAAAGGCATTGGAGCTGTCGCGCAATCAAGATATCATGTCCCTAACTGCATGACAAGTAGGTACTTACTTGTAAAGGTGATATTACTTCAGAAACCTGCTGTTTTTTAATCATGCAGTACTTTATTCATAATTTATTCCCATATTACACTTTATCTCCTAGTCTTTTCTCTAGTTCTCTAATAACATAAAACAAAACAACTCCAAACTTACACTTTTTTGCTACCACTTCGAACAGGACATATTGTATTTCGTCATCTATTTTTCTCACTTTTTAAATTAACAATCCTGACCCTGCAGAAGTAGAACCCCCACAGCCTTGGCCCACAACCAAAATGAGGCATCCCACCACTTTGAACTATAAAAATGCTTACGACAGGCACAAAGAATGACTTACCTTGTGCCAAATCACCTCGTCCCTGTAATGCACACGTTTTAAATGGCTGCCAGCGCTATTTGAACCCCCTATTGAATCGCAGTTAGCTTTTCTGGCATTGTTAGCTTAAATAATGACACCACTTAAACTTATTGTCAAACTGTGTAGTCATTGAAAACATGGGCTCAGAAAATATCAATTATGCTCTATAGAAATGCTGCCAGTTTTACTAAAGAAGTGCAAAGTGATGCAGCCTCCTACCACTCTGGTGAAGTGTGCCAAGGATTTACTGTGGCCTCAGACTATCCGGCAGCTAATGACTGTTCACCAGTAATTTTTTTTTTCTTTTTGCCAAATTAAAAACAAAACAACATACTGAACACTGATCTATTATATGAATGTGTCCGATATATCCTCCTGGGACCTGAAGAAAAAATTTTTACTGTAATATATAGATATATATTTTGTGATTTTCTATCTATTTGGAGGTAAATGAACACTGTAGCATTTAGATTTTGTTCATTTTATTTTTATTTATAATTTTGTAGCATGTCCTCTGTAATGGACGCTGGATTTTGGTGTTAAATCCACGTGAAGTTACCAACCTAACAAAAACAACTTTTCTGATGAGCAACATCTGTGACAAGCTTCTACGGTTGCCTCAAAAGGTTTTTAGATTCCCTTGGACATGATACTACCCTATAATCCCCCAGCCCCATTTAGGCAGAGGAACCCAGTCCCCGCATTAAGAGTTTATCTCAAAACACTTAAAAGATCGACTGGTTAACTCAATGTCCACTATAAAGGACACAAATGAATGGGCCGGGTCTCAGGATATGCACAGAATGAATGTTTGGGGATTTGAACCCTTCTCTCTACATAAACATCATTTCAGCTCCAGCAGATAAACACGGTTGTTGTGTCCTTCGGCAAGACGCTTAACTCATCTGAGTGCCTGCGTACATTGCATATATGAGTGTGTGAGTGAATGGGTGAGTGGTTCCTTGATGGAAAGTGCTTTGAGTGCCTTGAGATGGAAAAGAGCTGTATAAAAATGTGACTATTTACCATTAACGGTGTTCCTTGACCATTAGCTTACTCAGAGTTGTATTTTGTTTGGTACATGCGTGTTTGAGTAATCCTGTAGTGCCCTGCATTTGAAACTGGAACGCTCATGAAATTGCTGTTTTCACCTGCCCCTTATCCCCGCCCATTGCTCTTGATTTACTAATTGCAATTATTCAAACAATCTAGTCCTTAGGTCATATATGTGGGATTCAAAAACACTATAGATTTTGAAAAAAAAAAAACCAAACATCTGCTTGTTGGTGAGTTCTTTTCTCAAACTGGAAACACTTCATGAAGTAATACAGGTGCTCTACTGCGTTTTTAAGCACACACCTTCACTAGACCCTAGGACGAGTACACTGCAGATGCTAATGGGGATCAAAGTAAAGAATAAACAACAATAATCAACTAGAAGCATTTGCATAATTTTAGCCCTGAAATTTGCTGTCTCTTCCAAACTAAAGGTAAATTGTAGCTGTTAACTTGGAAGGTATTGCTTCATGACATCACAGGGAATAGAGCATTTTGAACTTTAAGTAACCCTTTATTTTTAGTCTGTCTACATCTCCAAACGTGTGAATTAAAGTTTAGTTTATTTATTTAATGAGACAGGGACAGTGCACAATATACATTAACCTTAGCAGGAGAGATGCTTTGTACTAGGTTGTAGCGCCAGTGCTAATTTCCACCTGCAGTCCCTGGGCAGGTTGATGTTCTAGTTCATACAATCAAACGTACAAAGAGAATGTCTTTATAATGACCGGAACATCATAACAATCCTGTAACAACGTTCTAACATGGCTGAAAGCTCAGCACATTTTTCCTAATATAGGAATAATGATCTTGACAGTCCATGAAGTGGCCTTATGGTCTTAGCAGAGTCCACAACAAGGTGAAAAGCGATGGATCAACACTTGATAATGCGCGTGGGCGGTCTGGCAACCGAGGCCATCTTATTGACATAATTGATATGGGAGGGATGACAGGGCCACAGTAATGACAAACATTACACAGCAGCAGTAAGCGCTATGGAGATGGACCCTGAATCAGCTTGTTCAGGCGCCCAAGGGTCACTCTGACTTATATGAAGTGCTTGTCACTGTTGGAGACAAAGTTGGCCGTACTGTGAGGAGGTTTCAGGAGACTGAGAATGAAGAGCCTCACAAATAGGGGAAGATAATTGGAAGCTATACATCACAGGACATTTAGTTGTCAAAACGGTGTTGGCGAGCACTAAACAAAAAGTTGATGACAGTAAGCCAATACTGTAGTCAAATTGCAGAGTTTTTACCTCCCACAGTTATCGATCAAGTTGGGTTTGGATATATATTTTACTTGTAAAGATATTTGTCCTCTGCATTTGACCCATTCTTTAATACCGCTGGGGCAAGCTCTCAGGAGTTTTTGGTGATGCAGCACCATGGGAGATCATCTTCATCATCTTCAGAGCTTGAGCTTGGCTTGGTCATGACTGCCTAGCAAGTGAACTGGGTAACTAGGCATGGTTTAGAGCAGGGTCACCAAACTTTTTCCTCTGGGGGCCACATTATCGCTACTGACTGTGATTGGGGACTGGGGTCAGGCTGACCGTATAATTATATGACCCAGACCAAAATTACACCAGCCTCACTGTGTATTAGAAATGACCAGCCCGTCTACAGTACTATATCAACACAGAATTCCTGGCACATATTTGTTTATCATTACTAGTGGTTTACAAAAGTAGTAAATACTTCACCCTTTGTTTTAATTTGAAATACCACAGATATTGCATTTATTTATTTTCTCGTGCGTTGACTGTCACTGTTTGATCTTGAACTTGTCAGGTGATAAAAAATAAGTCATATAATTATTTAAATATAAATACTTCATATAAATATCTTTTTTTATTGAAAAAATCAACAAAATACAAGATGCAGACATGTTATTATTTGCCAAAAAGTAATAACAAAAAAAGCCATGACAACTTTTGAAGATCAAGTAGTGGGGAGCCAGAAAAAGGGGCGTGGTGGCCCGGATTTGGCCCGCGGGCCTTAGTTTGATGACCCCTCTTTTAGAGTAATTGTTCAGCTCAAGTTAAAAAAATAGTCAAATAGGCAAAGATGCTGATGCTCAAAATGTAGCTTGATGGGGAGCATATAGGACTGTCACAAAAACAAAATTTGAAGTGCGATATATTGCTACAAAAATGTACTGCGATAAACGAGAATATTGAAACTACATTCTGTCACTGACACAGTAACAATAATGCAAGATAATCCCAGTAAACCATTTTAAATAGAGAATATCATTAAGAGGCACGAGCTCCAACAAATCCATAGCAAAACAAACCAATAATCAGCCATAGAAGTTAGTTATTTAACTCTTTACAGCTCATTATAATTTTACAACAAAAATACCCAACATTTTCCCACTTTTACAAAGAAAATGTACACAGGATAAATATTGAGCCCCAAATCATATATTAAAAGTTGATATAGTCATTATCGTGGCAGGCCTAGTAGCATGATGTAAAGTAGACTATCTTACATTTATTCACTTACATCTGCATTCTTACTCTCCACAGATCTGACTTTACCTGGTGGTGCCATCTGCTTGTTTCATTGAAGATGGATATATTTAATGCCATCCTGTGGAATATTCCAGACAAGGAAATAATATCTCCACAAAGACAAGCAGATAGCGGAAGTTACGCTGTGTACCTTTAAATGTAATGGTGGATGTTTTAAAGTGCACATGCCATGAAATTTAATGATTATAGAACACATTTACAAATCAAAATCTTGCTCAATCAATTTAATCTGGCCTGTGATAATAATTCCGAAAGTGTCTTGAGTTTATGTTTTAAGACACACATTTACAGCTCAGTTCATTTTTCATTCAGTGAGGGCGTCTGACCGGGAGGTTGTAATGTCTGGTCCAAGGACACAATGTAAGATGCAGTGGTGGTGGTGGGGAGCATAGTGAGTGTACAGACTGCTGTGTCTAGTGTTTTTACTTTCCTTATTAAATTCACTTTTAGCAGCCTGCATTCCAGGCTTTTACTTAAACCTGTGTTTAAATTAATTGCTAATACATAATATGTAACTCTTTATCTTGTTTAAAAGTTTTATTCGCCCAAAACTTTATATTAAAATGTTTAATGAGTGTCACTTTTGTTTTTAACACTCCCCGCTCACCCTACTCTCCGTGCTAAATAAGTCCCCATTCAGAGCGCTACACAACACAATTAGCATGTATCCCGCTAATGAAACCTCTCCACATTGCATCAGGTTTGTGAAGTTGTAGTGTAACGTGTTTTGTATTCTGCTGGAAATGATGGTAGTATTTCTCAAACATGCAGAGATGACATACAAAACCACTTCAGCCATGTTTTTGATGAAAGAACAAGATTGTAACATGGTAGAAAGCTCCAAAAAGTTTATTTTGGATAATGCCCCCTCTTTTGAAGGTGCTTGTTTCGTTGTTGTTGAGCTGCCTGGAATGTTCCACAGTATGACATTAAACAGCTTCACCTTACATTTATTCAATTGCAGATGGTTTCATAGCTCAAAAATATATAGAAACAACAATAACAACAGATATTCTAACTGTGAGTGGGGTTTCTTCTCCACAGATATGACCTGTAACTTGGTCTGGTCTCCATGAAGATAGAAAGGTTTAATCTCATTCTGTGAAACATTACAGACAAAGCAATAACATTTTTATGGAGAAAAGCACATTCACACCCCTATTCAGCAAAGGAAATATTGTATTTTGGAGCAATAGAAAAAAACATGATGTATGTTTAAAGTCATACCATGGAGCATTACAAAGCAAAAACATCTCCATGGAGACAAGTAGGTAGCGGACCCTTTAGAAAAGTTACACAGTGCACCTTTAAGTGATGTGACAAGAGAGTGAAAACTGAAAATAAAAGTTAGCCACATTCTCACAGAAATAATCCAAATGATCTATTCATCAAAAATGCATTGTCCGTATCAGTCACAGTGCTAAGGTTGAAGTCACTCTTTCTTCTGCATTTTCGTTGCATGTCCCTCTTCTGCAATAGTCTCCCAGCTGATAGACGCCTGAAGGTCTTCTTGCATGACTGATTAAAAACCTGTTGTGCCAGTGGAGGCACCAGAGGGAAGGCTAACAGCCATCTCTCAAGTCTGGCACACTTTAAATTTCTCTGATCTGCAATTGAATAAAAGTACACAACAAATACACTCACTTTATTTTTGTGAGACCGAGAATGAGATTCAATCGGAAAAATAGAACTAAAAATAAAGGTGACTAGCGTAGCATAACCAACCCGTCAGAGCAATGTATGGGTTTCATTACAGCGTGTGCAGTAGCACTTCGTGTGTAGGCTCCAATGCAACAAATCCACATTATTCCATTCCTCTCCTGGCTTCATCTATGAAATAAGTGATATACATTTGCAAAGGCACTGAGCTAAAAATAATCAGTTAGACTTGGGCGACATTCAAAACGCCGTGCGCATTCACACAGAGGCAGAAATCCAAAAACAAACCAATGCGTTAGAAGTATAAAAATAATTTCTTTGCAGCTGTTGTAATCTATATTCCCTGTGTATGTGACGCTAACTGTAGGCATGATGTGTCTGACGTTTGTTCGACTTTTACTGGGCGACAGTTACTCAGTTGGTAGTTTGTCCACTGATCCGAAGATTGATAGTTAGAATTCTGCTCTCAATATTAAAATCATTGGTTGAGCGGGCAGATCCACTGACCCACAGGTTGGCGGTGCGATTCCAGCTTCTACAGATTGATACTGTTGTTGTGTCCTTGGGTAAGACACTTAAACCACCTCGCCCCCATTGGTGTGTACATTGTTGTATGGAAGTGTGCGTGAATGGGAGAGTGGCTCTTTGATGTAAAGTGCTTTAATAATAATAATATTGATAATTCATTTTATTTATTTGGCACCTTTCTGGACACCCAAGGTCGCCTTACCACAACAGCTATAGCACTTTGAGTGTTTGAAGGTGAAAAAGTGCTGTGTAAAAAATGTGGCCATGATTAATCTGTGCTTTATTTCAACGCCATAAAGAACTCTCTCATGCACATAAAATTAATCACAAGCTAGCTAGCATTAACGAACAGTTTTTTAGTTCATCACTCTTCCCTTTTGTTGATAATCAAACAACTAAACAAGACCAAAAACCATCATAGTTGTCACAGGCTCCTGAAAATGTGTTCTTTAAATCAATTTTCAAGTTCATTTTCAAAGTTTATTGTCAATTATTCTTACAAAAAACATATAAAGAATCTAAATTGTGTTTCTCACTCCCATATGTATAAATAAATAATAAATAGTAAATAGAAAATGCAAAAGTGCAAAAGGCACAAAACAAGTCTTTTTGGAGGAGTCAGGAGTTTTGTGTATTTTCTTGACTTTGCAGATGATCTTAAGACTTTTTGTGAGTGTTTGCTAATGTGTGCTTTGTAATTATATTATTTGACATTCTGCTAATACACATACATGTAGAACACCCCCAGCATGATGTCACTGCAAACTATCAATAGAAGCATAGTCCTACATAAACAAAATAGTTCCAGTAGCATGCTAGCCAAAACCCAGTTGCTTAAAAGGGGACTTTGTGCATTGGGGAATTGCGAGATAAGGCATTTTTCACACATAGAGGCAGGGACTCTCTGAGGAACGTGACCTGCTGTGTGCGCGTATGAGGCTTAGGAAATTAATAAAACAATGACAAATATCACACACACGCCCACAGGGAACACTGCAAGTGATGAGGCTCCGTACATGCCATGTACACACCAATAGGCTCTATCAGGTATGTTTTAACAGTAGGGAATGATAAGGCTTTGAATCTGCACTGCTTTTTTAAGTCAAAGTAGATAATAATGTAGGGTATATATGTATATACTCAAAATTCAAAACTGGGACACCCCCAGGTTGGAATGGTTGGTATTAATAAAACAGTGAAAAGAGCCAGGCAATGTCCTGTAGATACTTTTTTGCCTCACGGCCATTTTCAAACATGGTTTTCTGTATTTTAGCAAAACAAATTCCCCTCTTTACTGTTGGCAAGGATCAGATTGGTCCAAAATAAGGATGCCTGAGATATTTCTTGTACAAAACTTGGGCAAATCAGTGTTTTTTGGATAAATCCATTGGGGCTATTGCACTTATAGTTACCTCAACAAACAGGAAGGGCATCTGATTGTTGAGGTAACTATAAGCGCAATACATAGCTAACCTAGTTTATATGTAAATGCATTAGACATAGGTAGAGTAGTGTCTTAGGTCATACAGTTTCTCAGTCGTTTAGTGGATTAATCAGTCATGGTGTATTTGTCTTCCAAAAATTGCATTTGCCAACTTATTACTTTTGATTATAAGGATTTATTGTGAATGAATTGTGAATTGGCCTTTTCCTCGTACTTTTTAGTAGAAAGTAGTGTGCTTTTTGAGTCACATACATGGTCAGATCCTAGAAATACTGAAAGATTTAAGAGCTTTTGAAAGAATTGGCCTAGTGGTTTAATTCCATTATTCGCCCTTGTCTGTACTGTGAGGTATCTGTGAGTGCCTAATTGTTTGGGTAGGCCTTTGGCACAGATTTGCAGCCATACCTCTGTCCTTCTGACCTGGAAAACTGTACCTATAGCAGCTTAGAGCATTGAATGAATGAATAAAGCAATCCAAGCATCTTTGAATGAACGTGGAGTAGGAACAATAGAAGAAATATCACACATCTATAGACAAAACCAACAAAGAGAGACAATGCTTCATATACTGTCATGTAAAGATGAAGTGTGCATTCATCTACTGAAAAAAAAATGGTACATCAGCAGTACTTTTATCAAGTTGTTTACCTTCTGAGAGACAAGGGCAGGTACATGTGACAATACAATGTGTACAATCCCGTCACATTTTTTCCTTTTTTGGGTTCATTTGCACTTCATCTACCCCAAGCCTGCCATCCCCCGCTGAGCCAATCAGTGTCCTCCGAGCCGACCTATATCTCCAGCCGTGCTCTGAGAACCAAGATCGGTGATGAACAGGCTGCGCAGGCGATACATGGAATACATTTGAATACATACACACACACACACACACACACAGAGGGCCATAGAAACAGACAATATGGAGGTGTTTTTCAGTTTTCCAGTCGGCTGGGTGCTTTTCACCTCGCAGTGGAGGTCTGAGAGGTGTGAGAGGGATAGGGATGGATGGCTAATGATAAAAGTGCTATTTGAGGGCTGGTTTAAAGCGGGACCCTTTCAGTGGGTAGTGCTGTGTGCTGTTGTCAAATGGACTGCAGAGGAGAGATCACAGTACAGTTACCACATCCTGACAAGCAGGTGGGGACTGGCAGTTGTTGGAGTAGGTTTGTTTGTTTTATTTATTTATTAGTATTATAACTAACTATACTTCAGTGATATAGGTACAGTATGAAGCATTTTTATTTTCAGACTCAACATGACCTATCTGTGTCTCCAAATATGAGGTAAACTAATTAAATTAAATTCTCCTCTTAGATAGAAATGTTAATGCTGTTTTATCCTTAACGACAAAAACACTGGACAATATTATTCTTACCATCATTATCCAATCGGAAAACAATGTTTAATGAATGAATAATGAATAAAAATTCATTAACCTTTACTTAATCAGATTAAAACTTGAGATTGAGATCAATATCTCTTTTACAGGGGTGATCTTGTTGGAGCTGATTGCAGCACATGTCAGCAAAAACAAAGTTACAAAGACAATGAAAAAACACTAATAATGACAGAGTTGCACAAACAATCTTCATGGGATTCTTGCTCTTTGCTCTTTATTTTAGTTTCTTTTAATAGAACGAAAACCTCTCAGAGGAAGCAGCTCTCAAAGCTTCAGTCTGAATGAGCCTCACGAGTCTTTCATTTCACTTTCATTTGGGATGCAGAAATCTAGTTGCTTTAAACCTAAAATGACTCTCTCTGATCTGAATCCTCATTAAACCCCAGCAGTCGATCATTACTTAGTGCTAGTGCAGCGTCTGCAGCTCAGTGAGTGACTTCTTTAAGTTCTGTGCTTTCACTTGAAAGCTGTTCATATACTGTGTGTGTTCTTGATGTAGGTTACTGGAAAATTAGGTTCAATTGTGATTGCACTTCCTTTTTTAAACCAGCAAGTGCTCCGGCTACATACATTTAAATAATATTGTTTCTTCCTCATTGTCAGTTAAATGTTGCTTCCTGTTTCACAGTGTGTTAATAATAATAATAATAATAATGCATCAGTTTTATATAGCGCTTTTCTGGACACTCAAAGACGCTTTACAGAGCATTATTCATTCACTCCATACCCGGTGGTGGTAAACTACTATTGTTGCTACAGCTGTCCTGGGGCAGACTGACGGAAGCGAGGCTGCCAATCTGCGCCATCGGCCCCTCCGACCACCACCAACACTCACGCACACACCACTTTCATACTAGGCAATGTGGGTGATGTGCCTTGCCTAAGGACACAACGACAGTTTTTGCGACTGGCGCCCCACTGTGGCACCTGGAATTCCTTGTGGTCTCCCATCCAAGTACTAACCAGGCCCGGCCCTGCTTAGCTTCTGAGATCTGACGGGTTCAGGCTTTGACGAGCCGGTATGGCCACGTTAATAACGGCTGCACAGGTGTATATGCCTGATGCCTTTCCCGTATCAAACATCCATACTGTTCTAATTTCTAGCTGAAATATAGGCAATGTTGATGAAACCTCCAGGGGCCCTGACTTTTAAGTGCTCATGTACAGTCGTGGCCAAAAGTTTTGAGAATGACACAAATACTTATTTTCACAAAGTCTGCTGCTCCAGTATTTATTATAGCAATTTGCATATACTCCAGAATGTTATGAGGAGTGATCAGCTCAACTGCAATTAAGTCCCTCTTTGCCTTGAAAATTAACTTTATCCCCAAAAGAACATTTCCACTGCATTTCAGCTCTGCCACAAAAGGACCAGCTAACATCAATTCAAAGATTCCTCCTTTAACACTGGTGTGGGTGTTGAGGAGGACAAGACTGGAGATTGGTCTGTCATGATTTTAGTTAGAATAACAGACTGGACACTTGGACACTGGAGGATGGTGCTTGACAACATTGTTCCTCTTCTGTTAACCATGGTTATGTGCAAGGAACCATGTGCAGTCATCATTGTATTACACAAAAAGGGCACAACAGGGAAATCTATAGCAGCTAGTAAGATTGCACCTCAGTCAACCATCTATCGGATTATCAAGAACTTCAAGGTTCAATTGTTGCCAAACAGCCCCCGGGGCCCAAAAAACTCAAGCAAGCGCCAGGACCATCTCTTAAAGTTTTCTCAGCTGCGGGATCGGGCCACCACCAGTGAGGCGCTTGCTCGGGAATGGCAGCAGCCAGGTGTGAGTGCATCTGCACAGTGAGGCAAAGACTTTTGGAGGAAGGCCTGGTGTCAAGAAGGGCAGCAGAGAAGCCACTTCTCTCCAGAAAAAATATCAGAGACCAACTGATATTCTGCAAAAGGTACAGGGATTGGACTGCTGAGGACTGGGGTAAAGTCATTTTCTCTGATGAATCCCCTTTCCGATTGTTTGGGGCATCTGGAAAAAAGATTGTTTGGAGAAGACGAGGTAAGCGTTACCATCAGTCCTGTCTCATGCCAAGAGTAAAGCATCCTGAGACCATCATGTGTGGGGTTGCTTCTCAGTCAAGGGAGTGGCCTCTCACAATCTTGCCTAAAAACACAGCCGTGAGTAAAGAATGGTACCAGGACGTCCTCCGAGAGCAATTTCTCCCAACTATCCAAGAGCAGTTTGGTGATGAACAAAGCCTTTTCCAGCATGATGGAGCACCTTACCATAAAGCAAAAGTAATAACTAAATGGATCGGGGAACAAAACAAAGATTGTGGGTCCATGGCCAGAAAACTCTCCAGATCTTAATCCCATTGAGAACTTGTGGTTAAAACCCACAAATTCTGACAAACTCCAAGCATTGATTATGCAAGAATGGAGCCGTCAGTCAGGATTTGGTCCAGAAGTTGATTGACAGCTGCCAGGGAGAATTGCAGAGGTCTTGAAAAAGAAGGTCAACACTGCAAATATTGACTTGTTGCATGAACTCAGTGTAATTGTCAATAAAAGCATTTGATGCTAATGAAATGCTTGTAATTATATTTCAGTAAACCATAAAAACATGTGAGAAAACACCTACAAACAATGAAGCAGCAGACCCTGTGAAAATGTAATATTTGGTGTCATTCTCAAAACTTTTGGCCATGACTGTAGTGTGAAGTGTGTGAAGTTTGAATCAGCCTCACTGTGGTCGGTGGGCAAACAATGAGCCCACTCCACCACTGTTTCTACTGAATTAGCACATTCTTAACCATTCTGAAATATCTGATCCATGTGAGAAGACTTCATTAAACAAATAATACAAATAATAAAACAACAGACTGAATTTAAATGACCAATGTGTGGAAAACTGCTGAATATAGTGAATGAGCTCCTTCCCCCTTCATGGTGAGTGGAGAGCTCAGGATTAATGGCTCATGCTAAAAGTGCTATTTGAGTCCTAATTTAATGCTGCAGCCCTTTAGTGACCAGGGCTGTCATCAAACGCACTGCCCATGAAGACTGTGCCCGCGCTGGCCACTGCACACACACCACAGGTCAGTGATGCCACCCTGAGCTGCCCACTTAAAACATGGGAGTTCTGTGAGTGTGGGTGGGCATCATGGTCGCGTCGCCATCTCAGACTCATTTACCACCTGCCGCTGCTCTAAACGCCAAATGAAGAGCCCCGCTGTTTTAGCACAAGCCCTGGATGGATGATGTGAAGCCCGCGGGTATTTTTGCTCAGCACATGAAGCAGCGGCGAGATCGACCATGATAGGTGTCTTCTGCTGCTGCCAAGAGTTTGTGAAGCCGTGCACAGTGTTGGCTTTGGCTCTTTGGACGAAGAAATGTATGTCCTCCTTATGGTTGCCTTATGTTCTGTGACATGTATCAGGGAAATAGCAGACAAAGCCTCTATTTGGTGCATTGTGTAACTTCTGTAACTTTTATTTTTAATTGTACATATACATTTTTATAATTATGCCTTATTTGATGATAGTCTCTTACCATTTGTGCTACTTATTTAGAATTTATTATACCATTTCTCTTGCTGTGTCCAAATAATTTCCCTTCTGGATCAATAAAGTTTGAACTAATCAAACTCTTAGTTTGATTAGTTCACCACCTCTATTAAAGCACATAGTGCATCAAATTATGGGCACCTGAAATTCTGACTGCCACTTCAGGTGTAATCAGAACAATTTCATGTGTACTAAGTAATTTCCTAGTACCATATGATAGTACGAGAAACCTTATTATTCTACGTTACGTTATTATTTATAGGCATTATTTATAGATTATAGGCAAAGCAAGTTTATTTGTATAGCACAATTAATACCAAAGTAATTCAAAGTGCTTTACAGAATAAGAAATACATTAAAATCACAATAGAAACAAATCAAAACATAAATAATCATACTACACACCATATATCTGTCTGAAGGGAGGACATAACTACAGTGAAGTGACAATACACATCTTTGTGTAGTTCAGTGGACTTAAAGGTGCACTGTGCAACCTTTCTGGTGAAGGGTCCGCTACCTACTTATCTACTTGGAGATAAGTAGGTAGCGGAAATACAATATTTCCTTCTGTGAATAGGGGCGACTCTCCACAGATCTTGTTGAGTTGTAATGTAGCGTATAGTGCTGTAACCTGCTTGTCTCCCTGGCGACAGATAGGTTTAGGTAGGTATACTGTGCAACATTCTATCTAGACCAAACACTTGTAGCACGCAGTGCAACGTAAACTAAAAACTAGTCATTTTGAGTGTGTTAGTTTTACTCAGATAAACATAATAAAGAAAAATTACTGTCTTCAATGGGATATAATAATCACTACTATTTCCAGCATGACCAGCCCAGCTCTGCTCTCCGTGGTGCCGGTCTGGAAACTTGGCCACATTAGAACCCGCTGAGCTCTCATCACTTCCTCACTTTTGGACGGGCACATTTCATTTCAGCTTTTCTATCGGAGAGCCGTCACCGGTGATTGATTCCATTGGACGATACACCTTGATAATATCGATCTCTCTCCTCGCTGTGGGCAACATTCCCTTCCACCAACAGTGAGATGAGATCTGCTGCAAACTGCTCTGAGCCAATTTCATCTATGCCAAGTCCTGTTTGTCTTGTGAGGAACAAGAGGGAGCTGACTTGACAACACAGGAATTCAAGGACAGAAAAATGAGAGGATGTAAGATTTTTTAACTTCTCAACTACAGCCTGTACCTTGAGCTTTCCAGACATATAACTTGGGGTTTCTAAGCTAACATAACTCTTACACCTAGGTGCGAAATCATACAAATGTCTCAGTAAATCAGTCTTTATAATTCTGAAAACGCGCTGCTCCAGGAGGCACTGACATTGTGATTGGTGTTCCCATCATATGTCGCTTGTACTGGGCTGGTACAATCTCCGCTTACAGTTTGAAATATTTGCGGGGAAGGACTCGCAACTGAAATAAAGCAAAATGAGACAGATCCATACGTTTTGTGTCTTGGCTTTCTTCTGCTGATTAACTTCAGTAGCAGTAGCTTAGTTGGTAGAGAGCATAAAATAGGACTAGACCACAGGCTGGCAGTTCCAGCTCCCACAGAGGAGTGCTGTTGTTGTGTCCTTGGACAAGACACTTAACACAGCTCACCCCCAGTGTGAGGGTACACTGGTGTATGAATGTGTGTGTGTCGATGAGCGAATTGAAAAACGCTATATAAATATGTCTATTTAACTTAAATTTTTACATAAGCACAGGACTGTCCAAACTTTTTTCATTGAGGGCCACATATTAAAACACAGACCAGTGTGAGGGCCGATCCAGGGTCATAGACTGATGGTCAGAACAGTGAGTAATTCAATTCTGTCCATTTATAATAGGTTTGGCCCAAAATGACCTTTCAGACCTTTGTTCATGCTTAGACCCTCAAAAGGACACACTAAATTTGCTTGATGAAGGTAGACTTTAAAAACATGCAGTAAAAGTGCTACTTGTGGTAGTGTGGGCAAATTCACCAGGAAGCCTGAGGGCCAAAACAATTGGTCTGAGGGCCATATATTTCTCCCGGACCATAGTTTGGACATGCCTGCATTATAATAACTGTTCATTCAGTAATATAGTTTAACTGCTTCCAATATTCTTGGATAATACAGTAAATCTATTCTGATTTCTTATAGTTTAAAGTTAAAGGGCCCATTTTACGCTATTTTCTGATCTATGTTAAAATGTTTCCTCATTACAAATACACTTGGAGTTGTGTTTGTTTCATTCACACATTTCTAACACACAAACCCTACTATATTTAGGTTCTCAAACAGATAAAGTGCTAAGAGGAAGAGCTCCACTGTGTCTTTAAACGCTATATAGACAATATAGGGCCTTTAATTGCTAATCCAAAGATGTATCATAGATAAATATAACAGCATAGTATTATTACTTGACAATGACACCACCATTATAATTCAACCTTTTCTGTACAAACCTTTTCACAAAAATATATATTCGCAGTAAAAATTGCTCTTGACATTTGCAGTAACACATTTGACAAGATCCGAAAATGTTTAACACTTTTGTGCATTAGGATAAAATTCCACCGTTTTGCCAAAGAGTAACAGCTCTTCATGGTCATCCTTGAGTAAAGCACTTTACCAACCACCGCCAGTGTCCAAACACAGTAACTGTAAAGTGCTTAGAAGTTGGCCTGTCAACATGAATACTACAGTGACAGATGGAACAATAACAACTTTGTATTTTTTTTTTCCTGCAGTATGGTGCGATTTGAGTTGTAGAAGGTTGAATTATGAACCAAAATGATAAACGAATCACTTTCTGAGCTGTTATAATGTTGTTTCCTCATCCAAAACATACCTGGAGTTGTGTTTTGTTTCATTCACACATGTTTAACACACAAACCCTGCATATTTAGGCTGAGTTTTTCTCTCAAAACAGAAAAAAAACACTTGTGATGTCATGTGGTAATACAGGAAGTGCCCCACTGTGTTTTTCCAACTCCATACCATGATCTATCCATGATCTTAAGGAAAAAGGTAGCTGGTAACTTGAAATCTACTACTTCATGACATCGCAAGGTGTATCATAGTATTTTGAGCTTTGATGATGTACACAGATTAGTAATAAAGGATTACTCAAACGTGTGAATAAAACAAAACACAACTCCAGGTATTTGATGAATAATAACAGGGCATAAAACTCACAAGAATCTTTTTTTTTTTTTTTTTTCTGGGATGGGACCTTTAACAATATTTAGAATACTTTTTTATGCACAATTCTTCTTCGTAGTTTGGTTTTAGTCTATTATCATTTATCGTCTATACTTATCTCAGCAACATATTGAACTTCAGAATGTGTTTACTATAACTCAGAAGAAAAGATTGTGCATTATGTCGTGACTAATGTGCTTTTTTTGTGTCTTTTCTAGGTAAGTTCCTGTTTTTTCTTCTACTCTCGCATTCGCACCTGGAGCTGTCACACTGGAGACATGCACTGGTCCATTTGCAGCAGGACCGGGTAACGCTGTGTTGACTCGCCTGCTGGTCTCGTACTCTCTGAGAATGATTCAACATGTGGTCATAGTCTGGTGATGCGCCTTTGTCTGACCAGTGCTACCCTGTTGCCAAGGAAACGTCAGGCTCTTGTGGCGCTCTTTGTATGTACCGGTGTCAAGTGGGCTAATGCACGAGAATTTGTTAGCATTTTTAGTGAAGTGAACTTGTCCCTCTCAGCTGTTGACTTTTAAATCACTGCTGCAATCGCATACTCCCATAAATGTGTTGGTGTGTGTATGTGGAAGGGCTGGAGGAGCTCGAGTCTTTTGGCTTTTTCTGGAAATTGAGACATCTTTGCCAGAGCGTTTTTGCATTAGCCTGTAACACATTCATCTACACCAGCAGTCAAAAGTTTAGATATTTCCCGATATCAGTGGTTGTTGATGTTAAATACATAAATAACTGTTAATAAATGACACCAGACTCAGGTGAATAGATGCTTGATTCGAAGTTTACTGATTAGGATGCTCCACTTTACATAAGTCAGTCCCGAGAGACGACAGACATATGTACTTTTATGCTAATGAGAGTAAAATGTGTGCGAATGTATGAATATTTTATTCCTACATTTATTTTAAGAATGTGACAGTGGAGAGAGACATGTCGATCACTGGGGTCCTTGTCAGACTGTGGAGTAACACTGCTCAATTACATCTGTTTAGCAAAGACTTTTAGCATACATAGAGAACAACTCAACAATTCAACTACAAGACTCAGTTATAAAATCATGCTTTCACGCGCCATCTCATTCATTTTTTTGCCTACTACTAGATTACATTAAATATGTGATGCAATATATATGACATTATGTAGCAAACATTTAAATAATCCAACTAAATACGTTTTTTTTACATTTTATATGCAAATTCCTCATAGTAGTCTCTCAATGAACCTCATGATGAAGTCTCTTGAAATGCTTTTCACTTCAAGGCGTGCAAAGCAGTGATCAAAGCAAAGGGTGGCTATTTCTTAAAATGTTAAAAAGTATAAAATATTGAGTTATTTTGAGTTATATTGCGTTCTTTTGGATTATTCCATTCCATAAGTGTCCATTAACAGTTTTGATGCCTTCAGTGAGAATCTCCAAACAAACCAAAATAAACGAAAAAGTGTCCAAACCTTTGACTGCTAGTATATAATGATGTGGGTTTAAACTGTTGCATATATTCACACTTCAGCTTCAACTGAGTAAGTACAAATTCATTTTCGTACATTCTCTGTCTAAAACATCTTACAGTGAGATTGAGTTTGAAGAGATCATTCCATAGCTGCTTGGATGCCATTATGAGTGTGAATGAGGCAGACTCTTTATTATGCATAGGATGAGCGCCCTGCTGGACATTCATGCTAATGTGATTTATAAATAGTAGCAGTCGAGGGAAAAGATTGTGGCTCAAAGTCAGTTGTTTTAGGTGTAGTCTTTGGTTTAAGGGTGCACTGTGTGACTTTTCGCCTGGGGGTCTGTCAGCTGCTTGTTTCTATGGACATGTCACTGCTTTACCTGACTTTAAACAGGTCCGCCTTACATTTATTCAACTATTGTGGTTTTATAGCTCAAAAATACCTAGAAAAACATGCATTCTGACTGTGAAAAGCCTACCCACAGCAAGAAAAAAAGAAAAAAGAAAGTGTTCATTATACTAACAGCTATTCTTAGTTCACATTTTACTAGAGTGTTGAAATATAGCAGATCATAAGGTGAGGGGGGAAAAAGAAGAGATTTGACAGAAATGAATTGTAAAAGAGGGATACGAGGCACTTGAGACGGCCAGAATAGCTGAGTAATGGTAGGGAACAAATGTGATTGATTATACCGTCAAGCTAATCTTTTATTTCCGTTCTCGTTCTATTAGGTTTTGCTCGGACCCCCGCTTTTGTCCACGCCTCGTACTTGACGTAGCCTCTGTCAAATTGCTCCTCAAATGCGTGTCTGTATTTACGTAATCCTGAGGTGTTTAGAAATGCCCCTCGTTTTCTGTTTAAACTCAAAAACAAATGACGTCGCGCCTCGAGAATGTCAGATAATGTTTGATCTCGGGAGCTAAGGTTGGGCCGTGTTGAGTCATACTGTCGTTGTACCCTTGGGCAAGACACTTCACCTTCTGTGTTCTGTTTTGTTGTTCTCCGGCAGATGAAGAATTACAGTATGTTTGGAAGAGGATGTTTTCATGCCTGTACGCCTTGTATGTTCATTCAAGTGGAACTAGAGTAAACACTAAATCCACTTTATTCACGTTAACAGTTTTATAAAGGTCCTGAGCTGTTTTAGAACGAGTATAAGACCCAGCGTACGCCCATGGACCACTATAAAACATACCTTGATGCCCAGATTACACAGATATACGAATACATACAAAAAGGCGTGTTTTTTTATTCTCTTTGTGTTATCAGAATCAGTATTGAGTGTTGTTGTACCCTCGGGCAAGACACCTCACCCTCATGGTTGATTACTGTTGTGCGCTGGCATATGGATTGCATTATGTATGTTTTCATGTATGTTCATCTCATGTGTGTTCATCTAAATGCTATTAAAACACCACATATACAGTTTAGTAGCAAACATGGTGGATTTATAGTGTTATCTGCTGTTCCTGGTCATTTTTGGGGGCATATTTATTCAAACTAGGTACATTTGCAGCTTTCTGATCAAAAACACTTGACATGAATTATCAGAAGACCAAATGAACCTCAAGTTTATGTTGCCTTCAGTGGCCTCTGCAGTTTCCATGTAGTTGGTAACATTACACAGTACTGCCCTGATTACAAACTCTACCAGCTGCAGGGGTGGAGTTTCAACTGTAGATACCCGTTAAAGGGATAGTTTGGGATTTTTTACATGAATCTGTATGGCATCCCCGTCACCAGTGTCGTGCATCAACACTGACTCACCTCCCGACAGCCTCCGGTGAGCCGAGTTATTCCCCGGTTTTGGTGCTGACAAAAGTAGTCCGGCAAGTTGGTTGGGTCATGAAAATAAAGCGTTTTTCTTCTCAAAACAATATGTGTTCAAAAGAGTGATACATTTGCGTCATAAATCGTGAACGGAAAAAAGTCAGACCTGATAATCGCTCTGTACTATTTTCTCTCCGGTCATATCACTCCGCGCTGCCGCCAGGTGAAGCCGAGCCTGTTTCACTGTGTTTACTGCTCGGAAAATTAACGACGACGTGTAACTACAACACCAACGATGAAGACATTGCCTTTAGCGCAGATCCAAGGGGAGATCTTTATGAACCTGAATATACTGATGCCCAAATTCACCAGATGGAGTTAGAATGGGCAGAGAGAGAGGAGGAGGGACAGAGTGGGACAAGTTGAAGCTGGAGTTTTGTTGTCACAGCCTGGATAATCACAAGTCCGCACCATTTTTATATATATATTCTTCTATCGCTTAAACAGGCTTATATACTTATCGCTGTGGCTCTCTCGTATTAGCTCTTGCGTCGCAGCGGTCAACAGTCTGAGCCTGTAAACAATGTCGAACTACTGAAGGCAAAAGTATTGGATTTGTGCGTGGCTGGCTGCCATACAGATTAATATCAAAAATCCCAAATTATCTCTTTAAATCAATCACAGTGTTCCTCATATGTCCAGACCCCGCCCCCCTCCTCTCTTAGTCTTTTCTTTAGTCCTTTGAAATGTGCTTGTGGGTGGAGTTTGGATGTGTAGTAAAGCAGTCGCTATCAAACTTTTCACACCCACTAGAAAAAATGTGGCTTTCCAAGTAACCCCAGATCTAAACCAGGTCTATTCCAGCACTAAATTACTACTAACTATGTCTAAAAATCCAGCAGGAAATAAATGAAGAACTTGAAAACCACAGGAAGATTGTCAACAAAAATTAAGCAAAAACATTGTACAACATCTTCCAATTACACCTTTTGCTTGAAGTAATTTTTTCTCTGTAATTTAGATGTCAAGCGTTCATGTTGGATTGCACATGAAATTAACTACTGACTGATTCCACCTTTTTATTAATCATAGCATGAAGAGTAATAGAAGAACACGCGAGAAAAGTATAGGTCCTATTTTACACATATTATTCTGATCTATGTTGTTTTCCTCATCAGAAACATTCATCCACACGTTTAACACATAAATATCCTTATAATAAGTCATCTAGGAGCTTTAATGTCTTTCCATAAGTATCCATCACCTTAGTCTCCACCCAAGTGTGATGTTTCTCTCTCATGATCCTCACCTTTACTTTATAGCCCGGACCATCCCAGCTCATGCATGTCTCCTCGCTGCTCTCCACATCAGACCGCAGAGCTCCCCCTCTCTTTATCTCTTTCTTACACTCCCTCTCACTCTGTGTATCTCTTTCTCTCTCTATCTCCCTCTTGTCCTCTCTCTCTTCCTCTCCTCCTCTCCTCCTCTGTCTGTCTTTCTCTTTTTCTCTCTCTCTGCATCTTTGTGTGTGTCTCTCTGTCTCTCATTTTGTTTGTCTCTCTCACTCTCTGTATCTCCCTTCTGTTTTTTCTCATTTTTTCTATCTCTCGCTCTGTCTCTCTCTACTTTGCTCTCTCTTTTACTCGCATTCTGTCTCTCTCTCTCTGTGTCTCACTTTCTCTCTCTGTCTCTTTCTCTCACTCTGTCTCTCTCTCCTCCCCCTTCTCTCTCTCTGTTTCTTTCTCTCACTCTCTCTTTCTTTCTCTCTCCTCCTTCTCTATCTTTCTCTCTGTCTGTCTCTCTCTCCACCTCGCTCTCTGTTCTCTCTCCTTCTTTCTCTCTCTCTCTGTCTCTTTTTCTCTCCTCTCGCTCTCTGTTTCTTTCTCTCTCCTCCTCTCTCTCTCTGTCCTTCTCTCTCTGCTCTTTCTGTCTCTCTCTCCTCTTTCTCTCTCCTCCTTCTCACTCCCCTCCTTCTCTCTCTCTCTCCCTGTCTCTCCTTCTTCTCTCTTATCTCTTTCTCTCTCCTCCGTCTCTCTCTTTCCTCCTTCTCTCTCCCCTCCTTCTCTCTCTCTGTCTCTCCTTCACTCTATCTCTTTTTCTCTCCTCCTTCTCTCTCTCTTGCCTCCTTCTCTCATCCTTCTCTCTCTGTGTCCTTCTCTCTCCTCCTCCTCTCTCTGCCTCCTCTCTCTCTCCTCCTTCTCTCCTCCTCCTCCTCTCATACTTCTCTCCTCCTCCCTTTCCTCCTCTCATCCTCCTCTCATACTTCTCTCCTTCTCTCTCTCTCCTCCTCCTCTCATACTTCTTTCCTTCTCTCTCTCCTCCTTCTCTCGCCTCCTTCTCTCTCTGTCCTCCCTCTCTCCTCCTTCTCTCTCTGTCCTCCCTCTCTCTCCTCCTCTCTCTCTCCTCCTTCTCTCTCTCTCCTGCTTCTGTCTCCTCCTTCTCTCTCTCTCTCTCCTTCTGTCTCCTCTCTCCTCCTCTCTCCTCCTTCTCTCTCCTCCTCTCTCTCTCCTCCTTCTCTCTCTTTCTCCTTCTGTCTCCTCTCCTCCTCCTCTCTCCTCCTCTGTCCTCCTTCTCTCTCCTCCTTCTCTCTCTCTCCTGCTTCTGTCTCCTCCTCCTCTCTCCTCCTCCTCTCCTCTTTCTCTCTTTCTCTGTGAGCAGCTGAAGGATCGGTACAGTGACACGCAGCTGTGTCGCCTCCTCATTCCTCAAATCAGTGCTTTTCTCATCACTCCCCCAGAAGCAGACAGAGAAAAGTGGGCCGTCTAATCTGGATTTATCTGGGATGCCTCATATTCTACCCGGCAAAGAAAAAGCACGGCTGTTACTATAGCGATCAACAATAATTCAAATCCTGGCAGAAGAAAATACGCCGAGCATTGAAAATTGGATTCTAATCGATGCTAAAACTTTTATGGAAACTCGATACTGATTTGGGCATTAACACTAAAAAGTCACATTCACAGGACAGAAATGAACTTCCTGAATAGTTTTACAATCATCTTAAGCTAATTGGTATTGAGTCTATTTCTTAACATTGAAATTTTAGCATCGTAACACTAAATTTTCACTTTTCCGAGTATGTCATTAAACTCTTCTGTCTTGGGTTTATTCAACTACTGTTGTTTTTGCTGCTCAAAAGTATCTTGAAAGACCTGCATTCTTACTGTGAGCAATTTCTCCACAAATCTGACCTGTAACTTGACCCGGTGGTGTTTCCATGGCGATATGCTGCGAAACAGTCTAGACAAAGCAATAACATGAAGAAAAACGGGTAAAAACGGGTAACGGACCATCACCCTCCAGGAAAAAATCCCATAGTGCACCTTTATTGAACGATAAAGAACTTAAACAAACTCTAACCTCACTTGTATTCAATAGCAACGATGAGATGAGGAAGATAACATTTTAGATACAGTGATCAAATCCAGCTTGGGAAATGCACAATCGGCGCAGAGAGCGGCATCGGCTGAAAATATATTCTTTTTGGCAAATCGAATCTCAACATATTGTAGCTGTCCAATTTTCTCCTCTTATTGATGTAGAATCACAGCCAGGGCACAACGCGCAACATGGCCACATATGCTCCATAGAAATGCTTTTATTTATTCTCTGTAAAAGGAACAAATCAATCATGGCTTTCTGAATTTGCAACTTTTCCACGTCCATTTTTAAAGGGCCCATATTAGGTTATTTCCTGAGCTATGTTATAATGTTTCCTCATCACAAACGTACCTGGGGTTGTGTTTTCTTTCATTCACGCATGTTTAACACACAAACCCTGCATATTTAGGCGAGAGTTCTCAAACAGAAAACACTCTGTTCCACCTTGTGATGTCATGTGGTAATACAGGAAGTGCTCCACAGTGTTTTTAAACTCCATACACCTTCAGTAGAATCATTTGGATGATATCAGCCCAGGAATCGCCAATTTGTATTAAACAAAAGGTAGATATTAACTTGCAAACTACCCTTCATGACATCACAAGGTGGAACAGAGCATATACACAGTAATAGTTCCTCAAACATGTGTGAAAGAAACAAAACACAACTCCCGGTATGTTTTTCAGGAAGTAACAACATTCCAACATGACTAAAAACTCACAAGAATCGAATTTGCGTAATATAAAACCTTTAAAAAAGATTTTCTGGCCTTCCAATAAAGTACATAGAAGTTTACACATGAGTTAAGAGAAGTTTACGCGTGAGTTAAACATATGTAATTGTACTTAAAACAGGTCCAGTATTTGAAAGCAAACAAATATGACATCAAACCGAAATTGAACATTCAAATTGTAACGTTGCAAACTAGGAATTATCTCAGCCTGGCAATGCCTGTTTATCCATTTTATGAGTGTTTTTATATGTTCTTTTTGATGCTTTTCTGCAATGTAAACAAATTACTTTTCCCAACCTCAATCATTTTGACAGGCTATATGAGAGTGGGAGTGTGTGTTTTATCATTGCTTGGCTGGTCCATTAAAATCAATGATCATAAAGCCATATTTTCAGCTCAAATTTGACAACGAATCAGTCAAGCAACGCCAATACGGGTAAATATTGCCGTTGCTGTTTTAGAAATACTTAGCATATTGTCTATAACAGAAATGAAAAGGGAAGATTAAAAAGAGAGAAGCTTTCAGTGTGCAGTTGTAAATAGTGGTATCAAGTGATATTTCTTTCTTTCTAATTTATGTGATACTTTAAAGGTGCATTGTGTAACTTTTCTGGTGGAAGGTCCGTCACGTACAGTGCAAAATTCACCCTGATTGTGTTGTGATCTTGCTCTGAAGGGAAGAAGAAGTGACAGTGCTGAGAGCAAGAGGGGAGGGAACCGTTAAAAGTGAAACTGAAACATATGATGAACATCAAACATTTTAATATGTGTTGTTTTCGGCAAATATAACATTTTTAATAATCAATAATAAAAGGTAACCCAGTGATCTAAATATGTTATGTGTTATGTGCAATACCCTATAGAGGTGTAAACATGCGTATTAAGTTACTGCTAATACTACCAGACATTCGATACCTGAAATGCTGTGCTAATTGATCATTGCCGTCGTTAATGTTCTCGTCAGTGAATTCACCAAGACACGTTTGAGCCTCAGGGTTTATTCATGGTGTGTCCAACAGGGAAATCAGCACTGTATGTCTACTGCACAGGCTGTTCAATTCTGAATCTATTATGTTATGTTACAATCAATACGTTGGACGGCACAGGCACCATGCAAGTCTGATTCTTTTCCAACATATAAATTACCAGCACAATCAGATTTAGAAATATATAGAGTGAAGTTATTCCTCACTTACTTCCAATCATCCTAATTATTCACCATGAATTTGTAAACACTTTTCACAAGAGGTCAGAGCTGATTTTGCCCTCAGTGTAAAGCTAACAACAACTAGCATGCTAATTGTGCACTTCCTTATCACCGGACAGTAAAACGCTTTATATTTCGTGGGACACAGTTCACAGCAGGTTTATTTGGACTTCATGAACGACTTCTACAGTATAAATACAGTTAGAGGTTACAGGTACAGTTATGGGTACAGTTACTTTTTTATTTGGTAGTATTCAAAATAAAGTTACTTTGCTGAAATCAAAGTGTACATTACAGTACTTGATCTCACAATTTAGGCTTCAAACTGCACATAACGGCTGAAAAATATGAAACACCGTTCTCGTGGTATAGGTGCAGGAGTCATTTCTCTTCCTCCAGTCAGTGATAGGAAATGAGAGGAAAACTTGTTTTAATCCTCTCTTATGTCTTTAGTACATTATCATTTAAATGCGACTTGATGTAAAAAATATTTCAAGTATCAGAATACATTTTAATGCAGGTATTCAGTATTCTGTACCTAAATACATTTTCAAAGTATTCTTCCCATCACTAAATATATCTATAATGGGAAAAGAGAATTTTAGCTCAAATAAATGGAAAAAATAATGTGTACAGGTCCTTTGAAAGTGCTTGCCTCCACGGAGATGGTATTACTATAAGAAATGTTTCACAGTGTGGCATTAAACGTATCCCTATTCCATTCCATCAATTATGGATGAACAGATCTGACTGGTATCTTGGTCTGGTGGCATCTCCTGCTTGTTTCCATGGAGATAGATAGACAGAAAAGTTACATCGTGCACCATTTAATGTGTGCAAAACGCATCTTATTTTCGAACTGCGAGGCCGTCTTTGTTAACCCACAGCTCTTCCTGTACTCTGCAGTACCACCCATGACCGATTCACCACAGCGGAACATAAATCAAGTATGAATAAATGTCCTTTACTTTGGGCTCTTCGGTGCAATCACAGGAAATCATCTGCCCCTGATGTGCTCTCATTTGCATATTCATTTGGCATCATTTGTTGTGCTCGATGAACTTCCTGATATAATTGTCTCCATTCTCTCCGGACTGGCACAAAGATGTACACTTGACTGGCGTCTTCACTTGTCACATTTGTATTTTCTTGTTTACTAATTAAACTTTATAGCATGTTTTGATTTTGTAATTTATTAAGAGTGCTCCTGTTAATTTAATTGGATTTATATAGCACTTTTTACACACCCAAAGCACTTTACATCGCTTTATTCATTCACTTTACTCTTGATGGTGGTAAGATTATATTGTAGCCGCAACTGCCCTGGGGTAGACTGATGGAAGCAGGACTTATACTAGACAATGTGGGTCAAGTGTCTTGCCTAAGGACACAACAGTTTTTTGCCACTGGCGCCCCACTGTGGCACCTGATATTCCCAACATCCACGTACTAACCGGCCTCAGCCCTGCTTCACTCCTGAGACCAGACCACAAACTGGATTACTGAACTGAAAAAATATAATATTACTTTTGGATGGTCATACGTACTCAAAATATATCCATGTTGAGTAGGAAAAGCCATGTAACAGAAATCTGCGTATTCACATTTGAGCATCAAAAACAGAGCAGTGCACAGTAGCTCGAAATAAAGTGCATCCACCTCCCTCCTCGGTGAGTTTGGCTCAGAGCACTGAGGAGCACTGAGGAGCACTGAGGAGCCCTGAGGAGCACTGAGGAGCCCTGAGGAGCACTGAGGAGCACTGAGGAGCACTGAGGAGCACTGAGGAGCCCTGAGGAGCACTGAGGAGCACTGAGGAGCACTGAGGAGCACTGAGGAGCCCTGAGGAGCACTGAGGAGCACTGAGGAGCACTAAGGAGCACTGAGGAGCCCTGAGGAGCCCTGAGGAGCCCTGAGGAGCACTGAGGAGCCCTGAGGAGCCCTGAGGAGCCCTGAGGAGCCCTGAGGAGCCCTGAGGAGCACTGAGGAGCACTGAGGAGCACTGAGGAGCACTGAGGAGCCGCTACTGCACCTGTCAGAGCAGAGGGATGACAAGGTGTTGCCCAGACAGCACACATTGATTGGTTGTTATGGAGGAGGCAGTCAGACTCACAGAGGGGCCTGAAGAGAAAAGGCGAAGGGAGAGAGGCAGAGAGGTACAGAGACAGAGAGAAACACAGAAATACAGAGAGAGTGATAGAGATAGCGAGAGAGACAAAGAGAGAGGCAGAGGTTTGATTTTTAACTGACCTTTACTGTGTCCGTCAAAAACATTTTGTATTGAATTCCATCCACACCTCGTGCTGTTTACATAAAGTATTTACATTACATATACTATTTACACAGCTTATTAGCGAGAGTGAAAGAGAGAGAGTGAAAGAGAGAGAGATGGAGAGAGTGAAAGAGATAGAGAGACAGAAAGAGAGAGAGAGTCAGAGATGGAGAGACAGAGTGAAAGAGAGAGACAGAGAGAGTGAAAGAGAGAGACAGAGAGAGAGAGTGAAAGAGATGGAGAGAGTGAAAGAGAGAGATGGAGAGAGTGAAAGAGAGAGAGGGGTAAAGAGAGAGACACTGAGAGACAGAGTAAAAGAGGTAGACAAAGTGAAAGAGAGACAGAATGAAAGACATGGAGGGAGTGAAAGAGAGAGACAGAGAGAATGAAAGAGAGAGATACAGAGAGAGTAAAAGAGATAGAGAGACAGAAAGAGAGAGACAGAGATAGGGAGACAGAGTGAAAGAGATAGAGAGGCAGAAAGAGAGAGAGTCAGAGATGGAGAGACAGAGTGAAAGAGAGAGACAGAGAGCGTGAAAGAGAGCGGTGGGGAGGGTGAGAGAGAGTGAAAGAGATGGAGAGAGTGAAAGAGAGAGAGATGGAGGGAGTGAAAGAGAGAGACTTAGACAGGGAAAGAGAGAGACACAGAAAGTGAAAGAGGTAGACAGAGTGAAAGAGATAAGAGAGAATGAAAGAGAGAGTGAAAGAGAGAGACAGAGAGAATGAAAGAGAGAGATACAGAGAGAGTAAAAGAGATAGAGAGACAGAAAGAAAGAGAGAGTCAGAGATGGAGAGACAGAGAGTGAAAGAGAGAGACAAAGTGAAAGAGAGAGACAGAGAGTGAAAGAAATAGAGAGAGACAGAGAGAGAACCAGAGAGAGAATGCGTCCACTGATCTGAAGGTTGACGGTTTGAATCCTGCTCTTGACATAAAGCATCACTGGTGAGCGAAAGAGGGAGAAAGGGTTGAAAGAGAGAGAGAAAGAGAGTATGAACTTATACAGAATCAACTTATACAGACTTATTGAGACTCCACCACAACAAACCCCCTCACCCCCAGACGCCAGACCTGCAAACAAAACACTGTACCCTCGTCTAACTCCATCGCCATGACAGCCCTGCTCCCCCCTCTCCCATTCCTCATAGATCATGACGACACTGGCTTCTCCCGGGCATCTCCACCTCGTATTACATTGTGTTTTTATGGCAGCCCCAGTCAAGAGTCAAGGGAGATCTGCCGACTTACATCACAGCAGCCAAGTCTTCCCGTCTCGTAGCGCTACAGGATATTTGCTAGCAGTCCCCAGCAAGCTTCTACAACGTTAACTATGACAAAGCACAGTGGTGTAGAGAAACCGCGTTAGCATTAAAATAAGGAAATAAAACCAAAAGGAGCTAAAGCAGAGTTGAATTAAAATTAAATGACAAATGCAAAGGTGGAACAAACTTTACCACAATAGCCAGGAGCGTATTTCCCAGCATATTTGCACAATAAAAGAGCAAATGAAATGTCTGTTTGGACAGTGGTGCTGTGTTTTCAATTTGAATGTATTCTATTAGTATTACTGAGAATTGTAAGATTAGAGTAAACTGTGAATATTTAAAGGTGTCATGCTTCAGGGGTTTTGGGTAATGTAAAAAAAGAAATGAAGTATGAATAAAAACAGTTTTTAGGGCAGCAAAGACTAAAATCAAAGAAACACTAGTAACCAAAGCAGACCTGTTTTCACACTTGCAAACCGAAAATTGTTTCGCTAATCAACTTTTCTTTGAGTAATTACTAGTTGTTAATTGCGAATGGCGTGTGAAAAAGACAATTTTACTAAATAATAAAGCTAACGTGAAGCTGCTTTAGAACATCTCAAAAGACTATTACAGACAAAACATTAAAGTCAAAAACACAAGTCTAAAACACAGTTAAAACACAAGTCGAAAACACAAGTCAAAAACACAAAGTCAAATACACAAGTCGAAAACACAAGTCAAACATACAAGTCAAAAACAGTTGAAAACACAAGTCGAAAACACAGGTCGAAAATACAGGTCGAAAACACAGGTCATAAACACAAGTTGAAAACAGTCAAAACACAAGTCGAAAACACAAGTCGAAAACACAGGTCAAAAACACAGTCAAAACACAAGTCGAAAACACAGGTCGAAAACACAGGTCGAAAACACAGTCAAAACACAGGTCGAAAACACAGGTCATAAACACAAGTCGAAAACAGTCAAAACACAAGTCGAAAACACAGGTCAAAAACACAGGTTGTAAACACAAGTCGAAAACACAGTCAAAACACAAGTCGAAAACACAGGTCGAAAACACAGTCAAAACACAGGTCGAAAACACAGGTAATAAACACAAGTCGAAAACAGTCAAAACACAAGTCGAAAACACAGGTCAAAAACACAGGTTGTAAACACAAGTCGAAAACACAGTCAAAACACAAGTCGAAAACACAGGTCGAAAACACAGTCAAAACACAGTCAAAACACAGGTCGAAAACACAGGTCGAAAACACAGGTCGTAAACACAAGTCGAAAACACAGTCAAAACACAATCTATCTCTACAGAGACAGAAGGTGACACCATAGCGCAAAGTGGTCATGTCAGATCTGTGGAGAGGCAAGCCCAGTCATAGTAAGAAGTTTTTAGGTCAATAACAACCCACGTTATTGAGTAAATGCACGATGGATATGTTTAATGCCAGACAAAACAATAACATCTCCATGGAGACAAACAGGTGGCAGACCTTCCACCAGAAAAGTTACACAGTGCACCTTTAAATCACTAGCCATCCATGATAAAACTCTCCTTCTTAGATTCCAAAAATTCCACAAAGGGTTTAATGACTTGTGAACAACTGTGGCTTGACCAAAATAGACAAATAAATACAAATGAAAACGATTAGAGGAGCAAATGAAAAACACATTAACTGACCTATGAAACCAAAGTATCTACCAAAATGTTGAAAACTTTCAATTTTTCATGGAAATTGGTCAGTTAAGCCTCGTTATGCATCCATTGTTACTGCACTATCTAAAATGGCCAATTAAAACTGTGCTGGTGTCATTAATGGCATGACAATACTGTAGCCTGCCACTTAAGGTGCAAAGAAAATGGCTGTTTTTATTGAAACCAGAAGCTCTTTCCAACTTAACTTTGGCCTTCTGGGATTTTGTCGACCAATTACCTGACCAAAAGGCAACTAACTTATTAAAGTAAAAAGAAAAGGTGAGACGCATAATGGCCGACCTTTAAAACCACACAGTCAGCCTCAGAGGTGCCCACATGTAGGAATCCGCTCGGCCGTGTGTTTCCACGTTTTGGGGTCAGAAAATGTATTTACTTTCAAGCTGTTTATTAAATGTTTTGATTGATGATCCTGCCTTCTAACACATACTTGAAAACCATTAGAACCACCAAATGTTGCTGGCATCTCAAAATTTTTACATCTTTTGGTGTTTTGACAGCCAATTATGTGACATCAAATCAAAAAGTAACACGTTGCTTTCATAACACCAATCTGAAGCTGGATACAATGACACCAAGATAAAAACAGATTTCAGTTTGAGTTTCAAGCTGTATTTAAAGGTGTACTGTGTAACATTTCTAGTGAAGGGTCCGCCACCTGCTTATCTCTATGGAAATATTATTGCTTTGTTTAAAATGTTCCACGGTGTAGATTAAACCTCGATGATGAGGGAGGCAGCAGGTTACAGCACTACGCTACATTACACTCCAGATCTGTGGAGAATGACCCTATACGCAGCAGGAATTATTGCATTTTTGAGCAATAGAAACACTCATAATGAACAAATGTTAGGTGGACATGTTTACTGTCATACCATGGAACATTCACAACATTTCCATGGAGCACAGCTGCACCTTTAAGGGTTGCTTTTTTATTAGTTAGTTATGTATTAGTTTATTTGAAAGTGGACGATACACATTAATATACATTTCTATAAATGTGTCAGTATTACAGCTAGCTTCAAACTGTAGTCCCCAGGCAAGGTGTAAAAAGTAGTAGTTAGTAGTAGTAGCAGACTAAACAAATCCTTAATTGACAAAAATCATAGATGTAATGATATCCAAATCTCTCGTTCGATAATTTTCACAATATGCATCTCATGGAAAAATATTTATTGCGATATTTTGTGGAGGCTAACATAATTGTGAATATCTTAGTTTTCCTTTTAAAATGCTTTAAAAGTCTTTGGTTCTCTCAAAATCCAAAGAATTACGATTTAAAAGTGTTTAATAACACGTATTTCCTCATGTTGTATGCACTAAAACAGAGCAAAGGCTCATGGTCTATGTCGTTCCCTCTGTTTTCAGATGCTGCACCATAACTAATTTAAACAAAGAGATTTGTAATTTGATATTTTGTGACGCTCACAATATTGAGAAGTGAGACTTTTGATGATACAATTTCACAATATTTCTGGTATTGTTACATCTCTACTAAAGACAGGTCTTGTGCATCAACTTATCGACTAAAGCACACAAAAATCTTACAAAACTCAACTAAAACCAACCATTAATAAACAGCATTTTCATCAGTGAAATGGCAGATTACACGGTCCAGTCACTCCCAAAACTCCAACTAATCCACTCCAGAATTCTTTTTTGTGCTGACATGGATATTAATCTATATGATCAAAGTAAAATAAGTGGTCCACAATAGAAGATCTGGTTGAGACACCCTCAAGTGATTAATCGACTAAAGGTCTATAGCTCAACTGTACTTGGAATAAATCAGTACAGACCATCTGAAAAAAATTAGAACACCATGAAAAAGTTCAATATTTTTCGTGACTCTTTTCAGAAAGTTAAACCCATATATTATAGACTCATGACGCACAGAGTGAAGCTTTCAAGCCTTTATTTCTTGAAATTTTCATGATTATGGCTTACAGAACATGAAAACCCAAAATTCAGTACCACAGAAAGTTAGAATATTGTGAAAAAAATCAATATTGGAACGTCATGATATCAGACCCTAATTAGCTATTACCTAATTTGAGATGGTTTGCATATTACATTTTTCATCCCCAACAGTTCATCTAATATCTCCATCCTACCATCTTCCAGACATCTGTTTTCTTCAATTGAAACCATTTGCAACAGAGAATTTTAGCCTGAAGTCTCGTAAATTGCAAATGTCGTGCTTTGACTGCCACTCCATAGGTTCGTTTTCCATTGTAAAAGATTTGTTTGAGTCTTTCTATTTCACTTCTGATGGTAGATTAATGTGGAACCGTCAGAAGTGAGGGGTTGACAGCCACATCTACAAGCTGACACCACAAGAACCTCTGGACTTCTGTAGAGTCTTTGAACGTTGCATCATCTTTTTCACTCAAAATAACTGACCTGCTTGTCACCATTTTGAATAACAGTACAAAGGGAGTCTCAAAGTGTCAGACAAGAATACCATTTTTCAAAACTTGGACAGATATAAATTGCAAAGATGTCCTGCTGGGAACATTGTATTTTTGAGACAATCGTTTGGAATCTCTGCGTAAGTTATCAATGTCACTGAGCAGTAAAGGAAAAGAAAAGAAGCAATCCTCTCCTCTTTGGATAAAACGATATATTTACATGATGGATTCTTCCGCTTGATTGACAACTTTGGCTGTCAGCGAGATGTTTTGCTCTAAATTCGTTTCATCCCCAAAGGGAGTTGAACAACACCTCTCGAATAGTTTAAATTTGCACTACAGTGAAAAGAGGTTGAGTCTAGAATCCCGAAATCGTGGGAGACAAAGAAAAAAAGTGTTTTGTTTTGTGAGTCTTTTACATTACAACTTTGGCTTGGATGATATGTTTTGAGTCCAACCATCGCCAGATATCGGACCAGAACCAGCTCAGAAGGCAACTGTTGGAAGACATAATGGAACTGAAGAAGTGAAAAGTCTTTGACAATTAGATTTTATTTTAAAAACTGTAGCGAGATCTATCAAAATTCTTAAAGTTATCAAAGTTTCCATCCTCTTTCTTCTTGTCATAATACCTCATTCGTCCAAGGTTTCAAATTGATTTAATTGGTCACGATACAACTTTTTTCTTTCTTTCTTTCATTTCTCTCTTCAGTCTCTGCATCATACCAGACAGACATCAGCACAACAAACTAAAAGAATGAACACACATATAAATAGTAATAATATTTAAAGGTGCATTGTCTAACTTTTCCGGTGGAGGGTCTATCAAATGCTTTCCCCATTCATTCCAATTCATTCAGACTGAACACGGACAGAAGAAGATGGAGATAAAAGCATTTCCAGCACCAAAAAGTCTGGTTGTTCTGTGTGTGGTTGTCCGAATCGATATTCTACTGACGGACTAAAGTTTTAAAGTTTTACTCACTGATCGCACAATGACCTGGCAGACAGACACCATTTGTCAAAGTCAGCTTGTTGCGGAAATATTCACGATCTTTTGACGATAATCATTTCGCAGAGCTTGACAAGCTGCTGAGTTCTGCCAAAATGCATGCGCAACCGAGCCTATGTCTTCACTGTTTACGAACACTAAAAGGGTTTATTGAAACAAGCAGGTGACACACCCCCAACCAAAACATTACACAGTGCACCTTTAAGGAGAATGCAACCAGAGAATAACCCAACACCGCCCATAAAGTAGACGAAAACGTTTGGATGTTTTGTGAGAGCAGTACCTGATGTCAGAAAGCAACCATTTGAAACCTTCTTAAAAAGTGAAAATTCCTTGACATTTCACATTTTTTATTTGAAATCTATCACAAATTTTGCCTTCTTTATTCTTATGGATAATACCTCATTCACCCAAAGTAGAAAAGGTTTCAAATCAATATAAAAAACTGTCAGATGACTACCGCTCTACTCTTTGCACTGCTGTTAAAATGTATTCTCTGATGATTTGTTTAAATAGCTGCTCAATTCACAAACAGAAAATCTATATACATAAGCGTAATGAGGCAATCTAATTTGAATCAAGTCAGGTCTTTATTTTAACGCAATATGGCTCTTATGCTGCTATAGAAACGTTTAGTCATTACCGAGACTGTTTGGACTCTTTCGCGTTCATTTTATATCTGCACAGACTGCGGTGGAGCAGGTTAAATGAGATTCACATCAATAACTACAAACAAAACACAACTCCAAGAATTTTATGAGGGAATTAAATGGTAACATAGAAGGTCGAAAGTCAATTTAACACACTGTGGGTTCTTTAGAGAGTTTTATACTAATTGCTAACACATATTTAAATCAGTGCTTCAAAAAAGACAAAATAGAGGTGATTCACAAAGATATTTGGACCGCACTAACTCTATTCTTGCATTCAGTTCTAATCTAAATGATTGAATTCTGTTCTGTTCTAAATGACTGAAAACTGAACGATCTTGTCCAATATTCCACAGCCTAACTCATGTATAGAGGAAACAAGATTAAAAAATATATAAAAACTAAATATTTTCATAGTGTAGAAGTGAGCTATGAGGCTGCTTTACACTCTAATTATTATTATCAACCAGTGCTGTAACTGCTTTGTCCTGGATATTTAAATTTGAATCTTTCTGAATATTATTATTATGAGATTGTGTGACTTTATAATGGATGTACAGGAAGGATACTAGAAATTTATTTATTACTTCCTTAACATGGGGGTGGGGATGAAAAAATATTACTTCATCCCACTCCCTTTTGAGCAAAGAGACTTCATCTTAAAGACGTTTTACATACATGTGACACATTTTTAAGATGTTTTTTTTCTTATGTATGGAAAATGAACCTTGATTAATACTCGAAATAAACAAATCATCACAATGTGCTTTTTTTTTGTGCTAAGCCTCCCCCATCAAAGCACAATCGCATTACAATCGGCATGTATTTCATTCATGAAACTACTGCACATCGCATCAGGTTTGTGAAGTTGTGGTGTATTGTTTTGTTTTATGCTTTTATATATGTAAGGGACATCAATTTGTGGCCTAAATTTTGGATAGAATTATGGATAGAAAAAAGGACTATTAAATTTAAGTCCAAAATAATTTAACACAAGCAAACTATCAACAGAAAAACTGGGTCCAAACTGAGGTAACTTAAAGTCAACTGAACTAACTAAGTTACTAAATTAAAACAACACAAAAACAAATCATGATATTACAGAAAAAAACACTAATAAAATAACATTAAATAAACAAACTTAACAAAACAAACTAAATAGTGCCCCCCTCTTGGCTCAAGTCTGGTGATTCAGACCGAAAAAGAAAAAAAAATATGAGTGTAAGTAAATTAAACTATGACCTATGAAAAATGAAAATGTAAATCTAAACTTAATAAAATACTGACAGTGGAGTGGTGGCAGAGGTATCCACCACAAGGTGCGTTTTTTGATGAGGGAATAACGTTATAACGTGGTCAAAAGCTGCAAAAAACACCACCACACCGAAGTAAGCCAGAAATACTACGAAAAACAGTTTCTGGACGTGTTTGTGTCTTAGATGGACTTTACTTTGACTGGAGCTACTGTTAGCTTAATGGCAACCCAGTGAGCTTGTGTTGACTTATATTCTTCTGCGCTGAAATCAAGCATTGACAGGTAATCACTACTATGCCTGGCTTTCCATTCAGGTTTACTGATCACACACGGCCTAAAAGCCCCATATCCGTGATTTGTGTGCGCTATAAAAGTCTGGAAGATGGAAAAAAAGTGAAGCGGAGTCTAGAAACCGGAAGATTGATATAAGCGTTTCCAAGGGTGTGATATGGGAATGGTGCAAAAGTATTCTTATGGAGATGGTAGGAGATTAGACAGGGGGAAGTGTTGAGAGAAGAATGCTGGAATGACGTGCGTGTGGGCCAATCAATAAGCAGCTGTCAGGCAGATGGCGAAATGGGAAGAGCTTTGACACGGAGATAAATTGACACAATCAGATCGGAGGAGATGAGCAGGCGCTTGAGTGCACGAGGGTGTGGGCGCGCTAGCATGTTAGCGGACGAGGCGTGCGCGAGACGGATCGGCCAATCACAAGCGTGCGTGCGGAGTGGGACATTAGGTGAGAAGTGAAAAGGAAGAAAGGGAAAGGACAAAAGATTGAGATGGGATATGGATCATCACAGACACGTGTCAGTCATTTTAACTCAAGAGACCAAGGGGCGTTAGTTTAGAGTAGAAAAACGCAGTTCTAAGCAGTGCTGGGAAAAGTAAAGTACCAGAGCAAAGTACCAGAGCAACAAAACAAAAACAAAAGTAAAAGTATCACATAGTAAAAATGTACTTTAAGAGTAAAAAGTGAATGCATTTTGAGACTGAATGAAGCTTTAAAAAGATTTTTGATAAAGATTTGTGCTGAATTCAGTTAAAAACAATTGAATTAAATGAAACACTTCTATTTTTCTAATCTATATTTAGTCGCATATGTTATTTATTCAACCCTTATTCAACCTATATCTTAAAATTTACCATAGTCCAGGTATATATAATAACTAGCAAATAGAAAAAGAACCCATGAGTAACTGTTCCATCTATCATATATTTATCAGTAAGTCGATATAGTATTTATCGTGACAGACCTAGGATTTATATTTTGCATACATCTCCAAAATAAGGATATGTGAAAGGAGGTGACACAGTATTATGGATTTCACCAGTGGTTTGTTCCAAGAGAGCAGTTCTAATCCTCCAGCGAGTTCCTCCTGACCATGATCCAGAACCAGATCTGATCTGAAGAAGGGTCCCAGGTGGCTGCACCACTTGTGTCAGACCGTCCAAGCTGGCCAAATTTCTCCCCTACCCATCTTTAAAGTGGAACTAAACGCTAAATCCCGGTTTTTGCAATAAACGATGTACAGTACTGGTATATGGTGTTTTAATTACACCATCTACTGTTGGCAAATTTAGTACAAACTTGGTTAATTTGCAGCTCTCTGGTCAAAAACGATGGTCTCTGTAATTCCAAGTAGTTGGTGATATCACAAAAGACTTTCCTGATTACAGCCAGGTATATCTGATTACAAACGGTTTGAAGTGTGAATACCTGTTAGCCCAATCACACTGTCCATTATACCTCTAGACCCCGCCCATCTTTCCCTCTCACACTTTTCTTTTGTCCTTTCCCAGTTTAGCAGCTCTGAAATGTGGTTGTAGTTGGAGTTTATGTGTTTAGTCCCACTTTAAAGATGTACAATGTGACTTTTTTGACACATGGATGGTTGACTCTCCATTACTTACTTAATGATAATAAAGATAATTCACATATAAAAGTGCAACACCTCTTTTAAAAGTGACAAAATGGCCTTCAGTATTATAATTATTGGTTTATTAAATTTTGGGGACATTTCCTTAACCTTTTACCTGTAATAACCTACCAAGCAGTGAGTTAATCCAGTTTAAATGTTATATGGAACCCAAAAGAATAGTCACTTTAAATGGCACCTCTCGTACGTCTTTTACTTGTCTCTTTCATTTGAGTGTGTCGTTATGAGTTACCAAAAGGGCACCTTCACTGTCAGAAGAGGACAAGTGGCTAAAGTGACACTTTACATGCAATTTTAAGGAACTTTCAAAAGTAAAGGAAGTTTCTTTGTAGCTAGAGGTTTTTCCATGTGATTTTTGGATAGCTCAATGCCTTTTTGTTTAGTATTTACATTTCTTTTTTTTTTTTTTTACCTGAGCAGCCAGAAGCACACATTTGGACAAAACATTACAAAAACAAGTGGATCTGGAGCCGTATCCTATGATTTCAGAGACTGACAGGCAGATTAATCAATCAAAGAAAACAAAAATAGCTGCGTACATATTAAAAAGGCGAAAAAACAACATGAACGACTGAGAAACAATGGGAATTTTTTTCTGAATCACCAAACTATTACTTATCTCAGGTAAAAGAAGCTACATATTGTGTTCTAAATGTTACGTTTAGAACAGAATGTTACGCTGTGGTTGGATTGTCTCAAGTTTTGACAGGGGATTTTCACGCTCTGTGGTCCGAACAGAATATAGAAAACACTGTCTGGTCAGGAAAATACTTTTAGAATATTCATTGCCTCATTTGCGAAGCAGCCATCAACATAAACTTACCCATAACTTTGTAGACAGCTTGCCTTGCGTGTAAACAGAACGTACGTGGTGGAGCGGTGTCTCACAGGTTGCCAGCGCGATTCCAGCTCCCACATATGAATGCTGTTGTTGTGTCCTTGGGCGACTACGAACGCTGGTGTATGAATGTGGGTATGGGTGAGTGGCTCCTTGAAATAATAGTGCCTTGAAGGAGGAAAAGCGTCATATAAAAATGTGACCATGGACCCAATTTAAAGAAAAAAAATGTAACAAGTCGCACAAGTGCTATATAATGTATGGAAAGTGCCACTCCTGGACTCTAACCTTGCTCTAGATAAGCGATTTGTTTGTCCGCTATCTTGTGTGGACAGTTTATTGCTCTTCAAAATACATTTTATCACACTCTAATCTATCAAAGACTCTATAGAAACTGCCACTATTTTCTAGCAGTAAAAAACACTATAAGTTCAGGCATAAAGCACATTTTCTTGTTTGTGGCTTGCTCCATCACTCTCTCTGGCGGTGAATGAGCGGTGAGACAGTGGCGGGTGGGAGAGCGGAGCATAACCTTAAATCTGTCAGCCCAATATCCTGATCCCTTGCCCGACCGTCACTCACACGCTCCCTCCATCGCGCTCTCTCACCCCTCTTTGCAATTGCGCATTAATTTTTCAGTGTCAATCTGCCTGCTGCCCTTAGCCCTATACAGTCTTCTCTCTTCTTCCTTATTCCCTCATCGTTTTTATTGTTTTTGTTGCAGTTACTGTGCACCGTTGGGTATGAACTCTGCGAGTGCTCCTTAAGGGGAGACACTACGGGCATAACTCATTTATTTTATTTTTTTGTTTTTTTGGGGGGTCTGTTTGGTCTCTCAGGAAACAACTGAACAGTCCACTCTGCACTGAAAGATGTTTTAGTATTTAATTTAATCAACTTGCCTCCACAGAATTAGATTGGACTTTGTAACTTCAAACTTCATAGGGACATAAGGTTCACCCCTTAAATTAGCACCTACACACACCAAACTTTACAGCCTCGTACTGAACAAGATTTTGACGAAATGTACAGAAGGATTTTTTGGTAACTAATTCCATGTCTGATTTATTCAAGTTTTGACACAAAAAATGAAACGTAATTTGAATTTTTGACACATTTTCAATCAGATCTTGTTGACTCAAATACTAAATAAGATATCCAAAATCCCCTCTGTATATTTTTTTGTATCTAATATGTCAACAAAAATAAGCAATATGTTTTTTACACATTCCTTATTTCTATATGAAACATTAACTGATGAAAAACTTGTAATATGTTTATTCTTGCATTTATGTGAGTAAACTACAGAAAAAGTTGCAAATTGACATTTCTACATTTAAAATGTTTCCTATTCATCTGCAGTGTCTCGCCTTAAGTTTTATATATTTCCCCCAAGTCTGCACCATTTGTCTTTTTTGTTTATTTGGTGAGCAACAGATAAATACAATTAGACAAATGAAATAGCGTCCTTCCTGGTTTTATCTCACTTTTGCTCTGCCGTGGTTGGCCGTAATTTATCTAATGCCCCGCCCCCCGTCGCCCTTTCCTGTCAACACCTTCTCCTCCCTCCTCTTCCTCCCCACAGTCTTTTCCTAAACGCATTTTCATTTTAGGGCTGTGAAAGTTGGTGTTTGAATAGGCATATTTGTCCTGGTTAATAGCATACCTCCTTGCTTGCCTTGTGATTTAGCTCCTTGGTCTTATCTGCCCAAAACACAACCACTTCTCTGTATATCTAGAGGCTTCTTGCACTCACGCCTGCCTTTTTTCCCCCAAATGTTTCTTTTCTTTTTTCTTCATACTTTTTTTCTCCTTTGCGCACCTTTGGCCATTGCAGTGCCACACAGCTTTATCGAGGCAGTGCACAAAAGGGATGGTGACCTTGCATTGTGTGTGAGATGTATAATACGTATCGAGATACATAAATATAACAATAGCCACTCATATCTTAGAACTCTTAATGTGCTTGTTTGAGTAAGTGGTTTTGGGTCATGCTACCATTGTATAATATTTCATATTAAAAACAGTAAGAAAAGTGCCAGGATTGTCTATTCTCTACACTTCAGCTATTTTACACTATGTTTCATTATCCTTGAGATTGTACCACTGATGTGTTACCCGGAATCAAACAATGCAAAAAGATAAAATTCCCCATAAGATGACGACGTTTGTACTATACAAAATATATGAAGATGAACTTTGACACTTCAGCCATAGCTTCAGTTGTCCATGAAGATTTTGAATTCAAAATAAGCAACAAGATACTGATGTCAAATAAGGTATCTTGCTGTGTTGCTTATTGTGAATTCATTATCATTTATAATGTTCCACTTTGTATGTACAAGTAAAAATAATAAAATATATAGGCATATAGTAATGCAAATCTCTCGCCTATATACAAGAGGTTGTAAAAAGAAACCGTGCAAAGAGTAAATGCTGATTGACATTATGACATTTTTTAATGAGACTTAGAATAACCCAGTGTGCCATTTAAGGGCAAGCTTATTTGACCTTTTTATTTGACTTGAACAGTTAGTATTCCACTGTTGTTTTAAAAAATGAAGTCTATTCTTTTTCATTTCCACCTGTTACATTGCCATTGAAAAGAAGTTTGTGGTCAGTTGACAAAAGCAGATCTTGAGCTAGTCTTGGTCAGTACTAACTTAGCTTAGGTGGCTATACCAGCTTGTCCCATCAGATCTGAGAAACTCAGCAGGGCCGGGCCTGGGTAGTACTTGGGTGGGAGACCACTGGGAATTCCAGGTGCCACAGTGGGGCGCCAGTCACAAAAAACTGTTGTTGTGTCCTTAGGCAAGGCACTTCATCCACATTGCCTAGTATGAAAGTGGTGTGTGTGTGAGTGATGGTGGTGGTCGGAGGGGCCGGTGGCGCAGATTGGCAGCCTCGCTTCTGTCAGTCTGACCCAGGGCAGCTGTGGCTTCAATAGCAGTTTACCACCACTGAGTGTGGAGTGAATGAATAATGCTCTGTAAAGCGTCTTTGTGACATATGTCTATGAAAAGCGCTGTATAAATAAAAACGTACTTTTACCTAAGGTGTTTTAAAGTTGATAAGGGAAACAGGCTCATACAGGTCCATGTAGGCCAGAACAACCAGACTGACCCCTTCTCTCTCTACCCCCTCCCATGGACAATACTACCAATACAATAACACTGAACTGGACTTTGCATTGTTGCATAATGACAAAAAACTCCACATATCTGACTGTTTGTCCCTGTGATGCACTTTAATGCTAATGTCCTTAACTCTGCTGCTAGAACATTTAGAGCTAATTATGGGGTTTTGCACTTTTGGTACTGCACTTTACATCAACACTATGCAGTGGTTGTTGATTTAAACTTAGCTTTGTTTTTTCTATGACAATAAAATCTTGAATCTCTGGCAAACTCTGCACAGAAAGATCTGGGGAAACCAGGACTCACCAGCCAGAACTTGCTGTGATGCGTGAGTGCTGCCGTATATATGAAGTATGCCATAAACGTAGCTTTATACTTTTAGCTGTTTAGGGATATGTAACTTTCCATTCCATTCAACTACATCTGATGCTCTCTTACTGTATTTCGAACAATAACCAATTCTGACTTTCAAAGCTTGAAAAACCTTCAAAAGTTTTCATATGAAAAGTTTGAATAAAATCCTTACCAAAACATTTTGTATTTTCTTGACAAGTGGTTTAAGCCTTTTCATCATTATTCACTTAGTATTTGAAACACATAATGGCTCTTTGGAGATGTCTCTTACCCGACCTCATTTGAAATTGCAGCTCTTCTGACTTGGCATTCATTTGTTGTTTTTTTCTAGACAGAAAGTACAAAAATTCTCATTCAACTTATCACCAAGGTTGCAACGGTCCTTTGGTCCAGATCGCTGCTGGCTGTTCTAACCACACAGCTATGGTGGTATTGGAAAGCTCCCTGGTGGAGGACGTGGCATTGTGAATGTGAATGAAGACGCTGAACTATAATACAATACCCAGGAGTCTTATGAAGGAACGGAGGGAGAGAGTTGGACGTGATGGATAAGAGTCATAGGTGTCACCTCTGAAGACCTAATACTTAGACTAGTCATGTTCCACGATGACTGAGATTCAAGATGGTGTTTAAAGGGCCCATATTACGCTATTTTCGGATTCGGATGTTATAATGTTGCGTTTTTTTGTGTGTTTTGGGGGTTTTTTCATTCGTTCATACACCTTCACTAGAATCATTTGGATAATTTCAGACCAGGAATTGCCCATCTCTACTGAGCCAAAGGTAAAAGGTAGCTATGAAATTGAAAGCTACCACTTCATAACATCACAAGGTGGAACATTTTGAGCTTTAAAGATATACATAGACTAATAATAAAATGAAAATGAAAAAAAATGAAACAAAACACAACTCCAGGTAAGTTTTTGATGAGGTAACTACATGCTTCGAAGCTCACAAGAGTCCATTATGTGTAATATAAGGGTGAGGTGTATATCTGCTACTCTGAAATGTGTTAATATATGTGTGGCAGAAAATAATTCAACACTCGAGAGAAAATGATATGGGTACAATTTGTCCAGGGATGAGAAAATCTGTGTTTTTGTGGTTTGAGGGCTTTGTTCTATCTCACCATCGTGCGTGTTGGAATGATGAGTAGAAGAATACTGAAAATGTGTACTGAAGCTGAAGTAAAGTTCCATGGATCCAAAAATACTCCGTGACAAATACAAGGACTGCTGCTAAATTGGTATTGAGTAAAAGGGACTAGAGATGCTAATGAAAAATCTTAGAATTAGTGAGCATTTTAAATGTATGTTTTAAATACAGAAGTTCAGGTTTTGTTTCCTCATGGAGAAATGTGGCTCGGAGCTGGTGTCAGTAGCGGTCTGTTGTCCTGGGCCCCAGAGTCTTAGGGGCCCAGAATTAGACCCTATCCTTATAAATTTATATTAGAGGGGGGTCCATCTGCCGTTTCTTGCCCCGGACCCCCACATTTCTTTTGACGGGTCTACATGACATAGCAAAAAACAAAGAAAAACATGTAGATCTGGATAATGTTCAGTCCATATTCCTACATCTGCATCAACCTGTTGGCATGAGAAACAGACTGTACTTTCTTGGGAAAAACAGTCAGTCAATTGTATAAAGATAAAAAGATGGTAAAAGTTTTTTTTTTCCTTTTGTTTAGTTTTATTCCTGGAAAAAAAAACAAAAAAAAAAACTTCTGCTATTTAAGAAGAAGAAAAGGGAACCAAAGAAAGCCGTTCTGAAACTTCAATGCAACATCTTTTACATTTTGAAAAGAAACTTCAGATTTGTGTCATTAACGCTGCCACTCAAGTCAAGCATTCTGAGAAGTTGACAAAAAGCATGGTTCAAACTATGATGTGTGTTGCGTTTTAAAAGCACTCTGTTTGAAAGAAAGTTGCTGAACTTTAAAATACATTCATGTTGACAGTGATGCATTACTATTTACAACAGTATGAGTGTACAAAGTGTAAAACATACCAGAAATGAGCTCATATCGGATTCATTTTGATGCTCTGAAATGAAAGTGTGACTGAAAGTGACCTGTTAAAAATACAGCTTTTTTTTTTTAATAGTAGTTTTGCATTTTCCGGTTCATAAGTAAAGGTGCATTGTGTAACTTTTCTGGCGGAGGTATGATTAGTGCTGTATTAAACCTCTCTATCTTCATGAAAACCAAACCACACCAAGTTACAGGTAGATTTTTGGAGAATTCCTGTTTTTCAAGGTATTTTTGAGCAGTAAAACCACCTGTAATTGAATAAATGTAAATTACAGCTGTTTAAAGTCATACTGTGGAACATTTGAGGCAGAGTAGTGACATATCCAGAGAAATAAGAAGGTGACGGACCTCCAACCAAAAAATTCGACCGTGCACCTTTAAGCCATACACTTTTCCACTGCTTTTATTCATACAATTAGACACCTAAACCTCTCTGCGGTGACATCCTTTTCCTTGTGACAATGCTCCATAATAGAAGCTGCCATTAAGTCGGTGTGGATTACTCATTTATTTCACGGTGATTATACAGGCGCTCACATGGGCTGCTCAGAGCTCGTCTTTGAGTCCTTGCTGATTAGTCCAAGAGAAAGTATGTGTCCTTTGTGATCTTAAAGGTCAGCAGCGTCGCAAAAGGAAACTATTTCTGTCACAAATATCACAGCGGCAAAGACAGAGGCTGCTCCCCAGAGAGAGGGGCTTCCAAAACCCAATTACGCTGTCCTTCCAGACCATCAGTCAGCCAGTGTGCCTCTGCAGACACTGGGTCCCGGCTAGCTACAGCTGTCCCCTGGTTGCTCTGACATGTGAGCTCTGCTGTAGTCTCTGTGGGGCATGTACTACACGTCCCTAGTCTCAAAAAGTTTGTCTGCCTTGTTATAGAAATGAACAAGTGTCTTTTTAAATCTATTTATGAACATTAACTGCATCAACTGTTCCAGATGGCGTTGAAATTGCTCAAAAATACCTAGAAAAACAGGCATGCTGAGTGTGACCCTCTACCAGAAAAGTTACACAATGCACACTCTTTTTTTTTTTTTTTTTTTTTACCTGCGACGGGAGAAGTACTAGTTTGTTGTGTTGAAATGTGTGAAAATACTCAACTCCCAAGAGAAGAAATAATTGACAAGGCCAAAATTTGTCCAAGGATGCGAAAACATTTGTATTTTTGTGGTTTGAGGGCTTAGTGCATGGTTGGATGATGAAGAGTACTGAAAATATGTACTCAAGCTACAAGTACAGTTTCATAGCTACAAAAACACTCAATTACACGTACAAGGACTGCTGCCAAATCTGTACTTAAAGGTGCTTTCTATCATCGAGACCAAACCAGACCAAGTTACAAGTCAGATCTGCAGAGAGGCGAACCTGCACACAGTCAGAATGTCTGTTTTTCTAAGTATTTTTGAGCTATAAAACCACCTGTAATTGAATAAATACAGCATAAAGCAAATCAGTTTAATGTCGTACTGTGGAACATTCGAAGCAATGACATAGCCATAGAAACAAGAAGATAATTGACCCCCAACCAAAAAAAAAATGCAATTACAAGTACAAATGAAAAATCTTAGAATAAGTCTGTATTTTAGACTAGTTTTTTTTATACAAAACTTGACTGCAAATAAAGTGTTTCAAGCTAAAGTTGTTTTGAACCACAATCTGCATATTCTCCGACAATGCAGTTCTGTTATGAAGGCTTTAAATTCACATTGCCCTGCACACGCTGAATAAAGCATCTCAAATCTCTGCTCCTAGTCATTATTCATTTACCCCCCGCACTCGATCGTGGTTGGCTACCGGCCATAGCTGCCCCGGTGTACAATGACAGAAGCAAGACTGCCAGTTTGTACCATCTGCTCCTCCCGTCCAAAGAGACAACGTGGGTGAGATGTCTTACCCTAAGACACAATAGCCGTATACACTGGTGGGAGCGGGAGTTGAACCAGCAACCTTCAGACTGATGACTTTCAAACTTCAACACTTTTTAGTGGGGATTATTTGAAAACAAAGTTAGATCTTAGCCGATAATCATTATATCAACTTTAATACATAACAATCATTTTTGGGGTCAATATTTATCATGGACACTTTTTCTATAGTATTGTTGGATTTTCTTCTTATTTTTCTGTACTATTATAAGATTTGAGCTGTAAGGGGTTGAATAATTAAAGATGCACTATGTCACTTTTTGGTGTGGGTCCATCACCACCTTGTTTCTATGGATACATCACTGCTCTGCCTGCATTGTTCCAGACTATGACATTAAACAGCTCTACCTACATTTACTCAATTTTAAGTGGTTTTACAGCTCAAAAATACCTAGAAAAATGGGAATTCTGACTGTGAGCCAAGTTGCCACTCACAGATCTGACCTGTAACTTGGTCTGGTTTGGTCTCCACGAAGATAGAAAGGTTTAATACCGTTCTGGGAAACATTCAAGACAAACTCATTGTAGATTCAAATTTACGTGTTTGATTCTGCTATTTATTTAAAGTAGCTCATGAATTTTTTAAAATAATAAAGTACATTTAGAATAGTTTTTAGGGATATTTTTGCTCTAGGATTGTTGTCAGTGGCATAAATTAGTTTCAGTATTATTTATCGTCTATATTTATATAGTTTTTCAAATTTTGTTATCGTGACAGACCTAGGTAGAGGTCATGTCAAAGTTTTTACTAGAAACATCTCGATAAAGTCATTTTGAACAGTTTGAAGACATTGTTATGCCCATGAAAACTACAAGACCATTTTTTGTGCAGCTTTTCTTACATTTTGGAATATTTTTACATTTGTGTGGTGTTCTGTTACCCAACTTTTTTTTACCAAATTGTGACGCCGAACCATTCTGGACTTTGCTATTGAACAGTACACAAAACTTCCCCATTGACCTTTCTCATCATGGCGCCTCTGGTCTTACTCATGTTGTTTATTGGATTGGCATTTGAGGCATGTATTCTCACATCTGTATTTGAAGATTCTCTCATTGTATGCACAGTCATGACCAAAACAAAGCCAAACATGCACAAGAAGCAAGACAAAAGCGCTTTCTCACACAAGCTTTAGAACACAGTGGGCTCCCTTATGCACCATACACATACATTCACTGTTCTGCGCACAAATAACTTATTCTCCTTGTTAAGTCCTTATGTAAGAAGATTTATGCAACCAGTGTATCAGGCCGTCTTTTGTGTGGTCTTTGGATGAAGCCATGAGAATTGTAGCACCATTGTCGGTCTAAAGAGGCAGAGAGCACCGGCACCTGATCCCACTCCAGCCCACTTGACCTGGGTTTGTAGTTAATGCCAGTAGGTTTGATTTGTGGGAACAAGGTGACATTTTAGTGCATTTTTGGCTCAGTTCTTTGTACAAGTGCACTGACAGATTCTCATCAGCTCTCAGGGTTGAGCCAGCTACCAGCACAGAGTAGTGTTCATGTGAGTGACTTTCTTTAAAATGAATGTTTGAATGGGTAGCCTTTTTTCCAGTGTAGGGAAGAATACTTTGAAAACATATGTGGTTAGAACAGTGCATGTGTTTTGTAGCTTATTCTGATATATGGGCCAATCAGAGTACTGTATTCTGTATTCTTTAGAATACCTTTACCTCAAGTTGCATTTAATTATTGTGTAAAGATGCAAAGATGGTATTATAGCAGTTTATTTTTGTTTCACGGTAAAGCATTTCTCATCACTAATTGGAGAAGTAAAAATTCCACATGCATTACAGTTAATTACAGTTACAGTAAAATGCTTTCTAATCGGAGCGGCTCATACAGTATATCCATATATATCGATATCTATATATTTCTGGGACAAGGTCAATTGTGCGCAAATATTTAGCTAACAATTTGGTACAGGCCCTTTAATACTACCATCAGAGATAACCAAAACAATGGCAACAAAAAAAAGTTTTTTTTTTAGTTCAGTATTGATATCTTACATAAACAATGCATTTTTTTGTCATTTAACACACAAATAGCTCAGTTTCTTTCTCCAAAGTCCAAACTCTGCTCCAAACTACATGCCTTTATTAACAGAGCATTGGCTGCAGACCTTTATTAAAAACCCAGCCATATCATTGACAATTAGACATGACTGAATCTCCATCTTGATTCAAATTTTATTAATTTCTCATTCCGACCAAAATTACTTACAAATAAAACCTCACATTTTAAAATTATGCAAATTTTCTGGTGGAGGGGCGTCAAATTCCTTTTCTCCATGGAGATGTCATTGCTTTGTCTGGAATGTTTCACAGAATGGTGTTAAACCTTACTATCTTCATAGTGAGCCAAACCAGACCTAGTTACATGTCAGATCTGTGGAGAGAATGTGAGAATGTCTGTTTTTCTAGCTATTTTGAGCTCTAAAACCACCTGTAATTGGATAAATGTAAGGCACCGCTGTTTAATGTCATACTGTGGAACATTCCAGGCAGAGCATTGACATATCGATAGAAACAAGCAAGTTATGAACCCACAACCAAAAAGTTCCATAGTGCACATTTACCTGAAGAAGACATGGGATTCCAGGATTTCCATGCGTTCAGACCTGCCTCTCACAGCATTGATATTCTTCCCCACTGGGAGTGTAGAAGCCCCTTCAGGTAACCCTGACACTTGTCTGAATAGCAAAACTAGTATTTTCCGATGTTGTCAGCCGCTGTTATTCACCAACTCCCGAGTTGAAAATAGCTTTGTTGTCACCTTCACAAAGGGATCAAAGTGAAGCCAATACAAGCAAGGCTATGAATACACACAGCTGGACCCATTGGACATGCCCTTTGAGTAACAGCTTTAAAAAGAATCCACCGAGCGATTGAAGACTCTAGCTAAGTAACACAATGTGGAGAGCTTCTTTTGCATAACTGTATAATGATTTATTTCACTGGAGTGCTAACTTTATACTGTTTCTAAAAGGGGTTCTGACAAGCTCTAATTCAACAAATGCAATTTGGAGAAGCACTCAAATATTATTCATTTCCGCATGGAATTATACATTTAAAGGGCCCATATCACGCTATTTTTTCCTGTTATAATGTTGTTTCCTCATCACAAACATACCTGGAGTTGTGTTTGAATGAAACAAAACACAACTCCAGGTATGTTTGTGATGAGGTAACAACATTCTAACATGGCTTAACGCTAACAAGAGTCAATTTTGATTAATTTTAATATAAAACCTTTAGTTTAACACATTTACCACATCAAAATTGGGACTAAACCCAAAACTAAACCTGGACTAAACCAGAACTAAAATGACTAGAGCAAGACCAACTCAACCCTCTAAGTAAAAGTATGAATGTGTCCTAATATTTTCAAAGATAGTATTTTCAAAACCGTAGTATGTGGTTTTGCAAATGAACCCTTCACATCTTTCACTGACAAGACTGAGTACTAAATTGAGATAAAATGGTGATTGAATATATCAAAAAATAAATGGTCAGAAATATCAAACACAAACCAAGTATGCTATTTTAGGTTATGACAAACTCAGCACCAGAAGTGGGCTGAAATTTATTCAACCAAAATAAGAAATTAAACTTGAGGAGACTCTTGAGAAAAACCTAGCTGAAGAAGTGATCCTTTCTGCCACATTTAAGAAAAAGCAGTTTGTCTCTTTCCAGCGTAATAGATTGGACACCAGTTCTGAAGTCTCTTTTTAACACTTTCACACTCGATTTTGTGTTGTCAGTTTATGTTTACCCACCGCTGCTTCCATTTGCATGTTTGGTGGCAGGTAGTGTTGGTGTAGGTGTCCTTATTTGGCTATTGTTGGTGTATTCTAGCATGATCTGTGCAGGTTTCCACGGGGACAAGGCTGGGTCATGCTTGGACTTGTTAGCTGTGGAAAACGGGTTGAGTGTGTATGCCAAAGTGTGACTCCAGGTAATTTCTTATGCAGGTTTGTCCCTCACACTGTCAACACATGTCTGTCTATCACCCTGGTGTCTTTCTACCTCAATATCACTCTCTACCAAATAACATCTTGTTCTAGCTGCTGCCAGTTTGAACAAAATCTGTTTTTTTTCCCTTGTTTTTTGGCTTTGCACATAATAAGTTGGATAAATTATAGACCACTACTCCATTTGGCTGAGAGGCATTGTTGTTTTCATGCTTACGGTTGATTGGGAGCAATCAGCAAAACAATCTGTGATTGAAGTTGTTATTCCCAAGTAACAAAGCTATATTCAGTGTTGGGCCAAACCGCACTAATAATCATGAAGCTTGTTGCCGTGC